>CM046448.1:34933119-36155619 GCA_025506515.1 Flaveria trinervia
AGGTTCAATACCTGGGCTCGTACGTACAGAGGACGAGAGATACACAGCGATTAGCTCACCATGTGCAGTTAGGATAGTGCAAATGAGAGCAGCTTCATGGATCCTGTGTGATAAGAGGTTCCCAGCAAACCTAAAGGAAAACTATACAGAGTGGCAGTACGTCTAGCTATTTTATACGGAACAACTGTTAGGCCATAAGAAATCGCACCAGAGACAATCGAGGTCACAGAGCGAATGCTGAGGTGGATATGTGGCCCACAAGATTGGATCGAATAAGAAACGACTGTTTCGACAGAGGCTAGAGGTGGCTGTTATCACAGATAAAATCCGAAGGGAAGATTAAGATGCTTTGGGCACGTAAAGCGGAGGCCGATGGTAGCACCCGTTAGAGCAGTAGAGAACATCAACGTAGAGGGTAGGAGGAGTAGAGGTAGACCTAGGTTGACTTGGACGAGGTAATAAGGCGAGATATGGTAGAACTTGAACCTCTCTGAGCATATAATCGAGGATAGGATGGTGCGTGGAGGCGTAGAATTAAAATTAATGACTTTTAGCGATCTGTGGGGTAGGAAGGGTAGTCGTAGACTTAGTTGCGGGACCCCTGTTTTCTTCATTCTGCCCTTTCGCTTGCTTCTTGACGCTTATTTGTTGTACTCAATTTCTTAACTTTTATGTGATCTATACCTGTGTGTTGTATCCCTATATTTTAAGTGCTACGTTATTGTTTTCCTTACTGAGTCGGGGGTCTCTTTGGAAGCGGTCTCTCTATCTCTCAAGATAGAGGAAAGACTCGCCACCAACTACCCCTCCAGACCCTGCTCTTGATGGGATTTACTGGGTATGTTGTTTGTTGTTTGTTATAAAAAAAACAACATAGAGTGTCTCATAAATCCAAAACTATCAATACAAACACTACACCTCTTAAATTGCTTCACATAGATCTGTTTGGTCCTACCAATGTGTTGAGCATTGGAAAGAGACAATATTGTTTGGTGATAGTTGATGATTTAACTAGATTCACATGGGTCTTTTCTTAAACAAAAGAGTGAAACATCATAAACAATAATGGACTTTGTCATCAAGATTGAGAATCAACTTGAAGTATAAGTTAAATTTTTTAGGAGTGATAATGGTACTGAATTTGTCAATTCTGACTTGGATTCCTTTTGCAGGAATAAAGGTTTTGCAAGGCAATTCAATGCACCAAGAACTCCACAACAAAATGGAGTTGCTGAAAGAAGAAATAGAACACTTATTGAAGCAGCCAGAATAATGCTAGCTGATTCCAATTGCCTATCACCTTTTGGCTGAGATAGTGATATACATGCAATGTTCAAATAGAACATTAATTATCAAAAAACATAACAAAACACCATATGAGCTGTTATCTAAAAGAAAACCTTACATAGGATATCTTAGAGCTTTTGGGTGTCATGTATTTGTTTTAAACGTAAAGAATCATTGGGAAAATTTTTAGAAAAAGTCTATAATGGTTTCTTGTCTTGTTGTTTTTTCAATTATAGGATCTATATTCCATAACATAACATTGTGGAAGAAAGTCTTAATGTATTTGTTGATGAATCTGTATTTACTAAATCAGTTAAAGGATCATCATGGTTGTTTGATATAGATGCTTTAACAGAGTCATTTAACTATGGTTATTTGAATAATGCAGGATCTGATGATACATGCTATCCATTTGTTCCCCCTAATATGAATGAAGTGACATTATTTGCTGATCCTCCAAGGATTCACACATCCACAGATGGAAACACTTCATCGAAAGCTACTGACAATGCATCCGCATATGTATATTATGCATCCAGAGATATGAATTCTATTCCTGTAGCTGTTCCATTCTCTCAAGTAGATACAACAAACATTGGAAATGTCTCATCTAGTCCTCATTTATCATCCAGATAAGTTCTTATACTCCTACGGAAGAATAAAATGCTTCCGGAGAAGCTCCTATAACTCCTACGAAGAACAAAATGCTTCCGAAGAAGCTCCTACACTCCTACAAAAGATATTAATAATGCTCCTGATGTTGAACCTACAGAAGATCATTCATACCAAATGTTGAACAATTTGACTAGTTCTAAATCCTCAATCTCGATTGGATCATCTGCAACAATAGATATGATAACTTGGAATCATTCATTCCAGTTGAATCAACTCCATCAACAGGAATTCATAAGACTCACCCAGTCAACATAATTAGATCTTGCAAAAAGAACTACAAGAAGCCAAAGTGGAACTTCCAACATCTGTCTTTTCACTTGTTTTCTTTCATAAGTGGTTCCTCCAAACATCACAGCTACACTAAAAGACAAGCTAGATTGAAGCTGATGTGCTCCAAATATACATAAAAATCCTATCAAAAGCCATCAATTATTCCTTAATATCTTCCTTAAAATGATGAAAATGTACTTAAAAGTGTTAAATTGTGTTTTCAGTTTTAAAAGGGAAAGATGGACAAAAGGAGCATATTTAACAAGAACTAAGCATTCGAGCTTTGAATCCAAGCATGGGGCCGTGCCTCATTAAGCACGCCCCCATGCCTGCAAGAAACACACCCCCGTGCTAAATTAACACACCCCCGTGCTTGAGACATCTGACAAGACTAAATTACTGTCCCCTAAAAGTAGACACGAGGCCGTGCCCCACCAGCAACGGTCGTGCCCCATTTAGCACGGGGCCGTGCCCGACATAACCTGCACGTACGAGCCGACCAACTTTCGTAAGCATTGTACTAGCACGGGGCCGTGTCTTTTAGGCACGGGGCCGTGCTTAACACTCCAGAAAGCCTATAAATAGAAGCCTAAGCTCACCATTTTTGCAAGCTTTGGTGGGAGAATTACTCTGCTGAATTCTCTCAGGAATCAAGACTTCAAGGTCATTCGGAGGCTCGGGAGGTGCATACAACACTTGGAGAAGCTTGGGATCACCTAAACGTCATCCATTGTGGATTATCGGTTTGATTGTTCCATTTCACACCGATGATCACTTATCTATCTTCTTTGTTATCCGTTGTTATGTTAAAGCTCATCATGAGCTAAACTCTATTTATCATCCTAATCGGATGAAACTATGTAATTTGTGATGAACTAATGGTGTGATTATTATGTCAATTTATGGTGGTCTGGGAAAACTATTGATGGGTAGCATCTACATTTGAACGAGAAGTTATAACTTTATGGTTTGTGATTGTAATTGTCATACAAGGTTGAAAACCGTATGATTAACTTTCATTCGCGAAACCGGTCTTCATAATAAATCCATGGCTAATGAACTAGAAATGGTTATTAGAAATCATATCACTTTAACTTTCTGATCATTTGCGGGTTCCCTTTTATTAGTTCGGAAACTTCAGTAATTGTTACGGTTTTCTAAAATAATGGTATGTAGGAAGGAACCTGATCAACTCTCTTTTTAACATTAAATTATGTTTTCAGAAATCGTATGTCAAATAGGACACAAAAGATTTACCTACATTACTAGGGCTTTGATCTGAGCAGTAAAATCAGCCTGACAGGATCAAGTCACTACGGCAGCAGGATAGTCGAGAAATCGTGCCGCTCATCTTTATAACATAACATAATCACATCACCTCCAATTCATCACAATTACATAAGAGGATTCTAATTAGGATGATAACTTTTATTCCCTGATTTAAATCCAAACGCTTCAATTCTTATTTTACTTTTTTATTACTGTTTACTTTTAAACCCTAAAAATCTTTCCGAATAAAATATCACTTTCTTTAAAAAAACCAAATCTGATAGTCAAACATCAAGTTTGTTGAGTAGGCTAGGTGTGTCCACGGATTGATACTCAGTTCTTATCAACACTATATTACCGCACGACAGGTACACTGCCTTTTGTGTGTGGTTTAGTATTAGTAACAACCAATTAAAACTGAATCTGTGCAATAAATCTTTATCAAATATATATACTATCCGCAGACCATCAAGTTTTTGGCGCCGTTGCCGGGGACACACGACAGTTTGAAAGACAAACTAAATTTTTGACTATCTTGCATATAACCTGTTAATATATTTTGTTTAACTTCATTTTTATTCGTAGGTAGTTTGCCTTAGTTAGTTTAGTTATTTTTGCCTGATTCATTTAAGCCTTAGTTAGTTTATGCTTCCTTAAGTTAGTGTATGTCCGACTCGTCTAGTTCTGAACTTGTTCCGCCTCTTCCGGAACCCGAACGACTTTTTCGTCAAAGATTGCGCAAAAGATCACAACAAGAAGCACCAGTCATTGAAGAAGACATTTTGGAAGATACACCATCCGAAGAAGACATGGCTAACCAAGACGAGGAATGAAGATGACACACTATGCCACACCGTCAATAGATGGTTATGAGTCTAGTGTTGTCCAACCAGCAATAGCGGTCAACAATTTCGAGATTAAGTCTAGTATTATCCAACTAGTGGAAAACTCTGTTCAGTTCCATGGGTTACAAGACGAAGACCCTAATGCTCACATCTCACGATTCCTTCGTATCTGTGCGACCTTCAAAATCAATAACTGTTCAGACGACGCCATTCGACTAAGACTTTTTCCATTTTCACTTCGAGGCCGAGCCATCGATTGGCTTGATTCACTCCCGCCTGGTTCCATCACCACATGGGCGGGAATGGCTGAACAATTCCTTTTGAAATACTTTCCACCCGATCGTACTGCCAAACTAAGAAGCAGCATCACAAGTTCTGTCAACTGACGATGAATCATTACACGCAGCATGGAGAGATATAAAGTCTCCTTCGGAGATGCCCGCATCATGGACTTGATCTGTGGCTGCAGTGTCAAACCTTTTACGATGCGATTAGCGGAGCCCACAAGCAAGCAGTAGACCAAAGTGCGGGAGGAGATTTTGGAAGTGTCACGCCAACAGAAGCATATCAAGCCTTAGAAAGAGCAGCTAAGAAGAGCTTTGCTTACAATCCTTTAAGAACCAAACCCAGTTCTAAAGGTATTCATCAAGTAGACTCTGAAACCCTAATTGCAGCCCAATTAGAAGCTCTAACCAAAAAATTAACAATTGCAAAGCGAGCTAAAGAAAACTCCAACACGATGCAACACATGTGGAAATTCACACAAGACCAACGAGTGCCCACAAGGCTTATGATGGTTGAAGATGTTGACTACATAGGAGGCCAAACAACTCATACAATTCAAATTGGAGAAACAACTCGAATTACAGAGATGCTGGCAGTAACCAACAATCATCTGGATTCAACCAAAGGCCACCTTACCACAACAGAAACCACCATACCAAGGTCCAAGCAGTAGTAACCAAGACCATGGAGCATCATCAATGGAAGACTTATTACAGCATTTTTTGTTAACCACACAAGCCACAGATGAGTACATCCGGAAATTTGATCGAAGAAATGAGGAGAGGTTCCAAAGAAACGAAGCTGACATCAAAGCAACAAAGCATCATTACAGACCATAGAGCACCAAGTAGGTCAAATAGCACAACAACTCTCTGAAAGACCTCAAGGAGCTTTGCCCAGCAACACTGTGACAAACCCTAATGCTCAAGTCAAAGCCATCACCACCAGAGTGGCAAAACCACTCAAGGTGATGCACCGCATTACAACCCATCCTTGAAAAGTAGAAACTGAAACTCCAAGCAATGCGAGTGATAAGCAAAAGCAACCCTTGTTATTGAAGAACCAGCAAAGAAATACGTTCCACCACCACCTTATGTTCCACCACCTCCATATCCAGGTCGTTTGAGACAACAAAGAATGGAGGCACAATATGGCAAATTCCTTGGGTTGTTCAAGAAACTCCACATCAATCTGCCTTTGGTGGAGGCCTTAGCACAAATGCCAAACTACGCTAAGTTTCTAAAAGGTGTCTTGTCAAACAAAAAGAAGCTGGAAGAGTTATCACATGTAGTTTTGAATGAGGAATGCTCTGAAGTTCTTCAAAACAAACTACCTCAAAAGATGACTGATCCAGGAAGTTTCACCATACCTTGCCTAAGGAAATCTTTCTGTCAGTAATGCGTTAGCTGATTTAGGTGCTAGCATTAACCTTATGCCTTATGCGTTTTTGAAAAGTTAAACTTAGGTGAGCCTAGACCTACCCGTATGAGCATCCAGTTAGCTGACCGTTCTGTCAAATATCCGAGGGCATCATTGAAAATCTCTTAGTTAAAATTGACAAATTCGTATTTCCGTTGATTTTGTGATCCTAGACATGGATGAGGACAAAAATGTTCCTCTTATCCTAGGTCGACCTTTCTTAGCGACTGCTCGAGCCGTCATTGATGTTTGTACAGGCAAACTCATGCTTAGAGTAGACGAGGAAAGTTACTTTCGATATAGGCCAATCCATGAAACACCCTCAACATCATGATGACTCACTTATTACGTTGATGCTTGCGATTCAATCATAAGTTGTCATTTGAAAGAACCCTTCAAATGAAGCTTGTAATCTCAATTAATAGAAGTCACAATCACCGAACCATCTGTGGAGACCAACTCATTCCAGAACTTGAAGTTGACGAAACATCATTTCATCAAGAAGCATTTGAGATCATTGAGCAAGACTTAGAACCAAAGCCAAACCTTCTATCGAAGACCCTCCAGTCTTAGAGCTCAAAGACTTCCATCTCATCTCGAATACGCTTTTCTTGAAAACACGTCTCAACTTCCTGTCATAATCTCATCTGCCTTGTCAATTGATGAGAAGAACAAGTTTCAATGTGCTTAAGGCACACAAACGAGCAATTGCATGGAAAATCATGGACATCAAGGGAATCAATCCATCCTTTTGCACTCATAAAATATTGATGGAGGAGAACTTCAAATCCGTCATTCAACCTCAAAGACATTTAAACCCGAGCATGCAAGAGGTGGTGAAGAAAGAAGTAATCAAACTGCTTAGATGCTGGTTTGATTTACCCTATTTCTGATTCGCCTTGGGTCAGTCCCGTCCAAGTTGTTCCAAAGAAAGGAGGAATGACTGTTGTAACTAACAGAAGAATGAGCTTATTCCCACTCGTACGGTTACAGGATGGAGAGTTTGCATAGACTATCGCAAACTCAATGACGCCACAAGGAAATCACTTCCCTCTTCCTTTCATCGACCAAATGCTTGAGAGATTGTCTATAAAAATGTTCTATTGTTTTCTGGATGGTTTCTTGGGTTATTTTCAATTCCTATTGCCCCCGAAGATCAAGAAAAGACAACATTCACCTGTCCATATGGCACATTTGCTTATCGGCGAATGCCCTTTGGCTTGTGTAATGCTCCGGCTACATTTCAAAGATGCATGGTAGCAATTTTTCATGACATGATTGAACACTCAATGGATGTTTTCGGATGATTTCTCCATCTTGGAAACTCATTTGACAATGTCTTGAAAACCTGGAAAAGATGCTGGTTAGATGTGAAGACTCCAACCTTGTTTTAAATTGGGAAAAGTGCCACTTCATGGTTACGGAAGGAATAGTGTTAGGACACAAAATCTCTCGAGCGGGCTTGAAGTCGATCAAGCCAAAGTCACACTATTTCTAAACTTCTGCATCCCACAACCGTGAAAGACATCAGAAGTTTCCTAGGACATGCAGGATTCTACCGTCGTTTTCATTAAGATTTCTCAAAAATCCTCGACCAATGACTCAACTCCTGGAGAAAGACATGAAATTCGTATTTTCTGATGAATGCATTAGTGCATTCAAATTGCTTAAGGAGAGATTGGTAACCTCTCCAATCATGGTTTCCCCAAATTGGATACTACCATTTAAGCTCATGTGTGATGCAAGCGATTTCGCGGTGGGATCTGTATTAGGACAGAGGAAAGACAAGCAATTTCACCCAATTCATTATGCGAGCAAACCCTAAACAATGCACAAGAAACTACACTACCACCAAAAAAGAACTTCTTGCGGTAGTTTTCGCGTTCGATAAATTCCGCTCGTATCTTATCCTTTCAAAGACAATTGTTTACACCGATCATGCAGCCCTTCGTTATTTGTTCAACAAACAAGATGCAAAGCCGAGATTGATCCGTTGGATTCTTCTACTTCAAGAATTTGATATCGAAATTCGTGATAAGAAAGGAGCGGAAAATCTAGCGGCTGGTCATCTCTCGCGTCTTGAGGATTCAAGTCCTTCACGAACTGAGGAAGCCAAATAAACGACAATTTTCCTCATGAATTTCTTATGCACATTCAATCCTCAATCAATGAACACCCTTGGTTAGCCGATTTTGCGAATTATTTAGCAAGCGGAATCCTTCTCAAAGGAATGACTTATCAGCAAAAGAAGAAGTTCTTTACTGATATCAAACATTACTATTGGGAGGATCCGTATCTATTCAGAATCGGTGCAGACCAACTCATTCGAAGATGCGTATACGGAAGTCTAGCAGAACAAATTCTAAGGCACTGTCATGAAGGACCCACAGGATGACACCATGGAGCAACCTTAACAGCCAAGAAAATATTCGACTCTGGATTCTACTGGCCCACAATTTTCAAAGATTCTCATAACATGGTACGGACCTGTGATGCATGTCAAAGAGCAACCAATATCTCGACACGGGATGAGATGCCTTAGAAACCAGTTCAAGTATGCGAGATATTGATATATGGGTATTGATTTCATGGGGCCATTCCCGGTGTCATTTGACAATCGTTACATCTTGGTAGCAGTTGATTACGTCTCAAAATGGGCTGAAGCTCAAGCCTGCCTACTAATGATGCCAGGAACGTTGTCAAATTCCTTAAGAAACTATTTTCTCGTTTTGGTACCCCAAAGCTCTTTAGTGACCGAGGAACTCATTTCTGTAACAATTAGCTTGAAAGAGCAATGGCACGTTATGGAGTTCACCATCGCTTTACAACTGCTTACCATCCCCAAGCGAATGGGCAAGCCGAAGTCACTAACGAGGTATCAAACGAATCCTTGAGAAAACTGTAGGTCAAAATCATAAGGACTGGTCTATCAAGTTAGATGATACATTATGGGCTTTTCGAACAGCCTATAAGACTCCCATCGGCACAACACCGTTTAAACTAGTTTACGGGAAGTCGTGTTATCTACCTGTAGAACTAGAGCATAAGGCCTTTTGGGCACTTAAAGCAGCAAACCTGGACCAAGACCTTGCAGGAAAGAATCGATTCCTACAAATTCACGAATTGGAGGAATTGAGGGAACAAGCGTACGAAAACGCTAGGGTTTACAAAGAAAAGACAAGGAGATTCCACGACGCTCGATTAAAGAGCACAAAACAATTTCATGTGGGAGAACGTGTCTTACTGTATAACTCTCGATTACGTTATTTCCCAGAAAACTGAAATCATGTTGGTCTGGACCTTATACAATCAAAAACGTGTTTCTGAATGGTGCCATTGAAATTTACAACCACCCAGGTTTAAGTTTCAAAGTAAATGGTCATCGTTTGAAACCGTATAGTAATGGACCAACCAAGATCTCTTTGGAGGAATTAAAACTCCACCCAATGAAAACTAAGTGTAGGAAGCGGATTGGAACCGGAGGGTTCAACTCGAGCAAAACAAAAGCAGTCAGATACGAGACCCACTGCTGCGATACATTCATCGGTTACTCAGCCATTCCATAACAGCTCGTGGTCAAAGCGAGGGAGTTGTTTTTGAGGGACTTGTTTATTTTATATTGTATGGTTAATCATTGCCATGTAATATTGGGTATTTGTTTTGTAATCTTTTTGCCAGGAACGCGATTGCAGGTGCTCCAACACCCATGTTTGGAGGAAGCTAGATTTTGAACTTGTATGAAAGCTATGGTTATAACACTGAAGGAACCGAAGGAATGATGCCAGGACTGTTGGACTTGAGCATCTGTACAAGTATGTACATGGTGACAAGTTTACCAAATGGGCAGCTGAGATTCATGGATAAGAAAGGACAAATCTGGGATCCGGCCGATCCTGAAGAAATTATCATGGACCTCGACATGCCGATACAGCCGGAAGGAGCCAGAGCTGGATCTTCAAGTTCACGAACAAGGGAATTTCGAACCATGTTAGACCTTTATGAGTCAATCCAAACCACCGAAACCCATGCAAGGCGATCATTTGAATATGCCCAACGAGCCTTCAATCGAGTCGAAAATCTGAATTCCCGAGTCGATGACTTGAGCAGAGATGTCACGTACATCAGAAACTGAATGTACCACGAGTGGGGGGATATCCCACCACAAAGCCCTTAAAAACCGTATCATTTTCGGGGCCCCGACACAGTTGTTTTGTGCCATCTATCTTTTAATTTATGTTGTTTTGTTTTTATTTGTGTGCTTAGGATTTTAATGCTTTCAATAAATTTGTGACATTTCAGGTGATACTGAGGATTCTAACAACGCAAGGGCAACCAAACACAAGTGAAAAATTAATCATTTTTAGGGGAGTTATTTCGCTACCCTTTCTCGATCATGAATACTTTAATCACATTGAGGACAATGTGAATTTTAAGTGTGGGGATGGGAGTAATGCATTTGACTTTGCTAAAGAGGTCCAAATTAAAATTTTTAAGAAAAGATCACTTATCAAATAATTTTTGTGACAAGAAACCAAAATTTTAATATAATTTTTGATAAACCAAATTATAAATATACGTTTTCGGGAAATAAAGAAGTAAATCCATGACGTGCAAATAAAAATTGAAAATGTTTTTTGTGATATCCTTAAAAGCAATAATCTAGTAAAATATTTAATCATGTAAAATAAAACACTTTTACCCAATTCCATCCGTATGTGAGTTTATTTTTGAGCTTTAAACAAGTTTTTGCAATTTGCAATTCTACTTTCATTCTGGATTTAATTGAGGGTGCCATATGATACGTACGATTAGAACTTGTTTTGGGTATACATTTCAAGACCTTAATTAGTATTTGTTGCATAAAAATGAGTTAGGCACTAGGAAACCTTAACCATTCAAGCCCTAACCATTGTCTTTAATTTTCCTTACCCGAACGTCAACCCTAGTTAGCCTTGTTGAGCTTAAACGTTTTTATCTTTCAATCACCCGAGTCACCAAGTCATTTAACCAAAAAGCCTTCAACAAAACCCGTTTTCGTTAAAGACACGTTTTTGGCTTATAACTAAAAAAATAAAAATATAAAAATAACAAAATTGGTCTTTTACCGGCAGACCTTAAAGAACTGGAATGCATTCTTTTGATTTCAATTTGCTTTGTTGCCTTCATCACGCAAACCCGGGACTTCCCCCTGGAAATCCGCGAACAAACTTTCAATCTCACGTTTAACGCAAGAAAGAAATGGCGAAAAAAGGAACAAGTTCCGCCATTTTGTGGGATTTCAAAAAGTGCTATAAAGAGACGGGCGAAAAGATATGAAAGATGCCCGAATTGTGGAAATTGGTCCCATAATGGAAAATGCAAAAAGAATCAAACTGAATCTCAATACGAATACACAGAATTAATCCAATTGGGTGCTATTAGGCTTCAAGCCGAACGATCCTTGAAAAAGGATAGTTTTGTGTATCTTCGGGTAAAAGATGAAGTATGATTCTTGAAAGAAAAATACGGTCTTGACAATCTGACCTTAAACGAGTCCTCAAGCTAGCATATCCCTTCTAGCTTGAAGTATTGTATAGGGAACCTTTATTGCTTTCCTCATAGTTATGTTAGAAAAATAAGCCAAGACCGTAGTCTTTAGCAAGTAGCCACTCCTTCCAAATATTCCATACCCGAGCCCGAGCCAAGTTACAACCCGTCAAAGACCTAATGATTTATGCAAATAAATATCTAAGTAGGTGGAGATTTGATCCCTTAACAAGCATATGATTTCACACGTATTCATACTAGGCAATTGAGTGTATTAGTCATACTTAATCTTGATTATGACTCCACATATTTAGTCGAGTCTGAGTGCATCTTGTGAGAAGTGTGGATTTTTACACGATAATAATCTTTACTCACCAACCTATTGCTTGCTAGGATATCATTTTACATGTGCTTAGAATATTTATATTTGGATAGTATTTACTTGCATGCTTTTCGAAAGACATGTTTATAATTTGATTTATTTGGTTTTTGATGGAATTGTCATTTTAAGTGATTTTTGCTTGAGGACAAGCAAAGTTCAAGTGTGGGGATGTTTGATGTGCTCCAAATTATACATAAAAATCCTATCAAAAGCACATCAATTATTCCTTAATATCTTCCTTAAAATGATGAAAATGTACTTAAAAGTGTTAAATTGTGTTTTCAGGTGTTTAAAAGGGCAAGATGGACAAAAGGAGCATATTTAACAAGAAACTAAAGCAATTCGAGCTTTGGACTACAAGCATGGGGCCGTGCCTCATTAAGCACGCCCCCATGCCTTGCAAGAAACACACCCCCGTGCTAAATTAACACACCCCTGTGCTTGGACATCTGACAAGACTAAAAGTATTGTCCCCTAAAAGTAGACACGGGGCCGTGCCCCATAAGGCATGGGGCCGTGCCCCACCACCAACACGGGGCGTGCCCCATTTAGCACGGGGCCGTGCCCGACATAACCTGCACGTACGAGCCGACCAACTTTCGTAAGCATTGTACTAGCACGGGGCCGTGTCTTTTAGGCACGGGGCCGTGCTTAAACACTCCAGAAAGCCTATAAATAGAAGCCTAAGCTCACCATTTTTGGCAAGCTTTGGTGGGGGGAATTACTCTGCTGAATTCTCTCGGGAATCAAGACTTCAAGGTCATTCGGAGGCTCGGGAGGTTCATACAACACTTGGAAGAAGCTTGGGATCACCTAAACGTCATCCATTGTGGATTATCGGTTTGATTGTTCCATTTCACCGATGATCACTTATCTATCTTCTTTGTTATCCGTTGTTATGTTAAAGCTCATCATGAGCTAAACTCTATTTATCATCCTAATCGGATGAAACTTATGTAATTTGTGATGAACTAATGGTGTGATAAGTATTATGTCAATGTTATGGTGGTCTTGGGAAAACTATTGATGGGTAGCATCTACATTTGAACAGAAATTTATAACTTTATGGTTTGTGATTGTAATTGTCATAGAAGGTTGAAAACCGTATGATTAACTTTCATTCGCGAAACCGGTCTTCATAATAAATCCATGGCTAATGAACTAGAAATGGTTATTAGAAATCATATCAATTTAACTTTTTGATCATTTGCGGGTTCCCTTTTATTAGTTCGGAAACTTTAGTAATTGTACGGTTTTCTAAAATTAATGGTATGCTAGGAAGGAACCTGATCAACTCTCTTTTTAATATTAAATTATGTTTTCAGAAATCGTATGTCAAATAGGACACAAAAGATTTACCTACATTACTAGGGCTTTGATCTGAGCAGTAAAATCAGCCTGACAGGATCAAGTCACTACGGCAGGAGGATAGTCGAGAAATCGTGTCGGCTCATCTTTATAAACATTAACATAATCACATCACCTCACCAATTCATCACAATTACATAAGAGGATTCTAATTAGGATGATAACTTTTATTCCCTGATTTTAAATCCAAACGCTTCAATTCTTATTTTACTTTCTTTTTATTATTGTTTACTTTTAAACCCTAAAAAAATCTTTCCAATATAAAATATCACTTTCTTTAACAAAAACCAAATCTGATAGTCAAACATCAAGTTTGTTGAGTAGGCTAGGTGTGTCCACGGATTGATACTCGGTTCTTATCAACACTATATTACCGCACGACAGGTACACTGCCTTTTGTGTGTGTGGTTTAGTATTAGTAACAACCAATTAAAACTAAATCTATGCAATAAATCTTTATCAAACATATATACTATCCGCAGACCATCAGAAGCCTTTGCAAGAAGAGCTTCAACAATTTAGAAAGCAAAAGGTGTGGACTCTAGTTGATTTACCTTAAGGTCAACATCCAGTTGGAACTAGATGGCTCTACAAAAATAAACTAGATGATAGAGGTATCATTGTAAGAAATAACGCAAGGTTGATTGCTCAGGGATATACACAAGAAGAAGGAATAGACTATGATGAAGTTTTTGCACCACTTGCAAGAATTGAAGCCATAAGAGTGTTCCTAGCATATGCATCATATAAGAAGTCCATTGTGTATCAAATGGATGTCAAGTGTTCCTTCTTATATGGGAAAATTGATGAAGAAGTCTATGTATTGCAACCCCTTGGATTTGAAGATCCTCACTACCCACACAGTGTATACAAACTGATAAAGCTTTGTATGGGTTGCACCAAGCACCAAGAAAATAGTATGAAACATTATCATCTTTCTTGCTCAAACATGAATACAAAAGGGGAACTATAGATCAGACTCTCTTTTTTAAACAGGAACATCAAGATCTCTTAGTTGTTCAAATTTATGTTGATGATATTATATTTGGATAAAGTAACAAGAGATTATGTGTAAGCTTTGAAGAATTGATGAAATCAGAATTTCAGATAAGCTTAATGAGAGAATTAACTTTCTTTCTTGGTCTTCAAGATCATTAGAAAATAGATGGGATTTTCATCAATCAAGAGAAATACATACATCAAATATTGAAGAAGTACAACCTTGTTGATGCATCTTCATGCAAAACACCAGCCTCAACAATTGAAAAGATTGTACCTGATCCTTCTGGAAAATCTGTTGATCAAAGATTGTACAGATCTATGATAGGATCACTTATGTATTTAACTGCTAGTAAACCTGACATTATGTTTGCTGTGTGTGTTTGTGCTAGGTATCAATTAGATCCAAAAAAGTCTCATCTGAATGCTATGAAAAGGATCTTCAGATATCTGAAAGGAAAACTAGGACTTGGTCTTTGGTATCCCAAAGATTGTGATTTCACTCTCTACTCATATTCAGATAGTGACTATGGTGGATGCAATAGCAACAGAAAATCCACAACTGGTGGATGTCAATTCATAGGACCACGACTAGTTTCATGGCAGTGCAAGAAGCAAACCAATGTATCTGTATCTACAACGAGGCTGAGTACATAGCTGCTTAAGCTGGTTGCTCTCAAGTCCTTTGGTTGCAAAACCAATTACTTGATTATGGTTACAATTTCCTTCAAACTCAAATTTACATTGACAATTCTGCTACTATGTTTATAACTGCTAATCATGTGCAACATAGTAAAACAAAGCATATTAAAATAAGATACCATTTTCTGAGAGATTGTTCGGAAAAAGGTTTGATCAGGTTAGTTAGTCAAGTGGATACAACAAATTAGCTTGCTAATTTGTTCATTAAAGCCTTTGATTCAATTAGATTTAATTTTCTAATTGAGTAAATGGGCATGATTAACCTTGATTAATCATAATGAACAAACAAATAATAGTATGTGTATGTGCTTGTACATCGGTTTAATAATAAAGCTTTAGCATGACATATGTTTGGGAAATGATAGTACATTATGCCTTTACTTCTTCCTGAAGTCTTAAATATCATTAAAATCTGATCTAGTTACTTGATGTGTGAGTAGGTTCAGCTTGAGTGGAAACTACATTTAGTGCATGCCAAACATAATGCAAAGTGATTGTTTGTGGGACACTTCATTTTAAGGATACAGAAAGTGAGTCATATTCTGATTTGACCAAATCACTCGTCTAAACACACTATGTACTGACATTTTATAATATCTATCTTTGCAAATCATACTCCCTCTATGTTGTGTAAACAAAGACCTGGGTGCACGATCACCATGGTGTACATTTGTAACCAACTGGTGAAAAGATCATGATCCTCATCATCCCTCTATTTTGTGTAAACAAAGACCAGGGTTAAAGGCACCTTTGTTTTACGTGAGTAAAGACCTGGTGAACTGATGATGATCATATCTAAGCTCTCAAAAGAATCCTATGTGATCAACTATATATTATTTCTAGATCTTTTTCAACAATGCATTAATAAGATGTCAAATACATCTCAAGATAGATCTTATAACTTAAAGTACATAGTTTGTAAGTGTGAAAAAGTGATGATTTGATTCGCAAAGGGAGGACAAACTTTAAGTGAGTTGAATGTGAAGCCTATATCAATTACTATCTAATTAACATGAAAACATGATAATCAGCATGCCTAGTTGATACAATACTCATGTATGGATTTAAGTGGATAAACATACTTACAATAAGAACATAGATCATGTATCATTTTAATAAATTAACTGGTCAGGAAGATGCTTAGTATTATAGTATTATCCCATTATATGTGTATATATATGCTTGTGCATTTCATCAATCAAGTTTGTTTAGTTTAAATTATTTTGGTGTGGACAGACACATGTCTTTCATGATATTCTTCTTGAAATTTATGATAAATGCATTCTTTCATCTTTAATTAAAAATTTAGGGGGAGTAGAATCATGAAAAGAAAGTATAAAATAGAATTGTCAAATGAATTTTCAATATGAATGAATTGGAACTTGAGCACTATCTTGGCTCTTGGATACATGAAGTTTTTTAAAATATAAACCTTCTTGTGCACAATTGTCATGAATACAAAGTCAACAAGGTCCAATAACAATACATGGTTCTAAGCAGTTGACTCGGACCCTACAAAAAAATAAGTTTCTTACATTGCATCTCAAGCATCAGCAGAAGCTACAGTGCATTTTAAGCATCAGCAGAAGCTACAGTGTGAAATCTTAATCAAATTTGTCCATCCGTATATTGGTAAACTACGGATGAGCCAATATTCCAAAAAGTATAATCTAATTTCATAGATTGGTAACCTATGAAAATGAAAGTTATACTTAATCAGCAGAAATTTTTAAGTCATCTGCAGATGATATACGGAATCCGTAGATAATCTACGGAAGAACTAAGAACTGCGGATAAGTTAAATTGTTGAGGGTCCCAAATCATTAAATAAATGAAATTAATGTGTCTAAGAAAGTATAAATGATGTTCTTTATCTTCAATATTCATTATTCACTTTTTCAGACCTAGAAAAACACTCTTAACAAACTTTCCCCCTTTACCAAACATTCAAAAAACCCAAATCAAAACATCAATCAAACAGATAATCGTGATCTCCATTCATTTTTCAGAAGGTAAAATAAGTCATAATCTTCAAAAATGAACTGTTTGATTCTTGATTATCATTAAAACTGTTCGCATTCTCATGTCTGTAATGTTGATTCTAATCCATTCTTCTTAACTCTCATGAACAGATGTCTATTCGGTTTGCAAGGGAGCACAATGTGTGTGCGTTCTTAAATCCTGACGACACTGTGTTAGAAGGATGTCAAGACATCATTAGGTATTTTTGATGATCTAGGTTGTTCTATGCTTTAACAGCGGAGCTTGTGATTCACCAATCTCATATGATTGATTTCTGGAACTCCGCTCGAATAAAAGAAGATAGAGAAGTAATCATGGTGGAAGTTTAGAATCAAAGTCTACGGATGACTGAGCAGACCATAAAGAGGGATCTAGAGTTAGGAGAACAAGAAGTTGGTCACCTTGATGTGTTCGAGAATGAATACATAGAGAAGATATTTCTACTGATGGGGTATGATAGTGACTTTGAAAAGGGGTATATCAAGAAAGGAAGACTATGCAAGCCATACAGATTCCTATGTCACACTTATCTAAAATGCATCTCCAACATGAAGTCTGGGCTAGACAGATTCTCAAGGCACATATCATCTGGTATCATTGGCATCTTTGAGGGAGAACATACAACTACTCCAAGTACATCCTTAATTGTCTATGTGACCACATCAAAGTGCAAAAGGCTGATAAAATGTTCATGTTCCCAAGGTTCTACAACTGATCATCAATGGTGAATTGCCTGGAATAGCAAGAGATGGTGATGTATTTGTGCAAGCTCATTTGGGTAGGTTTGTTTTGAATAAGATTAGTGGAAAATACCAAGGAGAAGACATGCCAATGTTTGCTCATATGGTATATGCTAATGCCAACATCCCACAAGAACTGGTATGGAAAGGCCATGCTGAAAATTCTCCTGCTAACACTGAGGAAGCCTTATCTTCACCTCATCAAACACCCACTCACCAACAACCTCAACCATCCCTACCATAATCACCTGCCAGCCAAAACACAGAACCTATCTCTCCAATCCACCCTCTATCACCAAATCAACCAGAAGCACCCCAATCACAATCATCTACAAGTCAAAACACTCACCCAATCTCTCCAATTACAGAAAAGCAATCCTCTGAGAGCTTTCACATAGGGGAAACAGTCTTAGTCTCTCAAGCCAGTACTATTCAATTATCATTAACCAAAACTGAATCCCTTATCCATTCAAATGATACTAAACCAATCTCACCAGTCATTGTCCATTAGTAGCAACAACAACCTCATCAATATCAAATAGATCAATCAGTTGAGACATGCTCAAGCTCAGCTAGTGTAGCTCCTGAAGATGTGAATGATGGTGATATAGATGCTGAGCATAAGAAAGAAGAAGAAGAAGGAAACTATGTGGAGGTGATTGCCTATGATGAAGATGACATCAGTGATAAGGACATCCCAGTAAGCAAAAGCTATTTGGTAGCTAAATAGAAGAAGCTTGTTGTGAAGTTTAACTACAGAAAGAAAAGAATTCAAGAGCTGAAAGGAATTATAAAAGAAAAGGATGTTTAGCTTATGCAGCAAAAAGCAATGATCAACAGATTAAGAGAAGATGCTCAATGCAACAATAAAGTCATTGATGCTCTGTTGGAGCTTGTTGAAGAACAAAAGGAGTCTATTGCTAATCAAAAGGCTGAAATAGAAAAGCTTATGTTGGAGAGCAACCAAGCTAACAAGACTTTTCATGAACAACATGCTCAGGTACAAAGAAAGAATGAAGAGGTTGAGGAGCTGAAGTTGAAAATAAGTGTGCTGGAATCTAAGGCTGCCACTGCATCAATACAACCAAAAGAACCTGCAGCATCATTTAAACAACTGATTCTATATTCCAGGAAAAGAAAGTACTTAGGTTCTACAAAGAATCAGGTAATCAATATTGAAGATTCACCTAAAAGGTCAAGGCATACAGCTTCAGAGCACACTGCTTCAGTGAATGTTTCAACATCAAAGCCAGTTACTATTGATGAAGCTAAAAGTGATGTTGAATGGAAAGAGCTGACTGAAGATAAAACTAACAAAGACCAAGAAGAATCAACTGATGAAGACCTGCTAACAACTAAAGACATACTTGAAGAAAGGCCAGAATCCTCAAAGTTCATGACACTAATCAATCATGGGTTCCCATATGATCTAGTAGAGAGGCTGAATATGAATGAGATGAAGAACATCTTGAAGAAATTCAAGCTAGCTAGATTCATTGTAGACACATGTTGTTCCTAGTTTATGAGCTTTAATATAAAAGTCTTTCATTTCTTACACATATGTAATGAATTGATTCAATGAAATATACTATGTGGGTTGATGCTTATTGATGTTTATTTATTTCATATTATTATTGTGTTGGGTATAATTCATATGTATGAACTTGTTATATAGGTTTGAAGTTATTGAACATAGTTCATAGTCAATAATGATTGAGAAATGTGTTCAAACTAGTCGGATGAGTATTCATGCTAATGGACCATACTTATGGACCATACGTATGAATACATAATGCTAATGGACCAGTTGCACGACAGAACCAGGAGACTGGATCAGTCGTATGATTGAGACATAAGATTGACTCAGTTGAACGACTAAAGCTTCAATCGTGCGTATGACTCAATCACATGATTCAGTCACACATCTGAACCATGCTAATGGTTCAGTCGTACGAATGAAAACTACAAACCTATGAATACCACTTAATTCATGGAAAAACATAACAATTGACAAACACTTAGTGATACATGAACCCTAGCCGTCCAGAACGTCCAAGAAAGCCAATCCAACTACAAAGTCCGTGCTTGATCGATTCCTACTCATTCTTAACGTTTAGTTTATTCTTATATTGATCGGGTTAATGTTCTCACTGATTGGATCGCCAATCAAATAGGATTCCATACTATTTGATCTGGTTTCACACATTATCAGTTAGTATTCCGTACGTACACAGTCCTGACATTCATGATTCCAAATTGCAACTATGAGACATTCACACCCTTTCAATCAATTCAGAAAATCAAGAAGGAGTTGGGTCATTATGATACAGCTAAGCTCTCAAAATACAATATGATATACTGGTTACAGGGTCATAACTACAAAAGTTATGAACTTAAAGGAAGATCAGTTAGTGAGCTAAGAAGGATGATGGGGCATGTTATGGCAGTTGAGCTACACACATGGGTAAGATTCAGGACTGAAACTCCAAAGCCTAATGCTGAACAACATAACAAAATCCCCGCTGAACCAGTAACAATTGAAAGTAAAGATCAACACAAAAGGAAAGATGAACTAATCAAAGAGCCACGATCAGTCATACCTGGAAAAGTGTGGCCATGGGTACAACAGTCAGAGAGATTACAGAGAATAAATCTACCTTGATAAAACTATTTGACCACATCACAAGCCCTAGTTCTGTGGAAGACAACAAGATCATGGCCTGGAAGTATGATCAAGAATATGACTATGCTATCATTAATAGAACATTTGGAAGGGTTAAATACTTCCATGATGTAGTATCAGTGTTGTGCCTACCTAAAATTGACCTCAATGATCTGAAAAGTTTAATCATTTCTAGCTATCCAATTCACCCAAGAGGAAGAGACTTCTCTGTGTTAGTGGGAATGTTAAAGACAAAATTCAGAGATGATATGCTTAAAGAAGCCAAGAGAGAGGATGATGAGCACAGAAGAAGGTCAGAAAGGATGAAAAGATCAAAATCCAACTCCTCTACATTGGTAGATGATGAGTTCTTAAAGAGGGTTGGATACCAAAACAGAAAGTCGGCAGCTGTTAAAAGAATAGATGGGAATCAATATACATATCCCATAACAGAATGGGGATATGTTGAGAAGACCAAAGAATTGGTGCTGCTAAGGAATGCAGAAGGAAAGAAAGCAGAGAAAATAGGAATATTTGATCTAGTGGAGATCAAGTTGCTCCACCCCAGCTACACATCATACTTGCTTGATAAATTCTTCCCAAAGTTGTCTGATGAAAGAACACAGAATGATTTATGCTTATATGTGCACATGATTCAAGTGGTGGATAAATTGCATGCTAAAGCATTGTGACACCCCTGCTAAGAGCGGAAACATGAGGATGTAACGAGACGGGATCGTCATAACTCATGGTAAGCCATAGAGATGCAATAAAATAAATGATGACAAGCGTGTCATGACGACACCCGACAACAAGGGGACTTGTGTCGTGTTTAGTCAATATTCACGACAACAAAGCCATAAGCATAAGCATGTTAAATGATTCACATAAACAAAGATGATAACATTGTAATGCATTTCTCACAACCCGGGAACAAGTGTTAAAAGAATAATATTGTTTACAAGCAGACTACAACAAATGTTTCCAAAATGTATGTTTGTCAAGTATGTTTAGTCTTAAAAATGCATCCTAGGGTCTCCACTAAGGCAACACACCTAGATCTTTAAATAGCATTGTCACCTGAAAAGATATGCTCAAAATGGTCAACAAAATTGTTGGGGAGCTCGCAGGTATAAATTGTAAATAAGTAATTGATGCTGTAATGTAATTGTTGTGGAATACCATGAATACAGTTATAAGTAAGCAAAATCACATGACATGAGCTTTACAACCAAACCTAACAACGTACACACAGAATCTTGTCGGAATATATTCACGCAAGGCCCGTTCCCGGAGACTATTGGTACTAAGTATGAGTGATCAAAGTTTGCCAAATGTTGTATGTAATGAATAGTCAAGCACCTATTGACAGTTATTGTTAAGAATTAATGATATGTATAAAGCATATAGTAACGTTCGGTCGGTTCAGGTTGTATGGGGTCGGTCGCGTATAACACACATAAGCAAACACACGTATTAGATCTTATGTAGATCCAAGTACTGGAAATCGTCGCCATTGCGGTGATATTTGTGTAAAAGTTCCATTGTTATAAGAGAAGTATTTGTTAAATATTAGTAGTCACGAATCAGTTGTTGATAATTTGTAAAATGTTAGGTTGACTTGGTTTGGAATAGTATTTGTAGCCTTGATAGCGTTGACTTTAATCTTTGTGGTTGAGCAATGGCAACCGTGTTAATGTTACCTCAATCATCACACGACATACACACACCGCGCACAAGAAGGAAATCACACACAGCAATTCCAAACGCACGACAGGACCAGACGCACGACTCAATACTCCATTCACATGAATCAACCCTCATTCGTACGAATTAGCTTCATTCATACGATTGAGCCTTCATTCGAGCGACTGGCATTCAGTCGTACCACACAACACTCAATCGCACGACTCAACCTCCATACGCACGAATCAACCTACATTCGTACGAATCAGCTTCATTCGTACGATTGAACCTCTATTCGTACAATTGGCCTTCAGTTGTGCGATAAACGCACAATTGCACACAACCCTCATCCGCATGACTCAATTGCACACATTCATTTGATCGCACGACTCAATCACATGACATGCCCAGTTGCACAACTCAGTCGCCCGAATGACACAGTCGCACAACTCACCCAGTCGCACATCTTAGTCGCATGACAGACCCAGTCGCCAGAAGGGTAGACTCGCGACTGCAGCTGTGCAGAGCAGCCTTCGGCTGCTTCGAGCACGAGTTTTACACAAGGACTTCTAGAAAAACTACAAACACACACGAACAAGAAGCACACGTAGAAAGACATCACACGCACCCACGCGACCTCTTGTGTTCAGGTTGAACCCAAACACTCGAAACCCTAAAATGGACAGCAGAAAAACAGGCAAGAAAGGGACAACCAAGGTCATCTACCTGCAAGGATGGAGTAGACTAGGTTGTAGTCGAAGTCTAGATGATGAAAACAAGACCAAACGGGGTAGTTTTGGTGCAAGGAAGAAGATGAAAGTGAAGAAGAGAATGAAGAAGAAGAAGATGAAGAATGAAGGCTAGGGCTGGAAATGGGGTTTATATACCCAGCCCTAGTTTGCAAATTGTCACATTTGGTCGCTGCACTTAGCCCCCGAGTTTCCGAAATTTATTTCGGTTGAAAACGGCTTTAATAGGTTAATTATATTGATGAAAAAAATGTATTCAATCATAATTGATAACTTAAATAATGGTTTTATTAATGACGATAATATTATTTAAAATGATATTTTTAGTGATGACGATGGTGAAATTTGTAAAAGTATTAGGCATAGCATATGTTAACGATAAGAACACAAGGATAAGGACGATAAAACAAGTATGATATCCACACGAATAGTTTATAGGGATGAGGAATGAATGATCAAAGAAAAGTTAACAGAAACCACGTTAATTGACGGACCTTAAGGTGACGGATGTCACAGTATCCCCCAGTTGAGAGAATTTCGTCCCGAAATTCAGCTGGAGTTAGGTCCAGGAGTGTCATCCTCGAATAGATGTGGATATTTAAGTTTCATTTGATCTTCCCGTTCCCATGTAAACTCTGGCCCTCGTTTTGAATTCCATCTCACGTGAACAATTGGTATTCTACTGCGCTTCAATTGCTTGACCTTCCGATCCATGATCTCAATGGGTTCCTCCACAAAATGAAGTTTCTTTGTCAATCTTGATGTCCTCAATTGGTACGTGAAGTGATTCCTCGGCCAAACACTTCTTGAGGTTCGACACGTGGAAAGTATCATGCACGTCGTTGAGTTCTTGTGGTAACCTTAATCGGTAAGCCACTGGACCAATTCTTTCTGTAATCTCGAATGGTCCTACGTATCTTGGGGCTAACTTCCCTTTCTTTCCAAACCGGACAATTCCTTTCCAAGGAGAGACCTTGAATAAAACTCGATCCCCAATGTTAAATTCTAGAGGCTTCCGACGGTTGTCGGCATAGCTCTTTTGGCGATCTCTGGCAGCTTTTAGTCTATCTTTGATTTGGAAAATCTTGTTGGTTGTTTCTTGAATGATATCTAGGCCTGTTAACTGACTTTCACCAATCTCAGCCCAACAAATGGGTGATCTACATTTCTTTCCATACAATGCTTCAAACGGAGCACATCCAATGCTGGTATGGTAGCTGTTGTTGTAAGAGAACTCAATCAGCGGTAGATGAGTGTCCCAACTACCACCAAAGTCGATTACACACGCTCTCAGCATGTCTTCTAGCATTTGTATGGTCCGTTCACTTTGGCCATCTGTCTGAGGGTGATAGGCGGTACTCATGTCTAATCGAGTGCCTATCGCTTTCTATAGTGTCTGCCAAAATTATGAAGTAAATCGACTGCCACGGTCGGATATGATTGACACCGGCACTCCGTATCTTGTCACGACCTCTTTTATGTACAATCTCGCCAACTTATCCATTTTGTAGTCTTCTCGGATCGGCAAGAAATGTGCTGATTTCGTCACCCATATCGAGTCATGCCCGCTGCTCATTCTAGGGAGTTTGGTAATAAAATCCATGGCTATATTCTCCCATTTCCACTCGGGAATTTCAGGTTGCTGTAATAATCACGATGGTTTCTAATGTTCAGCTTTAACTTTCGAGCATGTCAAGCATCTGCTTACGTACATAGCAATGTCTTTCTTCATGCATGGCCACCGGTACAGATCCTTAAGATCGTGGTACATCTTGTCTGTACCAGGATGAATAGAATATCGCGTCTTGTGTGTTTCATCCATGATCAAGGTACGTACACCTCCCCATCTGGGTACCTATATACGATCGATGAAGTACTGTATGCTATCGTCCTTGTAAATCATTTGCTTATCCAACCCTCGGAATTCTTCTCCCGCAAGGTTTTCCTCTTTCAATGCCACACTTTGTGCAATTTGGATCTGAGCTTTCAAATTCGTTTGAATAGTCAATCCCATCGCTGGAGCACATAGTGTTTTCGTGTGTTCCTTACGGCTTAAAGCATCAGCCACCACGTTAGCTTTCCCCGGATGATACCGGATTTCAGAATCGTAGTCACTAAGAAACTCTACCCAACGTCGATGTCGCATATTAAGTTCCTTCTAATCCAGGATATGTTGGAGGCTCTTATGATCTATGTAGATGATGCATTTGGTTCCATACAGGTAATGCCTCCATATCTTAAAGTGCAAATACTACAACGCCCAACTCAAGATCATGAATTGTATTGTTCTTTTCATGCACTTTAAGTTTTCGCAAAGCGTAGGCAATCACCTTATCCTTCTGCATTAGTACACATCCCAATCCTTGATGTGAAGCATCGCAGTATACCACAAAATCGTCAGTTTCGTCTGGGAGGGACAATATCAGTGCGTTGCACAACTTCTCTTTCAACATTTGGAACGCTTGTTCTTGGGCCTGTCCCCAATCAAACTTCTTGTCTTTCTAAGTCAACAATGTTAATGGTTGAGCGATCTTTGAAAAATTCACGATGAAGCGACGATAGTACCCGGCCAATCCTAAGAATTGTCGTATCTCTGAATGTGTCTGGGGTGCATCCCATTTCTTCACCGCTTCGATCTTGCCAGGATCTACATGAATCCCATCCTCATTAACCACATGACCTAAAAACTTCACTTCTCACAACCAGAATTCACTTTTCGAGAACTTGGCGAAAAGTTTCTCTTCCCATAATAGTTCCAGTATTGCCTGAAGGTGTTCTTCATGATCCTCTTTCGATCAGGAGCAGATAAGTATATCGTCTATGAATACGATCACGAACTTATCCAAATAAGGTTACACACCCGATTCATTAGGTCCATAAACACAGCTGGTGCGTTCATCAACCCAAATGGCATGACCAAGAATTCATAGTGCCCATAATGAGTTCTAAACACTGTTTTCAGGATGTCATCCTTAAAAACCTTAGTTGATGATATCCAGAACGAAGGTCGATCCTGGAGAAATACGAAGCTCCCTGCAGCTGGTCAAACAGATCGTCGACTCTGGGGAGAGGATACCTATTCTTCACGGTTAACTTGTTTAACTCACGGTAATCGATACACATACGGAACGACCCATCCTTCTTTTTGACAAATAATACCGGTGCTCCCCATGGTGAGTTACTCGGCCGAATAAAACCCTTCTCTAGTAGCTCCTATAACTGACTAGATAATTCCTGCATTTCAGATGGCGCTAACCAATATGGCGTCTTTGCTACCGATGTAGCCCTAGGAATCAACTCTATGCGAAATTCCACCTGTCGTGGAGGAGGCAAACCAGACAAGTCATCAGGGAATACATCTGGGTAGTCCCATACCACTGGAATATCTACTAATTTCCTCTCTTCTTCTTTCTTTTCTACCACATGAGCCAGAAAAGCGTAGCACTGTTTTCGTAAACTCTAGCGTGCTTTCATGCAGGAAATAAGCTTTAAGTTTCTTCCCGGTTGTTCTCTTTGAATTTTGAGTACCTCCCTGTTTGGCATGGGGATTCGTACTACTTTGTCTCAACAGACAATCTCAGTTCCGTGCTTCGACAACCAATCCATTCCCACAATCACATCGAAACTTCCTAATTCAAAGGGTATCAAGTCTATATCAAAGGCATGGTCCTCCAATATCATCGAGCACTTTCTAATAATCTCATCGGCCTGAATAGCCCTACCATTGGCCATTTCTACGGAATAGCTAGTTTCTAGCCTACTAGGACTCAAATCAAGCAATTGCACAAACTCAGAGGATATGAAGCTATTTTCTGCTCCAGTGTCAAATAACATAGATGCAAACTAATTATTGAGTAAGTGTGTACCCATGACAACATTCGGTTCCTGGCGGACATCATTGGCTCCAATGACAAATGCATGTCCCCAAGCTGTATTTCCTTGGTTTGTCGGGCCTTGATTTCCAGCTATGGCCATCACCGGTTGCTAGTTGTTCCCTTGCTGACCCGGTGCCCGATTCAGTCTGGGGCACATGTTTCTATAGTGGTTAGGGCCTCCACACTCATAACAGCCTCTAGCATTCCCAGCGGGGTTAACCGCATTAACCGGTGCCACCAGATTCGGCACCACCCTACATGAGCAAGAAAGGGACAACCAAGGTCGTCTACCTTCAAGGATGGAGTAGACTAGGTTGTAGTTGAAGTCTAGACGATGAAAACGAGACCAAACGGGGCGGTTTTGGTGCAAGGAAGAAGATGAAAGTGAAGAAGAGAATGAAGAAGAAGAAGATGAAGAATGAAGGCTAAGGCTCGAAATAGGGTTTATATACCCAGCCCTAGTTTGCAAATTATCACATTTGGTTGCTGCACTTAGCCCCCGAGTTTCCCAAATTTGTTTCGGTTGAAAACGGCTTTAATAGGTTAATTATATTGATGATAAAAATGTATTTCATGATAATTGATAACTTAAATAATGGTTTTATTAATGACGATAATATTATTTAAAACAATATTTTTAGTGATGACGAGGTGAAATTTGTAAAAGTTTTAGGCATAGCATACGTTAACGATAAGAACACAAGGATAAGGACAATAAAACAAGTATGATATCCACACGAATAGTTTATAAGGATGAGGAATGAACGATCAAAGAAAAGTTAATAGAAATCACGTTAATTGACGGACCTTACGGTGGCGAATGTCACAAGCATACACGAGAAGAAGATATAATGTTGGGATGTTAAAAGGAGCTAACATTGAAGATGTATCAAAACTAAGAATCACAGAAGAAGACGAGCTAGAAATAGTTCACAATCAAAGTGTTGTAGAAACTCTTAGAACTGAAGAAGACATTTTGGGCTTAAGTTTTAAGACTCTACAAGGATATGTAGAATGGAGATCAAGTACAAGTACGATGATAAAAAAGATGCAGTATCCTACTTTAACAAGAAGATGGTGTCAGTTTTGAAGGATCTTTTAGTTTTGAAGAGCTGATTACAAGTGTCTAAGCCTAAGGGGGGTATTGTTAGATCTAGGAATTATAGGTCTAGATCATTTTGTATAGGCTTAGAACTTTAATCAATATTTCTAATGAATACTTGTATTTCATTATTTTGTATGCATTAAATATATAGGTTAACCCATATATGTGTGTTAATTTATGTATGTTTGTAGGTAAACCATTATAATTGATGAAATTATGAATTGACCAAGTTTAAGAAACATCTACGGATGAACATTTTGTTCTTCCGTAGATATGTTTATTACAATTAAAATACATCCGAAGATCTTCTACGGATGAACAATCAGCTCTGAGGATGAAAGTGAAGATTGCTTCGGAAGAACAAGATTGCTTCAGAAGAACAGATTGCTTCGGAAGAACAAGATAGCTTTGGAAGAACAAGACTTCTATGGAAGAACAAACATCTACGGAAGACCATCTTCCTACGGAGTCCAAACACTTGTATTTAATAACACAAGTGTTACACATCAACAAGTTAACAAGTCAACTCGACAGCTATGCGATTCCGAAGAGATTTAGTGTTTCCTTAACAGAAACAGGCGTGCCTATATATATGGATCCTAGGTTTCACATCAAGGATGGGCAAACAGCTAGAATAATCAACAAACATCACATCAAATCACACAAACACAAACCCTAGCAGCCGTCACATCAATACATTCAAATCAAATCAATTCATTGTTTATTCATCTGTAATCATTAATTAATATTAATGAAATACATTTGAATTATTTATTTGTTTGATTATTAATTGCATTCTATTTATTGTGTTCATCTTAATTATTAATCATTATTGTTGATAACTATTTATTACAATTATACAACGTTAACACTGATTCCGCAAACGTTAACTTGACTTTGTCCAATTAACACATATCTTCCGAAAGATCAAATTTTTTCGGAAATCTAAGGAAAGACTTCAAAAGGTTTTCATCCAAAGAAAACAAAAGCTTATGAAGGTGATAAAGTAAATAACTTAGGACACACAGATTTTAAGAATTAATATGAATTAGTTTTAAGAAAAACCTACTCAAAGTTTATCATCTCAATAGCTGATATAAGATACTTAAATCTCTGTTCATCAAAGGCATTTGTAAACAGATCAGCATATTATTCATTTGTGTTAACTTTGACTAGTTTCATTAATCCCTTTTCATAGTTATCTCTAATTAAATGATACTTGATATTGATGTGTTTTTTCCTTGAGTGCTTCACATGATTCTCTATGATAGAGATAGCACTGTTTTTGTCTATGTGAATGAGAGTCTCCTTGAAGTTTAATCCATAGTCAAGCCTTTGATTCTGAATCCAAAGCACTTGAGCACAGCAGCTTGCAGCAGTAATGTATTTAGCTTCAGCAATTGATGCAGATACACCTTCCACCAAGAAATTGACATCCCCTAGATGTAGACTTTTCAGTCATGTTGTGACCACCATAATCACTGTCTGCATAAGCATACAGATTGAAGTTAGAATTATTAGGATACCAAAGACCAAGTGTTAAGGCACCTTTGAGGTATCTTAGAATCCTTTTGACCGTGATGAGGTGAGACATCTTGGGGTTGGCTTGATATCTTGCACAATTACATGTGGCGAACATGATATCAAGGCTGCTAGTTGTGAGATACATAAAAGACCCAATCATAGCCCTATAAAGGTGTTCATCTACACACTTCCCCTCAAGATCAGGCCTAAGGGAATGGTTTCTTGCTATGGGTGTCTTAGTATTCTTACAATCAGTCATATTGAATCTTTTGAGTATGTCTTGAACATACTTTGACTGACTGATGAAGTTGCCATCTTCAACTTGCTTCACTTGAATTCCTAGAAAGAAATTGAGTTCCCCCATGGCACTCATTTCAAATTTGTCCTTCATCAGCTTCTCAAAGTCTTTGCAGAGGTTTGGATTAGTTGAACCAAAGATGATGTCGTATACATATACTTGAACTATCATTACATCATTTCCTTGTCTTTTGATGAAGAGAGTTCCATCTATAGTACCCTTTCTATATCCATGCTTGTAGAGATACTAAGATAGAGTCTCATACCATTTCCTTGGTACCTGATGCAGCCCATAAAGAGCTTTGTCAAGCTTGTAAACACAATTAGGATGATCAGGATCTGCAAAACCAGGTGTTTGTTTAACATACACCTCTTCATCAATCACCCCATATAGAAAATAACACTTGACATCAAGTTGATAGACCTTGAAGTTCTTGGATGCAGCAAATGCCAAGAATATCCTAACAGCTTCTAGTCTTGCTACATGAGCAAAGACATCAGTGTAGTCAATTCCTTCTTCTTGTGTGTACCCTTGAACAACTAGTCTAGATTTGTTTTTGATGACAATGCCTCTATAATATTTCTTGTTCCTAAACACCTATTTGGTTCCTATAGTAGTCTTCTTATGAGGAAGAGCACAAAGGTTCCAAACTTTCTGCCTTTTGAATTAAAGCAGCTCCTCTTGCATGGCTTCAACCCTACTTCCATCCTTTAGAGCCTCATCAGTTTTGTTTGGCTCTATCTAAGATAAGAAACAAGAGTGAAGACAAATATTTGCTTCATGGGTTTGTCCTCTTGTTCTTAGCCCTGTGTCAAAATCTCTAATGATGTTTGTGGTGGGGTGAGACTTGTGGATCCTTAGCTGAGGGATCACAGCAAGTTGCTGAGAGAGATCTAAATTTGAAAATTTTAGATCTGCCATTGATGCTTCCCCCACCACATTAACACACTTATCAAGAGAAACTTGATCCAATGAGTGTGTAACATCATTGATGTTGTCATCTATGGAATGGTTATTAGCATCAAGAAATTCCAGATCACTGTCACCACCACCATCATTTTCTTCTGTATTTGAAGTCTCTTTATCTGGTTATTGATCCTCTGAGCTGGAATTTGAAGGCATCTCAAATGTATCAGCTGAATTTGTCATTGTGGTGCTGATAGAAACCTCATTTGTAGAAGTAGTTACAACTAGAGCTGAAGATGTGGAACTTGAAGGTCTTCTTAGCTCAAATCTTGGGTCAGGATCACCTGTGGGTAAGATATCTATAGATCTTGAAACATTCTCACAAGATTTGTTAAAACAGTTTGTAACTAAATCAAGATCAAATAGCCAATCAAGACCAGAACCAGCCACACAGGTTGTGTGTTCATTGAAAGTCATATCGGCTGACTCCTTAACAATTCTAGTTCTGAGATTGTATAGTCTATAAGCCTTAGCTTGAGAAGAGTATTCAATGAAGTGTGCATCATCTGAATTCTCAAAAAATTTGGCAATTTGATCTTTAGTATTCAAGATGGTGCAAGGACATCCAAATTACCTGAAAAAACCAATGAAAGGTTTCCTTTTGTGCCAAAGTTCATAGGGAGTCTTACCATGAGTCTTAACCACTAAAACCCTATTTTGCACATAGCAGGCAGTGTTAACTGCCTCTACCCAGAAGGTGATGTGCAGCTTAGAGTCAAACAGCATGGTTCTTGCAGCTTCAATCAGTGTCTTGTTTCTCCTCTCAGCAACACCATTTTGCTAAGGAGTTCTGAGAGCACTGTATTGTCTTCTAATACCCTTTTCATCACAAAATGTATCAATGATTGGTTCTTGAATTCAGTTCCCTAGTCATATCTTATGGTTTTGACCTTGTGATCACATTGATTCTCAATAATTAAGATGAAATTCTTCAGAGTCTTAGGAGTCTCATCCTTAAATCTAAGGAAAAAGACCCAAGTGAATCTTGTAAAGTCATTTGTGATCACCAAACAATAAGAGGTCCTTCCTAGACTCATTACACTGGTAGGGCCAAAGATATCCATATGTAACAAGTGTAGGGGTGTAGTGATGGAGTTTCTTTCCTTAGGCTTATGGGATACCTTATGTTGCTTCCCTTTTAGGTATGTAACACAATGATCATCACTTGTAAACTCTTTCTTTGACATTCTAGTTACCAAATCATTCTTAATAAGTTTATTCATGTTCTTAAAGTTTACATGGCACATTCTTTTATGCCATAGGAAAGACTCATCACTATTTACTTTAGATAGAAAGCATGAAACTTCTCCAGAGGGTGATGTCTCTTGCAAATCCATCTTGTACATGTTCCCTTTCCAGGGGGCTCTGAGCAAGATATGCTCATGAGGAATGACCACCCCGAGCTTGAGAACAATGCACTCATGCTCAGTAAAGAGCATGTTATGACTCTGATCACAAAATTGGGATACATTCAAAAGATTGTACCCAAGCTCCTAGACAAAGTTTATTTCAATGTTAAGCTTACCATTTATGACCTTGCCCCTTCCAGAAATGTAACCACCTTCATCTCCTCCAAAAGCAACTAGCCCTCCATTAATTCTTTCAAAGTTCTAGAGTAGTGATATATTGCCTGTCATGTGCCTGGAATAGCCACTATCAATGATCCAGACATTATTGTTTATCTTGAGTTGTTCCTGCATAATGAAAATGATTAGTTACATTTGGAAACCTAAGACTTATTGGTCTTGGGCTCAAAAAAAGAAGTAGAAGGTAATGTAACAGTAATAGATCTTATAGTTGTGCTTTGAGGATCTTATGTTGTTGTTGATGGAGAACATTCAGTCACTTGGTCATTCTTTAACTTCCACACCACCTTTGGAAGTTTGGACTTGACCTTCAACACTTCGAAAGCTTTTGAAACTTCGGAAGTTTTAATGATTGGACCTTCGGAAGATTCTGCAAATACTACAGCAGACTTCAGTGCTTCAGAAGTGTTCTTTTCTTCCAAGACCAAATTTTCTTCCGAAGGCAATTTTCTACTTGCCTTCTTCTTCATTTTGGTGCTTTCGAAGGAAACAGATTTTCCTTCAGAAGTTGAATTCTTCTTGAAACTATTAGAAGTCTCTTTCCTGGTCATATGGAGAGTGCCTCTTGGATTGTATGGACAATCCTTAGCAAGATGAGAGGTACTTTCACACATAACACATTCCACCTCTTTCTTCCACAAAGCCTTCTTCTGAGAACAAGGCTAGCTTTGATCACATCCCTTCTCCACCTTCATCTTTGTAGATGCTGAGACAGTCCTTTTGGGTTGAGAATTGTTCTTGGATTTGGATGGTCCAGGCTGTGTAGCAGTGGTACACAACAGATCAGCCTTCTTTTTGGTACTGAGTTGATTTGAACATGAAACAGAACTCTTGGTAGAAGAGTTTAGGTTAATGTCTTCAGTCTTAACCACTTCAAACCCTGTAAAGATAAAAACTTGTTTTTGCCTAGAATCAAAAGTGGCCTTGATCTGTTGAGCCTTCCTAGCTTTTGTCTTGCTCTTTCTGATCAAGTTCTTCCTCATATACTTGGTCATCACAGTCTTCTTCTTCTCCTCAGAATGATAGTAGCCCTTCTTAGAATCCTCCTCTTTATTCGTCTCAAAGGAATTCTTCATTATCACATCTTCATCCTTTTCACTCAAAGGATCTATGAGAGGAAGCTCATCTTCACATGTTCCATACCTGGGTGATCTTAAAGATAGGATTGTGTGTGGAGGAGCTATCTTATTGGATCCTAGTCCCCGCTTGTTTAAATAGCACACCTTGTTGTGCAGGGATGAGAATATCATGTTCTTGAAGGTCTCTTCTTCAAGAACACACTTTTCTGCCCTGCCTTTGCTGATCACAAGCTCAGCCTGGCACTCAGTCAGCTTTGTTATGAGATCCTTGATCTGTGTCCTAAAATTTTTATGCTCATGTTTTAGAACTGAAATGGTTTTCTCTAAGTCCTCTATCTTTACTTTATAATTATTTTCAGACATTCTAAAATCAGCTTTTAAGATGTTTAAGGACTCAAGATCATATCTCATTTCTAAGTTGTAGAACCTGTATCTGTTGACTTTAGCAATGCATTCAGGAGTATAGAGATGTTCCAACACCTTGGATTCATTATGATCTGCCATTAGTGCTTGGTTTGGAGAAGCATCTTCCACCTAAAAGCTCCAGTCAAAGCCTCCTTCTTCAACAGCAATTGCAGCTTGTTGCTTTGGCTTCTTATTCTGGGTAGCCTTGTTAGTGTAGTTTGGTCTAGATTGTGCTTGGCCACCATTTTTTCTTGGTGCCTTACACTCCCTAGCAAAGTGGCTCATCAAGTTACAGTTGTAACACTTGACTTTTCTTTTGTCCAGTCCAAACTTTCCACTGGTTGCATTGCTGGGGAACTTCCTTTCAGTCCACTTGTAGAACTTCTTGGCTCTGTGAGTGAGAAGACCCATCTGCTAGACTATTTCCATGTACTCCAGATCATCTGGATGGATACAATCCAGATCTTCAAGGGTGAAAAGAGAGCTGCCTCAACTTTCATCGGAAGACATAAAGGCTTGAGAAGAACTTGTCTCTTGGAATGGGCTTCTTTGAGTGTAGTTCTCCGTTAGTGTCTCGGGAAAGGTGATGAAAAGACCCTTCTTCAAGAACATATTTTTCTGCCCTGGCTTTGCTGATCACAAGCTCAGCCTGGCATTCAGTCAACTTAGTTATGAGGTCCTTGATCTAAGTCCTATAATTGGTGTGCTTATGTTTTAGAACTGAAATGGTTTTCTCTAAGTCCTCTATCTTTAGCTTATAGTCACATCAGCCTTTCTAAAATCAGCTTTTAAGATGTTTAAGGACTCAAGATCAAATCTCATTTCTAAGTTGTAGGACATGTATCTGTTGACTTTGGGAATACATTTAGGTGTACAGAGATGTTCCAATACCTTTGCTTCATCATGGTCAGCCATAAATGCTTAGTTTGGAGATGCATCTTCCACCTGAAAGCTCCAGTCAAAGCCTCCTTCTTCAACAGCAACTGCAGCGTGCTGCTTTGGCTTCTTATTTTAGGTAGCTTTATCAGTGTAGTTTGGTTTGGACTGTGCTTGGCCACCATTTGTTCTTGGTGCCTTGCATTCCCTGGCAAAGTGGCCCATCAAGTTACAGTTGTAACATTTGACTTTGTTTTTGTCTAGTCCAAACTTTCCACTGGTTGTATTGTTGGGAAACTTCCTTCATGTCTGCTTGTAGAACTTCTTGGCTCTATGAGTGAGAAGAGCCATTTGCTGGACTATCTCCATATACTCCAGATCATCTGGATAGATACAGTCCAGATCTTCAAGGGTGAATAGAAAGTTGCCACAACTTTCATCAGAAGACACAAAGGCTTGAGAAGAACTTGTCTCTTGGAATGGGCTTCCTTGAGTATAGTTCTCCCTTGTTGTCTCAGGGAAGGTGATAAAAGGACCCTTTTGTGAGTTTTCAGGGTAGCATATGAGATGATGTTAGGGTTCTATGCTATCCCTTTCAACCACATGAAAGGTTGACTGTCAGGACCTTGTACGTACAGAATACTAACTGATAATGCGTGAAACTAGATCAAATAGTGCGGAATCCTATTTGATTGGCGATCCAATTAGTGAGAACGTTAACCCGATCGATATACAAATACTCTAAACATTAAGAACGAGTAAGAATCGATCAAGAACGGACTTTGAAGTTGGATTGGCTTTCTTGGATGTTCTGGACGGCTAGGTTTCGTGTATTCGAAGTGTTATCGAATTGTTCTCAATTGTTATGTTTTTCCACGAATTAAGTGGTATTTATAGGTTTGTAGTTTCCATTCGTACGACTAAACCATTAGCATGGTTCAATCATGCGACTGAATCATGCGATTGAGTCATGCGCATGACTGAAGGTTCAGTCGTGTGACTGAGTCAATCTTATGTCTCAATGATATGACTGATCTAGTCTCCTGGTTCAGTCGTGCGACTGGTCCATAAGCATGATGTATTCATGCATATGGTCCATTATAATGGTCCATTAGCATGAATACTCATCCGACTAGGTTGAACACATTTCTCATTCATTATTGACTAAGAACTATGTACAATAACTTCAAACCTATATATCAAGTTCATACATATGAATTATACTCAATAAAATGAGAATATGAAATAAATAAACATTAATAAGCATCAACCACATATTATATATCATTGAATCAATTCATTTCATATGTGTAAGACATGAAAAACTTTTACATTAAAGCTTATAAACTAGGAACATGAGGTATCGACAAACTCCCCCTTGGTCCTAGTTTACTCTATTGTCTAACACTCTTTACATGTTCTTCGAATTTCTTGTACTTATCTTTTTTTGTAACTCCTGCATGTATTTCAAATGCAAAGCAGAGTCTTATGACGTGTTGGAACTGGAGAGCTTGTACAATATCCTGCGTGTCATAGAACAGGTGCCACTTGTGTAATGTGTAGACATCTTCAGCTAAAAAGTTTGTAAGCCACATTAGGTCGAATATCCTGATAGTCTCTATTTTTCCTTATCTGTTTAGAACTATGATCGCTTCACCCGTCCTCCAATCGTAATACCACCATTTGAAGTGTGGAGTGAAGTCCTGAGGCATTTCCCGTATGGGAATCTTTGACATCATATGTGGAGGACTCCACTTCAGCACAACTTTAGGTATTCCAGATATAGGATCCACTTCAGACTTTCGGATGTACCTCTTTGGTTGTTGAGGTCTGAAGTTTACCCATCTAGTGTGGTATTCCATCTTTAATGCTGCCTCAAACCAACCTGACATCTTTCTTGGATTAGCATACAATAGATCTAAGCATGCCAATCAATTGAGCTCAAAACCAAGAAGAGTCTTCAGATCATCCTTCTCTCTCTTTACAACATATACGTCCAAATCTTCAAAATAAGCCCATGCAATAATCTTGCCAAACACTTTCTGATGTCGTTTGACTTTGTAGAGCTTTGTGTAGGCATTCTGCTTTGGCGGCGTGCGTTGGGCTTTTATTTCTACAAAACAAGCTACCCATTCAGCTTTCTTGATATCAACATTTGCGTCTGGAGCTTGGGCGGTGCTTTCTTCTTTCTCCTTTTCTTTCTCTACTTCATTCAGCTTCTCAAAAGTACCACTGTAAAATGTTTCACCCAACTTGGGTATAATATGTCCTTCCAGATCAGTAAACTGTGGATAATAATCAGCAGTGACATCCTCTATCTCTATTTCATCTACATCTTTCAGCTCATCTTCACTTGCCACATCAACTGTTGGAGCATCTTTGACTAGCTCATCAAGATTCAGCCTGAATATTTTAGCAAGTTGTTCATCCATTAGGTCATGTATGATCTCTCCCTCTTCTAGAGTGTAGCTCACAGATCTTCTAACTATCCCTTGCAAGTCAAGAATCATGGTTAATTGAGTCTTGACTGCTGAAGGGCTTGGACATCATACTCGTTTGTCTGTTAAGCTTCATCTATTTGATTAAACATTAAGCATATCACGCATAAGTCATTATATAAAGCACTAAAACATAAACAAACATAAATGATCAATAGTTACATTAATGTAATATATAATTCAAGTATAAAAGTTTTAAATACAAAGACATCTAATCATTACTTTTGTCTTGATCTTTTGGTTCTTCTGCTGGAGGAGCTGAGGATGAGGCTCCTTGATCTTGGCTTCGTTTGGTACGCCTCTCTTGAGCTTGAGGAGAGGCTGATGCAGCAGCATCACCATCCTGATCATTATCACCCTCTTTATATTTCCCGCTCGATCCTCCTTCACCAACATCCTCCTCAGAGTTATCTTCATCCTCATCATCATCATCATCATGACCATCATCATCACCATCCTTGATCTTTAATGGCTCAGACTTTGATCCTTTAAGCTTTAGGAGTATCCACTTGTTCTTCTTCTCAAGCTCATCAATCCTCTTTACCGACACCAACACCAGCTCATTTTGACTTGTAAGCGCATGGTGGGCTAGGCCTAAAGCTCTCTCGTACTGAGCACTCTTTTTGCTAAGATGCACGATCTGCTTAGCCTGGGATGCATTCACCTCCATCATCTTGTTTAGCTGAGTAGCCCTCAACTCGTCAGCGGCAAGAAGCCTTAGCATAATGCTGTTGAGGTTAGCAAGTTGTTCTTCTAACCCGATATGGGGTAGAGTGGGTCTAGCTGTGAATGTAGAGTGGGTGGAGGGACCTGCTTGGTGACTGGTGGTGGTAGTAGTGGATGTGGTGAACATAGGAGGTGGAGTGTGAGTGGGATGTGGTGGAATGGTTGTGGTAGTGGTGGTGGATGGAGTGATAGTGGAAGTGGTAGAAGTGGTGGAGGTAGTAGTAGCTATGGTGGTGGTGGTAGGAGGTGTGGTAGTGGTGGTGGCTGTGGTAATGGTGGTTGCTGCAGTGGTGGGTGTGACAGTGATGGTGGTGGCAGAAGAAGTGATCAAAGTAAATCTTGGCCTCTTGCTCTTCATCCTGTATGGTTGGGCCATCCTCTTCTTCCTGGAGCTCTTTGCCATAGGCGCTCCCCCTTTGCTATTGGGCTAGTCAGGGGTGTAAGAAGGATTAGTGACATCAGTACCATCACCCCTTGACTCAGCTTGGCAACTCGGCTCCCAATAGTCCTCACTAGAGGCTCATCATCCGACTCCTCTTCTTCATCTATTAGAAAGTCCGGGTGGATAGCTACCTGCTTACATCCACCTGGAGCAGAAGAAGTAATAGGTGGAGGTGGTGAAGATATAGTAGAAGTATCGATGGCTCGTGAAGAACTAGGACCTGCATCTCCCCCACCTTGACTATCATCATGGTCATCATCGTCGTCGTCGTCTTCGGTTGTGGCTGCCGTGATGGGCTCAGTATCAGAATCACTGTCACCGTGATGCCACTTTTTACGAGAGGGCGCCACGTAGTCCTCATAGGCCAGATGGCCAAACAGTCTCCTGACAGGGGACTTCACTTACTTCCCCCTATAAACTTTATCCTACCCAATGTCTTGTCATCCATAATCCCCAGAACAACAGCATCATCCCTTTCCTTTGGTAGCGAAGGAAGCTTCCCGTCTATAATCAGCTATAGAAACTGTGGGTACATGCAGAAGCATTCCTTGCCCTTGGCTTCAAGGTTCTCTATCAGATACGAGAAGAGCATACGGGATTAGATATCTCTATCAGATACGAGAATGGGTGATTCAGTATCAGTGCAACGTATGCATTCTGGATTTGGTCAGACATCTCATCAAATCCTCCACACCTGAAGGCTATGCACTTGAGGATCACATGTGCCAAATACTTGAACTGAGGGCACAAGTTGCTCTTGTTTAGTTCGCCGACATTGATGTCACCAGCGTACTTGATCCTCAGAAAGCATCCCCGGACCATTATGGGATGTAGCTTAGTTGGGTAGGCTCCATCCTCACCTAGATCTAAGACCCGCTTCAGATCATCATTAGTAATCTTGATCTCTTGTCCAAAGATGGAGCTCCGTATACGAGGTGGCTCAATGGACTCGTCAACCCTGGCGCTTTCCAGAAGGCCTGTTGTATGGATCTGTAAGGTGTGAATGTGACAGAGATGGCCTTGAAGATCCTTGATCTGCGCAGAAAGTCAATAATCCCTGTGAACTCAGAAGCATTCCTAGATGTAGAATCAAGGTGAGCATAGATGTTGTGCTTGGTGCTCATAGTCCACCTATCAGCCATGTTGCTGCGACACAGAGACATATATGTTAGATTATGCATCACAGAAGATAGTTGAAATTTAAACTGTTAGCCTGTGGTTGAGTTCAGTCGTGCGATTGAGTCAGCGACTGAACTTAGTCATATGGTAGGCTATGTGGTTGAGTCAGTCATGAGATTGAGTCACCGATTGATTCATTCGTGCGATTTAATCGTGCGCCTGGCTCAATCATGTGACTGAGGTTCATACGGAGTGTTCATTCGCATATTGTTCTATTCGACACTCTAACCTTGAATCTAGGTAAAAACTTTGGATTAGACATCGTGTTTAGACTCATTTGATTCGCAGGGACCCTAAATTCACTTAATGTCCTTTATTTCAACGATTATGTCCAGTTAAGTGGTCTATTTAGATGAGTTATTCACGTTTCTTGAATTTAACATAATCGGTCCTTACGATTCGAATAAATAGGTCATTAAGGTCATTTTAGTCTCAAAGTACCTGTAGATGAGTAGAACACATGTTAGTATCACAAGTCAGTGAGTAATCAAGGCAAACGAAATTCGGGTAGAGTATTTGCATATGAGAGGGTTTTGAAAGCTGTGAAGGGTGGTAAGGAAGGCGACCGAATAACCCTTCTATTTATACTGTTTTAAAGTACAGTCGTGCGACTGGACCCTTACTCATGCTTCAGTCATGCGACTGAACCCATACTCATGCTTCAGTCATGCGACTGAACCCATACTCATGCTTCAGTCGTGTGACTGACTTATACTCCTTCATCCATTCATACGATTGGTTCAATCTTATGATCTAATCACATGGATGTCTCATACTCATGGTCCAGTCATGTGATTGGCTCATACTTATGGTCCAGTCGTGCGACTGTCTCATACTTATAGTCCAATCGTGCGACTCTCTCATACTTATGGCCCAATCGTGCGATTGGCCCATACTTATGATCCAATCGTGCGATTGGCCCATACTTATGATCCAATCGTGTGACTGGCTCATACTTATGAGTTTGACCTCACACACTTTCAAACACTTAAAATTTTACCTTTTGATATTGAACATTATGACCGATGATCATCTCAGACATGACCTTTTTAATTTAAAACCGTTTGATCACCTTAGACACGATCCTTTTAACTTTAAAGCGGATTGGTCACCTCGGACGTGATCCTTTTACTAAAAAAACTGATTGGTCACCTCAGACGTGACCATTTTAAGTGAGTGATTCATAGATTAAATCTAGTTGTAGAGTCTGACATCTACGTAACAAAAGACTAGAAAACAAAAATTAGAAAACAACTTGAACTTTAAAACAAAACATGACATATTTTTGTATTTTTGATTTGAGATGGAATTAAACCTATTAGAGTACATCTAACTGATTTTACTTCCTGAGCAAATCAGCTTCAAGTTAATTTGATCATTTATGGAAAGATTCGTTATGGAATCATACAGGTTTATCAAAATCATTTGGGACATTTTAGTAAACACTTTGATGCTAGATTCTTGTTTTGTCCGAGAGTCAATAGCACTTTCAGAAAATCATACTAGAGCTATAAGATGCACACAATGATTTTGACTATCAAGAGTTGCAGTCATGATGATTGTCAGTATATTTATCCACTTAAATCCATACACAGATTTTTGACTCACATTGGTGAAGAGTTAGGTTTGATTATTTCAACAGGCATTTATGGATCCCACACTTATATGTTAATAAACATTCCTCAAGAGATTTTTGAGCGGTCCATGAGTATTGGACAAGAAGAAATTATTCTAAGAGCTTTCAAGAGATGTCAAGCCTCAGGTCAGTGCTATCACATAGCAAAGAGGCACAAACAACAATGAATTCTAGAATATTTAGGTGATGCTTATCCTCAGGTCAGTGCCACCGCACAGTAGAGAGGCGCAAACAACAATGAATTCTAGAATATTTAGGTTATGCTTATCCTCAGATTAGTGCCACCGCACAGTAGAGAGACACACAACATATCTTCTTGTTAGAGCATTTAATTTTGTTTTATCACATAGCGCACCAACAACATAAGTTATTATCTTGATTGCATTTAGCATTTTTCCATGTGCTTTGCTCATTTTTTATGGTCATCCGTACACATTTGTAGCATTTATTTTGCTTGTCACCCCTTATTGGAAATCCGTTGATTGTGTTAACTATGGATAAGATCACAACCCATAGTAAGTTGAACAACTTAGTTTGAATTTAAACCACCAATGAGGTCTACTCATCTATTGTGTTGAATCTACCGACACATCATATAGTGACCAAGCAACCTCTAAGTCTACTTTCTCTATGTTACCTTAGTAGCATACTAGTTTTACTATCATTTTTCCTTTTATTTTGCTTAGACTTCTTAGACTTTTACTTTGAATTTTACATCTTAATCAGTTAATTCTTTTGAAGTCCCAACAATTTTTTCCATGTGTACTATCATTTTCCACAGACGTTGAACCAGAATCACATATTTGATTTCATTTATTTTAGCTAAGCTGCCCTCCTCCTCGTTTTTTTAAGTAATTAAATACTGCACGAATTAAATACTAAAGTAAAATTCTCCCCTTAAAATTTTAAAACTGAGAATCTTTTTGTGTTTTTGGATTTTTAATAGACAGGAAAATAAAATAAAATAAAATAAATTAAAAAAACTTGTCGGATTACGCACTTTCTTCTTCAAGAATCACATCACCTTTCTTTTTCACGCCATTAACCTCTAATAGATATAAAAACCTCGGTTTATCAAATGTTTTTGTGTAGAGGTCGGCGCATTGAAATCCATATTAATTTTAACAACATCGATTAAGTGCTTTTCAAAATAGTCACTTATAAAGTGACATTTGATACCGATGTGTTTAGTTTTATGGTGTTGGACCGGATTTTTGGTGACAGCAATAGCAGCAGAATTATAAACAAAAATAGGGGTGTTAGAAAATTGCAAACCGTTATCGCACATTTGCTGTTGAATCCAAATGATTTGCGAACAAAAACTTGCAGCAGCAATGTATTCAGCTTCACATGTTGACAGAGCAACTGATGTCTGCTTCTTACACTGCCAGGTGACTAACCGTCTACCAAAGAACTGACAACCCATAAATGTTGACTTGTAATTCATCTTGCAACCACCATAGTCTGAGTCACTATACGCTGTAAGCTCAAAGTCATCATCATAAGGAAACCACAACCCGAGTGTTGGAGTACCCTTCAGATATCGAAAAATTCGTTTAACGCCAATGAGATGGTTTACTATTGGTTTGGCCTAAAATCTTGAACATAGACACATGGCATACATAATATCAGGACAAGAGGCTGTGAGACACATAAGGGATCCGATCATTCCTCTGTACATGGTAAAATCAACCAGATCACCATTTTCGTTAGGTGCCATGTCATGGTTCGTGGCAAGTGGAGTTCCAGCAACAGAAGCGTTCTCCATGTCGAAACGACTGAGGATATCACTTACATATTGGATTGATGCAGGAAGATTCCTTTTGGTGTCTGATCCACCTTAAGCCAAGAAATAACTTCATCTCCCCCATTGCACTCATCTCAAACTCTGCTTTCATTAGAGATTCAAATTCTTTGCATAATTCTTCATTCTTGGAACTGAAGATTATGTCGTCCACATATATCTGTACTAGCAGTAAATCACCGTCTTTTTTTTATGAATAACATACAGTCAATCACCCCTTTGCAAAAGCCATGTTTCACCATATGAGTTGAGAGTTTCTCATACCCGGCTCTAGGGGCTTGATGGAGCCCGTAGAGAGCCTTGTCCAGTTTGTAAACTCTATCCCGATGATAAGGATCCTCAAATCCTTCGGGTTGACTGACGTAGACTGTCTCACGGATTTCACCATGAAGGAATGCACTTTTTATATCTAGTTGATAGACTTTAATCTTCATGTAGGATGCATAGGCTAGAAAGATACGGATTGCTTCCATCCGAGCCACAGGTGCAAACACTTCATTGTAGTCAATGCCTTCGACTTGTCTAAACACTTGAACCACAAGTTGAGCCTTGTTTCTGATTATGACCCCTTGGTCATCTTTCTTACACTTCAGGACCCATTTAGTGCCAATCACCTTAGCACCTTTTGGTCTATCCACAGTGGTGCATACTCCTAACTTCTTGAACTGTAGGAGTTCTTCTTGCATAGCACTGACCCATGCCTCATCGTTTAAGGCTTCACTTACATATTTTGGCTCAAATTGAGACACAAAACATCGATAAGCACCATCGTGAAGGTAGCCTTTTTCCATGACTGAGGCATAATCAGCCGAGTATAGCTGATTTCTTGTTTGTACTCCTGATCGAACATCTCCAATGACATTATCCAAGGGATGATAGACATTTATCCGGGATCCCGGAGTGGTGGGAACAACTACCTCATTATCCAGATCGTGAAACCCAGGTTTAGTATCTGAAGCTGTTGGGGGTATGAGGTTTTGATGTGTCAGAGGCATCAGGATGTGATGCTTGTGTACTTTCTTTAGTGGGAACCTGTTCCTCCTATTCCACATTTGCGGTCTCAACTACTTCATCATTAGAAGATGATTCACTTACTTCAAGCTCTCCCCCTGAAGGGCTAGAAGTATCATCTAATGGAGCCGTTGATGTCAAGTCTGGTAGTGGAGTGTTTAGAACATCATACATCATCCTTGCAGACAACTCATCATCAGTGGGAGAAGGCTATAAATTGAAGGATTTAAATAATCCCTCATAATCAAAGAAGAAAGAGGGTCCTTTTCTAGCAAGGGGGTGATGTATCTTTGAACATCAACGTTGCACCACACTTCTACCTAACCCGTTGAGTTGTTATAAACTCTCTTTTCTCGTATGTTGTATCCCAGAAAGATACCTTCTTCTGCCTGCTCACTAAATTTCCATGTCTGAGTTTTCTTCAGTAGCATGCAAGGTGTGCCAAACTGTTCTAGATACTCCAGGTTGGGTTTACATCACTGAAGCAGTTCATAACATGTTTTCCCATGTCGTTTGACCACTAAGACTTGATTGAGCGCGTAACAAGCATTAGCCACTGCCTCATTCCAAAATTGAATAGGTAGTTTCAAGTCAGCTAGCATTGTCCTTGCAGTCTCTATCAAGCTCTGATTTTTCCTTTCAACAACGCCATTCATCTGTGGAGTGTAGGCAGACGTAAATTGATGTACGATTCCTCTCTCTCTCTACAGTATGCCTCCATCCACTGATTCTTGAACTCTGTGTTGTTGTCTGATCGAATCTGCCTTACTTTTAGCTTGTAGAGTGATTCCAATGTATTAACTAGATGTTTGAATGATTCAAAAGTTTCTAATTTGGTTTTCAGAAACAGCACCCATGGGAACCTTGAGTAATCATCCGTTACTACAAAGCAATACAGATCTCTAGCAATGCTCTTTGTACTGACAGGGCCAAACAGGTCAATATGTAGAAGCCCAAGAGGCTGATCAACTAAATGAACATTCTTTGCCTTGTAAGCCTTCTTGGTCTGTTTCCCTTTCTTGCAGGCTACGCAAAAATCTGGAAGTTGGAAGTTTTTGACGGTTACTCCATTCACTAAAACATTTTGGACTAAATGATTCATCTTCCTTGGATTAATGTGTCCCATTCTCCTATGCCAGGAGATTGAATCCCTCTCAGTTGCCTTTGACAAGAAGCATTGAACAGTGTCATCAATTGTGGTGGCTTTTGATAGATCCAAGACATACAAATCGTTATATCTTGAAGCTGACATAATAACTTTATCCTCCTCAAGCACATAGTCCATCTTAAACATGTAGCACTTCTTGTTGTCAAATACAACTTTAAATCCTTTATCACATATCTGTGAGACTGAAAGTAAGTTGTTCTATAGTTGTTGAACGTAGTTGACCTTGTCAAACTTAACTTTCTCGTTTCCCACTTCGCCTTGAGCAGTGATATAGCCTCCTTTATTCCCAGCAAATGAAACATGTCCCCCTTTAATTTGTCTGACGTTGAAAAGGAAAGACAAATTCCATGTCATGTGCCTGGATGCCCCACTATCAATAATCTAGGTAGTAGTGATAGTGCTTTAGCGGACACCCTGCACATTCAAAGAAACTTATTAGTTCAGATTTGGAACCCAAGCCTTAACTGGCTTGGGTAACTCGGAGGAATCACACATCATAAACTCAACCCATTGTCCTTTTAAGGATGAGGGCATATCATTCTTCTTAATCTCCTCACTATCAGACACTATACTTGATTTTTCTTTCCATAAACCAATTTGTGTAAGGCCTATTTGTGATAAACAAATGACTAGCTTATTGTTTGAACTTTAGGTTCACTCATACTCTTAGGAGGAGTATTAGATCTTGATTTAGAAAAACTTTGTTTTGTATCAAAAAGTTCAATTTTTTTTGGGAGTCTGATAATAAGGACAATTAGATGAGATATGTCCTCGTTTTCCATAATTGTAGCAAGATCTCCCTTCTATAGATTAAGGAAAATATTTATGTGAGTTTGAGTTTTGTAAAGGTGTGACCTTTGTCTATTTGGGTTTTGTCACTTCCCTTTTAGATATTTCAGCCTTATTAACAAAATTAATTGTTCTAATGTTTTGAACATCTTTAACTTTCATTTTATTTCTTTGGTGATTTACACGGTTTTGGTTAACTGGTTTAGTCAATTTGGGTTCTGAAGTAGATGTTTGTGACCCTGACCTTACATTAACCCTTTTAATTTTATCATCCAAATTCTCAGCTGCCATTTTTCCTTCTGATTTCAAAGTAGGCTCCTTCTGTTTAGCGATAAAGTTCACAGGTTTACTTGTAGAATTAGGATCACTAACCAGAGGAATGAACACCACATGATCCTTTACCGGGTTATTATTTATAGGTCGACATTTTGAATTTAAAAGGATTTCATGTGGTGGTGGAACTACTTTGTACCCCAAACCTTCCCCATTATTTTGTTCTTTCACTAAGTTTTGAACTATGTGAGAAGAACTAGCCTAACTATACAGTTTTTGTTTTAAAGAATTTACCTCGACTTCCAAAACTGCTTTTTCCTTTTTGGTCTCTTCTAAAAAATTTAAATAAAACTGTATATCATTGATTGATTTAAGGCAACAACCTTGGTTTCCCTTAGTTGTGTCCCCAAAAGTTCTATCTTTTCTTTAAAACTACACTCATTTTGTTTTAATATACGATTAGCTTCAGTGCAGAGTTGTAAATCATTTACCAAGGTATCATTGTGTTCTAATAACGTAGCATATTTCAGATCAATGCTTTCTTGAAATTTATCACATTCAAGACAAGCATGTTTATCAAATAATTGGTCTTAAGAACTTACCTGTGATGTATCGGTTGAATCATCCATCAAAGCATAATTAGATCCTTCAGTGGCTAGAGATTATGAACTTGTTGCTCTAAGCTCTTCTTCAACCACGTTATTTACCACGTTCGCAGCTTCTTTAATATCCGACATCGCTTGCTCAGCTGCCATCTCACCTTCACTAGCAGACCTATCATCTACTGCTTTGACAAAGGAAATATTTGATTCTCCAGGAGAAACAAAATGAAAGGACCATTCTTGCCCTTTATCACCTTGAATAGTAAGAGCGTTTATCTCTTTGCTTGAAGAAGTAGTTCCAATTGTGTCCTTGTCTTGACGGTTGAAAGTCGGAAATGGATTTCCATTACCTGTTTTCTTGGGCTTAACGCATTCATGTTTAAAGTGCCCCTTCTCACCACAGTTAAAGCATGTTACTTTGGTTTAATGTCGTGTCCTTAGTGGCTATTAGGTTCTACCCTGTCTTCTTGACAAACTTTTTAGCTTTTCTGACTACCTTGCCAAGGCCCACATGATGTCCATTCTTTCTAGCTTATTCTCATCAACTTGCTCATAATCTTCATCTGCAAGATGACAATTTCCAATCTTCCCGGCAACTAAACCATCATAGGATTGGACAACAGCTGCTAGAAGATCCATGTGCTCCTTTGCAACTTCCACTGTGATATTACCGAGATTCTCTGTATTCAACTTTGTAGTGTTAGCTTTAGGCACTATGTATTGGGTTCCTGATGACCCTTACGTTTCTACTCCTGAAGCCGTGGTTTGGGAAGGAACAGATGAACTAGACACAGAAGCTGTTTGTAAAGGTGCTCCTAAAATAGCAGGAGACGAAACTGAGTTGTAGAGTGAATGATTCTTAATGTCAGATCCTTTCTTTGACTTGTACTTCATTCTCAGTTGTTCCTCTCTTAACTTCAAGATGAAGTCATTTATGTCCAACATTGCAAGAATGTCGTTCTATTTGAGGTTGGACATAAATGAATCCCATTTATCAGGCAACCCATCAGCAAAACTTGACACTTTATCTTCCATTGATGTGGTTACACCATGAGTGTGCAGCTCACTCATGAGATGATAGAATTTGTCAAATATGTCATCCAGGATCTCATTCCCTATTAAGGAGAAATTATCAAACTCCTTCTTGAGAGCCTTAGCCTTCAGTGCCTTTAACATTGCATTACCATAATATCTCTTCTCTAAGGCCTCCCATAGCTTTTTGGCCTGCTTGTTCTCAGAAAACTGATGAAAGATGTCTTTCAGTATTGACTGTGTCAACAGGGCATGAACTTTTTTCTCAACATTGAAGAGTATCTTCTGATCTTCATTCATTCCTCCCAAGGTTAATTTGACTCCATTAGCACTAACCGACACCATATAACCAGTCTCAATGGATGTCTAAAGATTAGGGATAGATCACACACGACTATTTCCATTGTGGATAGTTATCTAAAATTATAAGCTTTGGCGGTTTATTATGATTTCCTATCTCATTTTCCAAAAGCAGAAGGTTCTGGATGCGTGAATCCTTCCCGGCAGTAAACGCAGCAAACTGCTCTTCCATTTTTATGAACTTGGTACTTGGAGAACAGGACGGTTTCAATTGTACGAATGGACTATGAGAATGGTTCACTTGTGCGAATGAAGGGTGCGAATGAAGTCAATCGTGCGATCGGATTCAGTCGTGTGTATGAACAAGACGAATGGACTCAAATGACTAGACCTGTTCAGTCGTGCGAATGATGAATGCGACTGAGTTCAGTCGTGTGAATGGAGTGTACAAATGAGTTCAATCGTATGAATGAGCTATTTGTGTGACTGAAGCTGTTCAGTCGTGCAAAGATTTTGACACTTTGACACAATAACGCGATTTTCCCAGAAACCCTAATTTGCCGTATGGTGAAAAATCGAAACTTTAATGCCAAAAATGTTGAAAACACTTTTTGACTCAAAAGGATGACTCTTTTGAATGAAAACATTAAGTTTAACACCAAAACTAATTGAATCACATGCAAAAATCAAGAGCCAATGCTTTGATACCACTTGTCAAGACCGTGTACGTACGGAATACTAACTGATAAAGCGTGAAACCAGATCAAATACTGTGGAATCCTATTTGATTGGCGATACAATCAGTGAGAACGTTTACCCGATCGATATAAGAATAAACTAAACGTTTAGAACGAGTAGGAATCGATCCAGAATGGACTTTGAAGTTGGATTGGCTTTCTTGTACTTTCTGGATGGCTAGGGTTTGTGTATTCGAAGTGTTATCAAATTTTTCTCAATTGTTATGTTTTTTCACAAATTAAGTGGTATTTATAGGTTTATAGTTTCCATTTGTACGACTGAACCATTAGCATGGTTCAGTCGTGCGACTGAATCATGTGATTGAGTCATGCGCACGACTGAAGATTTAGTCGTGCGACTGAGTCAATCTTATGTCTCAATCATACTACCGATCCAGTCTCCTGGTTCAGTCATGTGACTGGTCCAAAAGCATGATGTATTCATGCGTATGGTCCATTAGTATGGTCCATTAGCATGAATAATCATCCGACTAGGTTGAACACATTTCTCAATCATTATTGACTAAGAACTATGTACAATAACTTCAAACCTATATAATAAGTTCATACATATGAATTATACTTAACAAAATGACAATATGAAATAAATAAACATTAATAAGCATCAACCACATATTATATATCATTGAATCAATTTATTACATATGTGTAAGACATGAAAGACTTGTAAATTAAAGCTCATAAACTAGGAACATGATGTATCTACACTGAACCTATTTGATTGTTGGAGTTGCCGGATGAACCTTGCACGTTCATCTCTATCTGGCAGCCACTGAGAATTCCATACAACTATGTCAAAGTGAGAGTCTTTAGGTTCTCAGTTCTCTTGATAACAACACACTAGTGTGTCCATTGCCTAGGAAGAGAGGACATGAACTTTCTTACAATATCTCTGTTTTCAAGAGCTACTCCACCATCCACTAGGGTATCCACAATCTCAACATACCTAAAGTATTATTGAGTCATGGTCTCACCTGCTTTAAAGGTGAAATTTTCAAACTGCTACTTCAGGAGATCCTTCTTGTTCTCCTTGGCTTCGGAGGAACCCTCATACATTAGTTTCAAGGCATCCCACATCTGTTTAGCTATTTTACATTTCTTGAAACCTCTGTATACAGAGTTTGGAGAGCAATCTGAAGGGTTGTCATGGCCTTCTAGTCAATCTCTACTCTCTTTCTATCTTCATCTGAGTAGTCAGCCACAACCTTGGGGATCATACCACCTCCAGTTGCAGAAGAGGTGTTTGGTATGTAAGGTCTATTTTCAACATACTCCCATATTCTTGACTCTAGAGACCTGATAAAGCCTTCCATTCTTTGAGACCAAGTGTCAAAGTCATCAAGAGTGATCAGTGGGGACTTTGTCATAGTTCCAGTCTCCATTTTAGATTTGGAGATAGCTGTCATTTGAGATGTTAAGTATTTTGTGTGTGTGAGGGATCTTAAGATGGTGAGATCTTATATCAAGATCTTGGAATGCTCTGATACCAATTGCAGGCTTGGTGAAGGGTATGCACTTACAACACAACACAGTGATGAGAGTTGTAAAGAACACTTAACAGATCAAACAGGAACTAGTTAACCTTTGTAATGATACTAAGAACACAAGTAAATATGAGATAGAACAAGATAGCAAAACACACAAGGAGTTGGTTTTCAAGATTGCGGTATATTGTTAAACATAATAGAAAAGTCGGATGTCATGTGAGCAATGGCACCAGAATCAAGAATCCAAGACTCAACCTCTTGACATGTGCGAGAAAGGTAAGCATGAAGATCATAATAAGGAGAAAGCAGGCCCAATCTGAGTGTTGCTGTTAGCAACTAAAATTATGCTAACCACTAGTAGAAGAAATAGGCCTAGAACCACTACCAGCTAACCTTGGCCCAAATGAAGCCATTCCATGCATTCCATAAGTTGGTGGCCTAGCTGAACCCGGCCAAAATGAAGGCACTCCATGCAAATAAGAAGAAGGATGCCCTAGGCCTAAAAGACCAACATCGTACCCGAGGGAAGAACCATAACCGCCTTGCATCTCATCACCAAATACAAATGCCAAATTTGTAGAAAAAGAACCATGCAGTGACCACCGCGAGCCATCGCGAGCCACCGCCAAATCAATCACTGCTGCCTCGAGATCAACTTCCTCTCTATTTTGAACCACCACCACGGTGCGACTGCACAGATTTAGTAGGAGTATACTGAAAATAGCAGGTTGAGGACTTGTGACCGACTTTAGCACAAATTTGACATGAAATTTCCTTCGAATGAGAAACATGTAGTGGTTTTGATTTGGAGGTAGTCATAGCAGCAAGTGGGGGAGGTGTTGATGACTACCTCTGCTTCAATCTTGCTTCATAAGTGAGCAATTTTGATCGCAAATGAGAATATGTAAAGATTCATCTTGATTTTTCAATATTCATCATGAAATGCTTATAATCCATATGTCCTTTGCTTCATTTGGGAAATCGGATCTCCAATTGCATTTAATGAGTCGACAATCTCCTTTGCTTCATTTGGGAAATCGAAAATTAATTTAGAGTGTTATTTGTGAAGGTGAAATTGAGTGCATAATTGAGATTGCTTGGCGAAAACAATTTGTACAAATGAATCCTCTATTGATTTCCATAACAAAGCACAAGACGTTGTGTTTCGAGAAAGATATAGTAACGAAGAGGAAAGAGTTGCAATAATTAGGGCTTGGACATAGCCATCACTCTTCTCCCAAGTGTCTCTTTCAACAGAATCATTAGTTGGAACAGGTGAGTTTAATTTCAAAAACTTCAACAAACCTAAGGTTTACAAAATTGTTACAATTTGATGCTTCCAATTCAAATAGTTGTTGTCATCTAGTTTGATTGATCGAAAGTTTGCTATGTTTGGTAGTGTATGATGGAAGCTGCAGTGGTATTGGCTGGTGCAGAGGAAGAAGATGAAGTTGTGGATGTAGTCATGGTGTAAGAAGAAGAATTACCGGAGATTGGCTAGAGCAACCATCAAAATTGCCGATTGACCAGAACCCCAAAGCTATTGCTTTGATACCATGAAAATAGAGTAAAATAAGAGAGAGATTCTATATTTGTTTTAGTATTTTGAGTGTTACAAAACACATACAAGAGAGCTATATATAGGAGAATCAAAAAGAATCTAGAAGGATATTCCATAACCTCCTCAACTAACTAACCATAACAACCATAACCTCCTCAACTAACTAACCATAACAACCATAACCTCCTCAACTAACTAACTCTCTGATAACATAGTCTCTTGAATGAGTCTTCAAGTGTTTCTTCAATTAAGGGGACACTTCAGTTTTATATGTATACTAAAAGTTAAAATTGCTCAATCATGTAACTTCGTTACATGTCGGAGTTATGTTGTATAAAATATTTTTGATGAAAGCATAATGATCAGTTCTAGACTTACTAAAAGTGCAACAAATAAAAACATGTTATTGTTTATGTAAGGCCTTGTTTACGAGAACCTTATACTTGGATTAAGCACCATAGTGCAGTTCTTTAAAAACATTTTGTTAACCATGGCAGCAAAATCATTCATAATAGTCACCATTCAAACAAGTAAAAATAGGAAAAAGAAATGTTGTTTTATTTTGCCGGGGGTAGCCAACGTAACACACCATCACTTCTCATAGCTCTATCTCTTACATTAAGAACATGACATACATACTTATATATCAGTGTTGTTGAATGAGATTTACTTTTATTTAATACAACACTTGATAATCACACATTGCATGACAGTAACACTAGTTACATCATTTTTTGTTAATATCATATCACATCATACAACATTATAACATCATTAAGCAAGGAAAAATATAAATGATAACAACACATTCTAACATATACGTAACAAAATTCTCCCCCATATTGTTTACGGCTCATAGACCGACACATCATAACAATGACCTTGTAGTCCACTACACATAGACAAACATTGCATAACATCACAGTGCCCCTATGGTTCTCTACCTATAAAGTAATACTTTCTAATGTAATGATGCCCTTATGGTTTTCTACTTATAACCAATACTTCATAACAATACCATTGTGCTTTACTGTCCATAGATAGAAGATTACATATCATGACATTTGGTGGAATATTTAAGGATGAAGCTACTCAAAGTCAAAAATTATGAAACTACCAAAAAGTATTACCTAGTCGATCGTTATATCCACTAAACAAAGCTTGTTTCTACTAAATACAAGACCTATTGAACAGCATGCATAACTGCTAATTAACAAGTCTTTTGCTCATATAATCTATCGTGTGACAATCTGTCTATCATAGTACTACAACATGTTAATGTTGATAAGTAGTGGAGCAAACTTAACTTTGCATCTACTAAAGATCTACTATGTATCAGTATTGTAAAAGTTTTAAATTGTTTCATATTTCTTGTATCCGATTAGAGCTTGTATTTATGGAAAGCCACAATATAAGGGTCAATTGTTGTAGTTCACCATTGATCTTGATCCTGGAATGAACGAGGTAGATTCATTTCTAGTAGCCTTTTATGTACTAGATAACTCACATAGTTGTATGGGTTTGGGGTTATGGCTTGTATTACATTTTGATTAATATTATTAAATGAAGGATACTTAGAAAGTAATTGAGATTTACCTATATAATTATCTATTTCATTATATTTATAAAGTAATTGAGATTTACCTATATAATTATCTATTTCATTATATTTATAGTGGTTGATCATCAGCACCTAAACTCCAATTTAGTATGACACCAAGAAGATTTGAATAGAGAACTTCTTGAAGAATCAGGGTAAAAAGCTAAATAAGCTATTATTATCTTTATATTCTAATGGTTCAAGATACAGGTGAAGGTGGAGGTATGATCCCAAAAGACCCCAAAAATACTTATAAGAAGGCATAAAGAAGATGAAGTTAGACTCAAAGAAACTATAGTTAATCAAAATGTGCATTCCAAATAGCATCATTCATAGATTCATGAATTTCACAACTGCTAAGAGTCTTAGGAAAACTTTAAAGGTAAGATATGAGGACACTAAATATATGAAGGAAAACAAAATATGTGTTATAAGGGAAATTTTTAAAAACTTAGTTTTTATAGAGAGAAACTATGACTAACACATATCTAAGATATTTTTTAAACTTTTAGACTCCTTTATTTAAACATGGCTAAAATGAAGTAATAGTGATATATCAAAAAGTACTTGAGATCACTTATATAGACTTGGATGGTGTACATCATTAGTGACACCCGTCACCAAAATAGGTGCATTGACCATTAACTTTAATAGTTGACTTTAACTTTTTGACTTTGACTTGGTCTAAATATAAACTTTGACTTGAAAGTTGACCTAATGATAACTTGATCTGAGATTAGTACATGAGAGGTTTGTAGACATGCTAAGTTTTATAACTATGTATTATGGGCTTAATATGTTCTAGTGGGCCTTGGACATGGTTGCAGTGAACGTTCACTGATTGGACTTAGCATGACAATTGCATGCTTAAAATTGGACTAAAAACTTAGAAACATAAATATTATATATAAAATCTGTTAAGAACGAAATAAAAATCAAACTTGTGGGCTTTCCTTAAAGCCTACTAAATAGACATTATTTAATTTAAATATATATAAATCAAATAATTTATATAGCATATAATAGTTCGTTGAAATCATATTAATAAGGAGAATTTAAAAATGAAAAAATTGGACAACACGCGAATCAATGCAAAATGTGGCACCTGGGGTACTTTTCTGCTACCAAACTTCGTTAGTTCCATTAAGTCTTCCATACACGTGTCGTGAGTACACACTAGTTGTAGTTGAACGCCGGTGACCTAATAACAATTATATATGGTTAACAGATAATAATTAAATTAATAATTTTGATTATTAATTTGCGGTTATTTGATTCATGAATTTAAAATATTATTTTTGAAGTTTACTTGATAACATGATAACGTGTAATATTTATTTAATGTGCATTATAGTTAGTTGAATACATATATATCACTTAGCATAGAATTAACAATTAACAAAAACTCGAGGTGAGACCAGTTTTTTTACACATGAAACATGGAAGTAATCTAAACTCTCGTCAAGGATATCTAGACATATAACCATTCGGAAAGCTAGAACGAAAATCACATAATAGCCACCTAAAGTTATACAATGAAGAACTAATGATACAATTATATTAATGTTAAAGATGAATTAGACTCCCATTAGGGTTATCTAATTCCATAATTTTTTAGAAATTTAACATTATAAACACATGACAACCACCTTAACTTGCATAAAATAGACAAAACTATAATTACTCTTCAACTATGAACATCAAACCACGATTATAAAATCAATTCATAACCAATGATAAGAGAGATTTATGACATACACTATGGTGTTCTCAAACATAAGCATAAGGATGCACATTTACCTAGTTTTACTAAACCCCCAACCTTCATTCACCACTAGTCAAATGTCACAAAATCACATACAAAAGATGCAATGATATATGTTATACATGTAAACCTAGTTTAGGAGCTTAATGTAATATGTCTATCATGTCTTATATATATGTAATTGAATGGGTATGAATGAAATACAAAGTGTGGTTGATATTTATAATGTTTAATATTTCATTGTTTATTGTTTGATTACTTATAGTGAACTAAATATATAGGTTTGTGGTTGTTATACATAATTCTTAGTCAATAATGATTAAGAAACATGTTCAAACTTAATCGTGTGAAGTTCTCATGTGAATGCACCATTCTAATGGACCATACGCATGAATACTTCATGCTAATGGACCAGTCGCACGGTTGAAACATAAGATTGCCTCAGTCGCATGACTGAACCTTCAGTCGTGCGAATGGATCAACCGCATGATTCAGTCGCACGACTGAACCATGCTAATGGTTCAGTCGTACGATTGGAAGACCCTAACCTATAAATACCACTTAATTCGTGGAAAAACGTAACAATTCGAATACCTAAGCACATAATCGTACCTTAGCCGTCCAGAGACTTAAGAAAACCTGTTCCAAGTTCACATACCACAGTTGATCGTTCTCTAATCATTCGTAACGTTTCATTAATTGTTAGATTGATATGAACTGTGTTCTCCCTGAATGGTTCGCCAATCAAATAGGATTCCGCACTATTTGAGTTGGTATACGTGCAGAATCAGTTAGTACTCCGTACGAAAAGGTCCTAACAAGTGGTATCAGAGCTTTGGCTCTTGATTTTGCATGTGATTCGATCGATTGGTGTAAAAATCACGTTTTTTTCATTCAAAAACACCATATTTTTTAGTAAAACAGTGTTTTCAACCTCTCCAGATCTAAAAGTTCACGTTTTTCGGCTTACGGCAGATTAGGGTTCATAAAAATTCGTGTATTTGCGTGAAAGTGTTCAAAACCTATGATTTTGCAAAAACAACAGCCTTCAGTCACACAATTGACTCAATCGCATGACTGAACTCACTCGCACCTCCCATACGCACGATTGAAATTAGTCGCCCGTCCATTCGTACGACTGAACAATCTCATTCGCATTGTTCATCCGCATCTTCCCAATGGCACGATTGTTCATCCCCATTTGTCCAATGGCACGATTGGCTCAACCGCATTTGTTCAATCGCATGATTGTTTCATTCGGACCTCTCCATTCGCACGAGTGAAAAAGTTTCAGTTTGAAATTCAATGTTAATAAAAATGGAAGATTAGTACTCAGCATTTACTACGGTAGGGATTCACGGATCTAGAATTTATTGCTTCTGGAGAATGAAATTGGGAACCACAATAAGCCCCCTAAGCTCATAACGTTAGATGATTACCACAATGGAAGCAAAGGTTCGAGATATACTTAAATAGAGTTGATCCCAATCTATGGAATCAATCGAGACAGGTTATAGCATGTCGGTTGGTGCTGATAGAGTTAAACTTACCATGGGTGGCATGAAGGATAGCCAGAAGGTGAAGTACAACACAGAGAAGAAGGTGTATGCTTTGTTGACTCAGTCAATTCCTAAGGATATATTCAATCAGTTCTCTGAGAACACTCAAGCAAGAAGTTATGGGAGGCTCTTGAAAAACGGTATGACGGGAATGCGACGTTGAAGGCATTAAAGGCAAAATCTTTGAAGAAGGAGTTTGATAACTTCTCTTCAATAGGAAAAGAGAGCCTGGATGACATCATCGACCGTTTCTATCACTTGATGAGTGAGTTGCACACTCATGGGGTAACCACATCCATGGAAGACAAGGTGTCGAGTTTTGTAGATGGATTGCCAGAGAAGTGGGTTTCGTTTGTGTCAAATCTAATACAGAATGATATGCTGGCAAAGTTGGATATTAATGATTTCATTCTGAAGCTGAGAGATGAAGAGTTGAGGATGAAGTATAGGTCTCAAAAAGGATCATATGATCAGAACCCGTCACTTTACAACTCAACTCCTCAACCAAAAAATTCTGGAGCACCACTTCAAACAGCATTCGTGTCAAGTTGAGCCGCTCCGTCTTAAGCCACTACTTCAGGATTTGACACGCCAGGGTCATATTGCACCCATATATAGCACCTAAAGCAAATGCTATGAAATTGAAGACCAAGAATCTCGGTAATGTTACTGTAGAGGTGGCAAGGAGCATATGAATCTCCTAACAACTGTAGTTCACTCCTATGATGGTCTAGTTGCGAGGAAGACTGGAAACTGCAATCTTGCCGATGAAGACTATGAGCAGGTAGATGAAACTGAACTCAAAAGAATGGATATCATGTAGGTGTTGGCTAGTGTTGTCTGGAGGGCGAAGAAGTTTGTGAAAAAGATGGGACAAAACTTGATAGCCAACAAAGACACTACCTTTGGTTTTGATAAAACCAAAGTTTCTTGTTTCAACTGTGGAGAGAAGGGACACTTCAAGCGGGAATGTGTTAAGCCCAAGAAGACAGGAAATGGTAATCCATTATCCACATTCAATCGTCAAGACAAACCCACCAATGGGGCTACATCGTCAAGCAAGGATCCTAAAGCGTTGACTGCACAAGACGACGAAGGGCAAGATTGGACCTTTCGGTCAGTATCTTCGGGAGAATCCAACATTGCTTGTGTTGAGGGTTTGGATGACGACTCTACAAGCGAAGGTGAAATTGCAGTGGAACTAGTGATGTCTATAATGATGAAAATGCAAATGTGGTCGATCACCTGAATTAAGAAGGTCTCAGTACAACAAGTTCAGAATCACCAGCACCGAACAGTCAAACTCTGCTATGATGGTTGATTCAACCAAATCTTCTCAGGTAAGTACTACAGACCAACTTTTTGATAGTCATGCCTGTAATGAATGTAATAAATTTAGAGAAAGTATAGATTCAAAATTTTCTAGGTTATTAGATCACAATGATAGCTTAGTAAATGACTTACAACTGTGCACAGAAGCAAACGGATTTTAAAACAAAATGAGCACAGTTATAAAAAGAAAATATAACTATTAAATAAACAACTAAGGGAAACCGAAGTTGTTTCCTTTAACCAAGCAAATGAAATAAAGTTCTATTTAAACTCCCTAGAAGAAACTAAGAAACAAAAAGCAGTTTTGGAAGTCAAAGTAAATTCATTAAGACAAAAACTACACAGTTGGACCAGTTCTTCTCACATAGTACAACACTTAGTGAAAGAACGCAACAACGGGGAGGGTTTGGGTTACAAAGTGGTTCCACCACCACATGAGACCTTGTTAAATGCTAAATGTAAACCAATTAATAACAACCCAGTCAAGGATCATGTGGTGTCCACTCCTCTAGTTAGTGATACAGATTCCACAAGTAAACCAGTTGAATCTATCACTAAACAAAAGGAGGCCACTTTGAAGTCGAAAGGTAAGATGCCTATTCTTAATTTTGATGAACAATTTGAAATGGTTAAGGTAAAGTCAGGGTCAAACATATCTAATTCTGAACCCAAAAAGACTAAATATGTCTAATTTTGAACCCAAAAAGACCAAACAAGTTAACCAACCTTATGCACCATGTCTTAGTCCAAATAAACAAAAGAGTAAAGATGTTTAAAATGTTCAAACAATGAATTTTGTTAAAGAAGCTAAAACATCTAAACAAGAAGTGTCAAAACCCAAACAGGCTAAAGTCACACCTGTGTCATACACTTCCCCACAGAAACAGTTCCACCAACATGTTGAAAGTAGATCATGCTACAATTATGGAAAGTATGGACACATTGCTTCTAACTTTCCTTATTATCAGACACTAATAAAGAAAATTGAACTTCATGACACTAAACCAATTTCGTCTAAAATGAGTTCTATCACTCCACCAAGAAGAATTAGTGAACATAAAGTTCAAACCGTAAGCCAGACATCTGTTTATCACAACAGGCCTTACACAAAACTGGTTTATGGAAAGAAAAATCAAGTCTAATGTCTGATAATAAGCACAAGAAGAAGAATGATCTGCCCTCTCCCTCATATGGACAGTGGGTAGAGTTTATGATGTGTGATGCCTCTGGGTCACCCAAGCCAATTAAGGATTGGGTCCCTAACCTAAACTAATCATTTCATTTAAATGTGCAGGGTGTCTGCTATAGTGCTTCTACAAATACCTGGATCGTTGATAGTGGGGCATCAAGGCACATGACTGGAAACCTGCCTCTCTTGTCAAATGTTAAACAAATTAAAGGAGGACACGATTCGTTTGCTGGAAATAAAGGAGGTTATATCACAGCACAAGGGGAAGTGGGAAACTAGAAAGTGAAATTTGATAAGGTAAACTATGTTCAACAACTTCAAAATAATCTACTTGATGTATCCCAGATATGACAAAGGATTCAAGGTAGTCTTTGACAACAAGAAGTGCTATGTGTTAAAGAAGGAGTATGTAATACCGGAGGATCAAGTCTTAATGTTAGCCTCAAGATATAATGATTTATATGTCTTGGACCTATCAAAGGCCTCCACAACTGATGATCAAGTACAATGCTTCCTGTCAAAGGCAACTGAGAAAGACTCCATCTCCTGACATAGAAGAATGGGACACATTAATCCATGTCAAGAACTTCCAATTACCGGATTTTTGTGTCACGTGTAAGAATGGGCAACAAAAAAGAAGTCTCATAAGAAAAAGAAAGCTCATTCAATTGACCTACCTCTTGAGCTTCTTCACATGGATCTGTTTGGCCCAGTGAGTACAAAGAGCATTGCCGGTGATTTGTACTGCTATGTCGTTACGGATGACTACTCAAGATTTTCATGGGTGATGTTTCTGAAATCCAAATAAAAAACATTTGAATCATTCAAAGAGCGGGTAACTACACTAGAGTCACTCTACAAGCTAAAGGTGAGACAAGTTCGCATAGACAATGGCACTGAGTTCAAAAACCAATGGATGGAGGAATTTTGCAAAGAAAAGGGAATTATGCACCAGTTCACATCTGCATACACTCCTAAAATGAACGGGGTTGCTGAGAGAAAGAATCAAAGCTTGATAAAGATAGCTCGGACGATGCTCGCAGACTCGAAACTGCCTATCCATTTTGGAACGAGGCAGTAGCTAACGCATGTTATACCCTCAACCGAGTCCTAGTGGTCAAACGTCACGGTAAAACGTGATATGAGTTTCTCCAACGACGTAAACCAAATCTGGAGTACCTCGAGCCATTTGACGCACCATGTACACTACTGAAGAAAACTCAGTCATGGAAGTTCAACAAGAAGGCCGAAGAAGGAATTTTCTTAGGATACAACATACTGAATAAAAGAGTATACAATAATTCAACGGGTCTAGTAGAAGTGTGGTGCAACGTTGATGTACAGAGATACACAACCCCTTTGCTGGAAAAGGACCCTCTTTCTTTTTCGACTATGATGGATTCTTTAAGTCCTTCAACATCCCTCTCTTCCCTCCTGAGGATGAGTTATCAACCAGAATGATGTACGAAGTGCTAAGTACACCATCACTGGACCCGACGACCTCATCTTCCCAAGGTGAGTCTTCTAATCCTTCAGGGGGAGCACTTGAGGTAAGTGACTCCTACTCTGATGATGAAGATGTGGCAAATGATCAGGTGGATCAGGAGGAACAAGTTCCTACTACTGCAAGTACACAAGCATCAGACGTTGATGCCTCTGACACTTCGGAACCTCACACTCCCACTGCCTCAAATATTGAACCTGGTGTTCACAATCTGGATAATGAGGTAGTTTTTCCCACCACTCCTGGATCACGACTAATTTTTATCATCCTTTGGATAATGTCATTGGAGATGTTCGCTCAGGAGTACAGACAAGAAATCAGCTATACTCAGCTAATTATGCCTCAGTAATGGAAAAAGATATCTTCATGATGGTGCGTATCGATGTTTTGTGTCTAAATTTGAGCCAAAATATGTTAGTGAAGCCCTGAATGACAAGGCATGGGTGAGTGCCATGCAAGAAGAACTTGTTCAATTCAAGAAGTTAGGCGTATGGACACTGGTGGATAGACCTAAAGGTGCTAAGGTCATTGGTACCAAATGGGTCTTGAAATGCAAGAAAGATGACCAAGGGGTCATAATAAGAAACAAGGCTCGACTTGTAGTTCAAGGATTTTGACAAGTCGAGGGTATTTATTACAATGAAGTGTTTGCACCTGTGGCAAGAATGGAAGCAATCTGTATCTTCCTAGCCTATGCATCTTACATGAAGATCAAAGTTTATCAATTAGATGTAAATAGTGCATTCCTTCGTGGTGAAATCTGAGAGACAGTGTACGTCAGTCAACCCGAAGGATTTGAGGATCCGTATCATCGGAACAGAGTTTACAAACTAGATAAGGCTCTCTACGGACCATGGTATGAAAAGCTCTCGACTCATCTTGTAAAACATGGCTTTCGTAGAGGAGTGATTGACTATACCCTGTTCATCAAAGAAAAGGACGGTGACTTACTACTAGTTCAGATCTATGTTGATGACATAATCTTCGGTTCCAAAAGCGAAGCATATGCAAAGAATTTGAAGCAGTCATGAAAGCTGAATTTGAAATGAGTGCCATGGGAGAGATGAAGTTCTTTCTCAGGTTATAGATGGATCTGACACCAAAGGGGATATTTCTACATCAAACCAAGTATGTAGGTGATATTCTTAGTCGGTTTGATATGGAGAATGCTTTGGCAGCTGGAACTCCACTTGCTACAAACCACGATGTGGCACCCGAAGAAAATGGTGATCTGGTGGATGCCATCATGTACCGAGGATGATCGGATCACTCATGTACCTCACCGCCTCACGACCTGATATCATGTACGCGACGTGTCTCTGCTCCAGATATCAGGCGAAACCAAAAGTCAACCATCTCATAGGCGTCAAAAGGACATTTCATTATCTGAAGGGTACTCCAACACTTGGGTTGTGATATCCTCATGATGATGACTTTGAGCTTACAGCATATAGCAATTCGGATTATGGAGGCTGAAAAATGAACTACAAGTCAACTTTAGCAGGATGTCAATTATTTGGGAGAAGATTAGTCACGTGGTAGTGTAAGAAGCAGACATCGGTTGCTCTGTCAACTTGTGAAGCTGAATATGTTGTTGCTGCAAGTTGTTGTTCACAAATCATCTGGATTCAACAGCAAATGTGGGACTACGGTTTGAAATTCACTACCACTCCTATATTTGTTGATAATTCTGCTGCTATAGTCGTAACTAAAAATCCGGTCCAACATCCTAAGACCAAACACATCGGAATTAAATATCACTTTATACATGATTGCTTTGAAAAGAACTTAATCGATGTTGTTAAAATTAATACGGACTTTCAACGCGCTGACCTCTACACAAAAGCTTTCGATAAACCAAGATTTTTATATTTGTTAGAGGTCAACACGGTAAAAAAGAAATGTGAAGTGATTCCAGGCGATGATAGTACATAGTCCGACGAGTAGAGTTATTTTTTATTTTATTTTATTTTATTTTATTTCTTTGCCTATTAAAATTCTAAATGCAAAAACATTTTCGATTTTAGAATTTTAGTGGGAGAACAGGTTAAATTAGTATTAAATTAGTTGTTTTAATTTCAGTACTTAAAAAAACGAGGGAGGAGGACAGTCTAGCTAATTCAATGTATATGAAAAATGATAGTACACGGGAACAAAGAGTTTGGGACTTTAAAAGAATTTAATTGATTAAGATGCAAAATTCGAAGTATAAGTTTGAGAAGTCTAAGCAACATAAAAGGAAAAATGATAGTAAAACTAGCTGCTACTAAGGTAACACAAAGAAAGTAGACCTAGAGGTTGCTAGACCACTACATGATGTGTCGGTAGATTCAACACAATATACAAGTAGACCTCATTGGTGATTTCAAGCTCAAACTAAGTTGTTCAGCAAGTTGTGGGTTATCCATCTTATCACTGGTTAACACAATCAACGAAGTTCCAATAAGGGGTGACGAGCAAAATAAACGCCACAAATGTGTGCGGATGACCATAAAAATGAGCAAAGCACATGAAAAATGCAAAAAGCAATCAAGCTAATAACCTATGTTGTTGGTGGGATCTGTGCAAAAAGAATATATTGCTCAAACAAGAAGATAGGTTGTGTGCCTCTCTGTTGTGCGGTGGCACTGACCTGAGGATAAGCATACCTAAATATTCTAGAATTCATTGTTGTTTGTGCCTCTCTGCTGTGCGGTGGCACTGAACTGAGGCTTGGCATCTCTTTGAAAGCTCTTAGAATAGTTTCTTCTTGTCAAAATACCCGTAAACCGCTCAAAAAATTTTCTAAGGAATGTTGATTACCATATAAGTGTGGGATCCACAAATGCTTGTTGAAATAATTAAACCTTAAATCATCACCAATGTGTGTCAAAAATCTATGTATGGATTTAAGAGGACAAATATACTGACAATCATCATGAGCTGCAATTCTTAAAAGTCCAAATCATTGTGTGTATCTTACAGCACTAGTATGATTTCCTAAACTTGCAAATGACTCTCGATGAATCATAAACAAGAATCTAGCATCAAAAGGCTTTGGTAAAATGTCCCAAATGATTTGATAAACCTGTATGATTCCATAATGAATCATTTCAATTATAATCAAGTAACTTGACGCTATACTGTCTAGGAAGAAAAATCTGGTAGATACTTATCTTAGGATTTCAACCTTACACAAAAATACAAAAATATGTTTTAGCTTTGTTTTAATACTAGTTGTTTAATTTAGTTCATTTCAGTTAATTTAGTAGTTAAATGTCGGACTATGCATCGGAAGTCAATCTGGGATTCACTCACTAAAAAGGTCACGTCTGAGGTGACCAATGGGTTTTCAAATGTAAAAGGGTCACGTCTGAGGTGACAAATTGTTTTGTTGTTAAAAGGATCATGTTTGAGGTGATCAACAGTTTTCTAAGTTAAAATGGTCATATATGAGATGATCAAAGGTCAAAATGTCTTATCAATAAGTAAAAGGGATAAGTGTATGAATGGTCATAAGGTCAAACTCATAAGTATGAGCCATTCGCACGACTGAACCATAAGTATGGACCAGTCGTACGATTGGACCATACGTATGAGCCCAATCGCATGACTAAACCACACGTATGGACCAGATGTGCGATTGGACCATAAGCATGGGTCAATCCATATGATTGGGTCATCAGAATGAACCAATCGCACGAATGGAGGTGACCGAATGAGACAGTCGCACGACTGAAGGTGACCGACTGAGCCAATCGCACGACTGAGCCTCAATCGCATAAATCAACTATGCGATTAGGTTCAGTCGCACAACTTAAAGAAACCTTAGTATAAATAGGGGGAGTCGATCGCAGACACTCATCACCCCCAAATCGCTCTCCCTTCGCACGAACGTACCGTTACACTTCCAAAATTTTAATTGAGTGTTTTAGACTGATTATTGTTGCTTCTAACGATTTTTGTTGATTATACAGGTAATGTGCGACGTAATCCACTAAAATGTTCATCAAATCGTGCCCTAAATCGACTTAATTTGAGCCCTAACAAGAACCGACACTTAGTTCACAAAATAAACCTATAAAACTAAGAAAATTGCTAACTTAAAATGTGTTAGATGTTAGTTGGAACAATTGCGAGTCTAATGAGCCAAACCACAACATCTAACATCAAGTTTTGCTCAAGAATTGACTTTGAATGGAAAAACAGACTGTCATGCAAATGGACATACTAATGAACCTCAATCGCACGACTGAGTTGGGCGAATGGCACAATCGCACGACTGAACATGTGTATGAGCTCAGTCACACGACTGGTTCAACCGCATGGGACAACATACGACTAAGCCCATTCGCTTGCTCAATCGCACGACCTAGACTCAGTCGCACTATCCATTCGCACGACAGAACAGAAGGATTCAAGTCCAATAAATTCAAATGTCATTAATTACACACACACTAACGTTTATCTATCTTGTGTTACAGCAACATGGCGAGTCGTTGGACGATGAACACAAAGCACAACATATGTGCTCATCTAGACATTACGTCCTGGAACACGACTGAGTTTGCGGGCATTATTTCATTTCTACAAAGATCGAGGATCTTCAGAGCTATCTCCACTCCGTGCACACCATACAGATCGATACAGCAGGCTTTCTGGGAAAGCGCTGTTGTAGATAGGTCCTCAGAGCCTCACCGTATTAGGAGTTCCATCTTTGTTCAGGACATTGAGATCAGTGAGGAGGATCTAAGGACAGTCTTAGAGTTGGGAGATGATGGTGATTGCCCTACCAGACTGCATTTGTTGACAGTTCAAGGATGTTTTCTTTGGGCTAAGTACTCGGGGTACATACACGTAGGTGTGCACAACAAGAGCAACCTGTGCTCCCAGTTCAAATACTTAGCCCATGTGTTGCTAAAGTGTATAGCCTCGAGGAAGGGCAGATTTGATGAGTTGTCAAATCAGATCCAGAACACGTATGTAGCTCTGGTGCTGAACCACTCGTTCAGCTTTTCGAGGATGATCTTCACCTACTTGGTGGAGAACATAGAGGCCAAAGGCAAGGAAGGCTTCTGCATGTACCCACATTTCATTCAGATGATCATAGACCAAAAGCTTCCTTCGCTGCCCAAGGAGAAAGAGGATGTAGTTACACTAGAGGTGATGGATGATACCATCCTAGGCAGGATGAAGGTTTATTAGGGCAAGCAGGTGAAGCCCCGGTAAGGAGATTGTTTGGGCATTTGGCCCGAGATGACTACATGGTGCCAACTAGGAGGAAGTGGCGTCACGATGATAGTGACTCGGATTCTAAGCCAATTGTGCTCCCATCTGACGATTTTGATGATGATAGTAGTGATGGTGGAGATACTAGCCCCACCCAATCTAGGGCCACTATCATAGATGTTACATCTCCACCATCCACCCATGGAGAAGCTGAGATGGTAGGATTCCATCAGGACTTTCGTCCTGATGAGGAGTAGGAGTCCGATGAGGAGCCATTAGTTCGGACGGTGGGCAGCAAGGTGGTTGCCACCAAGAGAGGGATTAGGGCCGTAGGTGGACGCTAGGGTGGTTCTGGGGAGGCTGCTACTGATCCATCTTACACCCCAGACCAGCCCAGTAGCCAAGGGGGAGCATCCTCCTTGAAGGTATCAAGGAAAAAGAGGATGGCTCAGGCGCACGGGGTGAAGAGTAAGAGACGGAGATTCACTTTGATCACCACCTCTACCACCACCACCACCACAGCTACCACCACCACAGCTACCACCACCACTACCATACCCTCCACCACTACTACCACACCACCACCATTACTACCACACCCTCCATCACTACTACCACACCACCCACTATTACTACCACACCTCCACCCTCCACTACTACAGCCATACCTCCACCAGCTACACTTATACCACCACCCATCTTTACACAGCTACCACCACTACCACCACCCATCGAGCCAGGACTTCATCTCAGGTCCCACTGAGCTTTGGATCCTCTCTGCCCTCTGTTGGGTTAGACGAGCAGCTGACCAATTTAAATCGGATTGTGCTTAAGCTGCTTGCTACTGATGAGCAACGAGCTACACAGCTAAACCAGCTGATGGAGCTCAATGATGCTTAGGCTCAGTAGCTAGCAGCTCAAAGTCAGGAGATTGCTGAGCTTCGTGAGCAACAGACATCTTCAGTACAGAGGATAGATGATCTGGAGGCAAAGAACAAGATGTTGATGCTACGACTCAAAGACTCCAAAGATGAGCCCCTCAAGATCAGAGAAGAAGATGATGATGGTGATGATGAAGATGATGAAGATGATGAAGATAATGAGGATGATGAGGATGATGATGAGACTGATGAAGTAGGTGATGGAGATGAAGGAGATGAGAAGGGAGAAGATGAGGATGAAGGAGATGATGCTGGTGCATTAGCATCCACATAAGCTAGAGAGCGACGCTCAAAGAAGGCTCAGGATGAGGGAGCCTCATCCTCAGCCCCTCCGGGTGACGAGCCGGCTATTCAGGGCAAATGTAATGATTAGATATTTATGTATTTGAAAGCTTTTGTACTTGAATCATGTATTAAAATTTTGTATTAATGTTTATATATATTTAATGTTTAACTGATTTGATTATTGACTAATGATTGTTGTGTTACATGTTTAAATCAAGCAGATCAAACATCTCAGCAAGACGAGTATGATGTTGCTCCACTTCAGCAAATTAAGTCTCAACTCACGATAATTCTTGATTTGCAAAGGATTGTCAGACGGCCAGTGAGCTATACTCCCGAAGAAGGAGAAATCATTCATGACCTGACTGACGAGCAACTTGCTGAGATGTTCAGGCTCAACCCGGACGAGATTGTCAAGGACGCTCCAAATTTTGAGGCTACAAGTGACGATGAGCTCAATGACATAGATGAAATCGAGATAGAGGATGTCACTACTGACCATTATCCAGAGTACACTAATCGAGAGGGAAATGTAGTCCCCGACTTGGGTGATACTCTCGGCAGTGATACATTTGACAAGCTGGATCAGATGGAGAATGAGTCTGAGAAGAACAAGGGTCAAGCCCAAGCCTCAGACGCTGATGTTGACATCAAAAAGGCTGAATGGGCGGCATGTTTTGCTGACGTCCGAGCCATGCGCACTACACAAAAGCCTAATATCTACACCAAGTTGTACAAAGTCAAGAAACACCTAAAGGTGTCAGGCAAGATCATCGCATGGGCATATTTTGAGGATCTGAATGTGTATGCAGTGAAGAGAGAAAAGGGCATAGAGTAATTTAGATTCCCAGACGATCTAAATACTCTCCCTGGTTTTGAGTTCAACCAGCTGGCACGCCAAAAGTTGCTATATGCTAATCCGAAGAAGATGTCAGGTTCGTTTGAGGCTGCATTGAGGAAAGAATACCACACCAGGTGGGTTAACTTCAGTCCTCAACAACCGAAGAGGTACATCAAACGGTCTGAAGTTGATCCCACTACTGGAAAGCCTAAGGTAGTGCTGAAGTGGAGTCCTCCTCGTACTATGTTCAAAATCCCTCTATGGGAAATACCACAAGACTTCACTCCACACTTCAAGTGGTGGTATTACGATTGGAGAACAGGTGAAGCGGTCATAGTCTTACAAAAGGAGAGCCAAATGGATGCTATCCGGGTATTTGACCCAATGTGGCTGACTAACTTGTCTGCTGACAATGTATATACCTTATACAAGTGGCCACTATTCTATGTTTCGCAAGATATTGTACAAGCCCTCTAGTTTCAAAATGTTATACGACTCTGTTTCACGTTTGAGATAAATGTCGGAGTTACAAGAGAGGAAAAGTACAAGAAGTTTGAAGAGCTGATGAAGAATGTTAGACAATGATGTAAACTAGGTCCAAAGGGGAGTTTGTTGATACATGTGAACCTAGTTTAGGAACTTAATGTAATATGTCTATCATGTCGTACATGTAATTGAATGGGTATGAATGAAATACAAAGTGTGGTTGATATTTATAATGTTTAATATTTCATTGTTTATTGTGTGATTACTTATAGTGAACTAAATATATAGGTTTGTGGTTGTTATACATAATTCTTAGTCAATAATGAATGAGAAACATGTTCAAACTTAATCGTGTGAAGTTCTCATGCGAATGGACCATGCTAATGGACCATACGCATTAGTACTTCATGCTAATGGACCATTCGCACGACTGAACCAGGAGACTGGATCAGTCGCACGGTTGAGACATAAGATTGGCTTAGTCGCACGACTAACCTTCAGTCATGCGGATGGATCAACCGCATGATTTAGTCGCACGACTGAACCATGCTAATGGTTCAATCGTACGATTGGAAGACCCTAACCTATAAATACCACTTAATTCGTGAAAAAACGTAACAATTCGAATACCTAAGCACATAATCGTACCCTAGCTGTCTAGAGACTTAAGAAAACCTGTTCCAAGTTCATAGATCACAGTTGATCGTTCTCTAATCATTCGTAACGTTTCATTAGTCGTTAGATTGATCTGAACTGTGTTCTCCCTGATTGGATCGCCAATCAAATAGGATATCGTACTATTTGAGTTGGTATACGCGCAGAATCAGTTAGTACTCCGTACGAAAACGGTCCTAACAATATGCATAAATCTTGAAAGAACATGAGGTTTTTCAACATAACATGCTTACAACACCCACAAGGTTGGACATTTCATCAAACTAGAACAAATACACATAATCATTGAAGAATAATCAAGTTTTATCATGACATTAAAATAAAAACACCAAGAATCATGTACAAGTTGTTAAATCATGTACTAGTTGTTAAATCATGCTAAGTTTTATCTGATCCAAGTGATAATAAGAGTTTTAGCCTATAAAGCTTACAAAAGACACACCCAAACTCAAGAACATGGAAGAACTCATAGTAGATCTAGAGGAATTCAAACCAATTTTGAGTGGAAATGGAGTGGATGATGTTAGATCCTTCTTGAAAGTGTGAAATCTTCAATCTTGGGCTTCAAATCTTCCAAAAACTCTTGAGAAATGCTCAAAGACACCTAAGGGTTTGAGGGAGGCTAGGGTTTTGAAAGAAATGAAAGTTTTTTTGGAAATGAGGTGTACTAGGGTTATAAACTCTTTTTCTGCCTGAATATGGCCATATTCAGGCAATATGACCATATTTAGCTTCAAAAATAAATTATTTAGAGTTTGACAACTTATATGGTCATATTCAGCTCAATATGGTTATATCAGAAGCATTTTTCCTCTTAAACTTTTTCAAATCTTGGGTTTTCTTCACAAAAATCACCGAGCTTCATTCGAAAACTACAAAATTCAAATAAAACACAATTAAGTGTCTAAATTATGAATTTTGTATCAAAATTGACTTAAAATGCAAAGAATAAATATGAAAACATGTATATTTATTATCATATCAATATACTTTACCAAAAAACTGGACCACTTTTCGCTGCGACTATGTTGACTCACCAACTTTCACAAGTTGGTGAAAATGTCCATGTTTTTTGTAATTGTACATTGCGGTCTTAAGTCTTTTACTTTCTACTTTATGTACTTTTATCTTTTTTGTAATATATTAAAATGTGAGCTATGACATGTTATAGTCACTAGTCAAAAGACAATATGCATTTTGACTCCACATTGATTTTGTTGTTGTCTAGATCGTGTATCCGGCTAGCCTTCAAAGTATGGTCGGTTGTAGGATGTAGTATAAGTATCTCAGATCTTTGTAACTTAACATATAATTGTACACTTGTAAAAGAACTTGAGAGTAATATACAATATCCTTGAAAACCAAACACTTGTGTTGTTTTTGTTCTTATTCGGTCTCATATTTGCTAGTGTTCTAAGTGTCAATCTTGTGTTACCAGTTCTCTATTTGATGTGTTAAGTGTTAAACAATTTCTCCTCATTGTGTATTGTGTTGTAAGTGACCAGAACTCTTTTAAACGGTCCTGCAAAATCGGTTTGAAAGAGGAAACCTACAAACCAAACCTAAATTGTTGGTTTGGGCCGTTTGGGCCAAACCGGTTTGGGCCTCAAACCGGTTTTGGTTTTTTTCCCCGAACCAATTGCCAAACTGTTTTTTTAACACCTCTACTTTTAACTAGGAAAATAAATATAGTAATTGTTTGATTATTTCATATTAGTTCAAGCACTGTCACGTTGGTTTAATTGCTTAAATTTACATGAAATGACATTTATTACTTTAAGTGGCTATCTACATATGACGATAAAACATAATTTTTGTGCATTTAATGCAACATGCCGTGGTAATCCGTGAATGGATGTAAATCGTTACGGTAAACTATGATAATCCACAACAAATTTTGATTTTTCATCAAATAATAACAATTATTTCATTCCAATAAACCAACTATCAGCGAGTCCCACACATTGTTGTATAAGATGTTAAAAATCATAGTCATGAAATAATATAAAATGGAAATTCAACTTTATCACACATAAGGTGCTCACCAATTCCATTCTGCCACTAATAATGTTATTATTTTATCATCATGATTTGCAATCTGATTCACTAACTTTCATCATAAAAAAAGGCATAACAAAAGCCTTTGAATTAAATAACGGTATGGATGAACACAAATAATAGTCTTGGCACCAAGATTTCGTATTCTGTACATAGCGATTCTGCTCACTACTAAATTGTTAACGAATTAACAAAAGTTGTTTAATGGTTAAACTTATTTTCGGCTACCGTAAAGATTCATTATTCTTGACAACTAAGGTAGACTGTTAAATCTCGAAGTTAACTTTAAATTGATGGTAAAAAATTTCATTAAACTTGACTATTTAGGTTCTTCTGCAATCTTGTTTCCAGAGTTAAATACCCTTTAATACTTAGAGCATTCACAGCTCGTCCCCTAAATTTATACGAGTGTATCCTTATATTATATGATATGGTTATATGTGTTTGTGAGCGAAATATATGATAAATTTACTGTTCAATCTGTATTTTAGGAAAACATTGTTCAAAACGCTATAATGTTTTATATATTTTAAGTGACTATGAGTGGAGGAGACATAAAAGATAATAATAAAGTTGAAAAGAAAAAAAATAGGTATTTTTAAAGTAGTTATATGTTTAAAGATAATGAATGAGTTATGAATGCTTTTAGACGTAGCAGAATAACCCAGAAAATATCCTTCATCAACCTTTGATGTAAACTTTAAAAATATAATCTCTTAAATTTAGGATGAAACAAGGACAGCTAAATGTTTTAAGAAAGAAAAACAAGGTTTGATTTGGTGAAGAATTTCCTAGGAAGTGATGCCTTTTGACAATTAAAATTTTGTTCTGGAAATGTGTGACATTGTAAACAACTTTTGCATAGAACATCATTAGCAATACTTTATCTAACAGCATTGATCTTGTTGCCTCAATAACTGGCATCTTCTTTTTTTTTCCAATCTCTCCATATTGTTGCCTCCATAAGTGGCATCTTCTTTTTTTCGATCACTCCATTTTGTTATGATGTTCTATATTTTCTCACAATTCCTTTTCATTTTCAGCACAAAAGGCAAAAGGCATCTAGAGTTTGAATTCCGAGTTCAATTTCATTATCACTCGTAATGATTTATCTTCAATATCATATTGCTTCTCTCAAGAATAATTAACACCTTCTGAATCCCTCTACTTTCATCTTTAAATACAAGAAAGTAGGTCCAAATAAATTTTGAAAAGTTATCAACAATTTAAATCTGTACCTCTCTAAGAGTGCATACAGAATAGCAAAATTAGTTAAGAGCAAGATCCAGAATAAGACACAAATCGCAACACATGGATTTTTTATAAATTACAATAGTTGTTTATGAGGAAACTATTACTTTATACCGGATGTAATAACCCTTAAATGAAGCAAAATTAGTTAAGAGCAAGATCTAGAATAAAACACAAATCGCAACACATGGATTTTTCATAAATTACAATAGTTGTTTATGAGGAAACATATTACTCTATACCGGATGTAATAACCCTTAAATGTTTAATTTGTCTAGCAATCTCAGAAAGACTTCTATGAAACATACTTGTATGTGTCATTGGCGCAACTTATTTATTTCAATAATAATAAAACTGGAGAGTAAGTTTACATCAATTTATGATTTTTTCTTGTAAGAAAAACTACATCGCCATCTTAATATTGGCCAATTAAGTGGTGAGCGTGGAAACTAATTTCATACCGCATTGTGCGACTATATCATAGTTTCAGGTAGGATCACCCAACAATAGGATAAAGGGCTGTTCGTCTGTCCCGAATCCAATTGTTGCTGATTTTCTTTGAAATCGTTAAATCATCAAGTCTTTGTATATCATAAAGATATGATTTGTAGTAATATGTTCGAGTAGAATAATAATAATAAAATTGTAATTTTCCAGATAAAAATAGTTATACTTCAATATTTGTAATAATCACTCCCACGTACAAAACAAAGCTGATGATTAATATTATAAAAACACTCCTTCATGACAGACAATTTCTTTTAACCCCAACAACAGACGTACAAACTAATATTAGAACTTAGATCTTGTTCTTTGATTTTTTCTTAGACGACTGACCCGTCACGATGTACGTTTCAGCATCGATTTCATCGGTAGAGGATTTTCTTTTGCTCAGCTCCTTTGCCTTGTTCTGCAAAATTAATCAATAAAGGCAAAACTTTTTATTAAAGGCCATAGACCGCCAAAATCATTTTATTAATATAGTTATATTTTCAATGGACTAATAGTATAAGTTTTGTATCATATCCTACACAATAACCTTTAAATATGTTTAAAAAATAGATAAAGAAAGTGTTTATCCCATTTAAGCCAAACCCATGATCTAGTTATAAAAAAAACTGCCTGAATCATCTCTTGTGCCAAGAACTGCCAGCCCAAATGAACTCATACTATTATTAGATGATTTTTACAGCTAACTCACACACACTATAAACCTACTCCTAATCTACACCAAACTCAACATGTTAGGTTACCTTCAGTGATGCTGCCATTGCTGCTATATCATCCTTGTTTTTATCATCATCTTGCTTTTGGGTTTCCTGAGAATTCATCACAAATTTAAGATAAATAAAAAATTAAAATAATAATGATGATAGTGTACAAAATGTAAATGTGATCAAACATACCTCTGGTGCCTTAAATGCTTCTTCCCTTTTCCGTTTGTTCTCTGCAGTTTTTTCTGCCTGCTTTTCCTGTCTTTCTTGCCATTTCTTTGCAGACTTCTTTTTGTCACTTAAAAAGTATTCACCAGTCTCCAATTGCAGGTCGATCTGAAAACATTTATTTAAAACCGGAATCATTATTTAAAATCATTTGCACTACATGATATTCGACACCAAAAGTCCAAAATCACATTAAGATGTATGAAAAAACAAATAAATGTTAGATCACTTTAACATAGGATAATTCAGATAGTTCTTGATCTTTAACAGTGTTTTTTTATATGTATCATAATAAATTATGTAGCAGATAAATGTAGGTCAAGATGAGATAAAAAAGTAAATTAAAAAACTTTCTAACCTTGCTTGGTGGTTGTGGTGGAGGAAATGGTGTATACTCTTTCTTCTCTTTAGTCTTAACCTTCTTTTGCTTCACATTTTTCCTGAAAACAAATAAAAAATAACAAAATGTTATAAGAATAATAAACTTTGAGCAAATTTCAATGGGATCAATTAATTTGACCAAATTCAAATTAAATTATGTTTGATCATCTAGAGACAAGACCTAATGTAAATCAACTCATTCAAATGATAGGGACAAAATTGACAACATTAGATCAGGTATACTCAAACACATACTTTTTGAACTTTGGTAAAAACCTATCCCAGTTCTCATTTGCCAGTTCTGGATTACTAGCAAGATCTCTCTTCATCATGAGTACCTATAAAAAACAAAAACATTAACCAAGAAAATGAGCATCAAACCAAGGATAGTAAATAATTGTTTGGTAAACAAAAAAAAGAATATACTCACTTTAATATTATACAAGGGATGCATTTTATTCAACATACATTCTTCTACTACCCTTCTTACTTGTTTCAAGCCTTTAAATGAGCCCATGGCAGATACTGAATTTCCCTGTGCATTAACAAGTAAAAATAGCATAAAAGGTATTATAAAAACAAAAGTTTGTGTTCTATATAAAAAAACCAGGATTTAAGTTTATAAATTTAAAAATAAAAAATCCAAGTTAAACCTGAACAAGAATATAGCAGCCTGTCAAAATCTCAAGTGCCTGCATCTCAAAAACTAAATATCAGAGAAAACACAGACAGAAAAACTAACAATTTTGGTTAACTGGACTTTCAACACTTTTTCACTTTTCTTTTAATAACTTGATAAAACTAACAATATAACACTTTTAATAACTAATCATCTAGCTTTTTAGTACAAAATCAAGGAATTGTAAGTAATCAAGTAAGCTATTAAGTTATATGAACCATTATCATCAAAATACACAAATCCAGCCATTTACTAATAAATAAGCTGGTTCACATCACATTGAACTCTTAATGGGTCATATATGTAAAAAAGGGTCAAAACTCACAAACAGTTATTGTTAATGCATACAACATGTTTAAAATAACTGTTAATTTGTAATCATATGTAACGGTATAAGATTTTTTAAAAATCTTGGATCAAAACATGACTCAAGGTCAGGTCAATCCAACTTGACAGACATGTTCAACGAGATGCAAACCTTTAAAGTAGAAGAATCAGGCCCAATCAGCCGCTGCCTTCGTTTGACAAACTTTTCCTGCAAATAAATAACCATCAGCATTTTAGAATATATCCAATACATATTAGTTGTCGAAGATGCAAGGTACTCTCAAGGTGCAAAGGGTGAGCCTTGGGCCCAGACACAAGGTTCTAAGAATATGAGAGTTTTTATAAGCGAGGCACATAATATAAAATAATGGCCTGTTTTGGGCTATTATAACCTGTTATAGGTTTATTCCAGGCTTGTTTAGGGCTATTGTAAGTGTTTCAAACATGTTCAAACGACTTTTGCTAGAATTTGGCCTGAACTTGGCCTGTAAAGGCGCTTAAACGCCTTAAAGTGAGACTTTTGAAGCAAAGAAACAAGACTGCGCTGAGCTACGCCTGGAGCCTGAGCACACACCCAGTGAGCTATTGAGAACAGAAATATACTTATATTATAATCCACGTTTATACATTCATCTTTGTTCCTCTCACTTGTCACAAGTTTCATGCGACATAAGCGTAAAAAACTTTCATTTGAGAGTTAAGTAGAAAGTATTATTATGATTAATGTTTATAGTAAACACCAGATAAGTTTGATAGTATCTATTTTTTTGGAATAGAATGACTTGTGGTGTTTTATGCTTAGGCTGTTAGAAAGCAGCAAACAGCAATCAATACCTTATTTCGAACTAAGCCACCAATCTTGATGATGTCACATTGCATTTCATCATTTAGAATCTTAAGTGCCTGAACAATAACTCCCATGTAAAAACATCACATTACAGTATGTCGCACGAAGCAGTCAATTAAAAGTATGTGTACCTGGGGTGCAGGTACACTTCTGGATAAGAGCTTAATCAGATCCCTAGATTTCACTATAATATATGGATCCATTGTCTTTCTAGTTGTAGAAACAGTCATTGATCCTTTAACCTGAATATCAATTTACATATTTTATATCAAAAGCTGCCACAACGAAAAAAAATAATTCCTAAATTTAATAAAAGAAGTATTTTGAAAACGAACCAAGTCCAGTTCACATGCAATTCTATGCTGTTTCAATGTACTTTTAACTAAAGGCCAAACTTCTTGCAAATACTTCTCTGCAAGCAATAAATCCTCAGGTTAGACTAAATGACTATATGAGTGCCCTTTAACCTCATGAACAAGAGTGTGCTAATGGAGAAACAGTCATATAGTAGAAGTAAAAAAAACTACAGACAACTACTGTGTTATTAATGAGTTCAACAATAATCACAATAACTTGAGGAAAAAAGCAACTTTTGAAGTTGTATGGCATTATTAAAATACTTTAGGTGAGTTAAACCTACTTGTCCTCTTCTGCTTTTAATGGTAAAACAATATTTGACCCAATTGACCCATTCCAATTCCAAGTCTCTATTATTTGACCAAATTGACCATTCCAATTAGAAATCTCTCAATTCATAAGTAAATGGGTTGGAATTGCCGCTTATACTATATAAGAAATATATTAAGTTTATAAACAAATATGATTCCAAAGATGATAAAAGCTCTCAACAAAAAAAAGTATACTAAGAGTAGCATACTTGTCATGGTTTAAGAAAGTGTGTAGCGCTATCAATTTATTTGATCTCAAAAGCCGATGCGGGATGTATGCATATCGCATATGCAAAGTGTTGATTATTAAAATGATACCAAAAAGTTATATAATATAATAACTTAAACTTTTAATTAAACACTAAAATGTGTAACATTCTCATCATCTCTAGTCAGATTTGTTCAACCGATGGTCAAATACTAAAACCCATATCTTAATCAATGGTTAAAATTATTCAATTGATGATAACATACATTCAATCAGATTTGAAAACTCAGAACCATTGCAACAGATGTGCTAGCTAATACATATACCAGTCAACTGCAGTGATGTGATCTCATCATCGCATATTATGCGCGCATTTTAAAACCAAGATACTTGTAAGTTGCAACTAAGAACAACAGGCTATGATGTGATATCATGTCATGACGGAAAAAAAATATTGAAGTAAAGAAGAAAACTAAAAAAATACATCAGCAGCTCTTTAAACTAATGAACCTAAGTTAAAAGGAAAAAAAAGGTGCTTAGCTTATGATCACGGTGTCATTTAACTATTACCACTAACATAGCACCAAAAATAAATCATTGTACCCTCAAAAATTCACCATTCAAGAAATTAAGAGCAACAATTTTTCTACAAAACTTGGTGAATGAAAACAGTGCATCTCCTGATCTCCATTTGCAAAGTAACAAGTAATGCTAATAGACCAATTTTAGATATAAAGTTATAGTTGTTTGCAGAAGGTTAAAGTAGTAATGGTAGTGAGTACCTCTATATTGAGGGAAGAGAGTAGAGAAAGAGCTAACTTCAAGTAAACATTCTTCCTCCGGAGCTTCAACAATCTTCCACCGTTCATAATCCTCCTTTACGTCCCAAGGCTTCGCTTGTCATGCTTCCCCTTGTGTTTCTTTCCTTTGTCACTATTATTATCAATGGCATCCATAGCTGCGGAGGATTCTAGTATAAAAATAGATAAATTCTCCAGTAATTACTTAATTCAATTCATGAACTGAGTAATCATACATTATATTCACTTCGTCATTGACATTGAATGGGTGATTTACCAAACACATATAACAACATCAAGTGTTGAAAGGCAGGCCTTATGGTTTGAAACAAATCTAAACGGTGGTGCATACCTGGCCGCGAACGGTGGCGAGTGGCGGCGAACGGTGGCGAGTGGCGGTGCGACGGTGGCGAGAGAGGCGGAGGGAGACGGTAGGGTTTTTCGTTTCTAGAAGGTTCAAAGTGCAGACGATGATTATTATTATTATAGATCCTCCAACGGGAAATAAATGCATGAATGTTTAAATGGGCCATCATGAAGTTGGGCCGATGGTTAACAAAAAGACGATAATTGAATTGGGCCATGGATTCGTAAGATAAAGAAGAAGAATCGTGGTGTTGTATTATTTTACTAAATTAAATATTATATTATTTGTAACACTACATTTAAATTTATATTTATATATTGATTAGTATTATTACCTGACTAAGGCATGTTGATGAACAGTTCTCACCGTGTGCTTTGGTTTTTTTTATCATGCCCTTCTTCATTTTGCTATTAAATATCTTTTGATTGAGTTTTTTGTCGGTTTGTTTTATAGCTCAGTTGGTTTTGTTTCTTTTATTTTCTTTTTGGAACCTATGGTTCGACGTTTTTCATCGTTTTTTTTTCCTGATTTTATACGCTTAGTGGCACACGTGTTCTTCCCTTGTTGCTCCCGCTGATGACGTGTACCTCAATGGTGTGCTGTATTGTTTAAGTTTGATGGGCAGGTGATCTACTCTCTACTTTTTCGCTATCCGGTCGCTTCTCTGATTTGCAGGTTCATGGTGGTTTCTCTTCTTTTTTGCCTTCGTTCTCGTTGTATTGTTTCGTTTTTGTGTTTTTTTGCATTGGAATGGTGCTTTGTTGGGGTTGCATGTCGCTTTTCTTCTGTTTTATTGTTCTGACATACTATTGTTATGTTTACGACTTCAGATCTCACTTAGGTTGGAGTTACCTTAGGTTTTTGTGTTCTTTCACTATGAGGTTACTTGGACTGATAGTTTGGAAAGAAATTGTAGTGCTACTTAGATATATTATCTTTTATAGAGGGGGAGATAGTGAGAAATTGTGGGGAAATACGAGGGACCGATTTTAATCATAGATTAAAGGTGAAAATTTGCAACATGCGGCGGCTTTTAGGGATGTTTGCGGTAGCAGTGGAATGGAGGTCGGTTTTTATATATTTAATCGTCCTTAAAGTGGAAGTCAAGTTTAATATACATCATAACTAGGTTAGAATCATGTGTATTACACGGGCTGAATAAATAAAATATTAATTAATTAGTAATCAAAATGTAATAATTATAAAACGATATGTTGAAATTGTATATGAGTAATAATATAAGTAATAAAACAATAATATCATTATTTTAAAATTTTGTTTTTAAACCCTAATTGCATTTTTAATAAACATTTTATGCAAAACAAACATTTTAAAAAAGTATCATTATTAAAATATTTCTTATTAACTCCTAGTTTTAGTTATTTTGTTTTATAAAAAAATCATTTTAAAAAACCATTTTAAAATACTTTATATTTTTAAACATGTTTGTTGTTTTAGAAAAATTTCTTATTATTAAAATTTTGTTTATTTAAAAGTTACATTTATAAAAGCATCTCTTTCTTAATTTTTTGATAAATAATTTTTAATCTCAAAAGAAATTAAATAGTATTATAAGTATTTAAGGTAATTGTTTAATAGGAGAATAAGCGGGAAATTTAAAATCAAATGATCTAAAACTGTATCAAGTGGCATCTTAAAACTTTTTTTTATTAATAGATAGACTAGGTTAGAACCGTGTGTATTATACAGGTTGAATAAATAAAATATTAATTATTTAGTAATAAAAATGTAATAATTATAAAACGATATGATTGAAATTATATATGAGTAATAATATAAGTAATAAAATAATGATATCATTATTTTAATCTTTTGTTTTTAACCCTAATTGCATTTTTATAAACATTTTATGCAAAACAAACCATTTTAAAGAAAATATCAATATTAAAAATTTCTTATTATAACTCCTAATTTTAGTTATTTTGTTTTATAAAAAATTATTTTAAAAAATATTTTAAAATACTTTATATTTTTAAACATGTTTGTTGTTTTAGAAAATTTTCTTATTATTTAAATTTTGTTTATTTAGAAGTTACATTTATAAAAGTATATCTTCTTAATATATTGAAAAATAATTTTTAATCTCAAACGAGGCCATTGTATATTTGGGGGGATAACAAACAAGGCCATTGTATATTTGGGGGGTTTACAAACAAGGCCATTGTATATTTGCATTTCATTCTGATTAGAATTAGGTTTGCTGTAAAGTGTTAGTTGGGGGGTTTACAAACAACGCCATTGTATATTTGATTTCTGCTGAAGTGGAACATTGTATTTTTTCATTGTTGAAAATGTCATAGGGTTGTTGATTCTTTTATAGTCTTAAACATGGTGCTTTTGGATATCACGCAGGTTCGTTACACTTCTATGTCATGGTCGTATTGGGTATTGGGGACTCAAATCTTTTGCTCTCCAGGTTTATGATTCATAATGTACTCAAATACATGGTTTTTTTCCGGGAGGTCCGGGAGCGAGGCCTTAATTTGGGTTTCATTCCATTTTAGAATTATGTTCACAAAAAGTATTAATATGGGGGTTTACACTTTAGGGTGCATGTCGATCTACGTTTGATTGTCAAGAATCCAAACAAGGCCATTGCTTATTTGATTTTCTACTAAATTTTAACATTGTCTTCTTTTACATTGTTGAAAATGCTTAGGGTTTAGGGTTATCAAGAAGGTTTATTTTTGGTTCTGAGTCATGGTTGTTGTGGGTGTTGGGTTCAGTTTTTGGCCTGCCGGGTATAGGATTCATAGTATACTAGATTAAACTTCAATTTAAATAGATTAATTTTGCTGATTATATGTACTTGATTTGTAGGTGAACATACCACTATTACATCTGGGGGGTTGTTCTTCAGGTGCAATTATATCCATTCTCTTTTTCTTCTTTATGTGGATGTTTTTTTTTTCGTTTCATCTTCTTTTAACTATCCATGCTATGAAATTAGTGTTATTATGCTTTTGTGACATGGTGTTTTTTTAACAATGGTTTCTTTTGTTTTCATATTCCTGTGTTTTGAACTCATATGTTTTTTCTCCGTTTTGGTTTCTGTATCGCACTTAATACTAATATGCCTTCTGATTGTATGTTTTTCTGCAGCGGTGCTGTCTTTTGGCATCCTAGGCATTTTATAGTGTGTGTTATTGTCATATGCGGGTATTTTAGGTCATATATGTCATTTAATTTTTTGTGTTATAACATGTCGATACATGTTGTTCCTAGTTTATGAGCTTAAATATAAAAGTCTTTCATGTCTTACACATATGTAATGATTTGGTTTAAATTATAAATGTGTGATTGATGTTTATTCATGTTTATTTATTTTATATTATTATTGTGTTGAGTATAGTTTATATGTATGAACTTATTATATAGGTTTGAAGTTATTATACATAGTTCTTAGTCAATAATGATTGAGAAATATGTTCAACCTAGTCGGATGAGTATTCATGCTAATGGACCATACGCATGAATACATCATGCTTATGGACCAGTCGCATGACTAAACCAGAATACTGGATCAGTCGTAATTGAGACATAAGATTGACTCAATCGCATGACTGAAGCTTTAGTCGTGCGTATGACTCATTCGCATGATTCAGTCGCACGACTGAACCATATAATGGTTCTGTCGTACAAATGAAAACTACAAACCTATAAATACCACTTAATTCGTGGGAAAAAAAACACTTCGAATACTTCATAATTTCACGAACCCTAGCCGTCCAGAACGTCCAAGAAAGCCAATCCAACTTCAAAGTCCGTTCCTGATCGATTCCTACTCGTTCTTAATTTAGTTCACTCCTATATCGATCGGGTTCGTTCTCACTGATTGGATCGCCAATCAAATAGGATTCCACACTATTTGATCTGGTCTCACGCATTATCAGTTAGTAATCCGTATGTGCACGGTCCTAACAAGTGGTATCAAAGCTTTGGCTCTTGATTTTGCGTGGATTCAATTAGTTTTGGTGTTAAAACTCAAGTTTTAATTCAAAAGAGTCACCACATTGGTTCTAAAGGTGTTTTCGATGTTTGCATGCTTAAAAGTTGTGTTTTTCGTCATACGACAGATTAGGGTTTCAGGGGAAATCGCGTTTTTGTGTCAAAGTATCAAAATCTTCGATTTTACAAAAACAGCAGCCTCTAGTCACACGATTGGTCCAGTCGCACGATTGAACTCACACGTATTGCAGGATCGTTCAAGGGCTTGAACACAATTACAACACAACAACACAATGAGAAGATTAACTAAACGTTAATCAAACAGTGAACTAGGTAACAAAGGTGATGCAGAGAACACAAGTAAAGCAAGAGACAGAACAAGAGAGTATAGTTTTCAAGGGAGCAGTATATTGCTTTCTCAAGTTCTTTTACAAGTGTTACAAAGCATAAAGAAAGATACAAGAACTTGGAATACTTATACTACAACCTACAGCCGGCTATACTATGAAAGCCAGCTGGATACAATTGACTAGACACTAACAAAATCAATTGTAGGATCAAAAGGCATATCTGCCTTTTGACCTTGTGACTATGACATGCCATAGCTCACATCCTTATATATTACAAAAAGGACAAAGTACATAAAGTGGAAAGTTTCAGACTCAAGACCTCAATGTACAGTTACCAAAAGCATGGACCTTTTCACCAACTCTTGTAAGTTGGTGACTTATCAGAGACGCAGCGGAAAAGGTGCTTTATGGAACAGTACATCAGATAAAGCATGTGTACTAAAAGTCTTCGGAAGAAATCTGTCTTCATAGGTTGAAGCTTCGGAAGACTTTGTCTCTTCAAGCTTCGGAAGACTTCATGTTAGGCTTCGGAAGATATTGGTCTTGGTTTCAGAAGATATTACACTTAGAGTATTTTCTAATGCTTTGTGTAATTCTTCCGAAGCATTCTTCACTTCAGTACTTAGTGCATGTTGCTGAAACACTTAGGCAGTTTTGGGTTGCATCAGACTTCAGGAATCTTTCTTCAGTACTTAGTGCATGTTTCTGGATTGGTAGAGTAAGTCCAGGATAAGATGGGTGTCTCAGTTGCTAGAGGAGCCACTTGCATAGGAGTTGATTGGGCTGCCTCATCATGCACTTCCTCAGGTTGATCTGATTCAGCCTGGGGTGTAGAGGTAGATGACTTTGGCTTCTTCTTTTTAGTCTTTGGTTTAGAGGCCATTTTCTTCTTCCTCTTTAATGTCTTTAACTGAGAAGACTGGTCTGCAGCACCATGTTGATCATCAGTGTCTTTCTCAGTTGGGTGTTCCTCCCTCACAGGTTTAGAAGGAGAGGGAGTTTGACCCTGTCTTGGATCAAAAGATGAAGTTTGCTGAGGCTCAGCTGGAGGTTCTGGTTCAGGTGTCTCTGGTTGTTCAAACTTGACCTCCACTTCAGGTGGGACTTGACTTGGAAGAGAGTGCAAGTCAATGAGTTCACCACTTTTAATCTTCTGCTTGATTACCCTTATATGCTCATCCATTGTAGATAGAGACATGGGACCAAGTCTCCTTCGGAGAATCCATATGACTTCAAGAAGCTCATCATTCTTTGTCTGTCAGCAGACTTCTTTGCATTCTTTTGAATGATGGCTCTTGACTTTGCAGCTTCTTCCCTTAGCTTCCTTTTGGTTGTTTTTCTTTCTTTGACTAACTCAAGCTCAAGTTGCTTTAAGTACTCGAACTCAATGAAGTCATAGGACAGGGGAAGAAGTGTATTTGCCTGATAGAAGCCTGTGGCACTCAGGTAGTTTATCATTTTGATTCTATCCTCTTCTTTATCTACCTGAGGTTCTTGTGGAGCCACATCTTCCTGTGTAGGACTTTCTTGAACTGGAGAGAGAGTGGGAGTATGCTTGTGAAGTCTTTTCTGTCTCTTCTCCTCTTTGAATTGGAGAAGTAACCTTGCATCCTCTTTCTCCTTTATCTCTCTTGACACTTCCATGTCAGCCAGTTCATTCAACTCTTCTAAGGGGAGGGAGATGATTTCATCAACATCATAGTTCCTGGTCTGTAATAATTAATCCTGACTGCCCTTTGTTCATCATTTTGAGTATTTGGTCTGGGGGCAGCCCTGATTGCAGCTTGCATGAATTTTGATGACTAGAAGAACTTTCTCCCCTTAGCCTCCTTTTCCTCTCTTCTCTTCCTCCTCAATTTCCTCAGGAGTCATTATCCTTTTCCCTTTGTCACCAACAGACCTTTGTGACTCAGGGTGGATTGAGGCTTGGCCTTCATTGCTTGGTGTAGCTTCCATGCTCTGGCCAGAGAGAGGCTGAGAAACACCTTCACCAGCAGGTGTCTCAGATGGAGTTTGGACCTCTGCAGCAGTTGTTGATGGTGAGACAAGGGTCTCAGGTTCTGCCACTGGGCCTTCAGCCAAGGTTTCCCCTATGAAACTAATCTTAGGGTCCACCTCAGCATCCAGTTGACCGATGACATTGCCTGATTGCCTAAGTCTCCTTCTTAGAGAGAACTCTGCAAGGATCCTGTCTTGGATTCTTTGAGCCAGCCTGTCAGCTTGTCTAGATTTGCTTGGATTGACAAGTGGCATGTTGACTAAATCCAGTCCTTCATAGAAGCTCAGGCTTTGGAACTGAAAGACTTCTTGTTGGCCTTGAACTCTGTGAAGTATGAGGGCTCTTCTGTCATCATCATACCTCCATCTGATGATGTAGTTGCCAGTTCCATGTGGTGGAGATGAGACAGCCCTTGGTATACCTTCCTCAAAGAGACTCCTGATGAGAGAGTCTATAGAGTCCACATTAATGTGAACTTGAGAAAGTTGCTGAGAATGCATAACAGCAAGTGAGGATGGTGAGTCCTCTATGTCCATTCTCTTTAAAGAACTCCCAGGTTCTGTGGTTGTGATAACTTTCTCCCCCTTTTTGGTAGCATCACCCACTTGCATAGGTGAGCTGGAGGATAGATCAGTCACTTCCACAGGTTCTTGTGTTCCTGGTTGAGCTCTCCTTAAAGGTCTCTCAGCTAGTTTTTCCTGCAGATATGAAATCTGGAGTTGCTGATCATTGACCCTGGTTTGCAGGGTAGTCACCTGAGATTCCAAGTGACTAACCTTAGAGACTAGATAGGTGCATGTTTGTGACAATTTTGTACCTTTAGTCTCAAATTCCCCTCATCTTCATCAGAAGAATCACTGGGGGATGAGAGGATTGGACCAAAGTCCTTCTCTCACCACCAGCTTGAGTTTCTTGGCTGCTGGTTTTCCTCTGCTCACTGGCAACCTCAGTTAAGATGCCAATGGGCTGAGTTGCCATGGTTGAGGTCTTAATGATGTAATCACTTTCAAAAGTGAGAGCCTCTTCCATATGGACATCCTGAACAGGTTCAGATGTGTCCACCTCAGTAATAGGTGACTGATAGGGATAGACTGAGGAGAGTCAGAGGTACTCATCTCTCTTTGAGTAGGGGAGGAAAAGAGACTCATGGTACTCACTGAATCCTAAGTCTTCATCAGTGTAAAAGGATAGGTGGGGAATTGGTTGGTTTAGATCCAAAGGCTGGGGATGGTAGCTATCCCCTGAAGGTTGTTCACTTGAGTGTTGAGACTCAGAGTGAAGGCTTACAGTTGTTGGGCTAATGAGCTCATCAGGTTGAGCTTGAGGAACCTCAGCCCTGATAGGTAAAGTAAAAGGAGTGTTTGCTCCTCAGGAAAGTGGGAGCTCTGGAGTCCACTTCTTCCTGTAAGGTTGAGTATTTGGGGGCCTGCACAGACTCAATAGCCTGAGCAGGGGTTCGTTGGGATTTTCTTTTGTAGGTGATGAATATTTGAGGTTGTGAAGAGGGTAGGAGAGCAGTAGGTGTGGTTCAACACTAGCTTGGACTGCTATGTTGTCACCTTGAGCAATGAGCTCTAACATTTTTGGGACTAGGGCTGTTTCTACCCCTGAGAAGCCTACAGTTGGCTTCTTCATAATTTTAAAGATGCCGGGCTTCATCTGTCCCAGTTTAAGAATATTCCTGTTTCCCTCAACTGTGAGCCCAGTTCACAGTTAAGAATGTGTTGAACATATCTAGGAAACATGTAATATTCTAAGGAGTCTAAGTTTGCAAGTAAATTAGTATAAACAAATTGTGAATACCTGAACTTGACCCCCTGAACCATCCATGAACTATAAAGGAGAGATCCTCAGGAATCTGGTCCCATCCACCATGCTTGTTTGATAAGCTGTGGATAACCACATGGAGCAGGTATTTCCACTGGGATGAGACCTTCCCTTTCCTGAAGGTCTTTACAGAGAAATCTCCTTCATAGCCCATCTGCTCGAAGGAATGATTAACCGCTTCTTTTGGGAAGAACACTTCACCTGCTTCATCATCCAGCTGAAGATGTCGGTTGATGATGGCCGGAGTGATGAAAATTGTTCTCCCCTGCCGTGGCAGACAGTACCTTCTCCCCATCCATAATGACCTCTTGGCAGGTCTTCCAGAATTCAAGCAAATGATCCTCATATAGAGGAGGATCAATGGTTAGGGAGGTGAGTAGTGAGACAAAGACAAAAACGGCAAACCTCTGAGAAATGAAGATCTTTGTCAGAGCATAACAGAGCAACCTGATTGTGTTGTCTGTGTAGCTGCATGGCAAAGTGAGGATCATTTCTGTGTGTAAGGTCAGCCATTGTGAGGTAGCTCAGAGATGAAGAGAAAAGAATGGGAAGGAAATTTCAAAGAGAAAGCTTTGGGTTTTAGGTATGGAAGAAAAGCAGATGATAGAAGAGGGGGGAAACCGTTGGGTTTATATGAGAGAGAAGGATTTCAGATAAAGTTTAATGAAAGAGGATAAACTTTGAAATCCGTATGTCGGTCCCACCTCTGAAAAAGTAGTTACCTTTTTGCTCAAAAAGTAGTTTTCTTGGAATTCAAAAAGCTTCCGAAAGGAATTTGTCTTCGGAAGTTGTGATTTAAAAAGCTTCCGAAGCTAAAGTGACTTCGGAAGAATTTCCTGAGAGTCTTAAAGATTTATGCTTCGGAAGAGAAATAAAACTTTTGGATGCTTTGTATAAGAATGAGCAAAGCTTCCGAAAGTAAGTTTTTGCTTCGGAAGGAAAAAGTCCTTAAAATGAATAAGTGTCTAAGTTAAGAATTTTAAGCTTCGGAAGATAAATTTTGACTTCTTCCGAAGGTAAAAATCTTTAGACAGTCATTTATTTTGAAGACATATTTTTCTTCCGAAGGTAAAATTATCTTCCGAAGTATCAGAAATTTTCAAGAATCCAAGGAAAGTCTTCAAAAAGAGTTTTTCATTCAAAGAAAACATGAGCTTATGAAAGTGATAAACTAGACAACTTAGGACACACATATTTTAAGAAGAAATAATTAGAATTAGTTTTAAAAAAATCTACTCAAAGTTAATCATCCAATAGCTGATATCAGATACTTAAATCTCTGTTCATCAAAGCTTTTGTGAACAGATCAGCATATTGTTCATCTGTGTGAACTTTGACTAGTTTAATTAACCCCTTTTCATAGTTATCTCTTATTAAATGATACCTGATGTTGATGTGTTTGGTCCTTGAGTGCTGCACAGGGTTCTCAGTGATAGAGATAGCACTGTTGTTGTCTATGTGGATAGGAGTCTCTTTGAAGTTAAATCCGTAGTCTAGCATCTGATTTTGAATCCAAAGCACTTGAGCACAGCAGCTTGCAGCAGCAATGTATTCAGCCTCAGCAGTTGATGCAGACACACAGGTTTGTTTCTTGCATTGCCATGAGACAACCCTTCCACCAAGGAATTGACATCCCCCAGATGTAGACTTGCAGTCATGTTGCAGCCACCATAATCACTGTCTGTATAGGCATACAGATTGAAATTTGAATTCTTGGATACCATAAACCAAGTGTTGAAGCACCTTTGAGGTATCTTAAAATCCTTTTCACAGTGATTAAGTGAGACATCTTAGGATTGGCTTGATATCTTGCACAAATACATGTAGCAAACATGATATCAGGCCTGCTAGCTGTAAGATACATAAGAGACCCAATCATAGCCCTGTATAAGTGCTCATCTACACACTCCCCCTCAAGATCTGGACCAAGGGAGTGGTTTCTGGCTATGGGTGTCTTAGCAGTTTTACAATCAGTCATGTTGAACCTCTTGAGTATATCTTGAACATACTTTGACTGACTTATGAAAATGCCATCTTCACCTGCTTCACTTGAATTCCCAGAAAGAAATTAAGTTCTCCCATTGAACTCATTTCAAATCTATCTTTCATCAGCTTTTCAAAGTCTTTGCAGAGCCTTGAATTGGTTGAGCCAAAGATGATGTCATCCACATATACTTGAACTAGCAAATGTCGTTTCCTTGTCCTTTGATGAAGAGAGTTCCATCTATAGTACCTCTCCTGTAACCATGTTTACAGAGATACTCAGACAGTGTCTCATACCACTTCCTGGGTGCCTGATGCAGCCCATAGAGAGCTTTGTCAAGCTTGCAAACATAATCAGGATGATCAGGATCTACAAAACCAGGTGGTTTTTTGACATAAACCTCCTCATCAATCACTCCATATAAGAAGCACACTTTACATCAAGTTGGTAGACCTTGAAGTTCTTGGATGCAGCAAATGCCAGGAATATCCTAACAGCTTCTAGTCTAGCTACAGGAGCAAAGACATCAGTGTAGTCAATCCCTTCTTCTTGTGTGTATCCTTGAACAACTAGTCTTGCCTTGTTCTTGATGATGATTCCTCTATCATCCTTTTTATTCCTAAAAACCCATTTGGTTCCAATGGTAGTCTTCCCATGAGGAAGAGGACAAGGTTCCAAACTTTTTACCTTTTGAATTGAAGCAGCTCTTGTTGCATAGCTTCAACCCAACTTCCATCCTTTAGAGCCTCCTCAACTTTCTTTGGCTCTAACTGGGATAGAAACAAGAGTGAAGACAAACATTTGCTTCATGGGTTTGCCCTCTTGTCTTTACCCCGGAGATAACATCTCCAATGATGTTTGTGGTAGGATGAGACTTGTGGATCCTTAGCTGAGGATCACAGCAAGTTGCTGAAATAGATCCAAATTTGAGAAATTTAGATCTGGTCTTGAGATTGATCCTCCACATTATCACACTTATCAAGATTAACTTGATCCAATGAGTGTGTGACATCATTGATGTTATCATCTATGGTATGGTTATTAGCATCAAGAGATTCTTGATCACTTTCACCACCATCACCATTGTTATCTTCTGCAATTAAGATGTCTTTATCTGGTTGAGAGGCCTCTAAACTGGAATTTGAAGGCATGCCAGATGTATCAGCTGGATTTGTCATTGTTGTGCTGATAGAAACCTCATTTGCTGAAGTAGTTTCAACTGGAGCTGAAGGTCTTCCTAGCTCAAATCTTGGATCAGGATCACCTGTATTTAAATTTTCTGTAGATCCTGAAACATGCTCACAAGATTTATTAAACAGTTGGTAACTAAATCAAGATCAAATAGCCAATCCGGACCAGAACCAGCCACACTGGGAGTGTGCTCATTGAAAGTCACATTGGCTGACTCCTCAATGATTCTAGTTCTGAGATTGTATACTCTATAAGCTTTAGCTTGAGAAGAGTATCCAATGAAGTGTCCATCGTCTGATTTCTCAGCAAACTTGGCAACTTGATCTTTGGTATTCAAGATGGTGCAGGGACATCAAATGACCTGAGAAAACCAATGAAAGGTTTCCTCTTGTGCCAAAGTTCATAAGGAGTCTTACCATGTGTCTTAACTACTAAGACTCTGTTTTGCACATAGCAAGCAGTATTAACTGCCTCTGCCCAGAAGGTGATAGGCAGTTTAGAGTCAGACAACATAGTTCTTGCAGCTTCAATAAGTGTCCTGTTTCTCCTCTCAGCAACTCCGTTTTGCTGAGGAGTCCTGGGAGCACTGTATTGTCTTGTAATACCCTTTTCATCACAAAATGTATCAAGGATTTGGTTCTTGAATTCAGTTCCTTGATCACATCTTATGGTTTTGACCTTGTGATCACATTGATTCTCAATCTTTAAGATGAAATTCTTTAGAATCTCAGGAGTCTCATCTTTAGTTCTAAGAAAGAAAACCCAAGTGAATCTTGTAAAATCATCTGTGATCACTAGACAGTATAAGGTCCTTCCTAAACTCATTACTTGGTGGGGCCAAAGAGATCCATATGTAATAAGTGTAGGGGAGTAGTGATGGAGTTCTTTTCCTTAGGCTTGTGAGATACCTTGTGTTGCTTCCCTTTCAGGCATGCAACACAATGATCATCACTTGTAAACTCTTTCTTTGGCATTCCAGTTACCAGATCATGTTTGATTAATCTATTCATATTCTTAAAGTTTACATGGCACATTCTTTTATGCCATAGGAAAGACTCATCACTATTTGCTTTAGATAGAAAGCATGAAACTTCTCCAGAGGGAGATGTTTCTTGCAAATCCATCTTGTACATGTTCCCTTTCCTGGGGGCTCTGAGCAGAATATGCTCATGAGGAATGACCACTCCAGGTTGAGAACAATGCACTCATGCTCAGTGAAGAGCATGTTATGACTCTGATCACAAAATTGAGATACACTCAGAAGATTGTACCCAAGCTCCTTAACAAAGTTTACCTCTCAATGCTGAGCTTACCATTTGTGACCTTGCCCCTTCCATAAATGTAACCACCTTCATTTCCTCCAAAAGCAACTGGTCCTCCATCAATTCTCTCAAAATTATGAAGTAAAGACCTATCGCCTGTCATGTGCCTGGAACAGCCACTGTCAATTATCCAGACATTCTTGTTTGTCTTGAGCTGTTCCTGCACAAAGAAAATGATTAGTTACATTTGGAAACCCAAGCCTTACTTCTTGGGTTCAGTAAGTGTAATAGAAGGTAATGCAACAGTAATAGATCCTATGGTTGTACAGAGGGGATCTTCGGCTGTTGTTGATGGAGAAACCTCAGTCATTTGGTCTTTCTTAGACTTCCACACCACCTTTGGAGTCTTGGACTTGACCTTCAAAACCTTAGAAGCTTTGGAGCTTCACAAGTTTTAATGACTGACACTTCGGAGAATCTACAGTCACTGCAGTAGACTTTAGTACTTCGGAAGAACTCCTTTCTTCCGAGACCAACTTTGCTTCCGAAGGTAATTTTCCATTTACCTTCTTCTTTGATTTGGAGCTTCCGAAGGAAACAGACTTTCCTTCCGAGCTTGAGACTTCTTGAGATTCTTTGAAGTCTTTGTATTGGTCATGTGGATAGTACTTTTAGGATTGTATGGACAATCCTTGGCAATATGAGAAGTACTTTCACACATAACACACAGCATTTTCTTCTTCAAAGAATCTCCTTTTGAGAGCAAGACTGGCCTTGGTCACATCCCTTTTTCACCTTCATCTTGGTAGATTCAGATACAGTTCCCTTGGGCTGTGAACTGTTCTTGGAATTTGATGGTCCAGGCTGTGCAGCAGTGGTACACAGCAGCTCAGTCTTCTTCTTTGTACTGAGATGATTTGAACATGAACCAGAACTCTTGGATAAGAGGCTTTGGTGGATGTCTTCAGTCCTTATTGCTTTGAAACCTGCAGAGATGAACACTTGTTTCTGCTTAGCATCAAAGGTAGCCTTGATTTCTTGAGCCTTCTTTGCTTTCCTTTTGCTCTTCCTGATCAAGTTCTTTCTCTTGGACTTGGTCATCACAGTTAATTTCTTCTCCTCAGAAGGATAGTGGCCCTTGGAGGAATCCTCTTCTTCACTCTTCTCAGAGGGATTCCTCACTATCACTTCTTCATCATCCTCACTTATTGGATCTATGAGAGGAAGCTCATCTTCACAAGTTCCACACCTAGGAGATCTTACAGACAAGATTGTGTGTGGAGGAGCTATCTCATTTGATCCCAGTCCCTGTCTATTTTGATAACAAACCTTATTGTGTAGGGATGAGGATATCATGTTCTTGAAGGTCTCTTCTTCAAGAACACTTTTCTCTGCCAGGGCTTTGCTGATCACAAGCTCAGCCTGGCACTTAGTCAACTTAGTGATGAGATCTTGGATCTGAGTTCTGAAATCTGTATGTTCATGTTTTAGTACTGAAATGGTTTTCTCCAAGTCTTCTATCTTTAACTTGTAATCATTTTCAGACTTTCTAAAATCAGATTTTAATATGTTTAATGACTCAAGATCAGATCTCATCTCTAGGTTGTAGGACCTGTATCTATTTACTTTAGCAATGCATTCAGGGGAGCAAAGATGTTCTAATACCTTGGCTTCATCATGGTCAGCCATCAATGCTTGGTTTGGAGAAGCATCCTCCACCTGAAAACTCCAGTCAAATCCTCCCTCTTCAACAGCAACCGCAGCATGTTGCTTTGTCTTCTCAGCCTGAGGGGTATTGTTGGTGTAGTTTGGTCTGAGTTGTGTTTGACCCCCATTTGCTCTAGGTGCCTTACACTCCCTGGCGAAGTGACCCATAAGGTTACAATTGTAACACTTAACTTTGCTTTTATCCAGCCCAAACTTACCACTGGTAGCATTGCTTGGAAATTTTCTTCCTGTCCTCTTGTAGAACTTCTTGGCTCTGTGAGTGAGAAGAGCCATCTGCTGAACTATCTCCATGTATTCCAGGTCATCTGGATGGATACAGTCTAGGTCTTCAAGAGTGAAGAGATATTTCCACAGCTTTCATCTGCAGACACAAAGGCTGAGAAGAACTTGTCTCTTGGAATGGGCTTCCTTGAGTAAAGTTCTCCCTTGGTGTCTCCGGGAAGGTGATGAAAGGACCCTTTTGTGAGTTGTCAGGGTAGCATAGGAGATGATGTTGGGGTTCTATGCTGTCCCTTTCAACCACATGAAGGGCTGAACCCATTTGATTGTTAGAGTTGCCAGATGACCTTGTAAGTTCATCTCCATCTGGTATCCACTGAGAATCCCATATAACTCTGTCAGAGTAAGAGTTTTAAGGTTCTCAGTCCTCTTGATTACCACACAATAGTGTGTCCATTGCCTAGGAAGTGAGGACATGAACTTCCTTACAATGTCTCTGTTCTCAAGAGGAACTCCTCCATCCACAAGGGTATCCAATCTCAACATACCTGAAGTATTGTTGGGTCATGGTTTCACCTGTTTTAAAGGTGAAATTTTCAAATTGCTGCTTCAGAAGATCTTTCTTGTTCTCCTTGGCTTCAGAGGAGCCTTCATACATCAGCTTCAGTGCATCCCACAACTGTTTAGCTGTTTTGCACTTCTTAAAACCTCTGTACACAGAGTTTGGGATAGCATCTGAAGAGCAGTCATGGCCTTCCTGTCAATCTCTACTCTTTTCCTATCTTCATCTGAGTAGTTGGCCACATCTTTAGGAATCATACCAGCACCGTAGCAGAGGGGGTGCTAGGTATGAAAGGTCCATATTCAACAGATTCCCACATTCTTGAGTCAAGAGACCTGATGAAGCCTTCCATCCTCATGCACCAGGTGTCGAAGTCATCAGAGTGATCAATGGGGATTTGTTCATGGTTCCAGTCTCCATATCAGTCTTTGAGATGGAAGCCATTTGAAAAGTTTAGTTTTTTTGTGTGTGAGGGATCTAAGATGGTTAGATCTTATATCACGAGCCTGAAAGCTCTGATACCAATTGCAGGATCGTTCAAGGGCTTGAACACAATTACAACACAACAACACAATGAGAAGATTAACTAAACGTTAATCAAACAGTGAACTAGGTAACCAAAGGTGATGCAGAGAACACAAGTAAAGCAAGAGACAGAACAAGAGAGTATAGTTTTCAAGGGAGCAGTATATTGCTTTCTCAAGTTCTTTTACAAGTGTTACAAAGCATAAAGAAAGATACAAGAACTTGGAATACTTATACTACAACCTACACCGCTATACTATGAAAGCCAGCTGGATACAATTGACTAGACACTAACAAAATCAATTGTAGGATCAAAAGGCATATCTGCCTTTTGACCTTGTGACTATGACATGCCATAGCTCACATCCTTATATATTACAAAAAGGACAAAGTACATAAGTGGAAAGTTTCAGACTCAAGACCTCAATGTACAGTTACCAAAAGCATGGACCTTTTCACCAACTCTTGTAAGTTGGTGACTTATCAGAGACGCAGCGGAAAAGGTGCTTTATGGAACAGTACATCAGATAAAGCATGTGTACTAAAAGTCTTCGGAAGAAATCTGTCTTCATAGGTTGAAGCTTCGAAGACTTTGTCTCTTCAAGCTTCGGAAGACTTCATGTTAGGCTTCGGAAGATATTGGTCTTGGCTTCGGAAGATATTACACTTAGAGTATTTTCTAATGCTTTGTGTAATTCTTCCGAAGCATTCTTCACTTCAGTACTTAGTGCATGTTGCTGAAACACTTAGGCAGTTTTGGGTTGCATCAGACTTCAGGAATCCTTACACGTATACTTCATTCGCACAACTGAACTCAATCGCATTCCTCATTCATACGACTGAACAACTCCAGTCGCCTGAGTCCAATCGCATTGTTCATACGCACGACTAAATCCAATCGCATGATTGAATTCATTCGCACCCTTCATTCGCACGAGTGAACCATACTGATAGTCCATTCGCACGAGTGAAGCTGTCCTGTTCCAAAAGTACCAAGTTTACAGCAATGGAAGATCAATTTGCTGCATTTTCTGCCGGAAAGGACTCGCGCATCCAAAATCTACTGCTTCTGGAGAATGAGATTGGTAATCATAATAAACCGCCTAAGCTTATAACGTTAGATGATTATCCACTATGGAAACAACAGTTCGAGATCTATCTAAATTGAGTTGATCCTAATCTTTGGACATCCATAGAGTCTAGTTACACAGTACCAGTCAGTGCAAATGGGTCAAGTTAACTTTGGGAGGAATGAGTGAAGCTCAGAAGATACTCTTCAATGCTGAGAAGAAAGTTTATGCCCTAACTTAGTCAATACCGAAAGACATCTTTCATTAGTTTTCTAAGAACAAGCAGGCCAAAAAGATATGGGAGGCTCTGGAGAAGAGGTATGATGGAAACGTGACGTTGAAGGCCTGAAGGCTAAGGCTCTCAAAAAGGAGTTTGATAATTTTTCTTCGATAGGAAATGAGAGCTTAGATGATATTATTGACAGGTTCTACCATCTGATGAGTGAGTTGCACACTCATGGTGTAACAACGTCTATGGAAGATAAAGTTTCAAGCTTTCCAGATGGTTTGCCAGATAAATGGGATTCATTTGTGTCAAACCTTAGACATAACGACATTCTTGCAACGTTAGACATAAATGACTTCATCTTGAAGTTAAGAGAGGAAGAACTAAGAATGAAGTACAAGTCGAGGAAAGGATCCTACATTCAGAATCCTTCACTCTACAACTCAGTTCCCACTCCAATTGGTTTAGGAGCACCACTACAAACAACATTCGTGTCTAGTTCCACAGCTCCTCCCAAAAAACTGCTTCAGGACCAGAAACGTCAGGGTCATCTACTACCCAATATATAGTTCCTGAAACCAACACTACAAAGTTGAAGACCGAGAATCTCGGTAATATCACAGTGGAAGTGGCTAAGGAGCATATGGATCTTCTAGCAGCAGTGGTACAATCCTATGATGGTTTAGTTACCAGGAAGATTGGAAATTATCATCTTACAGATGATGATTACGAGCAAGTTGACGAGAATGAGCTAGAGAGAATGGACATCATGTGGGCCTTGGGAAGTGCAGTAAGAAGAGCAAAGAAGTTTATGAAGAAGACCGGGCGGAATCTAGTAGCCATGAAAGATACGACTTTTGGTTTTAACAAAACCAAAGTCACCTGCTTCAACTGTGGTGAAAATGGGCATTTTAAACGTGAATGTATAAAGCCTAAGAAAACAGGTAATGGAAATCCATTTCCGACCTTCAACCGTCAAGACAATGACACAATTGGAACCACATCTTCAAGCAAAAAGACAAAGGCCTGGACTGCTCAAAGTGATGAAAGGCAAGTCTGGTCCTTCCGATGTAACACTCAGATATTTTAAAGTCAAGAAAAGAATGAATAAAGTGAAGAAAAACAAGGAAAAGAAATAAAACCCAAGTCTAGGGGTAAAAAGTGTCCAAAAGGACAAAATGTTTGAAAACTGGGTGTAAAAGGTGGTATGGCCACCCATATGTCACATACACCACTGATTTCCGGGTTTTAGAGTGAGAAAGAGCAGCAATTCTCGGTTTTCAAGGAAGAACAAGAAAGAATTCGAATTCAAGGTAAGAATTCATGCTTTTATGGTGTTCTTGGCTGGTCTTATCCTCGGGTTTATGCTTATGTGTGCTTGTATGTGTTTGGGTATGTTTTAGTGGGTTTCTAGCGGTTGAATTCAATTTGCAAACGTGTTTGGAGGAAGCCATACTTAAAAAGCTGCAAAGGTGAGTTCTAGGACCCCTTTTTACTGGTTTTTAACTGATTTTGGGGCTGGAAATGCATGAATGTATGTTTTTATTAAACTGGGTTTCGGACCTGTGTGCTTGAATGTGTGTATGATGATGTTATGATGTGATGTGTGACTATGTTCATGCTTGATGATGTATGATTGTGTTTCTAAGGCTTAAAGGGTAAGAATTAAGCTTAGAACATGATGAATGGTGCATGGAAATTGAATAAGATATTTTAGACCCACTTGATAAGTTTTTAAATATGCCTAAGTGGTTGGAAGTAAATGCAGATGAAAAGGGTTAATGCGGATGAACATTAACCAATGGGTAAGTCAATGCGGATGTAGTCAATGCGGATGAACATTGACTAAGTGCAGGAAATGCAGGAAATGCAGATGAGCATTTGACTATCTGGGAAATGCGGATGAGCAAAGTAAGTCAATGCGGATGAAGTCAATGCAGATGAAGTCAATGCAGATGAACATTGACTAAGTGCAGGAAATGTGGATGAGCGTTTGACCAAGTCTGGGAAATGCGGATGGACAATAAGGAAAATGCGGATGAACTATAGCAAATGCGGATGAGCTGTAGGAAATGCGGATGACTATAGGAAATGCGGATGAACACTTAGAAAAATTCTCTTTCTGGGGAAAAAGAGGTAATGTAGGCTTTGACCTAGGAGATTCCGGGGGGTTATGAAAGTTGACTTTTGAGGTCATAGATGGTATGTTGGGCATGTAATGTATTGTGATTGATGCTTATGCATGATGATGATGATGTTGCATGGTTAAACATGATGCATGTTATGAACGTATGATGCCCTGCATGATGATGTACGAATGATATGTTTATGTTCCTTGTAATGATGTATGTTTATCTTTCCTATGACTTTACGTGTTATGATAGTGAATGAACGAAGTATTATGCAACGTAAAGTGAAAGATAATGAAAGAGGAACATGAAGTAAGAGTGCATGCATTAACAAGTAATGAAAGTAATGATAGCCTTGTAGGCATGGCATGCACATCGAGGTCTTTCTTTGTGATTGACCATTTGCATAGAACTATTGTTGCATATCTTAGGTACTGTGACCACGAGGTGCGATGCACCGTTATAGAAGGTTTATGAGAGGCCTAGGTCCAGAACCATGAACAGAAAGGTATTGATTATGGCAATGGTACATGTACATTTATACCTTAGGTATTGTGACCACGAGGTGCGATGCACCGTTATAGAGGTCTATGAGAGGCCTAGGTCCAGAACCATGAACAGAAAGGTATTGCTTATGGCAATGGTACATGTATATTTATACCTTAGGTACTGTGACCACGAGGTGTGATGCACCGTTATAGAAAGTCTATGAGAGGCCAAGGTCCAGAACCATGAACAGAAAGGTATTGCTTATTGCAATGGTACATGTACATTTATACATTAGGTACTGTGACCATGAGGTGCGATGCACCGTTATAGAAGGTCTATAAGAGGCCTAGGTCCAGAACCATGAATAGAAGGTATTGCTTATGGCAATGGTACATGTACATTTATACCTTAGGTACTGTGACCACGAGGTGCGATGCATCGTTATAGAAGGTTTATGAGAGGCCTAGGACCAGAACCATTAATAGAAAGGTATTGCTTATGGAAATGGTACATGTACATTTATACCTTAGGTACTGTGACCACGAGGTGCGATGCACCGTTATAAAAGGTCTATGAGTGGCCTAGGTCCAGAACCATGAACAGAAAGGTATTGCATAGTAAACCTAAACCTTACCCTAGGTACTGTGACGACGAGGTGCGATGCACCGTTATAGAAGGTCTATGATGGGCCTAGGTTCGGTACCATGAACAGAAGGGAAGGGTTTATGGATGACAGAAAGGAAAAGTAAAGAATGAGGCATGAAAGATTAAAGAAGATAATAAATATATTATCTATATGTACGTATGATGTATGATCACGAACGAATATAAAGTATAGTGCGATTTTGAAAGAAAGCAAAGAACGGTTTTATGAAAGTAAAGTATGTTTTGTTCTAAAACTAGAACTCACTCAGCAACACTGACTTTTATGCGTTTCCAGTTGGCAGGTAATGTTGCTGAGGATGGCACGAGGCAGCTGCTCAGCTCTTTTGGATGGCATCCATTTATATAAAGCTTTTGTGATGTAATACAGCAATGAAATTTTGTAACCAACAAATGATGTATTATTTTGCAAAAGTTTTTATGATGAAATGAAATGTCATTTTGAATGTTTCCGCTGCGAATGATTATTTAAAATAACTGTAAATGTATGTTTTATCTGCAATGGTTGACCAGCTGTAAGCGTCTCGGGAACGGGGCCTTACAAGTTGGTATCAAAGCCAGGTTTAAGTGAAATGGGTAAATTTTCAAATGAACCTTAACTTAAACTGAGAATTGGAAGGAAGGGGAATGGGATGCCAATCTGAGTAGCTACGTGCCGTCAGGTATTTTCATAAAAATAACCGGTTTTATGTGCGCATGGTATGTGGTTATGTGTTGTATGTAGATTTAAATACTGATATAGTTAGGACAGGTAATGCTTGGGGTATGAAGAGTAAAGTAAGTGGCTAATCACAACTGGCCACTGTAATTAGGGACTTACTATACTTGCCATAAACTGAGCCGTTTCCTTGAATGACCGTATTAGTGTTTAAATCTTTCAGTGTGAGTTAGAGGATGGCCGGTGGTAGATCATCTAAAGCTTCACGTGGTGGTGGGCATGGTGCTGAAACACGGGTTATGAGAGGAAGGCCTAGGGCCGAAGAGGTGGTTCATGAAGAACCAGAAACCCCTCATCCGGAGGGCGAAGATGGGAGTGCTAATCTGAGAGCCTCAGTGAAGGAGGCGGTTGTGGAAGAAGTGCATCAAGTCATGCAGACGATCCTACCATCTGTGGTGACTGAAGTGATAAAGGCAGTTAGAGAGGGAGAGAGAAGGGAAAGGAGTGGACCTACGGGCGGAAGAAGAAAGCCCGAGACTGAGACGGTTCCGTCTGACGATGAAGAAGAAGAGGAAGAAGCAGAGCCTGTGCGGGAGGCAATACGAGGCTGTAACTATGGGGCATTTATGAGATGCAAGCCCCCAACTTTCGATGGAAATGGCACTGCAGCTGCTGCTCACCGGTGGGTGAGGGAAATGGAGGTTGTTCTTGATATCAGCGAGTGCCGTGAAGATCAAAAGGTGAAGTTCGCTACCCACTCTTTTGTGGATTCGGATCTGTGCTGGTGGGACAACATTGTCCAAGCCGAGGGTAGTAGGGCCATCAGGAGGATGAGATGGTCTGAGCTGAAAAAGTTGGTGATTGAGGAGTTTTGTCCTCATCGTGAGATGGACAAGGTCGAAAGGGAGTTCCTTCAACTAGAGGCGGGAACTATGATGCACCAGCAGTACACCACGAAATTCAACGAGATGGCACGTCTGGTGCCGGATCAGGTGACACCCTTGTCTCAAAAAATCAAGAGGTACATTCAGGGTTTGCTAGCGGATATTCGCAGGCACATGATCGCTGCCCGGCCGAGCACGTTTAGGTCGGCAGTGGATTTGGTAGGGAGATTGTATGATGAGAGGACGGTGGTGACGAAGGAAGGTGGAAAGAAGAGTGGTGGTGAACGAAGCTGGCAGGGGAAGAGGTTTGGTCGGGGTAATGCTTCGACGGGTAACAAGAAGGCACGGGTGGATGACCGCTGTGTGTTGCATCGGGTGCAGGTATAAAGAAGTGTGATAGGTGTGGCAGAGAACATAGCAGGAATGCAGGCTGGGGCTGAATGTATGCTTCAATTGCGGGAAGCCAGGGCATATAGCCAAGGACTGTCGTACGGTCCGGTGTTTTAACTATGGCATGGAGGGCCACATGAACAAGGATTGTAAGAAGCCCAGGGCTGAGAGTTCTGGGGTGAAGAGAACTAGAGGTGAAGGACCAAGGGCGAGCGCCAGGGCGTTGACCATGACACAGGAGGAGGCTAGGACGGAACCTGACGTTGTGTCTGGTACGTTTCTAGTAAACCAAACTTTAGCTTCCGTGTTATTTGATTCGGGTGCCAGTAAAAGTTTTATTTCTGCTACTTTCTATGCTAAACTGACTGTTAGTAGTAGACATGTTGATGCACCATTCGATGTAGAAACTGCCATAGGTAAGTCTACCAGGATTTCTGAGATGTTAGAGGGCTGTGATGTGGAGCTAGAAGGTTATAATTTTCCTATTAGACCCTTTGTGATGACCTTAGGTGGTTTCGATTTGGTTCTTGGGATGGATTGGTTAGCAGACTTCGAGGTGAACATCGTGTGTCACAAGAAGATGATTCAGCTATCAGCGCCTGACGGGAGTTTGGTAACAGTTTATGGTGATCGAGTCACGACAATTTCGAAAGTGATTTCGATGGCGGTGGCGGGAAAGTGTAAGAGGCGTGAATGTAGCGCTTACCTGGCTTATGTAAAGGATGTAGACACGCCAATACCACAACTGTCTGATGTACCGGTTGTGAGTGACTTTCCGGACGTGTTCCCACAAGTCTTACCAGGAGTGCCACCTAACCGAGAGATCGAGTTCCAGATTGACTTGATACTGGGTGCCCAACCTGTTGCCAAGGCACAGTATCGGTTAGCTTCGACGGAGATGAAGGAGCTGATGGAGCCGTTGCAAGAGCTGCTTGATAAGGGGTTCATTAGACCGAGTATCTCTCCTTGGGGTGCTCTGGTCCTGTTTGTAAAGAAGAAAGACGGTAGTATGAGGATGTGTATTGATTACCGTGAGCTGAATAAGTTGACAGTGAAGAACCGCTACCCCTTACCGAGAATAGATGATTTGTTCGATCAGCTTCAAGGTGCCAGTTGGTTTTCAAGGATAGATCTGCGATCGGGCTACCATCAGTTGAAGGTGAAGGAGCAGGATATTCCTAAAACAGCTTTCCGTACGCGCTACGGTCACTACGAGTTTCTCATCATTTCTTTTGGTTTGACCAATGCGCTAGCTGCTTTTATGGATCTGATGAATTGGGTGTGTAGGCCGATGTTGGATAAATTAGTGATTGTGTTCATTGATGATATCCTGATTTATTCAAAGAGTGAGATTGAGCATGCCGGTCACATTCGGGAGGTTCTAGACACGTTGAGGAGGGAGAAGTTGTATGCAAAATTCTCCAAGTGCGCGTTTTGGTTGCGTGAAGTTCAGTTCTTGGGTCATGTGGTGAATCCCGACTGGATTATGGTGGACCCGGCTAAGGTGGAGGCGGTGATGCAATGGAAGTCTCCAAAGACGCCATCCAAGATTCGTAGTTTCTTGGGATTGGCGGGCTACTATAGAAGATTCATTCAAGACTTTTCCAAGATCGCTTCTCCATTAACCAAGTTGACCCGAAAAGATGTGAAGTTCATATGGGTCAAGCTCAAGAGAAGGCATTCGAAGAATTGAAGGCGAGATTGACTCAGGCTCCTGTTCTGTCACTACCCGATGGAAGTGAAGATCTGGTGGTTTAATCGGATGCTTCCTACTCAGGGTTGGGGTGCGTGTTAATGCATAGAGGGAAGGTTATAGCCTATGCGTCCCGACAGTTGAAGGTTCATGAGGTCAATTACCCTACTCATGACTTGGAGCTAGCAGCTGTGGTCTTTGCATTAAAGATTTAGAGGCACTATCTGTACGGGATGAAGTGCACCATTTTCACTGACCACAAGAGCTTGAAGTACTTCTTCGAGCAAAAGGATCTGAACATGGGGTAGAGGAGGTGGTTGGAGCTTATTAAGGATTATGATTGCGAGATCCACTATCATCCGGGCAAAGCTAACGTGGTGGCTGATGCCCTTAGCCGGAAAGAGAGGCCCAAGCCGATTCGGGTGAAAGCATATCAGCTGATCATGACCTCTGATGCGATGAAGCAAGTCAAAGAGTTTCAAGATAAGGCACTGAAAGAAGATCATCTTAACTCTGAAAGAATGAGAGGTCTGGTTGGGGAATTGGGTGAAAACACACTCGGTGTTAGAACCCGATTCGGTCGTGTGTGGATTCCTCGTTTTGGGGATCTATGGGGGAAGATAATGGATGAAGCTCACAAGACTCGATACTCCATTCATCCTGGTGCCACAAAGATGTATCATGATATGAAGAAATATTATTGGTGGCCGGGTATGAAGCGCGATGTGGTGGGGTATGTGAGTAAGTGCCTTACTTGTTTACAAGTGAAGGCCGAGCATCAAAAGCCGTATGGGAAAATCCAACCTTTGGATACACTGGAATGGAAGTGGGAGCACATCACCATGGATTTCATTACGAAGCTGACGCGTACTCCGAAAGGGTACGATGCCATAAGGGTGATTGTGGACCGTCTGACGAAGAGTGCTCACTTCCTGCCGATCCGCGGGGACATATTCATCTGAGAGGTTGGCTGATCTGTTCATCAAGGAGGTTGTAACTCGTCACGGTGTGCCGGTGTCTATTATGTCTGATCATGACACTCGGTTTACATCTAAATTCTGGAAGAAATTCCATGATGCCATGGGGACGAGATTACATATCAGCACGGATTATCATCCCCAAACTGATGGTTAGTCAGAAAGGACCATTCAGACATCAGAAGATATGCTTCGGGCATGTGTGATTGATTTTGGGGGAAGTTGGGATGACCACCTACCGTTAGCCGAATTCTCATACAACAACAGCTATCATGCCAACATTGGTATGCCACCTTACGAGATGCTATACGGTAGGAGATGCAGAACACCCGTCTATTGGGGTGATATTGGTCAAAAAGAGTTAGGGAGTGTTGAGGTAATCTAGGCTACGACTGAGAAGCTTGAAAAGATCAAGGCCTTCATGAAGGCAACCAAAGATAGACAAAAGTCGTATGCCGATAAACGACGTAGACCGATTGAGTTCCAGGTGGGTGACCGGGTTATGTTAAAGGTCTCACCTTGGAAGGGTATTATTCATTTCTGAAAGCGGGACAAGTTGAACCCGAGATACATAGGCCATTTTCAAATCATTGCTCGGGTAGGAGAGGTGGCCTATAGATTGGAGTTACCAGAAGAGTTAAGTGGGATTCACCCGACATTCCATGTATCTCATCTAAGGAAGTGCTTACTTGATGAAGACATGATTGTTTCACTGGAGGATATCGATGTAGATGAACGGCTCAATTATGTGGAGCAACCAGTGGCAATCATTGATTGGAAAGAAAAAAGGCTGAGAAATAAAGTGGTTCCTCTTGTGCATGTACAGTGGAAGTACAGAAAGGGATCTGAGTCTATGTGGGAGACTAAAGAAGAGATGAGACAACATTACCCACAATTCTTTGAGGAATAATAGGTTTCGGGGACGAAACATATTTAAGGGGGGTGGACTTGTAACACCTGGATATTTTAAAGTCAAGAAAAAATGAATAAAGTGAAGAAAAAGAAGGAAAAGAAATAAAACCCAAGTCTAGGGGTAAAAAGTGTCCAAAAGGACAAAATGTTTGAAAAGTGGGTGTAAAAGGAGGTATGGCCGCCCATATGTCACATACACCACTGATTTTCGGGTTTTAGAGAGAGAAAGAGCAGCAATTCTCGGTTTTGAAAGAAGAACAAGAAAGAATTTGAATTCAAGGTAAGAATTCATGCTTTTATGGTGTTCTTGGCTGGTCTTATCCCCGGGTTTATGCTTATGTGTGCTTGTATGTGTTCGGGTATGTTTTTAGTGGGTTTCTACTGGTTGAATTCAATTTGCGAATGAGTTTGGAGGAAGCCATACTCAAAAAGCTGCAAAGGTGAGTTCTAGGACCCCTTTTCTACTGGTTTTTAACTGATTTTGGGGCTGGAAATGCATGAATGTATGTTTTTATTAAACTGGGTTTCGGATCCATGTGCTTGAATGTGTGTACAATGATGTTATGATGTGATGTGTGACTATGTTCATGCTTGATGATGTATGATTGTGTTTCTAATGCTTAGAGGGTAAGAATTAAGCTTAGAACATGATGAATGGTGCATGTAAATTGAATATGATATTTTAGACCCACTTGATAAGTTTTTAAATCTGCCTAAGTGTTTGGAAGTAAATGTGGATGAAAAGGGTTAATGCAGATGAACATTAACCAATAGGTAAGTCAATGCGGATGAAGTCAATGCGGATGAAGTCAATGCAGATGAACATTGACTAAGTGCAGGAAATGCGGATGAGCATTTGACTGTCTGGGAAATGCGGATGAGCAAAGTAAGTCAATGCGGATGAAGTCAATGTGGATGAACATTGACTAAGTGCAGGAAATGCGGATGAGCATTTGACTAAGTCTGGGAAATGCGGATGGACAATAAGGCAAATGCGGATGAACTATAGCAAATGCAGATGAACTGTAGGAAATGCGGATTACTATAGGTAATGTGGATGAACACTTAGAAATATTCTGACATTCTGGGGAAAAAGAGGTAATGTAGGCTTTGACCTAGGAGATTCTCGGGGGTTATGAAAGTTGACTTTTGAGGTCATAGATGGTATGTTGGGCATGTAATGTATTGTGATTGATGCTTATGCATGATGATGATAATGATGTTGCATGGTTACACATGATGTATGTTATGAATGTATGATGCCCTGCATGATGATGTATGAATGATATGTTTATGTTCCTTGTAGTGATGTATGTTTATCTTCCTGTGACTTTACGTGTTATGATAGTGAATGAACAAAGTATTATGTAACGTAAAGTGAAAGATAATGAAAGAGGAACATGAAGTAAGAGTGCATGCACTAACAAGTAATGAAAGTAATGATAGCCTTGTAGGCATGGCATGCACATCGAGGTCTTTCTTTGTGATTGACCATTTGCATAGAACTATTGATGCATACCTTAGGTACTGTGACCACGAGGTGCGATGAACTGTTATAAAAGGTCTATGAGAGGCCTAGGTCAGAACCATGAACAGAAAGGTATTGCTTATGGCAATGGTACATGTACATTTATACCTTAGGTACTGTGACCACGAGGTGCGATGCACCCTTATAGAAGGTCTATGAGAGGCCTAGGTCCAGAACCATGAACAGAAAGGTATTGCTTATAGCAATGGTACATGTACATTTATACCTTAGGTACTGTGACCACGAGGTGCGATGCACCGTTGTAGAAGGTTTATGAGAGGCCTAGGTCCAGAACCATGAACAGAAAGGTATTGCTTATGGCAATGGTACATATACATTTATAGCTTAGGTACTGTGACCATGAGGTGCGATGCACCGTTATCGAAGGTCTATGAGAGGCCTAGGTCCAGAACCATGAATAGAAAGGTATTGCTTATGGCAATGGTACATGTACATTTATACCTTAGAAACTGTGACCACGAGGTGCGATGCACCGTTATAGAAGGTCTATGAGTGGCCTAGGTCCAGAACCATGAAGAGAAAGGTATTGCATAGTAAACCTAAACCTTACCCTAGGTACTGTGACCACGAGGTGCGATGCACCGTTATAGAAGGTCTATGATGGGGCTAGGTTCAGTACCATGAACATAAGGGAAGGGTTTATGGATGACAGAAAGGAAAAGTAAAGAATGAGGCATGAAAGATTAAAGAAGATAATAAATATATTATCTATATGTACGTATGATGCATGATCACGAACGAATGTAAAGTATAGTGCGATTTTGAAAGAAAGAAAAGAGCGGTTTTATGAAAGTGAAGTATGTTTTGTTATAAAACTAGAACTCACTCAGCAACGCTGACTTTTTTGCGTTTCCAGTTGGCAGGTAATGTTGCTGAGGATGGCACGAGGCAGCTGCTTAGCTCTTTTGGATGGCATCCATTTATATAATGCTTTAGTGATGTAATACAACAATGAAATTTTGTAACCAACAAATGATATATTATTTTGCAAAAGTTTTTATGATGAAATGAAATGTCATTTGTGAATGTTTCTGCTACGAATGTTTATTTAAAATAACCGTAAATGTATGTTTTATGTGCAATGGTTGACCAGCCGTAAGCATCCCGGGAACGGGGCCTTACATCCGATTTGTGTCTCCGGGTGAATCAAACATTGCCTGTGTTGAGGCATTGGATGTTGATCTTCTAGTGAAGGTGAAATCACAACTCAGCAAGCGATGTCCGATACAGAAGAAGCTGTGAATGTGGTAAATCACATGGTTGAGGAAGAACTCAGAGCAACAAGTTCAAAATCTCCAGCCACCGAAGGGTCTAATTCTACTTTGATGGCTGATACAACTGATTCATCATAGGTAAGTTCTACCAACCAATTATTTGAAAAACATGCATGTTCTGAATGTGACAGATTTAGAGAAAGCATAGATTTGAAATTTTCTAGGTTATTAGAACACAATGATAACTTAGTAAATGATTTACAACTCTGCACCGAGGCAAACCGTATATTAAAACAAAATGAGTGCAGTTTTAAAGAAAAGATAGAACTTTTGGAGAAACAACTAAGGGAAACTGAGGTTGTTGCTCTAAATCAATCAAATGATATAAAGTTTTATTTAAATTCTTTAGAAGAAACCAAAAAGGAAAAAGCAGTTTTGGAAGTCGAAGTTGATTCTTTAAAACAAAAACTGCATAGTCGGGCTAGTTCTTCTCACATAGTTCAAAACTTAGTGAAAGAACGAAACAATGGGGAAGGTTTAGGTTACAAAGTAGTACCGCCACCACATGAGATCCTATTAAATATAAAATGTAGACCTGTCAATAACAACCTAGTTAAGGATCATGTGGTGTCCACTCCTTTGGTTAGTGATCCTGATTCCACGGGTAATCCGGTGAACTCTATCACTAAACAAAAAGAGCCTACTTTAAAATCAAAAGGAAAGATGCCTATAGAAAATTTGGATGAAAATTTTGAAAAGGTTAATGTAAAGTCAGGTTCACACATGTCTACTTCTGAACCCAAAATGACTAAACCAGTTAACCAAACACGTGTTACACGTCAAATTCCATATAAACAAAATGTTAAAGATGGTCAAAATGTTAAAACAATTAATTTTGTTAAAGTGGTTGAAACATCTAAAATAAAATTGACACAACCCAACCATGCACATCTCACACCTGTACCATACTCAACCCCACACAAACAATTTTCTCAATCTGTAGAAGTGAGATCATGCTACAGCTGTGGAAAAAGAGAACATATTTCTTCTAGTTGTTCTTATTATCAGACTCCCAAAAAGAAAATTAAACTTTATGATTCAAAACCAAGTTCAAACCATAAGGCAGTCATCTGTTTATTACAAACAGGCCTTACACAAAACTGGTCTATGGAAAGAAAAATCAGGTAATGTGTCATGAAAATGAGAACAAGAAGAAGAACGATGTGCCCTCAACCTCTGATGGACAGTGGGTTAAGTTCATGATTTATGATTCCTCTGGGTCACCTAAGCCAGTTAAGGCTTGGGTCCCAAACCTGAACTGATCAATTTCTTTGAATGTGCAGGGTGTCTGCTACAATGCTATCATAAACACGTGGATGTTGATAGTGGGGCGTCTAGGCACATGACCGGGAACTCGTCTCTCCTTTTCAACGTTAAACAAATTAAAGGGGGATATGTATCATTTGCTGGGAATAAAGGAGGTTACATTACAGCACAAGGCGAAGTAGGAAACGAGAAAGTTAAGTTTGACAAGGTCAACTACGTTCAACAACTACAGAACAACTTACTTTCTGTTTCCCAGATCTGTGATAAAAGATTCAAAGTTGTATTTGACAACAAGAAGTGCTACATGTTAAAGAAGGATTATGTTATCCCGGAGGAAAAAGTCTTAATGTCAGCTTCAAGATATAATGATATGTATGTCTTGAATCTATCAAAGGCCTCCATAACGGAGAACACGGTCCAATGCTTCTTTTCAAAGGAAACAGAGAGGGACTCAGTCTCCTGGCATAGGAGAATGGGAGACATTAATCCTAGGAAGATGAATCATTTGATACAAAATGATTTAGTAAATGGAGTAACTGTCAAGAACTTCCAGCTTCCGGATTTTTGCGTTGCTTATAAGAAAGGGAAACAGACCAAGAAGTCTCACAAGGCAAAGAAAGTTAATTCAATTGACCTACCTCTCGAGCTTCTACACATGGATCTATTTGGCCTAGTCAGCACGAATAGCATTGCTGGAGATCTATACTGTTATGTAGTAACTAATGATTACTCAAAGCTTATCTTGGGTGATGTTTCTGAAATCCAAATTAGAGACATTTGAATCATTCAAACATCTAGTAACTACATTGGAATCACTTTACAAGCTGAAGGTAAGACAGATTCGATCAGACAACGAAACAGAGTTCAAGAATCAGTGGATGGAGGCGTCCTGTAAAGAGAAAGGAATTGTATATCAATTCACATATGCCTACACTCCACAGATGAATGGGGTTGCTGAAAGAAAGAATCGGAGCTTGATAGAGATAGAAAGAACGATATTAGCCGACTCCAAACTACCTATTCAATTTCGGAACGAGGCAGTGGCTAATGCAGTCTGCACTCTCAATCGAGTCTTGGTGGTCAAACGTCATGGTAAAACATGTTATGAGCTGCTCCAGCGACATAAACCAAACTTGTAGTATCTCAAACCATTTGGTGCACTGTGCATGTTACTGAAGACAACTCACACTGGGGAGTTTAGTGAGAAGGCTGAAGAAGGTATCTTTCTCGGATACAATATACCAGACATGAGTGTGTATAACAACTCAACAGGTCAGGTAGAAGTGTGGTGTAATGTTGATGTTCAAAGATACACCACCCCCTGCTGGAAAAGGTCCTTCATTCTTCTTCGATTATGATGGATTCTTTAAGTCCTTCAACCTACCTTCCTCTCTTCCTGATGATGAGTTATCGACTAAAATGATGTACGATGTTCTGAACACTCCGCCACAAGACTCGACAGCATCGGTTCCACTAGACGATTCTTCTAGTCCTTTAGGGGGAGAGCTTGATGTAAGTGACTCCTCCTCTGATGATGAAGTAGTGGAGACTGAAAATGTGGACCAGGAGGAACAGGTTCCTGCTAATGGAAGTACAAAAGCATTAGATCTTGATGCCTCTGACACATCTGAACCTCATACTCCAACAGCTACCGACACTAAACCTGGAATTCAAAATTTGGATGAGGAAGTAGTTTTTCCCACCACTCCCGGATCTCGCATTAATGTGTATCATCCCTTGGACAACATCATTGGGGAAGTACTATCGGGAGTGTAGACTCGAAATCAGCTATACTCAACTGATTATGCCTTAGTCATGGAAAAAGGCTATCTTAACGATTGTGCTTATCGGTGTTTTGTGTCTCAATTTGAGCCAAAATATGTAAGTGAAGCCTTAAATGATAAGGCATGGGTCAGTGCTATGCAAGAAGAACTCCTACAGTTCAAGAAGTTAGGAGTATGGACCCTTGTGGACAGACCAAAAGGTGCTAAAGTGATTGGCACTAAATGGGTCTTGAAGTGTAAGAAAGATGACCAAGGAGTCATAATCAGAAACAAGGCTCAACTTGCGGTTCAAGGGTTTAGACAACTTGAAGGCATTGACTACAATGAAGTGTTTGCACATGTGGCTCGCATGGAAGCAATCCGTATCTTTTTAGCCTATGCATCATACATGAAGATTAAAGTCTATCAACTAGATGTAAAAAGTGCATTCCTTCATGGTGAAATCCGTGAGACAGTCTACGCCAGTCAACACGAAGGATTTGAGGATCCTTATCATTAGGATAGAGTTTATAAACTAGACAAGGCTCTCTACAGGCTCCATCAAACCCCTAAAGCTTGGTATGAGAAACTCTCAACTCATTTGGTGAAACATGGCCTTCGCAGAGGGGTTATTGACTGCACGTTATTCATCAAAGAAAAAGATGGCGATTTATTGCTAGTATAGATATATGTGGATGACATAATCTTTGGTTCCAAGAATGAAGAATTATGTAAAGAATTTAAATCTGTAATGAAAGAAGAGTTTGAGATGAGTGCAATGGGGGGAGATGAAGTTCTTCCTTGGATTACAGGTGGATCAGGCACCAAAAGGAATCTTCTTGCATCAGTCTAAATATGTAGGTGACATCCTCAGTCGGTTCGACATGGAGAATGCTTTAGTTGCTGGAACTCCACTTGCCACAAACCATGACATGGCACCCGATGAAAATGGTGATCTAGTTGATGCTACCATGTACAGAGGAATGATTGGATCCCTTGTGTATCTCACAGCCTCTCGTCCTGATATTACGTACGTCACGTGTCTTGTTCAAAATATTAGGCCAAACCAAAAGTAAATCATCTCATTGGAGTTAAACGGATTTTTCGATATCTGAAGGGTACTCCAACACTCGAGTTGTGGTATCCTCATGATGATGACTTTGAGCTAACAACGTATAGTGACTCGGCTATGGTGGTTGCAAGATGAATTACAAGTCAACATCTGCGTGATGTCAGTTCTTTGGTAGACGGTTAGTCACCTGGCAGTGTAAGAAGCAGACATCAGTTGCTCTGTCAACTTGTGAAGCTGAATATGTTGCTGTTCACAAATCATTTGGATTCAACAGCAAATGCGCGACTACGGTTTGCAATTTTCTAACACCCCTATTTTGTTGATAATTTTGCTGCTATTGCTGTCACCAAAAATTCGGTCCAACACCCTAAAAAAACACATCGGTATTAAATATCACTTTATACATGAATGTTTTGAAAAGTAATTAATAGATGTTGTTAAAATTAATACAGATTTTCAACGCGCCGACCTCTACACAAAAGCATTTTGATAAACCGAGGTTTTATATATTTTAGAGGTTAATGGCATTAAAAAGAAAAGTGATGTGATTCTAAAAGAAGAAAGTGCGTAGTCCGACAAATTTTTTATTTTCTTTTATTTTATTTATTTTTCTGTCTATTAAAATCCAAAAACACAAAAAGATTTTTGGTTTTAAAATTTTAGGGGGAGAATATTTTAATTTAGTATTTAATTAGTGCAGTATTTATTTACTTTAAAAAACGAGGGGGAGGGCAGCTTAGCTAAAAGAAGTGAAATCAAATATGTGATTTGGATTCAACGTTTATGGAAAATGATAGTACACAGGGAACAAAATTGTTTGGGACTTCAAAAGCACTTAAATGATTAAGATGAAAATTTTAAAGTATAAGTCTAAGAAGTCTAAGCAAAATAAAAGGAAAAATGATAGTAAAACTAGTCTGCTACTGAGGTAACATAAAGAAAGTAGACCTAGAGGTTGCTAGTTCACTATATGATGTGTCGGTAGATTAAACACAATAGATGAGTAGACCTCATTGGTGGTTTAAATTCAAACTAAGTTGTTCAACTTGCTGTGGGTTCCCATCTTTTCACTAGTTAACACAATCAACGTATTTCCAATAAGGGGTGACGAGCAAAATAAATGCCACAAATGTGTGCAGATGACCATAAAAATGAGCAAAGCACATGGAAAAATGCTAAATGCAATCAAGCTAATAACTTATGTTATTGGTGTGTTATGTGCAAAAAGAAAAATAAATGCTCTAACAAGAAGATAGGTTGTGTGCCTCTCTGCTGTGCGGTGGCATTGACTTGAGAATAAGCATAACCTAAATATTCGAGAATTTATTGTTGTTTGCGCCTCTCTGCTATGCGATGGCATTGACCTAAGGCTTGGCATCTCTTTGAACGCTCTTAGAATAGTTTCTTCTTGAAATATGCCCGTAAACCGCTCAAAAATCTTCTGAGGAACGTTGATTACCATATAAGTGTGTGGTCCAGAAATGATTGTTGAAATAATTAATCCTAACTCATCACCAATGTGAATAAAAAATCTGTGTATGGATTTATGTCACACCCCAACCTTGACGGCGGAAACATCGAGATGTGAGGGTTAAGATTGTTCACAGCCACATAACGCTATATTAAATGTAAATATTAAAATTATAAGTTTCAAAGATATTATGATCATAAGTCTCAAAACATAAATTAGTCCAAAATAAAACAAAACATAATATAAACATTTTATTTATTTAACTAGGTCCAAGTCCTAGTTTTATTGCAAGCTTCAAAAGATCACTTTAAACTTGAGGGTTACCTGAAACATGATAAAAATAAAAGGGCAACTACAAATAGTTGGTGAGTTTCCAAGGTTTTCATACATAATATGATAAGGTTACAAGTAGCAATTCATGTCATAGGTCATAAGTTAGTAAGGTTATAGAACACATATCGTTACAACCAAACCTCGACTTGATTACAAGTTTATAAGATTGGCTAAGTGTATTTGGTTCCCATGATAAACAAGCATACGTCATTAGGAGCTAGCAATACCTCGGCTTTAGCACCAGATAGGCTTGTCAGGCCCAAAGATCTAAGACGTCGCCAGGCTAGCAATAATTAAGGATTGCAAACAAGAATATGTATCTCATATAAACACTTACAACACACAAATAACCATGACAAAAATATGAATTGCAAGTGCATTAAAAGTCTCAAACGTTTATAAGTGTATGATGTATAAATATCATGTTTCACACCAAAATAGTGTGAAAAATGTAAAAAAGGCCAAGGAAACTCACATGACAAAATAGATATATAATGGAGATTATTTAAGAATAATATACGTCGTTCCAAGATGAATCGCCACAAGGCACCTAATATATATTTTACAAGATTTAGGTTAATAATAAGGTTAACGATTTAACGAGAACTAAGGTTGCAAGGGAAATTTGGGGTTTTGATAAAAACACCTTATTTTAATTTTAAAGAAAAAAGTGATACTAATTAAATAGTTTGTCATAAAGCAATACGTTTACAATAATCAACAAAGTTTAAATATATAAAGTGTAAATATCTTTTTATATACATTTGTAAAAATTATAGGTTTAAACAATAACATTTGAACTAGTAAAAATTGTAGTGATATACATCATCATTTATAGTCTATTTTATAGAAATATCCTAATTATAACCTTTGTTAAAATGTTTTTAAGTAACTTATTTAATTATTTAAATCAAATAAAAATTTAGAAAATTATTTGGTGTCTATAAAAATATTTAAAGTTTACAAAAATTATTTTTATGTTTATTAAAAATTTTCCATAATTATTTTATTGGCTAAAAAGCCTTAAAAAATACATGAGGGTGCCCGGATTCAAACCCGGGACCTCACGTTCAAAGTGCAGTGTCTTAACTAGTAAACCAAGGCCTCAGCCGCGGTTTATTTGGGTTCCCAAACCTTAAAAACACCAACACAAAACCCCACCAAATTCCCATGAACCCTAGGTTTGGATTATGCTAAATTGAAGATCAAATCGATTAGTTTAGAGCTTGGAACCATAGGGCTTTTGTTCATTATGATGAAACGAACTTGTAGGTGCTTTCAATTACCCGATTCGATGCTGAAAGAAGACGATTGGATTGAAGAACAGGTCACGACTACAACGGGATCCGATTGGTATGAAAACGATGATGGAAATCAAATTAAACTCGTTGACAACTTCGAGTGATGTTCTTGATGCAAAGCCCTATGTCGATTTTGGTTCAATTCGTTCGGAGATTAGGTTTTGGTAGAGTTACAGGTCGCGGAAATGAAAGAAATTGGAGGTGAAATTCTTGTGTGTTTCAGGTGCGATTGAGAGTTGTAAACGGTTAAGTGTTATTAGATGATTGATTAGGTTCCTTTAATTAAAGTATTATTAAGGTTTAATGCCCAAATGGTTGCGGGGTTTAAGTCACCGGTTATTCGATCGTTTAAGTTTTGTAACCAGCTTGTGAAGCCAATTAAATGGCCTAATCAAGTTCGAAACACATAATCGATTCGTTTGGCACCATTTAATCGTGAGTTACCGGTCATTTGACCGGTTTTGGTCCCTCACCGGCGCCGCACCGGCTAGGCCGGCCGGTGGCCGGAAAACCATGGAAAAGAAAAGGGGATGGTTTGGATTTCAATAATTGCACAATTGGTCCCTCAACTTTTCAAATTGTTATTTTATGCAAGAAAACTTTTAATTCAAGTTTCAAAATAACATAAATACCCCTTGAACTTAGTTTAAGTTTAACTTCTAACTAATTTGTTAATTTCTAAACTTTTATAAAATTATTATCATTATTAATATCATTAATATGATAGTTATTATTATTTATTATTATTACCATTATTATAATAATAATAATAATTATTATTATTATACTTATTATTTTAGTTATTATTATTATTATCTTTATTATTATTTATTATTAAGTTCAATTTATTAATTAAATTATGAACCTTCTAATCAAAGAATTAAGAACAACAGGGAAAATTAACATAAGTAATCCATAAGTTTCATATTAACAACTTTGACCCTTGCAAGAATAAACGACATTAGCTATTAGTTAACAAGAAAATACGAGATGTTACAGTCTTCCCAACTTAAAAGAATTTCGTCCCAAAATTAAGAAAAAAAAACTATACGAACAAAAACGGGTACTTTGTCTTCATGTGCTCCTCACATTTCCAAGTAAATTCAGCGCCACACTTATTCTCCTAACGAACCTTGACGATTGGGGTAGTTGTGGTTCTAGTCTTTTTCATAATGCGGTCCATAATCTCAATAGGTTTCTCAACAAAATGCAATGACTCGTCGATCTGGATGTCTTCCAACGGAACATGCAGACTTTCGTCAGCCAAACACTTTGTCAAATTTGAGACTTGGAACACAGGATGAACTCCACTAAGGTTGGAAGGTAGTTCCAGTTTATAAGTCACTTTTCCAACCCTTTTCAGGATTTTGAAAGGTCCTACAAATCTTGGAACACCTTTCCATGATGAAACCTTAAGAAGAACCATCTCCCTAACTTGGAATTCCAATGGCTTACGTCGCTTATCAGCATAGCTCTTTTGTCGACTTCTTGCCACTTCAAGGTTCTTGAGGATGATAGAAACTTTATCAGTCGTCTCTTGTATAAGTTCAGGACCAGTGATGAAGTTTTCACCAATGTCGGTCCAGCAGATCGGCGAACGACATTTACGACCATAAAGTGCTTCAAACGGTGCCATCTTGATACTCGAGTGATAACTATTGTTATATGAAAATTCCGCGAGCGGTAGATGCGTATCCTAATCACCACCAAAATCAAGGACACACATGCGTAGCAAATCCTCCAAGGTTTGAATCGTTCACTTGGTTTGACCATCAGTTTGAGGATGGTAAGCCGTGCTTAGATCTAGTTGTGTACCCAAGAGTTCTTGCATAGACGACCAAAATGCGAAGTGAAACGAGCGTCTCGGTCGGATATGATGTGTAGAGGTACCCCATGACGACTTACAATCTCATCAACGTATATACAAGCTAACCTTGATGTCTTGTAAGTGTCGCGTATGGGTATGAAATGTGCCGATTTGGTCAATCGGTCAATGATCACCCATATGCTATCATGTCCTCGGGAGGTTCGGGGTAGCTTAGTTATGAAGTCCATGGATATGTGTTCCCACTTCCACATAGGAATCTCGGGTTGCTCAAGTAATCCACTTGGACGTTGGTGTTTGGCTTTAACCTTCGTACACGTGAGTCACTTAGCTACATAAGTCGCTATATCTTTCTTCATTCCAGGCCACCAATATTGACCACGCAGGTCCATGTAAATTTTATCGGAGCCAAGATGAGTAGAATAACGAGTTTGATGAGCTTCGTTCATGATAAAGGTACAAAGATTATCGCGATTTGGAACCCAAATTCGATTTGCAAAGTACATCAACCTATTGGGTTTCGTTTCTAATCGTATTAAAAGATTATGCTCAAGCTCATCCTTCATTCTTCCTTTTTGTTGCACCATTTGTTGAGCCTCCATAATACTAGACTCAATGTCACTATCTATTCTTAAGTTTTGCGACAGTACAGTAGTCTCGTTGACATCTAGTTGAATCTAAGTATCAAACTCACCCAACGTGTCAAACCATTGTCGTCGATCGCGAATTTCTTGGAACGAGATTGTCTTGTTGTGACTCTTTCGACTTAGAGCATCGACTACAACATTTGCCTTACCAGGATGGTATCGAATGTCACAATCGTAGTCACTAATCAACTCCACCCAACGACGTTGTATCACATTGAGATCTTTTTGATTAAAGACGTGTTGAAGGCTTTTGTGATCGGTGTAGACAATGCATTGAGTACCATACAAGTAATGTCTCCAAATCTTCCAGGCAAACACGATAGCTCCAAGCTCGAGATCATGTGTTGTGTAATTCACCTCATGGACCTTCAATTGTCTTGATGCATAAGCTATGAACTTTCCTCGTTGCATGAGAACACAACCAAGGCCTTGTTTAGATGCATCACAATACACAGTGAAGTCGTCATTTCCATCAGGTAGGGTCAAGATAGGAGCATTGCACAACTTGTGCTTTAACGCTTCAAAAGCTTCTTCTTGCTCGGAACCCCACTCAAATGGTTTATTCTTTTGTGTCAAAGAAGTGAGTGGCTTCGCGATCCTCGAGAAATTGGCAATGAATTGCCGATAATAACCAGCAGACCAAGAAAAGAACAAACTTCAGTAGGAGTTGTAGGAACACACCAATTCTTCACAACTTCCACCTTTGCAGGATCAACGTGAATTCCTTGGCTATTCACCACGTGTCCTAGAAATTGAACTTCTTCGAGCTAGAAGTCACAATTCGAGAACTTCGCGTACAATTGCTCTTTCTTCAACAACTCAAGAACTTGTCGCACATGCAGTTCATGCTCGGTGTTGGACTTGGAGTAGATAAGTATGTCATCAATGAAGACGATCACAAACTTATCTAGATAAGGCTTGCATACTCGGTTCATGAGATCCATGAAGACAACAGGAGCATTGGTAAACCAAAAGGCATCACCATAAACTCATAGTGCCCATAACAAGTACGGAACATGATCTTTGGGATGTCATCATCATGAACTCGTAATTGATGATATCAAGAACGTAGATCAATCTTTGAGAATATAGCAGCTCCTTGAAGTTGATCAAACAAGTCATCGATGCGAGGAAGAGGATAACGATTCTTGATGGTAAGCTTGTTAAGCTCACGATAATCGATGCACATATGAAACGATCCATCTTTCTTCTTTACGAAAAGGACAGGTGCACCCCAAAGCGAAGAACTAGGATAGATGAAGCCCTTCTCGGATAGCTCTTGAAGTTGACTAGAGATTTCTTGCATTTCTGATGGTGCAAGTCGATATGGTGACTTAGCCACGGGGTTTGCTCCCAGTATCAAGTCAATTTTAAACTCAACTTCACGCACGGGAGGTAGACCACTAAGGTCATCGGGAAATACTTCAGGAAAGTATCGTACGATAGGGACATCCTTAAGTTCTTTCCCTTTGACTTTTGTGTTGACCACGTAAGCCTAGAAGGCCATATACTTCTTGCTTAAGCACTTTTGGGCTTGAGTGCAAGACATGAGTTTAAGTCCTTTGGAAGACTTTTCACCAAACACTTTCAAAGTATCTCCAGAGGGTAACGGTATACGAATTCACTTCTCTAAACAAATGATTTCGGCATGGTGTTTGGCTAACCAATCCATACTAATGATGACGTCAAAACTTCCAAGTTTCATAGGAATCCGATCGATAAGAAAATCATGTGTGTCAAGACTTAAGATGCAATCACGAATAATGACGTCAACGGTGATTGGTTCTCCATCGTCAACTTCAACGGTGAGAGATCTTTCTAATCTCGTATGTGGCTTAGCAAGTATGGGTTCAAACTCTAACGAAACAAAACTCTTATCGACTCCAGAATCAAATAGGAAATATGCATAAGTTTTATTAATAAGGAACATACCTGTTCAATTTTAAAGGTATATAACGATACAATTAACGCATGAAAAGAATTAGGCCACACAAGTCAAAGGTAAGTTAACATACCATTTACCACAACGTTGTTTGCTTGTGCTTGATTTGCGTTGATGTTGAAAGCACGTCCTCGAGCTTGTGGAACATTACCCACAAGACGAGGGCATTGTGGGCGAAAATGACCAGGTTCCCCATAGTTGTAGCAAACACGGTTTGTGACCACGGCGGCATTGTTAGGTGCACGGTAGCAAGTCGCCACCAAATGACCATATTTACCGCATAAGGTACAGATACAGCATGGTTGATTCCCCAGATGATGATACCTACAAGTGTTGCACATAGGCTGAGGACCAGCATAAGCCCTAGCCCCAGGCACTTGTGCCACAGGTGTAGCCACAGGTACAAGTTGCCTTTGGGGTTGTTTGGATGCAGCCATGGCATAGTTTCGTGCCGGTGTGAACTTGCACTTCTTCTTGTTGTTGTTTTTGTGACGGCCTCGGTAGCCGTCTTTTCCACCTTCTTTGCACCCTTCACCGACATGGTGCCCGCTCGTATATGGTTCTTGGTGAGTTGAGCAGTGATAGTGATGGCTTCTTCCAAGGTTGTGGGTCGGCTACCCACCACAACATCTTGAATTTGGGGTGGTACACCCTTAATAAACTTCTCGATGTTGCGGGGGACAGTGTCGACCATGTGAGGTAGCAGTATACTCAACTCATGATGCCTAGTTGAGTAGGCCAAATGTTCACCATCGTTTTGCTTCAAATTCCAGAATTCTTCTTCCAACTTTTGCAATTCACTTCTCGAGCAGAACTTCGCGATGGCGATGTTCTTGAACTCATCCCAAGAGAGTGCCAATATTGCATCAGCTCCTTGATTTCTCTTCTCACTATTCCACTAGGTAAGAGCCCTTTGTTGGAGCATACTAGTGGCATAACGAACTTTAAGAGCCTCGGGACACTCACAGTTGACAAAGGTATTTTCCATGCTCTCGAACCACTCAAGAAGACCAGTGGCTCCTTTTTTGCCACTAAAACTAATGGGCTTTCCAGAACTAAAGTGCTTGAAAGTGCAGGTTTTGTTGTTGCGCCCTTGGTTAGCACTATTCTCTTCTTGAACATTATTACTAGAGTTGGTCATTAAGGTGCTATTGAGTTCAGCAACCATGGTCAGGATGACAACAACCATTTGTCTAGCAATCATGGTGGCTAGCTTACGATCGGAACTTCCATGCTTTCCATGATGACGAGACATGCTGGAATTTGCAAAATGAGTTAGACACGAGATAGAGAATACGAAGGTTTATAATTCAACAAGGATAAGGCAAGAGTTGTAAGGCATTTGGAATGGTTCCATTTGGTAACGCATTACCATTTGGAAACGTTGACACGCCAAGGTAAGTTGACCCATTCGCCTTAGAAATTTGTGTATGTTGACCATAGATTATCACTCATCCCAGAAATCCCTAGGTGTCACACCCCAACCTTGACGGCGGAAACGTCGAGATGTGAGGGTTACGATTGTTCACAGCCACATAACGTTATTTATTAAATCCAAATATATTAATCATAAGATTCAATTGTAACATTACAAGCAAAAGTTTCAACAAATGATACATCATGTACAAATGCTACAAATAACATGATCAACCATTTTATCTCTAGGTCCAATCCTAGATGTGATAAGCTTCAAAGAGTAGAACACATACTTGAGGTATTCCTGAAACATTATAAAAATAAAAGGTCAACATAAAAAATGTTGGTGAGCATTCCGTAGTTTTAATACATAGATTATATAAAAGATGGCAATTCAAGTCATAAGTTAGTGAATAAAGTGATTAGGGATGTTATGAACAATGCAACAATCAAACCTCGACAAAGTTTTACAAGTCTCAAACGTTTACAAGATTATACGACCAGCTAAGTGTACTTGGATCAACCAAAGCAGGCTTATCTTGCCCATAGATCTATGATGTCGCCGGGCTAGCAATAGTTAATGATTGTACATATAATCGTCAATACATGGTAATTACAAAGATCAACTAACCATAATATATAAGTGAATTGCCAAGAGTTTACAAGAATCAACGAATTTACAAGTGAATGATTATAAAGTAACATGTTTCACCCCAAAGTGTGAAAATATAAAAAGGGGATATAGAAAGACTCACGTGGATATATGCATTACTAGATGATATAAAAAGTCAAAAGATAATCCAAAGTATCCATCACAAGGCACCTAACATATGTATTACAAGTTAAGGTTAATAATAAGGTTAACGTTCAAACAAGGATTAGAGTTTTGATAAAATTATGGGGGTTTTTAGTAAGTAATAAGTTTATAAAGTAATTATTTATGTTTTGCTCCAATTAAAAGAACTATATATGTATATTTAAGTATTCTAGAAATGAATTTAAGTATAAATATTGATGATTTCAATATAAATAAAGCTTAAAAAAATTAGTTGGAATAACATTTTGATTAATAACAAATTACTAATCTAAACCTTTAGTTAATATATTTTATAAGAAGAATAATATTTGTAAATAATTTGTGAAATTATAAGATATATAATTTCTACAATTATCATGATAAAACTTTAATTAATATAATGCCTGTTAATATTATAAAGATTTATTGTTTCAAGTCTAATAATTACTTAATTATTTTAAAAGGAGACAATTAAATATAAAAGTAACATAACATTAGAGATAATTATGTCTTTAAAAGTAACATTTGGACCAAGTGGTTTATTATTTATTATTTGAAACCCATTTTAATAGAATTAAACCAAAAATAACCTTTGTTAAAAGGTTTTAAAAAAATTATAAAAATTCAAAAAATATTTGGTGTCTATAAAAATATTTAAAGTTTACAAAAACTATTTTTATATTTATTAAGAATTTTCTACAATTAATTTGAGGGCTAAAAAGGCCCAAAAAAATGTTTGAGGGTGCCCAGGTTCGAACCGGGACGTCATGGTAGGATAGCAGTGTCTTAACCAGTGAACCAGGCCTCAGCCGCGGTTTGTATTCCGTTTTAATTTCTTAAAAACATAACTCAAGCAACACCCCCAAATCCTATGAACCCTAATTTGACAAATCCCAAAATTAAACCTTAATTCGTTTAAGATAGCAAAATCAATGTTAGGGCTTTTAATCCCCAAGCAATTTTGAGTCTATCTGCATAACTAATTACCTAGATTGGATTTGAGATGATGCTTGGAATGCACGAAGCACACACCGCGACCATGTACGGCCCGATCAATGCCCAAAAGATGATATTAATCAAATTGATCGCACAGAATTCTTCCAATAGCTCTAGAGGTGAAAAGCACTCTATCAATTGTTGGTTAACAACCTTGAAATGAGGTCTTCGAATAGGTTGTAGGTCGCGGGTGAAGAGAGGATCGAAGGAGGTGTTTGTGTTTGATTCAGGTGGAATTGCGAGTTGCGAACGTTTAGGGACATCTAGATGATTGTTTAGATGAGTTTAATTCGGTTATTATTAGGATTTAAGGGTCGATCGGTTATGGAATTAAAAGTTTTGGATTATTCAACCGTGTGGTGTTTATAACCGATGATTAAACACAATTAGATGGTACGTTTAAGTTCGAGACAGGTTCACGAAATGATTTGGAGCGGTTTGGGGTTGGTATTCGAACGATTTGAGCTATTTTGGGCCTCGCCGGAGCTTGGCCGGAGCTGGCCGGAGTTGGCTGGAAAACTGGCCGGAAAAACGTGAAGGGAAGATAGGTGGGAGGGTTGGTTTGTAAATTAAATTTTACACTTTGGCCCCTCGAACTTTGAATTGTTATTATTTTATCCAAATAATATTCTTTTAAAGTTTATAAATTGACAAAACAACCCCTAAACTTAATTCACTTTAAGTTTTAAACATTTTTCTTTATTTTAAGTTTAATAACTTTCATAAATTATTATTATTATTATTTCTTTTATTACTATTTAAGTATTATTATTATTGTATAACTTACTTGTCTTTTATTGTTAATATTATTATTGCTAAAATCATTATTATTATTGCTAAAATCATTATTATGAATGTTACTTATTTATTAACATCATCAACTTTCAAATTAAGAAAAATTAAGGACAAATTAAAAACAATAAGCCTAAGTAGCCCAAAAGTTTAATAAATGCCATCAATAGTCATTACAAGAATTAATGACGTTAACTTTTAATTTAACCAAAAATTCAAGATGTTACACCAGGTAAGCATAACTAGTCCCGTAGGATTTATCCGATATGCTTGCCTTAGCCAAGGGCCTTTTACCAGGAAATCCAGAATACAGGTGTCTATGTGTCACACCAATTTCTTAGGTTCATGAAATCAAAACCTGATGACATTTATATCGATTAGACATAAGTCTAAAGATCCAAGTCATAAGCATAAGTATACGATTCCACGTGTCGTCGAGAATAAGATTAAGAAGTTTCATTTCTCGGGGAGAGTCAAAGGGTCAAAGATAAGTTTAGGGAGACAAGTAACAAAGTTTAAACAATTACAAGGCAAACCTATGCTAAGGCATCAAGTTGCACATAAGTATGGCATATCATTATGTAGCATGCAAACAATATATATATTTACAAGAATATAAATATTATTCTATGAGGTTCATGCATAAGCTATAGTCTAGGTCATGATTTCTAATAACCTAAATCACTATAGTTATGGGCTCTGATACCAATCTGTCACACCCCAACCTTGATGGCAAAAACGTCGAGATGTGAGGGTTAAGATTGTTCACAACCACATAACACTATATTAATGTAAATATTAAAATTATAAGTTTCAAAGATATTACAATCATAAGTCTCAAAACATGAAATAGTCCCAAATAAAACAAAACATAACATAAACATTTTATTTATTTAACTAGGTCCGAGTCCTAGTTTTATTGCAAGCTTCAAAAGACCACTTTAAACTTGAAGGTTACCTGAAACATGATAAAAATAAAAGGTCAACTACAAATAGTTGGTGAGTTTCCAAGGTTTTCATACATAATATGATAAGGTTACAAGTAGCAATTCATGTCATAGGTCATAAGTTAGTAAGGTTATAGAACACATATCTTTACAACCAAACCTCGACTTGATTACAAGTATATAAGAATGGCTAAGTGTATTTGGCTCCCATGATGAACAAGCATACGTCATCAGGAGCCGGCAATACCTCCGCTTTAGCACCAAATAGGCTTGTCGATCCCAAAGATCTAAGACGTCGCCAGACTAGCAATAGTTAAAGATTGCAAACAAGAATATGTATCTCATATAAACACTTACAACACACAAATAACCATGACAAAAATATGAATTGCAAGTGCATTACAAGTCTCAAACGTTTATAAGTGTATGATGTATAAGTATCATGTTTCACCTGAAAATAGTATAAAAATGTAAAAAGGGCCAAGGAAACTCACATGACAAAATAAGTATATAGTGGAGATTATTTAAGAATAATATACGTCGTTTCAAGATGAATCATCACAAGACACCTAAATATATATTTTACATGATTTAGGTTAATAATAAGGTTAATGATTTAACGAGAACTAAGGTTGCAAGAGGAATTTGGAGTTTTGATAAAAACACCTTATTTGAATTTTAAAGAAAAGAGTGATACTAATTAAATAGTTTGTCATAAAGAAATAAGTTTACAATAATCAACAAAGTTTAAATATATAAAGTTTAAATATCTTTTTATATACATTTGTAAAAATTATAGTTTTAAACAATAATATTTGAAATAATAAAAATTATAGTGATATACATCATCATTTATAGTCTATTTTATAGAAATATCCTAATTATAACCTTTGTTAAAAAGTTTTTAAGTAAGTTATTTAATTATTTAAATCAAATAAAAATTTAAAAAATTATTTGGTGTCTTAAAAATATTTAAAGTTTACAAAAATTATTTTTATGTTTCTTAAAAATTTTCCATAACTATTTTATTGGCTAAAAAGCTTTAAAAAAATACATGAGGGTGCCCGGGTTCGAACGTGGGACCTCATGTTCAAAGTGCAGTGTCTTAACCAGTAAACCAAGGCCTCAGCCGTGGTTTATTTGGGTTTCCAACCTTAAAAACACCAACACAAAACCCCACTTAATTCCCATGAACCCTAGGTTTGGACTTTGCTAAATTGAAGATCAAATCGATTAGTTTAGAGCTTGGAACCATAGGGCTTTGTTCATTATGATGAAACGAACTTGTAGGTGGTTTCAATTACCCGATTCGATGCTGAAAGAAGACGATTGGATTGAAGAACATGTCACGACTACAACGGGATCCGATTGGTATGTAAACGATGATGGAAATCAAATTAAACTCGTTGACAGCTTCGAGTGATGTTCTTGATGCAAAGCCCTATGTTGATTTTGGTTCAATTCGTTCTAAGATTAGGTTTTGGTAGAGTTGCAGGTCACGGAAATGAAATGAATTGGAGGTGAAGTTCTTGTGTGTTTCAGGTGCGATTGAGAGTTGTAAATGGTTAAGTGTTATTAGATGATTAATTAGGTTCCTTTAATTAAAGTATTATTAAGGTTTAATGCCCGAACGGTTGTGGGGTTTAAGTCATCGGTTATTCGATCGTTTGAGGTTTGTAACCGGCTTGTGAAGCCAATTAAATGGCATAATTAAGTTCGAAACACTTAATCCATTCGTTTGGCACCATTTAATCGCGAGTTACCGGTCGTTTTGACCAGTTTTGGTCCCTCATCGGCGCCGCACCGGCTAGGCCGGCCGGTGGCCGGAAAACCGTGGAAAAGAAAAGGGGATGGTTTGGATTTCATTAATTGCACAATTGGTCCCTCAACTTTACAATTTTTGTTATTTTATGCAAGAAAACTTTTAATTCAAGTTTCAAAATAACATAAATACCCCTTGAACTTAGTTTAAGTATAACTTCTAACTAATTTCTTAATTTCTAAACTTTTATAAAATTATTATCATTATTATATCATTCACATTATAGTTATTATTATTTATTATTATTACCATTATTATAATAATAATAATTATTATTACACTTATTATTTTAGTTATTATTATTATTATCTTTATTATTATTTATTATTAAGTTCAATTTAGTAATTAAATTATAAACCTTCTAATCAAAGAATTAAAAACAAAAGGGAAAATTAGCATAAGTAATCCATAAGTTTCATAATTGACAACTTTGACCCTTGCAAGAATAAACGACATTAATTATTAGTTAACAAGAAAATACGAGATGTTACAATTTAAGTGGACAAATATACTAACAATCATCGTGAGCTGCAATTCTTGATAGTCAAAATCATTGTGTGCATCTTATAGCTCTAGTATGATTTCCTAAAATTGCTATTGACTCTCGGTCAAAACAAGAAACTAGCATCAAAATGTTTTATTAAAATGTCCCAAATAAATCTGATATACCTGTATGATTCCATAATGAATCGTTCCAGAAATGATAAAATTAACTTGAAGCTGTGCTGTCCAAGAATTAAAATCTGTTAGACGTTTTTCTAAAAGATTTCAATCCATCTCTAATCAAAAACATAAAATTATGTCTTGTTTTGCTTTTAATCTCAAGTTGTTTTTCTATTTTTCAAGTCTTTTGTTAGGTAAAAGTCGGACTATACAACTAGATGAAACCTATGAATCACTCTCTTAAAGTGGTCACGTCTGAGGTGACCGATCGGTTCTAACTTAAAAGGATCACGTCTAAGGTTATCAAACGGTTTTAGATTAAAAGGATCACGTATGAGGTGATCAAATGTTTTTAAATTCAAAAGGGGTCATGTCTGAGATGATCGGTGTTCATAATGTTTGATATCACAAGATAAAAGTTTAAGTGCTTGTAAGTATGAGCCAGTTGCACAATTGGACCATAAGTATGAGCCAATCGCATGATTGGACCAAAAGTATGAGCCGGTGATACGATTGGACCATGAGTATGGGGGCATCCATGCGATTGTATCACTAGAATGAACCAATCGTACGAATGAATGAATAAGTACAAGCCAGTCACACGACTGAACCCTAGTCACACGATTGAAGCATGTGTATGGCTCTAGTCGCACGACTAAACTTTAAAATAGTATAAATAGATGGGTGAGTTGGTCGCCTTTCTCACCACCCCTCAAATCATTCAAAAACTCTCATATGTAGACACTCTGCCCAAATTTTGTTTTACCTTGATTACTTGCCGATTGTGACCCTAACCGATTTCTCATTCATCTATAGGTATTGTGAGACTGAAATCGATCAAAATGACCGATGTAACCAAACCCTAACTGACTTAATCGACTAAAATCAAGAAATCAGTAAAACTCTTCATATAGACCACTTAAATGGACATAATCGTTAAAATAAAGGACATTAACTGATATTTAGAGACCCTGTGAATCTAATGAGTCTAAACATGATGTCTAACATCAAGTTTTGACCAAGATTCAAGGTTGGAGTGTCGGATAGAGTCATATGCGAATGGACACTCCGAATGAACCTCAGTCGCACGATTGAGCAAGGTGTATGATTCAATCGCACGAATGAATCATTCGGTCACTCAGTCGCACGACTGACTCAACCGCATAGCTTAACATACGACTAAGTTTAGTCGCAAGCTCAATCGCACGACCGAACTCAGCCGCAGGCTCAATCGCCCGACTGAACTCAGTCGTATGGTTCAATCGCATGATTGAACCAGTTTGATCTAAAACAGTTTAACTTTCAAGTGTCATCTCCTATACACAACTCTAATGTATATGTTTCTTTTGTTATAGCAACATGGTTGATAGATGGACCATGAGCCCCAAGCACAACATCTGTGCTCACTTAGACGCCACCACTCGAAATGCTCCCGAGTTTGCGGGGATCATTGCCTTTCTTAGGAGATCAAGGATCTTCAAGGCCATATCTATACCGTGCACTCCATACAGATCACTCTAGCAGACCTTCTGGGAAGGGGCTACTGTTAATAGGTCCACTGAGCCCTATAGCATCCGAAGCTCGATCTTCGGACAGGAGATCAGTGTTACAACAACCGATCTGAGGCAAATCCTGGATCTAGGTGATGATAGAGAACACCCTACCAAGCTACACCCTCTGACAGTTAGGGGATACTTTCTGCGGATGAAGTACACTGGGGACATCAATGCAGGTGTGCTCAATAAAAGCAACCAGTGCCCCCAGCTTAAGTACTTAGCTCACATTATCCTTAAGTGCATTGCGTCAAGGAGAGGAGGATTTGACGAGATGTCAGATCAAATCTAGAATGCATATGGTGTTTTGGTCCTGAACCACCCGTTCAGTTTCTCCCATATGATATTCTCATACATGGTCCAGAACATAAAGGCAAATGGGAAGGAGGGGTTCTGCATGTACCTAAGATTTCTATAGATGATCATTGATCAGAAGCTCCCTCCACTGCCTAAAGAGAGAGGGGATGCGGTTGTCCTGGAGATTATGGACGATACGACATTGGGTCGGATGAAGGTCTACCGGGGGAAGCAGGTGAAGCCCCTGGTGAGGAGACTGTTTGGTCATCTGGCCAACACGGAGTACGTGGCACCATCTCGTAAGAAGTCGCATCACGATGATAGTCACTCCATTGTTGAGCCTATCATGGCACCCACAAATGAAGACGACGACGATGATGATGATCAGGGTCAAGGTGGTGAGGCACCTGGTGGAATTGAAAGTACTGCCTTCCACGATCGATGAGGATGAGGAGTCGGATGATGAGCCTTTAGTGAGGACTGTCGGGAGTTGGGTCGTGGCCACAGGCAAAGGTATAGAGGCGGTTGGCGTATGCCAGACTGGGTCAAGGGGTGTTGCTACTGATGTTTCTGATCCCACCTACACCCCTGACCAACCCAATAGCCAAGGGGGAGGGCCTATTGCAAAGGGCTCCAGGAAGAAGAGAATGGCTCACCCTATGGCAAAAAGGGTAAGAGGTCGAGGTTTATAGTGATTACATCTTCTGCAACAGCCACCACCACTACCACAGCTACTACTACCACCACCACTTCTCCCACCACCACTATCACTCCACCCACCACCACTACTACAACCACTCCACCATATTCCACACCCATTCCACCTCCTATATTCACCACATCTACCACCACTACCACCACTCACCAAGTTGGTCCCTCCACCCAATCCACATTCTCACCAGGACCTACTGTACCCATGGTCGGTTGGAGGAGTAGCTAGCTAACCTGAACTGGATTATGCTGAGGTTGATTGTCACCGATGAGCTAAGAGCTACTCAGCTAAATCAGATGATGGAGGTTAATGCGACTCAGGCAAAGCAGATAGTTCAGATGAGTGAGAAGAGCGCTCAGTATGAGAGAGCATTAGGCCGATCCCACGATGCAATTAAAAGTCAAAATGAGCTGGTGTTGGCGTCGGTGAAAAGGATAGAGGAGCTTGAGAAGAAGAACAAGAAGATACTGCTAAAGCTCAAGGGATCAAAGAATGAGCTATTAAAGATCAAGGATGGTGATGATGGTGATGATGGTGATGATAATGATGATGATGATGATAATGATAAGGATGGAGATGACTCTGAGGGAGATGTTGAGGAAAGAGGACCGAGTGGAAAAGGTCAAGAGGATGATGATGATCAGGAAGGTGATGCATCTGCGCCAACCTCAAATCCTCAAGCTCAGGAGAGGCGCACTAAAACAAGCCAAGATCAAGGAACCTCGTCCTCAGCTCCTCCAGTTGAAGAACCAACAGATCAAGACAAAAGTAATTATTAGATGTCTTTGTATTTAAAAACTTTTGTACTTGAATTATATTACATTAATGTAATTAACGATCATTTATGTTTGTTTATGTTTTAATGTTTTACATAATGACTTATGTGTGATGTGCTTAATGTTTAATCAAACAAATAAAGCTCAATAGATAGACGAGTATGATGTGGAACCCTTTCAGCAAGTCAAGACTCAACTTACCATGATTCTTGACTTGCAAGGGATAGTCAGGAGATTTGTGAGCTACACTCTGGAATAGGGAGAGATTATTCATGATTTGACGGATGAACAACTCGCTGAAATGTTTAGACTAAATCCTGATGAGCTTGTAAAAGATGCTCCAGAAGTTGATGTCACGAGTGATGATGAGTTGAATGATGTAGATGAGATTGAGATAGAAGATGTCACTACAGAGCACTATCTATAGTACACTGATCCAGAAAGACATATTATACCCAACTTGGGTGAAACATTGACAGTGGTACTTTTTATAAGTTGGATGAAGTTGAGAAAGAAAAGAGAAAGAAGAAAGCACAGCCCCAGCTTCGGATGTAACGTTGATATCAAGAAGCTGAATGGGAGTTGTTTGCAGAGATGAAAGCCCAACGCGCATCGCTAAAGCAGAATGCCTACGTAAAGCTCTACAGAGCAAAAGACACAGAAAGTGTCAGGCAAGATTCAGTAGGGGCGTATTATGAAGACTAGAGAGGTCTATGCTGTTAAGAGAGAGAAAGGAATTGAGTACTTCAGATATCCTATAATCTAATGACTCTTTATGGTTGGAGCTCAACCGTCTGGCGTGTTTAGATCTTCTGTATGCAAATCTGTTGGACCAAAAGAACCAATGAGCCAAGATCAGAAAATCTAAGTCCCACACGGTTCACAACAACTGCTGAAAGCCTCATCAGTAGTTTGACAAGGCTGAAGACTTCAACAGCTGAAGATCAAGTGCTGAAGACCTTAACAGCTGAAGAACACAAGTGCTGAAGCTGAAAGACCAAGTACTGAAGCACAACAGCTGAGAGTTCACAAGTGCTGAAGATCAACAACTGATGTACAAAGTCTGAAGAACAAAGACTGAAGACATCAGCTGATGATATCTACTGAAGTCATCAGCTGATGAAACGCCTGAAGGTCAAAGTCTGAAGACCAAGTACTGAAGCCTCAGTAGTTTGTCACACTGCTGAAGAGTACTTCTTCAGTAGTTGTGATATCAGTAGTTTTATGTTTTATGTTTCAGTAGTTTTGTAAAACGACTGAAGAGCTTGTTCTTCAGTCGTTGTAGTTTCAGTAGTTTTATATTTTGTACTTAACTTGCTGATATGTTCTCAGTAGTTGTGAACATTTCAGTAGTTTGTTAAGATTTAGTTATTTCTGTATTGGATCTGCCAGTTGTCACTTTCCGTGATAACAGCAGTGACTGTTGCACTCTATATAAGGAGTGACAACCAATTGTAATCATTGAGCGATATGAGCAATTGAATGGAATGTTTGATTGATTTGATTAGAAATATTCTCCATCTATAAACATTCCTAGAAATCAGAAATTCATATTCTCTCCCTATAACCGTATGCTATCTTAACGCTTACATATATGTTTGCTTGCTACAATTTGTCTAATTCGTTGTTTCCGCTGCTTTATATTCTGATAAACATCAAACTTGCGATCACTGATCCTGTCAAATGGTATCAGAGCAGGTTAATCATTGATCGATCTAATAATTGATCATGAAACTGCTATTCAAGATCCAAGTTTGATTGAATTAGCTTTTGTTTTTGCAAGAAACGGTTATAGAGATTGAATTTTCTGTATTTCTGCTCATTCATCCTGAGATCTTATTCTTGGTTCTCATTGAGTTTGTTGTGGTTTGTCTAAAACTTTTTAAAACTTGAACTAAACTGTTTTTGAACTGAAAATGACCACTCCCTCCAATGATCCTCACAATACTGGTTCCTCAACCAAGCCTCCTATGCTGGTTAGGAATGAGTATAACATATGGCAAAGACGTATGCTCCATCACCTGTCTGTTAACAGCGCAGGGTGTTGGACATCAGTGGTACATGGTCCACACAAGCCTATGGTGAATAACCGGAAACCAATCAAATGGTTCCGAAGAGGAGGAGCAATACTCAGATGAGGATAAAAAGTTGCTTGAGATTGATGCAAAAGCCCATGGAATTCTGGCCATGGCTTTGCCCAATGAAATCTATTCTGGGCTAATGCATCATGAAACTGCCCATGACCTCTGGATTGCTTTGAAAGAACAATTTGGAGGAACTGATGAGGTCTTGGCAAATAATAGAGAAATTCTTGCCCAACAATATGAGACTTTTCTCATAGAAAGGGTGAGACACTGACTCAACAATATGAGCGGTTTCTTGTTGATCTCTGAACTAAAAATGGTCAAACTTGAATACACCAATATTCAGATGAATAACAGATTTCTCAGATCACTGCCTGAGAGATGGGACACATATACTATTGTCCTACGCTCCAGTGCAAGTTTGGACAAACTATCTCTCACCCAACTCCATGGGAAATTGCTCACTTTTGAGAGAGAGATAGAACAGAAGAGAAGCTGTCTTCATCTGGAAAGCTCACTGAAGACTTTATTCAAGGCAACACTGCCTTGGTGGGTCATGAGTCAGAATATGCTGCATCTGAATGCCAGTATGATGAGCATATTAATTTCTCTTCGAGCACTTCTAATTCTGCATTTGTAAGTGTTGATGGTCAGTTTACTGGAGGTAATAATGACAATTTATGTTTCATCATGATGATCTCAAGGGGATTGCAGATGATGACTTAGAAGAGATGGATATTTTGAGCCAAATGGCCTTGATAAATATCAGATCTCAGAAGTTCTACAAAAGAACTGGAAGAAAATTCCCAGGACTCTCTGGCAAAACCAAAGTTGGTTTTGACAAGAGCAAGTTGAGGTGTCACAAATGCCAACGGCTTGGACACTTTGCAAGAGAGTGTAGATCAACTGGATCAAACTCTACTGCACCCTTTGTGACTTTTCCTGGCAACAGTCAACAAAACAGAGGGCAACATCCTGTCACATCTAGTCATCATCCTCAACAACAATCTCCGGCATATTTTGTTTCTCAGGGTCAAATGCCTTATCAGTACCCTTGTTATTACATGCCACAGTCAAGTCAAGTTCAAGTTCCTATGACACCACAACCTCATGCATTACCAGAACCTCAGCCTTCCCTATCTCATCAACAACTTCATCTCAACAACAGCTTCTTCACCCCAGGAGTTGTTGACTGGAGCAGTTTACCAGATGACTTGTCTGGTCATGATCAACTGTTCTCAGGTGCTGGTCAACATGGTGGTGACAGTCCCTTTGGGAATCTAGCTCTTATGGCTTTGGAGTCTGCTGATACTTCATCTTCCAATGCCTCTACACCTCAGGTATCACAGGTATCCTCTGAGGCAAAAGCCAAATTATGTTCTGAACAATGCATAGCAGCATTTGCTTCCATTAGAGAAGCAAATGTAGCTTTAATTAATAAGAACATTGAGTTAGAACAAGTAATTTCCAAAAACAAAGCTGAGTTTGAGTTTGTGCTCAAAGATAAAAATGATGAGATTTATAAACTGATTGCAAAATAATTGATGATAAGGCTAGAGAGATGTACTTCTAGAGAAGTACAAAGATCTCAAAGAAACCCTTGCAGTTACCCAGGTCGAGTGTGATAGATGGTGTACAATCACAAAGGTTTTGAAATGCTTCTTAGTAAGCAATCTGCTTCAATGTGAAGTTTGGAATTGGTTACAATCACACTGCTCCACCTACAGTTTTTACCCCAAGAGCAGAGGTAGAATCTGATGGTGAGAGTGATAACCAATCCCAGTCATGTGATCTACCTCATCAGTACCTTCAAAGACAAAGCAGCAGTCAGTATCAAGTCCTCTTTGAACCTATCAGCTGATGTTGATGGTCCAAATGCTGACATTCACATGATCAATAAGTTGATCAACTCAGGAGTCAATCCTGAAGGTCCTGAAAGGACTGGAGAGCAGGATTCAACTCCTGAAGTTCAAACTTCAACTGCTGTCAGTACTGAAGAGAAGAAAACTGGCAGTAGAAAGAGTTTGAAGACTACTAAAGATGCTGTTAAGAAAGCAACCAATGCTTCCAAAGCATTGAAGACAAGTCTTCAGTTGCTTCATCATCTTTAGTTATGATCAACCTAAGATGAAGAAGAAACCATGTGAAGTATGTGGTTTGTTCAATCATCTTACAGATGAGTGTTGGTACAAAAGAGGTTCCAAACTCAAACAAAAGGAAGAAATTAATGAGAAAATGGTAAAAATGAAAACTGAGTTTGAGACCACATTTGTATCAGCAACATCAAATCCTGTAACCCTTAAGTCCTTAAAGCAATCCAAAAAGGAAGGAGTTAAACAGGTGACAGCTGAGGGTGCTCAAAAGAAGAAGGTGCAACATAGGACCTTATCTAACTCCACTAGCAATGTGTCTGATGAGCTGAAAGCTTTATCACAAAATCAGACACAGCTGGTGATGATGGTACAACATCTGTTGGGTAGAGTTAACCAACTAGATTCTCCTATGTTGAAACCACAGAAAAGGAGGTCTAGGCAAAGGACTCCTCTTCTGCACCATCTTCTTCCTCTCAGGCTGTTGTTACAAATAAACATGCTAGTTTACCATCTATTGATGAGACCAGGCCCAAAACCAAAAAGGTTTGGGTCTCTAAAACTAACTGATTGTTTATTATTGCAGGGTTCTTCAACATGCCAAAATAGCATCTGGTGTAGACAGTGGGGGATCCATGCACATGACTGGAACATCTCTCTTCTTCATGACTACTCTCAAGGAAAGAAGGGATTTGTCTCTTTTGGCAATGATGCTAGGGGTTACATCATCGGTAAGGGCTTTGTCTCCAATGGAGAAATCAAATTTGATGATGTTAATCATGTGGAAAATCTCAAGTACAACCTCTTGAGTGTCAGTCAAATGTGTGATAAAGGCATGTTGCCCTTTTCACAAGTCAAAACTGTAGGATTCTGTCATCCAAAGTTTTGCCCTTGATTGACAAGGTATTGGATGATCACACTCTCCTGAAAGCCAACAGGACAGGAAGAGTGTATGCCTTAGATCTCTCTAAGAAGATAGATCTCAAAGGTAATCCTTGCCTATTTTCCAAAGCCTCTTTTCAAGAATCTAAACTATGGCACAGGAGGCTTGGTCATGTTAATCTCAAAAACATGAATCAGCTTAGCCACAATAGTTTAGTCAGAGGCTTACCAATAAAGGAGTTCCACTGTGATGAACTTGCACTGCTTGTTTAAAAGGAAAACAGCACAAGGTCATTTCCTCCTATTGAAGTGTCCAAGTCCACTGCCTGCTTGCAATTACTGCATATGGATCTATTTGGTCCTGTGAGAGTAATGAGCATGGCAAAGAAGAAATACTGTCTGGTAATTGTGGATGATTACTCCAGATTTGTATGGACTTTCTTTCTACATTCAAAGGATGAGGCTGCTCAGAAGATTATCCACTTTGTGCTGTACATTGAGAAGCAGTATTCCCTTCCAGTCAAGTGTATAGGAGTGATAATGGAACTGAGTTCAGAAATCATACACTTGATGACTTCTATCTCTCAAAGGGAATCAAAAGGCAGTTCAGCATTCCAAGGACTCCGGAACAAAATGGAGTAGTGGAGAGAAAGAACAGGACCCTCATTGAAGCTGCAAGGTCCATGCTGGCTGACTCAGGTTTGCCATTGACCTTTGGGCGAAGCTGTCAACACAGCTTGTTATGTGCAAAATAGAGTTTTAGTAAATCAGAGTTGATGAAGACTCCATATGAAGTTCTCCATCATTTGGCTCCACTGATTTCATTTTTCAAAGCATTTGGGTGTCCCTGTTTTATTCTCAACACAAAGGATCAACTCCACAAATTTGATCCTAAGGTGGATGCAGGATACTTTGTTGGTTATTCATCTACTTGCAAAGCATACAGAGTCTTCAACTGCAGAACAAAGATGGTTGAAGAAACTCTACATGTTAAGTTAATGAATCTCCAAAGGACAAGATTCCACAAAGTCCTGTGGAGTTATTTGATCTGGACATACTGCAATATGTTCCTTATCAAACTCCTGCTGTTGCTCCTGTCAACAGTTCACCACCTGGTGGTACTGCTGATGATGATGATGATTGCAGTACTCACCTCTTCAGGTTTAGTGATCAGCTGCCTGATTCAACTAGACCTGATGTTCCTGTAGCGCCAGTAGCACCATCCACAACAAATGCTGATGAGATTTCTTCGAATTCAACTTCCTTTGAATTACCATCCACTGATTGGTTTCAAGGAAATGATTCACCATCACCATCTGTTGCTGCTGAACCGGCTACAAACACTTGCACAGATCTCATTGTGTATCAAGATCTGAAGAATCACCCCATGTCTCAAATCATTGGTGATATCACTGCTGGAGTATCAACAAGAAGTCAATTGTCAAACTTCTGCTTCTATGCTCTCTTCATCAGTCAGCAAGAGCCAAAGAATTATCACATTGCTTTAAAGGACAATGGATGGGTTGATGCCATGCAGCTTGAGCTTCTTCAGTTCAAGAAACAGCAAGTGTGGGAACTGGTTCCTCTACCTCCAGGTAAGTGTGCAATAGGCACTAAATGGGTGTTTAGGAACAAAACTGATGAAAATGGGCTTATTGTTAAGAACAAGGCCAGACTGGTTGTTCAGGGGTTTGCACAAGAAGAAGGTATTGATTATGATGAAACCTTTGCCCCTGTAGCCAGACTGGAAGCAATTCGATTGTTTTTAGCTTATGCTGCTTATCAAAAACTTAAAGTCTTTCAAATGGATGTCAAAAGTGCATTTTTGTATGGAAAAGTTAAAGAAGAAGTTTATGTATGTCAACCTCCAGGCTTTGAGGACAACAAACATCCTAATTGGGTGTATAAGCTTGATAAAGCTCTTTATGGGTTAAAACAAGCTCCCAGAGCCTGGTATGAGACATTATCAAACTTCTTCTGGAAAACAATTTCACTAGAGGCTCCATAGACAAGACTTTATTTATTAAGAAAGCTGGGCAGCATAATCTAGTTCAAATTTATGTAGATGATATATTTTTGCATCCTCTGATCCAAAGTTGTGTGATGCCTTTACAAAGTTGATGCAACAGAAGTTTGAAATGAGTGCCATGGGAGAATTACAGTTCTTTCTGGGGTTGCAAATCAAACAAAAGGCTGATGGAATTTTTATTCATCAATCCAAATATACAAAAGATCTTTTGCAAAAGTTTGATTTACAAAACTGTAAGCCCTGTTCTACTCCCATGAGCAGCACCACACAACTGGACTCAGATCAGAAAGGTAAAGTGGTTGATGAAACACTTTACAGATGTATGATTGGGTCCTTGATGTATTTAACAGCTTCTAGACCAGATATTATGTTTGCTACATGTGTTTGTGCTAGATTTCAGGCTGCACCTAAAGAGTCTCATCTGATTGCAGTCAAGAGGATCTTTAGATATGCAAGGCACTCCATCTCTAGGTTTATGGTATTCTACCAACCATTCTGGTAAATTAGTTGCTTTTTCTGACAGTGACTATGCAGGGTGTAAGTTGACCAGGAAATCAACTTCTGGTGGATGCCAATTCCTAGGCAACTGCTTGATTTCTTGGCAGAGCAAGAAACAGACCTCAGTTGCTACATCCACTGCGGAAGCAGAGTACATTGCTGCTGCAAGCTGTACATCTCAGGTACTCTGGCTTCAAAACCAACTTTTGGATTATGGCATTACAGAGACTAAGACTCCATTGTTAATGGATAGTGCTTCAGCTCTTTGCATTGTCAAAAATCCAGTCCAGCACTCTAGGACCAAACATATAGAGATCAGACACATTTTATAAGAGACTGTTTTGAAAAAGGTCTGATTGATCCTAAGTTTGTGCCCAGTGCTGATGAGCTTGCAGACATTTTTACTAAGCCTTTGGATAGTTCAACTTTCCAAAACCTGGTGTTAAGGCTTGGTATGCTGCAGCTAGAATAGGTGACAACTACTGATGATCTCAGTAATTCATATTGATGATCATGAGTGCATGTCACATATAAGTACTGATGAGCTCTTTTAACCTCAGTACTTTTTATAACTACTGAAGGCTAAAAGTTCTCACAAGTACTGAAGTACTTCATCTGCTCTAAACTACTGAAGTAGTTACAACTACTGATGTGTATATAACTACTGAAATCAGTAAAAACAGATAAGTACTGATGTCCTATGAAACAACTGAAATCAGCCATAAAGACTGATGAATGTGTTGAGGACAGTTTGAAACAGCTGAAAAGCTAAGAATTGACGAAAACAGCTGACGAGAACTTTCTCCTCAGTCGTTTGTACCACTGCTGTTTCATTTTAAACAACTGAAGCAAAACCACGTCTTCAGTAGTTTTATAACTACTGATGACCAATACCAAGTCTTCAGTTGTTTACAACAGCTGATGACAAAACCACTGTCTTCAGTAGTTTCATAACTACTGATGACAAACACCATGTCCTCAGTTGTTTCAATCACCTGAAGTCAAAACCACGGTCTTCAGTAGTTTTCTAAACTACTGATGCCTAACACCGCGACTTCAGCTGTTTCAACGTCTGAAAGGATAATACCATGTCAACGGTCGTTTAAAACTACTGATGACTAACACCACATCCTTCAGTCATTTCCTCACCCGTACCCTATATACCCTTAACCTGAGCTCTCCATACTTCATCTTCTTCAAACCTAACGTTCCTCTCCAACAAATTTCCATGGCGTCTTTGCAAATTAAACCGCGACACAACTGTGTTGCCTACCTCACAAAATCGCCGATCTGGACTAAGTTCGATAATGCTATCGATCTTATGGTCCGTCCCAATACAACAAGGCATTCCTTCTGAACCCCGTTTTACATGCCGAATCCTTGAACCAATTTTGGATGAACGTTAATGTTACTACTGAGGAGAGCAACACACTATCCCTCGGTCAGTCGTCAACAAAAAGAAGTAGTGATTACTCCTGCAACAATCCGTAAAATTCTTCAACTGAGTGATGCTACCTCTCCTGCTGGATATCCGAAGGGCACTATAGATCTATCATTTGCTCAGCATGGATATCAAGGTGATCTCAGTGCCACCACCATATGAAGAAACACTTTAATGACGCTGAGCGCCTGATCTTTCACATGGTCAATGTATGTTTGGCCCCTAAGACATCGTCTTGGGATCAAATGTCCACCAAATGGCAGCAGGTATTGTATTCTATCCTTGAGCAACAACCACTGAACTTTTCCGAATTAATATTTTCAGAGCTCAAAGATATGGCTCAAAAATAACTGCCAACCGTTGGATACTCTATCCACGGTTCATCATGGCCATTATAATAGACCAGCTTAATGCTGAGGGACTTGTTGGCGTGGGAGTCCCTGCTACGGCTGTTTTGCCAGAAGTATACTCCCGGCACAACTCCGACCGGACACTCAACTGGCTGCCAAGCTGCGAAAACCCACGCAGCTGGAACCCACAGCCACCACCTCCAAATCCAATGTCCCCACCAAACCCACCAAAAAGAAACCCAAAAAGGCTACTCAGGGAATTGAGTCCCCTGAGGATGCTCCTGCACAACAAACGCAGGATATATCCACTAGTCCAAACCCCCTAGTGGATACAATGACTCCTCCAGCCACAGCCGCTCAGGCTTCCTCTCAACAGGAGCCTGCAGCAACCAAGGGGCACCTACTTATCTGGGATCTTCCTCACTTGAGGAGATTGCCATTGAAGAGCACCATCCACCCCAGGTGCACACTGCTTCTACCCCTGTACCCCACACAACCGCCCCTCACAGCCCAACTTTAATAGTTGCACAAGTGCTGACTCAATTGCACTCCTCACCCCCTCCCCAGAAACCACTTCTTACTGGGAATACCTCTACAATTGAGGGGGAGGAACACAGTGCACCTGAGAACCCACAGCACAGGGGTTTTACAATTCTATCTCCTGGTGTAGAGAAGGAGATTAGAATATCTAGTGAGGCTGCCACTCCTCTGACTCAGCACATGACCAGAGTGAGGCTGGTAACATGCTAAGACCCCTAGAGGCAACAGCCGATGAAGGACAACGTCCTGAGGCTGGAAGTCCCCAGTTCCAAGACAAGGGGCACATGCTACATCTGGTCTACACCCAGAGCATGTATATCCTGCTACAAGCAGGAGGTCAGGTGATTCAGCATATGCTGATGATGACCTGGGCTTCTTCTATGATGTTCTTGCCCAGAACACGATCCTAGAGGAGGAAGTCAGTAGACTGCAAAACCTACTTGACCAACTCTCTCAAGGAGTAAGACCATCTGCCACCACATCAACCCAACAGATGGCACCTTCCTCTGAAGGTCTCCTAAACACACAACCACTCACAAAATCTCAGCCACCTGCCTCTGTTTCTGGCACCATTCCTCAGGGACAGAACCCCCCTGAGCAACTGGCTGCTATCCTTCAAAATCCCCTATCTCTCATCACCCCACAGCTAACTGAATTGGTGATCAAAACTGTTGATGAGAGACTTTCTTCTGTCTTACAACCCATGGTGGAGAATGTTCTGAGCAAACAACTTTCTGCTACTCAATTCCCTGCAACCAATGCACCCAAAAAGGGGGAGAGTTCAGCAGTGAAAGGTAAAAGAAAGAGGAAAGAGAAGGAGAAGAAACAGAAGAGACAGTAGTGGAAACTGAGGAGTTGGTTGAGGAGACTGAGAAAGAGAAGGAAATGAGAAGGAGGAGGCTACCATGGAGAAAGTGACTGAAAGTTCAAAAGACTTTCATGTCACATACAAGAAAAGAAGAAGGATGAAAAAGAGAAAGCCTTGGAGCTGATGGTGAAAGAGGCTGATGCCGAACACAGCAGATCAATGGATAACATCATTGATCAGTTGTTTAGGCAAGGCCATGACACTGAAAAACTTGATTCTGAGATCAGAAGACTAGAGATTGAAGAAATCCAATCAAGATGGTCAAGTTATGATGTGTCAGAAAGAGAAAGGCTGGAGATCATGATCAGATTTATAGCAAAACATCTTGGAAGATCATTGATCGAGATCAAAGCTTGGTCCAGGGACAGTATCTTGGCAATAACCACCAAGATCTGTTCGTCTGAAGAATATACAAAAGGTTTAATTGTTGAAGTTTTAAATGAAGCTGGTGCTGGGAGCAGGACTGAACTAGCCAAACAGTCAAAAGCCAAACTCACATCCAAAATGCTAGAACAGCCTGTCAACATTCCCACATCAAAACTACCAAAACCACAACCCACAAAACCAATTCCCTCACCCTCTAAACCAACAGCCGATGATGCACCCAAGAAGAAGAAGAGAAGGGTGTTGAGGCTAGAAGAAGTAGAAGAAGAGGATGAAGATGATAGTCTGCCACTCTCTGCTGTTCTGAAGCTACCAAAGCCCCAGAGTCATCCATGATCACACCCGACTCTCAAAGGGAAATGGTCAGAGTAAAGATAGAAGAAGAAGAACAGCAGAAACAGCACTGAGCAACTGTTGAAGATGGTTGACAAGGAATTTCCTCAGTCATCATCTATTCAAGCCATGAAAGGGCATGCTCAAAGCTGTACACTCTCAGACACACCTTTCAGTATCAGAGGGAGAGAGTGAGAGTATGGCCAGACCCCAGGGTGAGTTCTAGAATCCATAAAAGAACTATCCCACACAGATACAACGGCCAAGTACGAAAAACAATAGAATCTACCATCATGCTGGCCGTTGTAGTCTCACCTTGGGAAATCATTGATGAATTCAAGAAAGCTCACCAAGCAAAGACGACACCTCAAGCCTTACTAGAAAACAAGATGATTAAGAAGGGGTTGTTATACAAAAAGCTTGAAGACATCCAAAAGAATGAGCTCCAGTTACTCCTTGAAGGCAACCATCCGGATGAATTTGTATACAGGGAGGTAACTACGGTGGAGCTGAAGAATGGCAGGACCATGAAGTACTTATCAGAGTACTATGGTCCAGAGTTCTTCTTCGAAGGAGGAGCTGAAGAACTCTCTCAAGAGGAACAAATGTTCTCCTTGAGGCCTATGTTCGTGAGTCGTACAGACTCATTATGGGGAAGTGAATCTCATGGATGGGATAACAACTCTGTGTCAGTTCCCCAAAACAGAGTTCCCATTCATACTCTGCCAAACAAATATTTGAGGTTCTTCCCAGGCCGGAGCGTACATGGGTCATCTTCTCTACTGATCAAGAAGGAAAAAGACCAACATTTTTGCCATCAATAAGTGGGAGTTAAATAAGTTAGAGGTTTTGGCTGCATTGGTTCAGGGGGAGTTTGTTGGACCAAAAGAACAATGAGCCAAGATCAGAAAATCTCTAAGTCCCACACGGTATCACAACAACTGCTGAAAGCCTCATCAGTAGTTTGACAAGTGCTGAAGACTTCAACAGCTGAAGATCAAGTGCTGAAGAACTTAACAGCTGAAGAACACAAGTGCTGAAGCTGAAAGACCAAAGTACTGAAGCACAACAGCTGAAGAGTTCACAAGTGCTGAAGATCAACAACTGATGTACAAAGTCTGAAGACAAAGACTGAAGACATCAGCTGATGATATCTACTGAAGTCATCAGCTGATGAAACGCCTGAAGTCAAAGTCTGAAGACCAAGTACTGAAGCCTCAGTAGTTTGTCACAACTGCTGAAGAGTACTTCTTCAGTAGTTGTGATATCAGTAGTTTTATGTTTTATGTTTCAGTAGTTTTGTAAAACGACTGAAGAGCTTGTTCTTCAGTCGTTGTAGTTTCAGTAGTTTTATATTTTGTACTTAACTTGCTGATATGTTCTCAGTAGTTGTGAACATTTCAGTAGTTTGTTAAGATTTAGTTATTTCTGTATTGGATCTGCCAGTTGTCACTTTCCGTGATAACAGCAGTGACTGTTGCACTCTATATAAGAGTGACAACCCATTGTAATCATTGAGCGATATGAGCAATTGAATGGAATGTTTGATTGATTTGATTAGAAATATTCTCCATCTATAAACATTCCTAGAAATCAGAAATTCATATTCTCTCCCTATAACCGTATGCTATCTTAACGCTTACATATATTGTTGCTTGCTACAATTTGTCTAATTCGTTTGTGTATTCCGCTGCTTTATATTCTGATAAACATCAAACTTGGATCACTGATCCTGTCAAAATCTGAGGATTTAGGATGGTTCGAGGTGCATAAAGACTAGGAATAACACACCAGGTGGGTAAACTTCAGACCTCAACAACCTAGAGGTAACATCCATAAGTCTAAAGTGGACCCATAGATGAAGACTTAAATGGTGTGAAGGGAGAACCCACGTTATAATGTCCAAAGATTCCCCTTTGAGAAATGACTCAGGACTTTCACTACCCACTTAAATGGTGGTATTACGATTGGCAGACGGGTGAAGTGGTCGTAGTTTGAACAGAGAAGAAAAAAATAGAGACTATCAGAGGTATCGACCCAATGGTGGCTTACAAACTTGTCAGCGAAGAAGTCTACACATTATACAAGTGGCCACTAATATTGAAACACAGGATATTGTACAAGCTCTCCAGTTCCCAACATGTCATAAGACTCTACTTGCATTTGAAATACATGCAGGAGTTACAAAATAGGAGAAGCCAAGAAATTTCAAGAATATGTGAAGAGTGTTAGACAATAGAGTAACTAGGACCAAGGAGGAGTTTGTAGATACATGTTGTTCCAGTTTATGAGCTTAAATGTAAAAGTCTTCATGTCTTACACATATGTAATGAATGGTTCAATAAAATATAAATATGTGGTTGATGTTTATTCAGTTCATTTATTTAATATTATTTTGTGTTGAGTATAATTCATATTATTATATAGGTTTGAAGTATTGTATATAGTTCTTAGTCAATAATGTTTGAGAAATGTGTTCAACCTAGTCGGATGAGTATTCATGCTAATGGACCATACTTATGAACCATACGCATGAATACATCATGCTTATGGACCAGTCGCATGACTGAACCAGAAGACTGGATCAGTCATATGATTGAGACATAATATTGACTTAGTCGCATGACTGAAGCTTCAGTCGTGAGTATGACTCAGTCGCATGATTCAGTCACACAACTAAACCATGCTAATGGTTCAGTCGTATGAATGAAAACTACAAAGCTATAAATACTACTTAATTCGTGAAAAAAACACTTCGAATACTTCATAATTTCACGAACCCTAGCCGTCCAGAACGTCCAAGAAAGCCAATCCAACTTCAAAGTCCGTTCTTGATCGATTCCTACTCATTCTTAATGTTTAGTTCACTCCTATATCGATCGGGTTAACGTGCTCATTGATTGGATCGCCAATCAAATAGGATTCCGCACTATTTGATCCGGTCTCACGCATTATCAGTTAGTATTCCGCACGTACACAGTCCTCACATAATAGTATATGGATTTACTTATGTTCTGGTTGGATTTAACATGTTTTTAGTTACGGATTTGTTTAGTATTGTGGTTACTTTGATGTGCTTTTGGTTATAGTCTTTTACCACAGTTAGTAAAGAAGGTTGTTTCATGCTTCATATTTAGTGTGGTGGTACTTTCTATAGCTAAGATTTTTTGCTCTTGCTTATGATATATGCTGGTTTTTTTAGAATTCACAAGCTAAACACACGTCGGGGAATTTTACCTGCGAGTGTTGCTTCATCATTTACCTCAGGGTTTTAGGCTGCATGTCAAACTCATCTCCAGTCTCTACGTCATGCGTCAATGCTTAGATCTTTTGTGCGAGCTGAATCACAGCCTATAGGGTTTGCGCTTGTACAACTTGATATTGGTTTGGATTGTCCTCTTAGTAGTGACAGCCCTTCTACTTTGTCTCCTGATTATGCGGATTTGAGAAGGTGTGATGAGGTTTGTGAATTTTGCGGTGTACTTTTTTGGTATGTTGAACATTTGGTGTCTTTCCCTATTAGTCGTAGGCCTCGGTATCATAGTTTTGTAAGGATGGGAGGGTTATCTTGCACTATCCCGTGGAACCTTCAGATTTCCTTAAGTCACTTTTCTATGATCTTAATTTTATGTGAATTATTTGCGCGTATAACTTAATGTTTTCCATGACATCTTTTGGTGCTACTGTTGATAATTCTGTTAATCAAGGTGGGTCGCCATATGCTTTCCGGGTGGGTAGTCGGTATCTCATTGGATAGGATCCGTATGTCCAAATCCTGGTGATCGGCATAGATTTTTGCAAATGTATGTGTTCGATGGTTAGAATGAGATATCAAATAGACTTAGGTCTTTCTCTGGCGAGAGTGCAATAACTTTGTCTGTTGTTGTTGTGTTGGCGCTAATCGTAATGCTAGATGAAGTTAATGGTTACATTAAATTTTTTAGAACAACAAGAGAGTTGTCTGATCAGCATGTTGTTCCAGATTTTTCAATTAATCTTTTTAGTCGAAAAACGGATAGAAGGTATGACAGCCCTTCTACAGGTGTCATTTGTGCTATTTTTTGTGATCCATACTCTGCATAAGATGATTTTGACATCATTATTCGTGGAAAGGACAATACCCCATATAGAGTTAGCAAGCTTCACCCTGCTTACATGCCTTTGCCGTATGCATTCCTGTTTTCTTATGGTTAACAGGTATGCTCACCTAAACTCTAGATATCAACAGGAAATGAAGAAGACACCATCAAAAAGTTTGAGCAATCTTTCGATTAGGTTAAAACCGAAAATCGAAGAACTATAAAAGATGATACAAGCGGTTTTGCACCTGACAACTCTCCACATAAGCCATAATTTTGTTATTCGTTGGAACCGCTGAAAATAAAATTTTTTAAGCGATATTCCAATTAGGTCAAAGCAGTGTCGTTCCTTTGAGTCCTGCCTTGCCACATCCACCCTAGTCAGTAGTCACCATCATCATCCTCATCACTAACACTTGAAGCCACCCCTCCCTCCTTGGAAGCCACCACACGTACCATAAAAACCACCAGAGACACGTTGATGTTCATTCTTCTCTTCTTGCTTAAGCTTTGAACGGAATACCCAAAGCGCCCTGGAGTAGTCCAGAGTCCCTACCAATACCTTTTTTGTGAACCTGATTTCAAATCAGTACCAAAGCAAGATGAATAAAAAAAATATGTGTATGAATTGAACCTGGTTCCAATGTTCGACTTCAGGTTAGCTGCTCATCTTCCTTTCCTACCTGATATGACGAAGAATCAGAAGCAAAATCAAATATCAAATTGAGATTTGTGAACTTTATCTCTATCTTTGTATTTCAACCTGGTCCAAGATAGAGAACCAGTTCCACCCACCGGCTAAAAACCAGATCTTCTCCAAGGAGAGAACAACATAAAAACCCTAATCCAATTGGAGTAACATTTCATCAAATCTTTGACACTACAACACCAATTCGAAAAACAAACCCAACAAAAAGTCACATGCCGCCCCAAGGAACAATTATCCAGATGTAGGAAACACAAATAGAGAACAATACAGAGCCACCAACGCTGTAACAAACCATGAACAAGAGGAAACAAAAGAATGAGCATTACACGCCTGCAAATCGGAGAAGAGAGCAACCGAAATTAAAAAGGCAGACAACAAATCTACTTCCCATCAAACATAGGCAATAAGGCAAAGCATTGAATAACACGTCATCACCTGGAAAAATAGGAAAAAAACACGTGTACCACTAACTCCATAAAAACAGAAGGAAAAAAAGGCAAAGTGATTCGAACCGTGGAATAAACGAAAAAAACCCAGTCACCTAACCAATTTAGCTGCCCAATAAATAGACACTAACACTTGGCCTTATGTGACCTTATTAGGTTTGTGTATGACGACAACAGTCTTTTGAATCCGATAGCAACAACACTGGCAGAACGTGCACTTATATATCCAAAGAACGAGACAGTTGATGAGATAAATGATATTGTTTTAAACTTATTACCAGACGATTATGTTTCTTATCTAAGTACAAATTCAATGGTCCTATATTCTGCAAATTGTTGATACATATGTAACTAGTTTAGGAGCTTAATATAAAATGTCTTTCATGTCTTACATATGTGTAATGAATGAGTTGAATGAAATGCAATATGTGATTAATGCTATTAGTGTTTAATATTTCATTGTCTATTGTGTAATAACGCATATTGAACTAACTATATAGGTTTGTGGTTATTTACATAGTTCTTAGTCAAGAATGGTTGAGAAATATGTTTAAACTTAATCGTATGAAATCTTCATGCGAATGGACCATGCTAATGGACCATACGCATGAACACTTGATGCCAAAGGACCAGTCGCATGACTGAACTTGGAGACTAGATCAGTCGCACGATTGAGACATAAGATTGGCTCAGTCGCACGATTGAGACATAAGATTGGCTCAGTCGCACGACTAAACCTTCAGTCGTGTGTATGGACCAATCGTATGATTCAGTCGCACAACTGAACCATACCAATGGTTCAGTCGTACGATTAACAAACCCTAACCTATAAATACCACCTAATTCATGGAAAAACAAAACACTTCAAGAATATCGACTCTCATACGTACCCTAACCGTCCAGAGACTCAAGAGAACCTGTTCCAACTTCATAGTTCGTAGTTGATTGTGTTCTAATCGTTCGTAATGTTTCATTAATCTTTAGATTGATCGAAACTATGTTCTCACTGATTGGATTGCCAATCAAATAGGATTCCGCACTATTTGATTAGGTATACACACATTATCAGTTAGTACTCTGTACGTATGTGGTCCTAACAAGTGGTATCAGAGCTTTGGCTCTTGATTTTGCGTGTGATTCGATTAGTTTTTGTGCACAAATCACATTTTTCATTCAAAAGAGTCACCTTTTTTGAGTAAAACAGTGTTTTCAGTGTCTCCAGATCTATTAGTTTAAGTTTTTCGACATACGGAAAATTAGGGTTCTTGAAAACTCGTGTTTTTATGTCAAAGTGTCAAAAACCTTCAAATTTTCAAAAACAACAGCCTTCAGTCGCACGATTGGCACAATCACACGACTGAACTCAATTGCACATCCGATACGCATGATTGAACTCAGTCACCCATCCATTCGTATGAGTGAACCACCCCATTCGTATTGTCTATCCGCATTTGTCCAATCGCACAGTTGTTCATCCGCACTAGTCCAATCGCACGATTGACCCATCCGCATTTGTTCAATCGCACGATTGGCCCATTCGCACCTCTCCATTTGCATGAGTGAATAAGTCTTAAGTTAAAGTTCAAAATTTATAGAAATGGAAGATCAGTACTCTGCGTTTACTGCTGGTAGAGACTCTCGTATCCAGAACCTTTGCTTCTGGAAAATGAAATAGGGAATCACAATAAGCCCCTAAACTTATAACGATAGATGATACCCATATTGGAAGCAAAGGTTTGAGATTTATCTAAATGGAGTTGACCCCAATTTGTGGAATCATTCGAGACAGGTTATAGCATGCCAGTTGGTGCTGATGGTGTTAAACTTACCTTGGGTGGCAGACTGATAGCCAAAAGATGAAGTACAATGCTGAGAAGAAAGTGTATGCTCTGTTGACTCAGTCGATACCTAAGGATATATTCCACCAGTTTTCTGAGAACAAACATGCAAAGAAGTCATGGGAAGCCTTGGAGAAATGATACGATGGGAACGCATCATTGAAAGCTCTAAAGGCAAAGGCTTTGAAGAAGGAGTTTGATAACTTCTCTTCGATGGGTAAAGAAAGAAAGCTGGATGATGTCATAGACAGGTTTTACCATTTAATGAGTGAGCTGCACACTCATGGAGTCACAACGTCAATGGAAGATAAGGTCTCAAGCTTTTCCGATGGTCTGCCAGAGAAGTGGGACTCATTTGTGTCTAATTTGAGACTGGCAAAATTAGACATAAATGACTTCATCCTAAAATTGAGGGAGGAGGAACAGAGGATGAAATACAGGTCACAGAAAGGATCCTATGACCAGAATCCTTCACTTTCTAAATCCCCTTCCACTTCCACTTCAACAAGTTCAGGAGCACCTCTTCAAACAACATTTGTGTCGAGGTCAACCGCTCCTTCTCAACCTACAACTTCAGGATCTGAAACGTCAGGGTCATCTAGTACCCAATATAGCACATCTGAAGCAAATGCTACGAAGTTGAAGACCGAGAATCTCGAGAATATTACTGTTGAGGTTGCTAAGGAGCATATGGACCTTTTAGCTATGGTTGTCCATTCTTATGATGGCCTAGTTGTAGGAAATATCGGTAATTGCCATCTAGTTGATGAGGATTACGAGCAGGTGGACGAGAATGAATTAGAAAGAATGGACGTTATGTGGGCGTTGGCAAGTGCTGTTCGAAGGGCTAAGAAGTTTGTGAAGAAGACATGACAGAACTTGATAGCCACAAAGGATACAACTTTTGGTTTTGACAAAACCAAAGTTACCTATTTTAACTGTGGAGAAAAGGGGCACTTTAAACGTGAATGTGTAAAGCCCAAGAAGACAGGTAACGGAAATCCTTCTCATCATTCAACCGTCAAGACAAACCCATGAGTGGAGCTACCTCGTCAAGCAAAGAGACAAAGGCTTTGACTGCACAAGATGACGAAGGTCAAGATTGGACCTTTCGTTTTGTATCTCTGGGTGAATCGAACATTGCAAATGTTGGGATTGGATGATGACCCTGCAATTAAAGGTGAAATAGCAGTTGAACTAGTGATGTCAGATCATGAAGATACTGCAAATGTGGTCAATCACCTGATTGAAGAAGATCTAAGAACTACATGTTCAGAATCTCCAACATCTGAAGAGTCAAATTCTACGTTGATGGCTGATCCAACCGAGTCTTCACAGGTAAGTACCACAGACCAACTTTTTGATAATCATGCTTGTAGTAAATGTAACAAATTTAGAGAAAGCATAGATTTAACATTTGCTAGGTTATTAGATCACAATGATATCTTAGTAAATGACTTACAACTGTGTATAGAAGCTAATCAAATTTTGAAACACAATGAGCATAATTATAAAGAGAAAATAGAACTTTTAAATAAACATTTAAGGGAAACCGAAGTTGTTGCTTTTAATCAAGAAAATGACATAAAGTTCTACTTAAACTCCCTAGAAGAAACTAAGAAAGAAAAAGCCGTTTTGGAAGTCGAAGTAAGATCATTAAAACAAAAACTGCACAGTTGAACTAGTTCTTCTCACTTAGTTACACTTAGTGAGAGAACAAAATAATGGGGAGGGGTTGGGTTACAAAGTGGTACCACCACCACATGAGATAGTGTTAAATGCTAAATGTAGACCAGTAAATAACAATCCTATTAAGGATCATGTGGTGTCCACTCCTCTAGTTAGTGATCCAATTAACCAACCACGTGCTCTACGTAACAATCCAAATCAACAAAAGGCTAATGATGTTAAAAACGTTCAAAAAATTAATTTTGTTAAAGAAATTAAAACATCTAAACAAGAGGTGTCCAAACCCAACCAGACCAATGTCACACCGGTATCACACACTTCCTTACAGAGACTATTTTCCCAACATGTAGAAGGCAGATCTTGCTACAATTGTGGAAAGAGAGGACATACTAAGTGTCCTTATTATCAGACACCAAGAAAGAAAGTTGGACTTCATGATACTAAACCAAGTTCTTCAAAGAGGAGTTTAATTACTCCACCAAAAAGAATCTATGAACCTAAAGTTCAAACCATAAGCCAATCGTCTATTTATCACAAAAAGGCCCTACACAAAACTGGCTTATGGAATGAAAAGTCAAGTCAAATGTCTGATAATGAGAACAAGAAGAAGAACGATATGCCCTCACCCTCAAATGGACAGTGGGTTGAGTTCATGATGTGTGATTCCTTTGGGTCACCCAAGCCAGTTAAGGCTTGGGTCCCTAACCTAAACTAATCATTTCTTTTAAATGTGCAGGGTGTCCGCTATAGTGCTTCTACAAATACCTAGATTGTTGATAACTTGGCATCAAGGTACATGACTGGGAACTTGTCTCTCCTGTCTAATGTCAAACAAATTAAGGGGGAACATGTTTCATTTGCTGGAAATAAAGGAGGATATATCACTGCACAAAGTGAAGTGGGAAAGCAAAAAGCTAAGTTTGATAAGGTAAACTATGTTCAACAACTTCAAAATAACTTACTTTCTATCTCCCAGATATGTGACAAACAATTCAAGGTTTTTTTGATGACAAGCAGTGCTATGTTCTGAAAAAGGACTATGTTATCCCGGAGGACCAAGTCTTAATATTAGCTTCAAGATATAATGATTTATTTGTCTTGGACCTATCAAAGGCCTCCATAACCGATCATCAAGTACAATGCTTCTGTTAGAGGCAACAGAGAAAGACTCCATCTCCTGGCATAGGAGAATGGGACACATTAATCCATGGAAGATGAATCACTTGATCCAGAATGATCTAGTATGTGGAGTAAATGTTAAGAACTTCTAATTACCGGATTTTTATGTCGCTTGTAAGAAAGAGAAACAGACAAATAAGTCTCATAAGGAAATGAAAGTTCACTCAACTAACCTACCTCTTCAGCTTCTTCACATGGATCTGTTTGGGCCAGTTAGTACAAAGAGCATTGCCGGCAATTTGTACTGCTATGTAGTACGGATGATTACTCAAGATTTTGTTGGGTGATGTTTCTGAAATCCAAATCAGAGACATTTGAATCAATTAAAGAGCTAGTAAATACATTAGAGTCACTCTACAAGCTCAGGGTAAGGCAAGTTCGCTCAGACAACGACACCAAGTTCAAGAACCAATGGATGGAGGCATTCAGCAAAGAAAAAGGAATTGTGCACTAGTTCACATCTGCCTACACTCCTCAAATGAACAGAGTTGCTGATAGAAAGAATCAACACTTGATAAAGACAGCCCGGACAATGCTAGCAAACTCGAAACTGCCTATCCAATTTTAGAACGAGGTAGTAGCTAATGAATGTTACACCCTCAATTGAGTATTGGTGGTTAAACGTCATGGTAAAACATGCTATGAGTTGCTCCAGCAACTTAAACCGAATCTGGAGTACCTCGAACCATTGGCGCACCATGTATGCTGCTGAAGAAAACTCAGTCAGGGAAGTTCAATGAGAGGCCGAAGAAGGGATTTTCCTAGGATACAACATATCAAATAAAAAAGTTTATAGCAACTCATCGGGTCAAGTAGAAGTGTGGTGCTACGTTGATGTATAGAGATACACCACCCCCTTACTGGAAAAGGACCCTTTTCTTTTTCGACTATGATGGATTCTTTAAATCCTTCAACATCCCTCTCTCCCCTCCTGAGGATGAGTTATCAACCAGAATGATGTACGATATGTTAAATACACCATCACGGGACCCGACAACCTCAACTTCACAAGGTGAGTCTTCTAGTTCTTTTGGGGGAGCACTTGAGGTAAGTGACTCCTCCTCTGATGATGAAGACATGGAAAATGATCAGGTGGATCAAGGGGAACAGGTTCCTACTACTACAAGTACACAAGCATTGATGTTGATGCCTCTGACACTTCAGAACCTCACACTCCCACTGCCTTAGATACCGAAACTGGTGTTCACAATCTGAATAATGAGGTAGTTGTTCCCACACTCTTGGATCATGACTAAATGTTTATCATCCTTTGGACAATGTCATTGGAGATGTTGATCAGGAGTACAGACTAGAAATCAACTATACTCTGCTGATTATGCCTCAGTAATGGAAAAAGGGATATCTTCATGATTGTGCGTATCGATGTTTTGTGTCTCAATTTGAGCCAAAATATGTAAGTGAAGCTCTCAACGACGAGGCATGGGTTAGTGCCATGCAAGAGGAACTTCTTTAATTCAAGAAGTTAGGGGCATGGACACTGGTGGATAGACCAAAAGGTGCTAAGGTGATTGGCACCAAATAGGTCTTGAAGTGCAAGAAAGATGACCAAGGGGTCATAATAAGAAACAAGGCTCGTCTTGTAGTTCAAGGATTTCGACAAGTCGAGGGTATTGATTACAACAAAGTGTTTGCACCTATGGCAAGAATGGAAGCAATCCGTATCTCCCTAGCCTATGCATCTTACATGAAGATCAAAATTTATCAATTAGATGTAAAGAGTGCATTCCTTCATGGTGAAATCCGAGAGGCAGTGTACGTCAGTCAACCCAAAGGATTTGAGGATCCGTATCATCGGGACAGAGTTTACAAGCTGGATAAGGCTCTCTACGGGCTCCACCAAGCCCCAAGAGCATAGTATGAAAAGCTCTCGACTCATTTGGTGAAACACGGCTTTTGCCGAGGTGTGATTGACTGTACACTGTTCATCAAAGAAAAGGATGGTGACTTACTTCTAGTTCAAATCTATGTTGATGACATAATTTTCGGATCCAAAAATGAAGAATTATGTATAGAATTTGAAGCTGTAATGAAAGCAGAATTTGAGATAAGTTCCATGGAAGAGATGAAGTTCTTTCTCGGGTTACAGGTGGATGAGACACCTAAAGGAATATTTCTACATCAGACTAAGTATGTAGGTGATATCCTAAGTCGGTTTGATATGGAGAATGCTTCGACAGGTGGGACTCCACTGTCTACAAACCACGATGTAGCACCCGACGAAAATGGTGATCTGGTGGATGCGATCATGTATCGAGGATTGATCGGATCCCTCATGTACCTCACTGCCTCACGACCTGATATCATGTACGCAATGTGTCTCTTCTCTAGATATCATGCGAAACAGAAAGTCAACCATCTCAAAGGAGTTAAAAGGATATTTCGTTATCTAAAGGGTACTCCAACACTCGGGTTGTGGTATCCTCATGATGATGACTTTGAGCTTACAACGTATAGCGATTTGGATTATGGCGGCTGCAAAAGGAATTATAAGTCAACATCAGCAGGGTGTCAATTCTTTGGTAGATGTTTAGTCACCTGGCAGTGTAAGAAGCAGACCTCCGTTGCTTTGTCAACATGTGAAGCTGAATACGTTGCTGTTGCAAGTTGCTGTTCACAAATCATCTGGATTCAACAGCAAATGCATTACTACGGTTTGAAATTCTCTAACTCCCATTTTGTTGATAATTCTGCTGCTATCGCCGTAACTAAAAATCCGGTACAACATCCTAAAACTAAACACATCGGGATTAAATATCACTTTATATGTGATTGTTTTGAAAAGAATTTAATCGATGTGGTTAAAATTAATACGGACTTTCATCGCGCCGACTCTAACAAAAGATTTTGATAAACCGAGATTTTTATATCTGTTAGAGGTCAACGGCATGAAAAAGAAATGTGAAGTGATTCCAGAAGACGAAAGTCCATAGTCCGACGAGTAGAGTTATTTTTTATTATTTTTCATTTCATTTATTTTATTTTTATTTCTTCATCTATAAAATCTTAACACTCAAAAATATTTTTGGTTTTAGAATTTTAGGGGGAGAATAGGTTAGATTAGTATTAAATTAGTCGTTTTGTTTAATTACTTAAAAAAATGAGGGAGGAGGACAGCTTAGCTAAAAGGAAAGAAATCAAATCTGTGATAATGATTCAATGAATTTGGAAAATGATAGTACACAGGGAACAAATTATTTGGGACTTCAAAAAGTTTACCTGATTAACATGCAAAATTCAAAGGTTAAGTCTGCAAAGTCTAAGCAAAATAAAAGAAAAAATGATAGTAAAACTAGTAGGCTACCAAGGTAACATAGAGAAAGTAGACCCAGAGGCTGCCAGTTCATTATATGATTTGTGAGTAGATTCAACACAACAGACAAGTAGACCTCATTGGTGGTTCCAATTACAAAATAAGTTGTTCAACCTGCTGTGGGTTCCTATCTTATCCCTAGTTAACACAATCAACACTATTCCAATAAGGGGTGAAGAGCAATATAAACGCCACATATGTGTGTGAACGACCATAAAATATGAGCAAAGCACATGAAAAATGCAAAAAGAAATCTAGCTAATAACTTATGTTGTTGGTGCGATATGTGCAAAAAGAAAAATAATTGCTCAAACAAGAAGATAGGCTATGTGCCTCTCTGCTGTGCGGTGGCACTGACCTGAGGATAAGCATAACCTAAATATTCTAGAATTCATTGTTGTTTGCGCCTCTCTGCTATGAGATGATCATTCCTGATAACGTTTTATCTCTTGTTAAAAGGATAAGGGTTTGAAAGTGCAGAATGTCAAATTAACAAGTCAGAGTCATTCATATAACTGGACCATAAGTATGGACCAGTCACATGAATGGGGCGGGAGTATGAACCATTAACACGATTGGATCACAAGAATGAACCAATTTCACAAATGGAGGTGACCGAATGAGTCAGTCATACGAATGAATCCCAGTCGCACGACTGAATGTGACCGATTGAGCCAATCGCACGACTGAGCTCCAGTCGCACGAATGAAGCGTCGAATGGATCCAGTCGCCCGACTGAAGATAAAATCAGTATAAATAGGGCTAAAGTTGGTCACATATCTTCATCACCCTTCAATCGCCCTAAAATCGCCCGAAAGCAACTACACTCTGCCAAAATTTGATTAAGTTGATTTCTGACCACTATAGTGTTACTGACTTCCTTTCACATCATCTGCAGGCAATGAACAATCGAAATTGCACAAAATGCGCAGTAAAAACAAATCCTAACAGGCCCAAATTGCTTAAAATCAAGAAATAAGTAATAACCATTAAAAAAACCACATAAACGTGCATAATGGTTAAAATGAAAGACATACTGTGACAATTAGGGTTGCTGCGAGTCTAAAGAGTCTAAACACAACGTTTAACTTCAAGTTTTGACCTATATTCAGGTTAAGGTGTCGAATAGAGAGCTATGCGACTGGTCACCCTGAATGAACTTCAATTGCACGAATGAACTTCAATCGCATGAATGAACTGGGGGAATGACTCAATCGGCCGAATGAACTAGGCGTATGAGCAAATCCCCCGATTGAACCTGGCCGCATGCTCAGTCGCCCGATTGAACTCAATCGCATGCTCAGCCGCCCGATTAAACTCAGCCGCATGCTCAATCGCCCGATTGAAGTCAGTCACATACTAAATCAACCGACTGAACTCAGTCATATGGTTTAATCACACGATTGAACCAAATGATTTCAAAATAGTTTAAGTTTCAAGTGTGTCTGTTAAGAATTAATCTAATGTTTATGTGTCTTATGTTACAGAAACATGGCAGAAAGGTGGACTATGAACACCAAACACAACATCTGTGCCCACCTTGACCCTTCATCCCAGAACCCTGCTGAGTTATCAGGGATTATAGCTTTTCTACGCTGATCATGGATCTTCAAGGCTATCTCGACTCTGTGCACACCTTACAGGTCCATCCAGCAGTCATTCTGGGAGAGTGCCCGAGTTGACAAATCAGTTGAACCCCATTGTATACGGAGCACAATCTTGGGTCAACAGATAGTGATCACTGAGGAGGATTTGTGACGGGTCTTAGGCTTGGGTGAGGACGGAAGCCACCCAACTAAGTTACGTCCCCTGACTGTCCGGGGATGCTTTATGAGGTTCAAGTACGCCGATGACTTAAATGCTGGGGTGCTGAACAAGAGTAACATGTACCCTCAATTAAGTATTTGGCACATGTGATCCTGTAGTGCATAGCCTCTGGGCGTGGAGGATTTGACGACCTCTCTGACCAAATCCAGAATGCATACGTTACACTGGTACTGAACCATCCGTTCAGTTTCTCCTGCATGACTTTCTCCTATCTAATCGAGAACATAGAGGCCAAAGGCAAAGAAGGCTTCTGCATGTACCCCCGATTCCTACAGATGATTATTGATGAGAAGCTTCCTTCCCTGCCTAAGGAGAGTCATGATGCAGTTACTCTCAGGGTCATGGATGACAACACCCTCGGGAGGATGAAGGTCTACCGAGGCAAGCAGGTGAAGCCCCCGGTGAGGAGGTTGTTTGGCCATCTAGCCAATGCAGAGTATGTGGCACCAACTAGGAGGAAGTGGCGCCACGAAGAGAGTGATTCTGATGTTGAGCAGATTGCTCTACCCTCCGATGATTCTAACATGACGACCACGGTGATGATCAAGGAGGTGATGGTCAGGGTGGACCCGAGTATGCCCCCATTCATCCTGATTTCCAGATAGAGGATGAGGAAGAGTCTGGTGAAGAGCCTCTAGTGCAAACGGTGGGGAGCCAGGTTGTAGCCACTGAAAGAGGGCTCAGGGCGGTTGGTGGACGCCAGGGTGAGTTCGGGGTGCTGTTACTACTGATGTTGATCCATCTTATACCCCGGACCAGCTAAGTAGACAAGGGGGAGCGTCTGTGCCTAAAGGCTCCAGGAAGAAGAGAATGGCTCACCCTTATGGAAAAAAGGGTAAGAGGCCACAATTTTCATTGACCACATCCACCACCACTACTACCACAGTCACCACTACTACCACCACCACCACATCTCCCACATCCACCACAACTACCACAGCTACCACCACCATTACCACACCACCTATCACTACCACACTTCCAACCACCACTACAACAACCAACCCTTCACCATCCACTCATATCCCACCACCCATATTCACCACATCTACCACCACCAGCCACCGAACAGGACCCTCATCTCACACTACCTTCACTACAGGACCACTCTACCCTCCATTAGGGTAGAGGAACAGCTAGCAGCATTAAACAGGATGGTGCTGAAGCTGTTAGCTGCTGACAAAGAAAGAGCTACTCAACTAAGTCAGCTTGTGGAGGTAAATGCTACCCAGCACAACAGATTGGCCAACAAGCATAACAGATTCCCAGCAAGCACAACAAATTCCCAACTCCAGGAGCATAATGACCTATGAGTAAAGAGGATTGAGGAGTTGGAGGCCTCAAACAAGAGTATCATGCTCAAACTGAAGGGATCTAAAGATGAGCCTCTGAAGATTAGATAGGGTGATGATGAGGCTGATGAAGATGATGATGACGGTGATGATGATAAGACTGATGATGAAGAGGACAGTGATGATGTAGGAACAAAGGAAGGGCGGAGACGATGATGAAGAAGGGGATGCAGCTGCATCAGCATATGTTCAGGGTCAAGAAGGAGAACCAAGAGAACCCAAGACCAAGGAACATCATCCTCTGCCCTCCAGCTGAGAAGCCGACACTTCAAGACAAAAGTAATGCTTAGATGTTTATGTATTTGGAAACTTTTGTACTCGAATCTTGTATTAAAATTCTATAGTTAATGTTTATATATCTTTATCAAATGTTTGATTGTCTTGATTAATTACTAATTATTGATGTGTTACATGTTTAAATCAAGCAGATCAAACAACTCAGCAAGATGAATATGATGTTGCTCCCCTACAACAAATCAAGTCTCAATTCACAATGATTCTTGATTTGTAAGGGATTGTTAGAAGGTTGGCGAGCTATACTCCCGAAGAAGGAGAAATCATTCACGACCTGACTGATGAGCAACTTGTTGAGATGTTCAGGCTAAATCCGGACGAGATTGTCAAGATGCACTTACTTTTGATGTTACCAGTGACGACGAGCTCAACGCTGTAGATGAAATAGAGATTGAGGATGTCACTGCAGACTACTATCCAGAGTACACTGATCGAGAGGGCAATGTGATCTCCAACTTGGGTGACACTCTCGGCAGTGCCATTTGACAAACTGGATGAGTTGAAAAAGAGACTGAAAAGAATGAAAGCCAAGCCCAGCCTTAGACATTGATGTTGATATCAAGAAGACTGAAGGGGGGCCTGTTTTACTGAGATACAAGCCCAACGCACTGCTCAAAAGCCAAATGTCTACACCAAGCTATACAAGGTCAAGAAACATTCAAAGGTGTCAGGCAAGATTATCGCATGGGCATATTTTGAGGATCTTAATGTGTATGCAGTTAAGAGGGAGAAGGGAATACAATACTTTAGATTCCAACATGATCTAAAGACTCTCTCTGGTTTTGAGCTCAACCAGCTGGCACGTGTAAATTTGTTGTATGCTAATCCAAGGAAAATGTCAGGCTGGTTTGAGGCTACACTGTATGCTGATCCAAGGAAAATGTCAGGCTGGTTTGAGGCTATATTAAGGAAAGAATACCACACCAGGTCGGTAAACTTCAGACCTCAACAACCGAAGAGGTACATCCAAAGGTCTAAAGTGGACCTGATATCTGGAAAACTAAAAGTGGTGCTAAAGTGGAGTCCTCTGTGCACTATATCCAAGATTCCCTTACGGGTAATGCCACAAGACTTCATCCCCACTTTAAATGGTGGTATTACGATTGGAGAACGTGAAGCGGTCATAGTCTTACAGAGAGAGAGCAAGGGAAACTATCCGGGTTTTGACCCTATGTGGCTGACCAACTTGTCTTCAGACGATTCTATACATTATACAAGTGGCCACTATTCTATGACCCGCAAGACATTGTACAAGCCTTTCAGTTCCAAAATGTCATACGACTCTGTTTCGCATTCGAGATACATGCCGAAGTTACTAGAGAGGAAAAGTATAAGAAATTTGAGGAGCTAATGAAGAATGTTAGACACTGATGTAAACTAGTTTAGGAGCTTAATGTAAAATGTATTTCATGTCTTTCATATGTGTAATGAATGAGTTGAATGAAATGCAATATGTGATTGATGCTATTAATGTTTAATATTTCATTGTCTATTGTGTAATAACGCATATTGAACTAACTATATAGGTTTGTGGTTGTTTACATAGTTCTTAGTCAAGAATGGTTAAGAAATGTGTTTAAATTTAATCGTATGAAGTCTTCATGTGAATGGACCATGCTAATGGACCGTACGCATGAACACCTCATACTAATGGACCAGTCACAACGACTGAACCAGGAGACTAGTTCAGTCGCACGATTGAGAAATAATTGGCTCAGTCACACGATTGAGACATAAGATTGGCTCAGTCGCCCGACTGAACCTTCAGTCATGCATATGGACAAATCGTATGATTCAGTCGCACGACTGAACCATACTAATGGTTCAGTCGTACGATTGACAACCCTAACTTATAAATACCACCTAATTCGTGGAAAAACAAAAACACTTCAAGAATTTCGACTCTCATACGTACCGTAGCTGTCCAGAGACTCAAGAGAACTTGTTCCAACTTCATAGTTTGCAGTTGATCATGTTCTAATCATTCATAACATTTCATTAATCTTTAGATTGATTGAAACTGTGTTCTCACTGATTGGATCGCCAATCAAATAAGATTTCACACTATTTGATTAGGTATACACGCATTATCAGTTAGTACTCCGTACGTACACGGTCCTAACACAAATGATGATGATATTGACATAATGTATCCTGATGAATATCTAAATATATTAAATTTTAATGGCATTCCAAAACATTGTGTCAAACTGAAAAATAATACCCCGATTATGTTAATTCATAATATAGATCAGAAAAATGGTTTGTGTAATGGCACTAGATTGTTAGTTTGTCAGTTATTACCACGTGTTATAAAGGTCCACATAATAATAGGAACATTGGTCGGCACTAGGGTTTAAGGATTAACTTTGTTCATAACACAAAGGAATTATCATTTATTTTACAAGGAGACGATTCCCGGTAAGAGTATGTTATGCCATGACAATTAATAAAAGTCAAGGTCAAAGTTTAAATAAAATTGGAATCTACTTACCTGAACCAAGTTTTAGTTATGGCCAACTTTATGTTGCACTTTCAAGGGCTACTACCCCTAACTCTGAGAATTTTGACAAAAAAAAGCATTGATAACAGTGATAATAGGACTTTAAAAATTGTTTATACAGAACTGTTAGATGAGGTAAAAAAACAGGTCTGCCTCAAACCTACATTCGCTATTCTCTTTCTATTTATGATAGATGGGTTTGCTTGTTATACTATAATAATCCTTTATTATTACATGACTAATTGTTAGGTTTTGCCTCTGGTGTAGGTAACCAATGGAGGACAGTGGTATTTCAACACTTAGACCAGGTGGTCATGACCCAGAGCTTGAGGTTCGTGTTGTTCGTTGCTCGAAACTTGCGTTCCGCGATAATGAGATCTGCTACATGTTTGTTGACAAAGAGGTATCCTTGATTGAAAAAAAAATAAAATTCCTAACCACACATTTGAAGATTCTAACCATGTATGATTTTATACTCATTAATCACCAAAAGAGATTGAAATACAGTTTCAATAAGTGTGTAACAACTTTTATATTCAAAGCCACAGTTTTAATAAGTGAGCAACAACTCCTATATCCAAAGCCAGAGTTTTAATAAAGTATATCAATACAAATTTGTAGTGCTTAGCATGCATAATAATAAAAGAACATTTTACCTCTATATACTGATTGTTGGTACAATAGGGCATGGGCATTCAGGCTATGGCAAAAGGAAGATACCAAAGAATACTTGCTTCAAAGTTGCAAGTTCATAAATGCTACAAAATCAATGGATACGCATGTACCAACCTGACATATATACATCTACCCTATCGCATCCGGCATACATGTGGATTGGTCAGCAGCTATTTTTACTCCTATATCAGACACACCTGAATTTCCAGATCAATATTTTGAGTTTATAAGTCAACAAAACTTGAAGCATTACACAATAAAACTAAGGATCCAAATCAGGCACAAAACAGAGTAATCTTAGGTAATTGCAACTACAATTTTAACTTTTGCTATAAGAATGAATGCCATTAATATTACCTATGATATCTGAATTTTATTGGTGCAAATTATATTGGCATTCCACAACATTGTAGGATAATGCTACAAACAATGGAAAGCCATATGTCATAATAACTTTGAGAGATTGCAGGTGAAAATTAACAAAATGATTTATCTATACAATCCATGAATCTCTACCATACTAGACATATGTTAATGGGATGTTTTTTTGACATATGCTAATATGAAAACCCTACAGCAATGAAGATGTGACCATGAGACTATGGGAGGAAATAGCATCATCACCAACCAGATCCCTAAGAGTTTCAACTGAGTCATCAGCGCAACCTACAATACTAGCATTAACAACCTTAGACTTACCGACTTCATGGGTAAAAGAAATACAGTCAAAACATAAGACATAAAAACACATCTCTAACAACTGCTTTAAAAACAGGTATGCTTCAACTTCAATCAACGAATGCAACCCATGTATACTTCAACCCATCGACGGTAGAAACCACCTCCTCTTGGACATGTAAGAAACAAAAAAAAGAAAGAAAACTCTCTATACTTGCATAAATTAATGCATAAACTTTCTACTTATTGCAACTTTGACAGGTTAGAGGCTGATATAAACAGTGGAAGAACACATTACGAAACAAAAGTCCAGGAACAAAGATCTCAAGAGCCTGATATCACTATATCACAACTATAGGCAAAGGAACCAAGAGAACTAAGGTAATATCAGAGTCCACCCTTCGAATATATTACTCAATTGCCGCCATAACTCTAGGGACATAACTTTACCCTGAAAGCAGCAGCAAGCGAGATACACATGGATAGAGAGTGGTATTGTATAGGCTATCCAAAATGTGATCAGTCCCTTATGAAAGTTGGAGATGCATGATTCTGTTCCATGCATGGAAACCTTAGCATTCCAACCGAGATGTACGTGTTCAACCATCTCTTCTTTTTTATAACAAAATACACAATTAACGCTAAAACTCATTGCAGATACCGAATCACTGCTACAATTTCCGACAATACAGGAAGCATCCCTGCCTTAATCTACAACGAACCGTCTGCAAATCTTGCAGGAATGACATGCCCAGACATGCTGACAACGCACAATCCAAATATTACCTTGCACAAAATCATAAACAAACAAGCCTTATTCCATATTCAAGCGCATAAAAAAACAGAGCTAAAATGTTGTGTTGCACCGTTAACAAGGTTGACATACTAATAGGAATTGCAACAACAACAACAACCCACCCTACACCGACAACACCATCATCGTTTCAATCGGTACATAGGGCCGAACCAAGTTAATCAACTAAGCGACCACTTTTCCGAAAAGAATGTAAGAAATAACATGATAATATTCAATGCCACAACATACATATTAGCATCTCATACACCTAACACCATTTAAAATAACTAGAAAGGTGCCCGCGTAATGCGGCGGGACGACACTTTACATCCGAGACTTGTTTTTAATATTTATTTATTCTTGTAGTATTTTTAAAAAGTCTATTATGTTTTATCTAATATAAATTTTCAAACATCAAATAAATGGATTTTGCATAACTACTTGTACATTTATGTATTAACTTATTGCATCTCACAAAATACAAATTGGCTTAAAAAATAGTGTATAACATTTAAAAAAATCGCAGGTTACAATTGTAGTCTTAAAAAGATTTTAACATGATAGGTTAAAACATATAGCTGAAATCTTAAACAAATTATGTTTTTTTCATTTTGGGTAGATAATATAAAATGTTATGTACATGTTAATAAGTGTAAGGTTATTATGTAACTAATTACATCGGGTAATATGTAAATAATGCTATAAATAATATTTTGCCCTTAAATAGTTCAAACTTGTTAACATTTTACGTAATGTTAGGAAGTGTAGGGTTATTATGTAAATAATTGTAAGGGGGTAATCCGTATATAATGATATAATTACTGTTTTACCTTTAAAAATGATTGTATCTTATGCATTAAATAAAATATGTGTTCTTAATTTTAGGGTATCTTAAAATACCCCTCCTAAATGCTTATATATAGTATAGATAGGTCCGCCAATAGAGGAAAAGCCAAAAGACAACTAACAGGTTGCAGCAAAAAAACTTTTTGAAGTTGCCAACGCTTACTGAAATGTATAATGTAACTACTTTTTTGTTAACATATGAAGTTTTGGCAACTTGAAATCCGATGAAGAATGCAAAAAATATCAGCCCTCCTCAAATACCCTACAACATTTTTTGTTATCAATGGAAACTTGGCTGGAGACACAACACAACAGTTGAAGGCACGTAAATGCTATCGCCAAATCAACACGTTTTGGCAAATAACAAGACGAAGAAACCTTGGCAAAAAAAAAAACCATAAGCCCTTTTGAATGTAATTGATAGCCATGGTTGGACTTAATGTATGAAAAAGCACAAAGCATAATATAATATTGCTTAACACACGCATTGGTTCCCAACTAGTTCTATTTGAATGCATAACTATATAATTTTTATATACTTTTATAATAATAACAACAATTAATTTATAAGTATTATATTATTTGAATAGTTAACTATATAATTTCTATATACTTTTATAATAATAATAGTTAAATTTATAAGTGGTTAGGATCTAGACTATTCCTTTATTCATCAATTGGTTAGGATCCATCAAAGTTTTATAGTACCTTCTCATGTCATAGAGATCATGCAGAGGAAGATCAATCATATCTTGCCAGAAATAAACATCTTGACGTTCTTCGTCTTTGAAGACATATCATTTGTTTGAATTTATAGCAAAAGTCATTGACAAGATGGGTCCTCCCAATACAAGAGGCTCTACTTGTGTTGGAGTTGGTTGAGTAGCCTCTTCTTGAGCTACTTTAAGATGATTTGAATCATCCTGAGGTATGAAGGTGAATGCCTGGACTTCTTTTTCTTCTTACTGTCCACCTTCATGGCCATCTTTTTCCTTTTCTTTGGTAACATTAACTGAGAATACTGGCCTTTAGCACTAGGTTGTTCTTGTGTTTCTTTCTTAGTTGGATCCTCTTCCCTTATAGGTTTAGAAGGAGAGGGATCGGGACCCTACTGTGGATCAGAAGATGAAGTTGGTTGCGGTTTAGCTCTAGGTCCAGTTGGTGTTGTCTTTTAGGGTTCATCATTGGTTTCACCTTCAAGGGTAGCTTGACTTGGTGGAGAATGCAAGTAAACAAACTCTCCTTTCTAATATTCTTCTTGATCATTCTAATGTGCTCCTCCATAGTGAATAGAGACATTGGACCAAGCCTACTTCCAGAGAACCCATACAGGTTTAAGAAGCTTATCATCCTCTTCTTATGAGTACACTTCTTTTGGCTCTTTAGGATGATAGCTCTTGACTTTGTAGCTTCTTCCCTCATCTTTCTCTTTGAAACATTTTGTTCTTTTATTACTTATTGCTCAAGCTACTTAAGATACTCAAATTCTATGTACTCGTATGATAAGGGAAGAAGTCAGATGCTTGATAGAGGCATGTGGCACTTGGGTAGCTAATCATGTTTTTTCTATCTATTTCCTTGTCCACCTGAAGTTGTTCAGTTGGTACAGACTCTGTCGTAGGGCTTTCTTGAACTGGGGAGAGGCTAGGAGCATGTTTGTATAGTCAATTTTTGCCTTTTTTCTTCTTTGATCTTAAGGGGAAATTCTACATCCTCTACCTTTTTCCTCTCATTTGACCACTCTGTGTCATCTAGTTTATTAAGCTCTTCTAAGTGAAGAGAGATGAGTTCATCTATGTTATAGTTTCTAGTCCTCAAGTAGTTTAATCTAGTTGCCCTCAACTTATCATCTTGAGTATTTGGGTTAGGGGAAGCCCTGATTTTAGCTTCCATAAAGCCTGGGGACCTACTTAAACTCTCTCTCTCCTCCTCTTTAATCTCTTTAGGAGTCAGTTTCCTTTTTCCTTTATCACTCACAGGCATTGGTGACTTAGGATAGAGAGAGATTTGGCCTGCGTTGCTTGGTTCAGTAGTCAAGCTTTGGCCAGAGAGAGGTCGTGAAGCACCTTCACCAGCTGGTGTCTCACAAAAGGTAGAGGATGTTGGAGTAGTTCCTATGAGAAGTTCATAAGGCCTATGTAAGGCCCCGTTCTTGGGACGCTCGCAGTTGGTAAATCATCGCAGATAAAACATATACTTTACATTTAATCATTCATAAAACATTGCAGCGGAAACATAAAACAAATGGCATTTCATTTCATCATAAAAACTTTTGCAAAATAATGCATCGTTGTCGGTTACAAAATTACATTGTTGTATTACATCACAAAAGCTTTAAATAAACGGATGCCACCCAAAAGAGCTGAGTAGCCGCCTCGTGCCATCCTCAGCAACGTTTACCTGCCAACTGAAAACGTATAAAAGTCAGCGTTGCTGAGTGAGTTCTAGTTTTACAATTGAACATACATAAAATCGTAATTTATTTCCTTTTAGAGTCCATACTATACGTTTCATTCGTTCATGATCATACATACATACAGATAATATCATTACTATCTTCCATTTCGTTCGTTAACCTTCGTTCATTCATTACATCTTGTGACATGTACGTTACCCTGAACATTGTGCACGAAGCGGGTAACTAGGCCTGAGGTCTTTCATAGACCCCGAACATTGTGCATGAAGCTGACTCCAGTACCTAGGGCAAGTACATTCACCATTCATCTTTTCTTTTTCATTCCCGATAAATGCCATATGCTATACCCCGAACATTGTGCACGAAGCTGGTTACTGGGCCTGAGGTCTTTCATAGACCCTGAACATTGTGCACGAAGATGACTCCAGTACCTAGGGCAAGCGGCAAGGATCCCATACATATGGTCAATCACAAGGATTGGACCAAAGTGTGCATCCTTCTGGGGTAGCTAACCCGCACACAGTTGAGCTAACACCCTTCATTAGCTGTCGACCTCCATACATTTGCTTGTAAGACTTATTACGTTCATTCATTCGTTAATTCATGCATTCATTCATCATGTTCCTCTTTCATTATCTTTCACTTTACATTACATAATACTTTCGATTCATTCATTAACATAACACGTAAAGCCATGGAAAGATAAACATTCATCATTATAGGAACATAACATAACATATCATTCATACATCATCATACAAGGCATCATTCACACATCATCATACAAGGCATCATTCATACATAACATGCATCATGCATAACCATGCAACATCATCATTATAATCATCATCATCATAAGCATCAATCACAATACATAACATGCCCATCATAGTATCTATGACCCCAAAAGTCAATTTTTATAGTCCCCTGGGAATTTCCCAAGTCAAAGCCTACTTTACACATTTTCCGCAAAAATCAGAAATATATTCTAAGTCCTTAGGCGCATGGGCACTATTCAGGTGCAAGGGGAACACTTAGGCGCATAGGCAACTTTCAGGCGCATGGGTACTGTTCAGGCGCATGGGGAATCCTGGACGTCTGAACACTTAGTACATTCCAGCCCAATCTAGGCACATGGGTACTATTCAGACACATGAACACTTAGGCGCATTGGCAACTTGGGCGCATGGGCACTATTGGGGCGCATGGCCCTACACTTAGTCATTTGACTAACATTTCTAGGTGCATGGACCACTGTTCAGGCGCATGGGCTATACTTAGACTTTTCTAAGGCAAATTTTGGGCGCATGAGCTACTGTTTAGGCGCATGGCTTACACTTAAATCTTTCTAAGGCAATTTCAGGCGTATGAACACTTATCTAGGCGCATGACAATTCTGTAAAACATGTTTCTAGGATGTTTTCAACTCCAATCCTCAAACTCATCTGTCCTAAGCATAATGTGGCTATTCCAAACATGAGTAGCCTATAAACATTCAAGAACCAACATCCAACATACACAATACACACGGGTAAGCACACATAAACTTTGTAAAATCATTTTAATACGTTTCCAGCCCCAAAGATAGTTTTAAACATGTAAAACCCGGGGTCTAGAACTCACCTGGTGCAACTTGGGTGTTCTTCATTTTAACCCGCTTGTAAAGAGTTCAAACACCTAAAAACAACACGAAAAACACACACACCCGAGCACAAACACAACCCATAAGCACATAAACACATAACCAGGATAAAACCCGTCATAAAAACATAAAAACCTTGAATTCTTACCTTGAATTCACTTTTCTTTTTCCTCTTCTTCTTCAATCGAGAGTATTCTCTGCTCTCTCTCTAAAACCAAGAAAAATGGTGGAGTGAGGTGAGGGTGGGCGGCCATACCCACCTTTACACCAATTTTTGAAAGTTTTGTCCTTTTTGGACACTTTTAGTCCCTCCACTTAGACTTTATTGCCTTTCTTGCTTTTATTCTCTATATCTTGACTTTTAAAAATAACCGGGTGTTACAAGTCCACCCCGTTATATTGGTTTCGTCCCTGAAACCTGTTATTCCTCGAACATATAAGGATAATGCTACCTCATCTCTTCCTCAACCTCCCATGTAGACTCGGATCCCTTCCTATGCTTCCACTATACACGCACAAGAGGAACTACTTTATTTCTCAGTCTTTTCTCCTGACGATCGATGATTTCCACCGGTTGCTCCACATAATTTAGCCGTTTGTCTACTTTGATATCCTCTAGTGGAACAATCATGTCTTCATCAGCTAAGCACTTTCTCAAATGAGATACATGGAATGTCGGGTGAATTCCACTTAACTCATCTGGTAACTCCAATCTATAGGTCACCTCTCCTACCTAAGCAATAATTCGGAAAGGTCCTATGTACCTTGGGCTTAGCTTACCTCGTTTCCTGAATCGGATAATTCCCTTCTAAAGTGAGACCTTCAACATAACCCGGTCACCCACCTAGAACTCGATCGGTCTGCGTCTTTTATCGGCATATGACTTCTGTCTATCTTTAGCTACCTTCATGAAGGCTTTAATCTTCTCAAGCTTCTCAGTCGTAGCCTCGATTACCTCGACGCTCCCCAATTCCTTTTGACCAATATCACCCCAACAAACGGGTGTTTTGCATAGCCTACCGTATAACATCTCGTATGGTGGCATGCCAATGCTGGCATGATAGCTATTGTTGTATGAGAATTCAGCTAATAGTAAATGGTCATCCCAACTTCCCCCAAAATCAATCACACATGCCCGAAGCATGTCTTCCAGTGTCTGAATGGTCCTTTCTGACTGACCATCAGTTTGGGGATGATAAGTCGTGCTAATATGTAACCTCGTCCCCATGGCATCGTGGAATTTCTTCCAGAATTTAGAGGTAAACCGGGTGTCACGATCCAACACAATAGACACCGGCACACCATGACGAGTTACAATCTCCATGATGAACAGGTCAGCCAACCTCTTAGATGAATAGTCTCGCGAATCGGTAGGAAGTGAGCACTCTTCGTCAGACGGTCCACAATCACCCATAAGGCATCATACCCTTTCGGAGTACGTGGCAGCTTCGTAATGAAATCCATGGTGATATGCTCCCACTTCCATTCTTGTATATCCGAAGGTTGGATCTTCCCATACGGCTTCTCATGCTCCGCCTTCACTTGCAAGCAAGTAAGGCACTTACTCACATACTCCGCCACGTCACGCTTCATACCCGGCCACCAATAATCTTTCTTCATGTCTTGATACATCTTTGTGGCATCAGGATGGATGGAGTGTCAAGTCTTATGAGTTTCATCCAAAATCCTCACACGTAGATCCCCGAAACGAGGAATCCACACCCATCCAAATCGAGTTCTAACACCAAACATGTTCTCACCCAATTCTCCAACCAGACCTCTCATTCTATCAGAGTTTAGATGATCTTCTTTCAGTGCCTCGTCCTGAAACTCCTTGACTTGCTTCATTACCTCAAAGGTCATAATCAGTTGGTATGCCTTCACTCGAATCGGTTTGGGCCTCTCCTTTTGGCTAAGGGCATCAGCCACCACGTTAGCTTTGCCCGGATGGTAATGAATCTCACAATCATAATCCTTTATGAGCTCCAACCATCGTCTCTGCCTCATATTCAGGTCCTTCTGCTCAAAGAAGTACTTTAAGCTCTTGTGGTCAGTGAAGATGGTGTACTTCGTTCCATACAGATAGTGCCTCCAGATCTTTAGTGCAAAGACCATGGCCGCTAGTTCCAAGTCATGAGTAGGGTAGTTGACCTCATGAACCTTCAGTTGTCGGGATGCGTACGCTATAACGTTTCCTCTTTGCATTAACACACACCCCAACCCCGAGTAAGAAGCATCTGAATACACCACCAAATCATCGCTTCCATTGGGTAACGACAAGACAGGAGCTTGAGTCAACCTCACCTTCAATTCTTCGAATGCCTTCTCTTGAGCTTGACCCCACATAAACCTTACATCCTTTCAGGTCAGCTTGGTCAGTGGAGAAGTGATCTTGGAAAAGCCTTGAATGAATCTTCTGTAGTAACCCGCCAAACCCAAGAAACTACGAATCTCGGATGGCGTCTTTGGAGATTTCCATTGCATCACTGCCTCCACCTTAGCTGGGTCCACCATAATCCCGTCGGGATTCACCACATGACCCAAGAACTGAACTTCACGCAACCAAAACACGCACTTGGAGAATTTTGCATACAAATTCTTCATTCTTAACGTCTCCAGAACCTCCCAATGTGACCGGCATGCTCAATCTCACTCTTCGAATAAATCAGGATATCATCAATGAACACAATCACTGATTTATCCAACATAGGCCGACACACATGGTTCATTAGATCCATAAAAGTAGTTGGAGCATTGGTCAAACCAAACGACATAACGAGGAACTCATAGTGATCGTAGCGCGTGCGAAAAACTGTTTTAGGGATGTCCTGCTCCTTCACTTTCAGCTGATGGTAACCAAATCGAAGATCTATCCTCGAAAACCAACTGGCTCCTTGGAACTGATCAAACAAATCGTCTATTCTTGGTAGGAGGCATCAGTTTTTCACCGTCAACTGTTCAACTCTCGGTAGTCAATACACATCCTCATACTACCGTCTTTATTCTTCACAAATAATACCAGAGCACCCCATGGAGAGATACTCGGTCTAATGAACCCCTTATCCAGCAGTTCTTGCAACTGCTCCATTAACTCTTTCATCACAGTCGAAGCCAACCGATACGGTGCCTTGGCAACGGGTTGAGCACGGGTATCAGATCAATTTGGAACTCAATCTCGCGATCCGGTGGCACACTGGGTAAGTCTTCGGGAACACGTCCGGAAAGTCACACACAACTGGTACATTCAATAGTTGTGGTGTTGGCGCGTCCACATCCTTTACGTAGACCAAGTAGGCACTACATCCATGCCTCATGCACTTCCCCGCCACCGCCATCGAAATCACTTTTGGGATCATTGCGACTCGATCGCCATAAACCGTCACCTTATCCCCATCAGGTGCTGTCAATCAGATCATCTTCTTGGGACACACAATATTTGCTTCATAGGTTGCTAACCAGTCCATCCCTAGTACTACATCAAATCCACCTAAGGGTATCACGTGTAACCTAGCAGCAAACCTATGGCTTTCTAGTTCTATGGCACAGTCCTCAATCACATCAGTAATTCTAGTGGACTTACGGATAGCAGTTTCTACATCAAATGGCTCACCAATACATCTACTCTTATTGGGAAACTTATCACCAAAGGCAACAGAAATAAAACTCCTACTAGCACCAGAATCAAACAACACAGATGCGAGAGTTGGTTTACTAGAAACATACCTGACACCACGTCGGGGTCTGTCCTAGCCTCCTCCCGAGTCATTGTGAAAGCTCGGGCGCTTGCCTTCTGTCCTTCTCCACCAGCCTTCTTCACCCCGGAACCTCGGCCCTTGGCTTCTTACACTCCCTGCTCATGTGACCACTTCCCCCGCAGTTGAAACACTTCATGCCTTCCCAATCTCTAGCCATATGGCCAGACTTCCCACACTTGAAACAAACATTCGACCCCCATCTACACTCGCCACCGTGCTCCTTCCCGCACTTGCCACACTTCTTCAACTCAGCACCAGCTGTGACCACACGTCGGTCACCTACCCTCGCCACCTTATGGTTTGGAGCGGCTCTACCACTTCCAAACCGTTTCCCATTCCAGTTCTCCCATCCCTACTCGTCTTCTTCTCCTCAGACACTACCACCTCACACTCATCATATAGTCTACCAGCCAAATCAACTGCCGACCTAAAAGTGCTCGGCCGGGCGGTGATCATATGCCTACGGATATCCGACGACAGCCCCTGGATATATCTCTTAATCTTTCGTGACAGTGGTGTCACCTGATCGGGCACCAGTCGTGCCATTTCATTGACCTTTGTGGTGTAATTTTTTTGTGTCATAGTTCCCGCCTCCAGTTGCAAAAACTCTCTCTCAACCTTGTCCATTTCTCAGTGAGGACAAAACTCATCAATCACTAACTTCTTCAACTCCGACCATCTCATCCTCCCGATCGCCCGATTACCCTCGACTTGAACTATATTGTCCCACCAGCACAGAGCGAGTCTACAAATGAGTGGGTAGCGAATTTAACCTTCTGGTCTTCTCGGCACTAGCTGATATCTAGTACCGCCTCCATTTTCCTCACCCACCGGTGAGCAGCAGTGGCAGTGCCGTTTCCATCGAAAGTAGGGGGTTTGCATCTCATAAACACCCCGTAGTTGCAGCCTCAGGTCGCCTCCGGCGCAGGATCTTCTTCCTTGTCCTCATCATCAGACGGAACCGTCTCAGTCTTGGGCTGTCTTCTTTCGCCCGTAGGTCCACTCCTTCCCTTTTCTCTCCCTCTCTAACTGCCTTTATGACTTCGGTCACCATAGACGGTAGGATCGTCTGCATGACTTGGTGTAATTCTTCCACAACCGCCTCCTTCACTGAGGCTCTCAGGTTAGCACTCTCATCTCCGCCCTCCGGATGAGGGGTTTTTGGTTCTTCATGAACCATCGTTTCGGCCCTAGGCCTTCCCCTCATAACCTGTGGTTTGGCACCATGTCCACCACCACGTGAAGCTTTAGACGATCTACCACCGACCATCCTCTAACTCACACTGAAAGATTCAAACACCAACACGGTCATTCAAGGGAACAACTCAGTTTATGTCAAGTATAGTGAGTCCCTAATTACAGTGGCCAATTGTGATTAGCCACTTACTTTACTCTTCATACCCCGAGCATTACCTGTCTTGACTACATTAGTATTTAAATCTACATCCAACACATAACCACATACCATGCGGACATAAACCAGTTAACATTACGAAAATACCTGATGGCACGCAGCTACTTAGATTGGCATCCCATTCCCATTCTGTCTCATTCTCAGTTTAATTTAAGGTTTATTCTAAAAATTTACCCATTTCACTTAAACTTTGGCTCTGATACCAACTTCTAAGGCCCTGTTCTCGGGACGCTCGCAGTTGGTAAATCATTGCACATAAAACATATACTTTATATTTAATAATTCATAAAACATTGCAGCGGAAACATAAAACAAATGGCATTTCATTTCATCATAAAAACTTTTGCAAAATAATGCATCGTTTGTCGGTTACAAATTACATTGTTGTATTACATCACAAAAGCTTTAAATAAATGGATGCCATCCAAAAGAGCTGAGTAGCCGCCTCGTGCCATCCTCAGCAACGTTTACCTGCCAACTAAAAACGTATAAAAGCCAACGTTGCTGAGTGAGTTCTAGTTTTACAATTGAACATACATAAAATCGTTATTTATTTCCTTTCAGAGTCCATACTATACGTTTCATTTGTTCGTGAACATACATCATATGTACATATAGATAATATCATTATTATCTTCCATTTTGTTCGTTAACCTTCGATCATTCATTACATCTTATGACATGTACGTTACCCCAAACATTGTGCACGAAGCGGGTAACTGGCCTGAGGTCTTTCATAGACCTCGAACATTATGCATGAAGCTGACTCTAGTACCTAGGACAAGTACATTCACCATTCATCTTTTCTTTTTCATTCCGGATCAATGCCATATGCTATACCCCGAACATTATGCACGGAGCTGGTTACTGGCCTGAGGTCTTTCATAGACCCCGAACATTGTGCACGAAGCTGACTCCAGTACCTAGGGCAAGCGGCAAGGATCCCATACATATGGTCAATCACAAGGATTGGACCCCAGTGTGCATCCTTCTGGGGTAGCTAACCCGCACACAGTTGAGCTAACACCCTTCATTAGCTGTGGACCTCCATACATTTGCTTGTAAGACTTTTTACGTTCATTCATTCGTTAATTCATGCATTCATTCATCATGTTCCTCTTTCATTATCTTTCACTTTATATTACATAATACTTTTGATTCATTCATTAACATAACACGTAAAGCCATGGAAAGATAAACATTCATCATTATAGGAACATAACATAACATATCATTCACACACAGTTGAGCTAACACCCTTCATTGGGTGTGGACCTCCATACATTTGCTTGCAAGACTTTTTACGTTCATTCATTTGCTAATGCATGCATTCATTCAACATGTTCCTTTTTCATTATCTTTCACTTTACGTTATATAATACTTTCAGTTCATTCATTAACATAACACGTAAAGCCATGGAAAGATAAACATTCATCATTATAGGAACATGACATAACATATCATTCATACATCATCATACAAGGCATCATTCATACATCATCATACATGGCATCATTCATACATAACATGCATCATGCATAACCATGCAACATCATCATCATAATCATCATCATCATAAGCATCAATCACAATACATAACATGCCCATCATACTATCTATGACCCCAGAAGTCAACTTTTATAGTCCCCCGGGATTTTTCCAAGTCAAAGCCTACTTTACACATTTTCCCCAAAAATCAGAAATATATTCTAAGTCCTTAAGCGCATGGGGAACACTTAGGCGCATGGGCAACTTTCAGGCGCATGGGTATTGTTTAGGCGCATGGGGAATCCTGGACGTCTGAACACTTAGTAAATTCCAGCCCAATCTAGGCGCATGGGTACTATTCAGACGTATGAACACTTAGGCGCATGGGCCACTTGGGCGCATGGGCACTATTGGGGCGCATGGCCCTACACTTAGTCATCTGACTAACATTTGGGTGCATGAGCTACTATTTAGGCATATGGCTTACACTTAATTCTTTCTAAGGAAATTTCAGGCGTATGAACACTTATCTAGGCACATGAGCTTTCTATAAAACATGTTTCTGGGATGTTTTCAACTCCAATCCTTAAACTCATCTGTCCTAAGCATAATGTGGGTATTCCAAACATGAGTATCCTATAAACATTCAAGAACCAACATCCAACATACACAATACGTACGGGTAAGCACACATAAACTTTGTAAAATCATTTTAATACGTTTCCAGCCCCAAAGATAGTTTAAAACATTTAAAAACCGGGGCCTAGAACTCACCTGGTGCAACTTGGGTGTTCTTCCTTTTAACCCGCTTGCAAAGAGTTCAAACACCTAAAAACACACCAAAAACACACACACCCGAGAACAAACACAACCCATAAGCACATAAACACATAACCAGGATAAAACCCGTCATAAAAACATAAAAACCTTGAATTCTTACCTCGAATTCAGTTTTCTTCTTCCTCTTCTTCTTCAACCGAGAGTATTCTCTGCTCTCTCTCTAAGACCGAGAAAAATGGTGGAGTGAGGTGAGGGTGGGCGGCCATACCTACCTTTACACCAACTTTTGAATGTTTTGTCCTTTTTGGACACTTTTAGTCCCTTAACTTGGACTTTATTGCCTTTCTTGCTTTTATTCTTTATATCTTGACTTTTAAAAATAACCTGGTGTTACAGCCTATCACTAGGCCTTCAGTCAATGGTTTCCCCTTTAAAGCTAATCTTAAGGTCTATCTAAACATTTTTTTGACTAATGACATTGTCTTTTAGCCTTTGTCTTCTTCTTGTTTGTCTGAACTCTTCAATAATCCTGTCTTGAATCCTCTTAGCTTGCTTGTTTTGACTTGGATTGGCAAGTGACATGTGGACTAAAGGAAGACTTCCATAGTACTTTGGGGTCTGAAAAATATAGACCTCTTGCTGCCCTTGAAGTTTATGCAATATAAGGGCTCTCTTGTCAGTATCATACCTCTATCCTAGTATTTCATTCTCAGCATCATAGGGTGGGTTAGATAGCCCTTGGGATACCCTGTGAGTCTACATCAATGTGGACTTGAGGAGGATACTGAGTATGGACAATTGCAAGTGAGGGTGGTCAACTCTTTAATGTCCATACTTTGAGATGAACTCTAAGGTTCTCTGATTGCTAGGACTTTCTCCCCTTTTTGGTAGCATTACCCTCTTGCATAGGTGAGTTGGAGGTTAGGTCCACAACATCCACGTGTTCTTGTGAACTAGTTGAGTTCTTCTGAGAGGTCTCCCAGCTACTTTTTCCTTAAGATCAGAAATCTCAAGTTGCTAATCATGGACCCTCTTTGCAAGGTAGTCACCTTAGGTTACATGTGACTGACCTTGGAAACTAAATAGGTGCGGGTTTTAGTCAGATTTTGAACCTTTAATTTCATGTTCCTCTTATCTTTATTAACAACACTTTGTTTTTGGCTGCTGGATTTCCCCTGCACCATGGTAGCTTCAGTTGAAGTGTCAAGGGGCTGGGTAGTCATGATTGAGGTCTTAATGATGTAGTCACTTTCTGAAGTGAGAGCCTCTTCCATATGGATCTCCTAAACATGTTCATGGAGATTCACCTTAGTAGTGAGTGATGATGTGGGCCACACATAGGAGAGGTAGGAGTACTCATCTCTCTTTAACTAGGGGTGGAGAAGAGAAACTCATGGTACACACTAAAGTCCATGTCTTCATCATTATATAACTCTAGTTTGGGAATTGGTTGGTTAAGAACTAAAGTCTAGGGATGGTAACTTTTCCCTAAATATTGTTCACTAGAGTTTTGAGATCTGAGTGAAGGTTTAAGGCTATTGGAGTTGTGAGCTCATCAGGCTGAGCATGATTAACCTCAACACTAAATCATTGGTAAGATGGGAGTTGTTTGCTCCTTAAGAGAAGTGGGAGCTCTAGTGTCCACTTCTTCCTGCATGGGTGGTGATATGCGGGCCTGGACAAGCTGAGTAACTTATGTAGGGGTTCATTTTGATTTTCTTTTATAGGTGATGGTTATTTGTGACTATGTGGGTTGTTGAGAAGTAAATGGTGTGGGTTCAACATTAGCTGGTGTTGCTAGGTCGTCACGTTAAGCCATGAGCTTTAACATTTTTAGGACAAGGGCTATTTGTACCCCTTGAGAAGCCCACAATAGGCTTTCTCATAGTCTTAAAGATGTCGGGCTTCATCAATGCTAATTTTAGAACATTACCTGCTCCCCTTAACTGTGAGCCTAGTTCACAGTTAAGAATGTGCTGGACATATTTAGGAAACATGTAATATTGTAAGAAGTCTAAGTTTGCAACTAAATTAGTGAATATGATTTGAGAATACCTGTACTTGACACCCGAAATTATCCCATGGAATATATAGGAAAGGTCTTCAGGAATTCGGTCCCATCCTCCATACTTGTTGGATAAACTATGGATGACAACATAGAGGAGGTACTTTCACCAAGAGGAGACATTCCTTTTCCTGAAGGTTCTTATAAAGTAATCACCTTCATAGCCTATTTGTCCAAAGGAGTGGTTGACAACAAACTTAGGTAATGAAAAATCACCTTCTACATCATCCAGCCTAAGATATGTGTTTATGGAGGCTGGAATGATGAAGATTATCCTCCTCTGTACTGTGGCAGACAATGCCTTCTCCCCATCCATGGTGACCTCTTGGCAGGTCTTCTAGAACGCCAATACTTGATTGTCATAAAATGGAGGATCTATGGTGAGAGAGGTGAAGTAGTTGGATAGAGTTAAGAAGTAACAAATCTCTAAGAAACCAGGATCAATCTCAAAGTTCAACAGAGAAACATGATTATGTTGCCTATGTAAGTGCATGGAAAAATCAGGTTGGTTTCTACGATCAAGGTTGGCCATTTTGAGGTAGCTTTGTGGTGAAGGAAGATAAGAACAAAGGCGGTTTGTGGGTGAATTTAAGTTAAAGAATTTGCAGTTGAAGAAGATAGTGAAAGAGGGGGAACGTTGAGTGCATATATACAAAATGGAGTTTAGACAATGTTAATGCAAAAGGATAAACTTTGAAATCTGGATGTCAGTCCCATCTCTAAAAAAGGTGCCCGAAAAAGGTAGTTGTCTTGGAAGTCGGAAAATTTCCAAAGGTAATTTATCTTCAGAAGTTTTATAAAAAACTTCTGAAACCAATTTGACTTCAGAAGATATTCCTGAGCTTTAAGCGAATTTCTTCGGAAGAAAAATACTTAGAGTATTTTTTCTTCTAAGACATATTTGGTTTCGAAAGAGATTAAAACTTGAAGATTTTATTCCTAAGAGAATAGATCTTCCGAGGCTTAATTGTTTTCAGAAGAAAATTGTCCTTCAAAAAACATATAAATACTTAGAATCATCTTTTTTGCTTCGGAAGATAAATTAAAATTTCTTCCGAAGGTAACTATCTTGTAAGTAGTTATCTGATTTGAAGACTTAATATTCTTCCGAAGAAAATGTTAATTTCTTCCAAAAGAAAATATATCTAAAATTTCCAAAATTCTAAGGAAAATCACTTGATAAAGCTCTCTATGGGTTGCACATAGTGTCTCATATCACTTCCTTAGAGCTTGGTGCAGCCTATAGAGAGCTTTATCAAGCTTGAGGACATAATCAGGATAATTTGGGTCTGCAAAACCAAGTGGTTGTTTGACATACACCTCCTCATCTATCACCCCTTATATAAAAGCACACTTGACATCAAGTTGGTAGATCTTGCAATCCTTGGATGTAGCAAAAGCAAGGAATATCCTAACAACTTCAAGTCTTGCCACTAGAGCCAAAACATTTTTGTAATCTATCCCTTATTCTTGTGTACACCATTGAACAACTAGGCTAGTCTTGTTCTTGATGACAAGTCCTCCATTATTTTTCTTGTTCCTAAACACTCATTTGGTTCCTATAGTAGTCTTCACTTGTGGAAGAGAACTTAGGTTCTAAACCTTTTTCCTTTTGAATTGAAGTAGCTCCTCATGCATTGCCTCAATCCAACTTCCATCCTTCAAAGCCTCTTCAACCTTCTTTGGCTCTATCTGGGATAAGAAACAAGAGTATAGACAAACATATTTGTCATAGGCTGTCCCCTTGTTCTCACCCTTATGTCAACATTTCTATTGATGTTGATGGTGGGGTATGGCTTGTGGATCCTAAGTTGAGGAATCACAACAAAATGATTGGACAGATCTAAATTTATGAAGTATAGATCTGGTAATAAAGTGCCACCTACCATATCATCACAACTATCAAGAGAAGTTTGATCCAATGAGTGTGTGACATCATTGATGTTGTCTTCCATGGAGTGGTTATCAACATCAAGAAATTCTTAATCAGTGTTACCACCACCACTTCCTCCTACATTTGAAGCTCTTTTATTTGAGTTTTATGCCTCTTAGTTGTAATTTGTATGCACCTCAGATGTATCAGTTGGATTTGTCATAGTTGTGTTGATAGGAACTCTATGAAGCTGAAGTAGTGTTCTTGCTTGGTCTTCTCAGCTCAAATCATAGGTCAGTATCTCCTGTTAATAAGTTACCTGTAGATCTTGAAATATTCTCATAAGATTTGTTAAAACAGTTGGTAACTAAATTAATATCAAATAGCCAATTAGGACAAGAACCTTTCACACTAGGAGTGTGCTCGTTGAAGGTCACATTGGATGACTCTTCAACTACTCTAGTTCTAAGATTGTATACTTTATAAGTCTTAGCTTGGGAAGAGTATCGAATAAATTGTCCATCATCTAATTCTCATCAAATTTCTAACTTGATCTTTGGGAATCAAGATGGTGCAAGGGTGTCCAAATGATCTGAGGAAACCAATGAAAGCTTTCCTTTTATGCCATAGTTCATAAAGAGTCTTACCATGAGTTTTAACTACTCAAACTCTATTTTGCATATAGCAGACAGTGTTGACTGCATTTGCCTAGAAGGTGATAGGTAGTTTAGAGTCAGGCAACATGGTTCTTGCAGTTTCAATAAGTATCATGTTTCTCTTCTCAACAACACCATATTTCTAAGGAGTATTGGGAGCACTATATTTTCTTGCAATTCCCTTTTCATCACAAAATATGTCAAGTATTTGGTTCTTGAATTCAGTTCCTTGATCACATCTTATGGTCTTAACCTTGCGATCACATTGATTCTCAATTTTCAGAATGAAGTTCTTCAAGACCTTAGGAGTCTCATCCTTAGTTCTAAGGAAGAAGACCCAAGTAAATCTTGTGAAATTAGCTATGATTCACAAACAATTTGAGGTCCTTCTTAGACTTATTACACTAGTGGGGCCAAAGAGATCTATATGTAACAAGTGTTGGGGAGTGGTGATGGAGTTAATTTTCTTTGTCCGTAAGACACCTTGTGTTGCCTTCATTTCAGGCATGCAACATAGTGATCATCACTTGTAAACTCTTTATTTGGCATTCTTGTTACCAAATCATTCTTAATTAATTTATTCATGTTCTTAAGGTTTACATGGAATATTCTTTTATGCCAAATGAAATACTCATCATTATTTGCTTTAGATATAAAATAAGAAACTCTTCTTGAGGCAGATGTATCCTACAAATCTATCTTGTACATGTTTCCTTTCCTAGGGGCTCTTAGCAGGATATGCTTTTAAGGAATGACCACCACAGGCTTGAGAACAATGCACTCATGCTCAGTAAAGATCATGTTATGTCTCTCATCACACCATTGGGATACATTTAATAAATTGCACCCAAGCTCCTTAACGAAGTTTACCTTTTCAATGTTGAGTTTATCATTTGTGATTCTTCCACTAATGTAACCTCCTGCATTTCCTCCACAAGCAACTGGTCATCCATCAATTTTCTCAAAGTTTTGAAACAAAGAGCCATTGCATGTCATGTGCCTGGAACAACCACTATCAATGATCCGTACATTCTTCTTAGTCTTTAGTTGTTCGTGCATAAAAAGAGAAGGTTAGTTACATTTGGAAACCCAAGCCTCATTGGTCTTGTTAAAATGGACCAAAGACAATGCAACAATGATTGATCCTATGTTAAGACTTTGAGGATCATTTGTTTTTGTTGATGAAGAAAAACTTTTAGTCACTTGGTTTTCCTTTATCTTCCACACCATCTTCGGAAGATTAGACTTGACCTTCAATCCTTTGGAAGTTTTGGAGACTATGCCTTTGGAAGATCTTGCTTTCATTATACCAAGTTTCATTGCTTCAGAAGCATTCCTTTCTTCTGAGACCAAATTTTCTTCAAAGGCAAGTTTTCACTTGTCTTCATTTCCACTTTGGAGCTTCCGAATAGAAGAGATTTTCCTTTTGAAGCTTTCTTCTTCTTCTTCTTCTTCTTCTTCTTCTTCTTCTTCTCAGAAGTCTTCTTTTTCTAAAAAGGCTTCTTCTTAGTCATGTGGATAGTACTTTTGGGATTATAGATACAATCCTTGGCATGATGAGAAGTACTGCCACACATGATGCAATCCGTTGGCTTTCTTCTAAGAGTCTTCTTGTGAATAAAAAGCTGAGCTTGATCATTTTCCATCTCTATCTTCATCTTCTTTGATGCTACAACAAGCTTCCTAGGGTGAGGCTTGTTCTACGAGATGGATGGTTTAGGCTGTGTGATAGTGATACATAGCTGATTAACCTTCTTTCCTTCACAGGGATGAGTTGGACATGAACTAGAATTTCTAGTACTCGAGTTCATAGTTGAGTCCTCAGCCTTTACCACTTCAAACTCTGCAGAGATAAAGACTTGTTTATGCTTGGAGTTGAAAGTGACCTTGATCTCTTGAGCCTTCTTTGATCTTCTTTTGGCTACTCTGATCAAGTTCTTCCTCTTAGACTTTGTCATCCCTAGTTCCCTACTCTCCTTCGAAGAATAGTGACCCTTCTTAGGATAATCTTCTTTACTCATCTCAGATCCATCCTTCACTATCTTTTATTTATCCTCTTCTTCAATAGGGTTTATGAGGGGAACCTCAACTTGACAAGTTCCACACCTAAGGGATCTTATAAATAGTAGAGAATGTGGAAGAGCTATTTCAGTAGATCCTAGTCCTTGCTTGTTTTGGTAACACACTTTTGCATTCAAGGATAAGGATATCATGTTCTTGAAGGTCTCTTTTTCAAGAACACATATTTCTGCCCTGGCTTTGTTGATCACAAGCTCAACCTGGCACCGGTTAACTTAGTAATAAGATCTTTGATATGAGTCATGTAGTTGGTATGTTAATGCTTAAGACTTGAATTTTTCTAAATCTTTAATTTTATGTTTGTAGTCATTTTTAGCTCTTTTGAAATCATCTTTTAAGATGTTTAAGGACTCAAGGTCAGATCTTATCTCTATGTTATAAGACCTATATCTATTAACTTAGCAATGAATTCTAGGGTACAAAGATGTTCCAATACCTTGGCTTCTTCATGATCAGCTATCAGTGCTTGGTTTGGAGATGCATCTTCAACCTAGAAACACCAATCAAAGCCTACTTTCTCAACAGCAACTGCAGCTTGCTGCTTTGGCTTCTCAGTATGTAGATCACCCTTAGTGTAGTTTGTCCTGGGTGCCTTGCACTCTCTAGAAAAGTGTCCCATTTGGTTACAGTTGCAACACTTGACTTTCCTTTTGTCCAACCCAAACTTTTCACTAGATACATTGTTGGGAAATTTCCTCCCTGGCCTCTTGTATAATTTCTTTGCTCTATGGAAAAGCCATCTGTTGGACTATCTCCATGTACTCCAGATCATCTAGATGGATGCAATCCAAGTCTTCAAGGGCGAAGAAGAAGTTGCCGGTGCTTTCATCAGCAGACATAAAGGTTGTGATGAATTTGTCTCTTGGAATGGGCTTCCATAGATTAGTTCTCCCTTGGTGTCTCCAAAAAGGTGATAAAAGGACTCTTTTGTGAGTTGTTTGGGTAGTAGATGAGATGATGTTGTGGTTCTCTACAATCCCTTTCAACCACATGAAGGGCAGAACTCTATTGGTTGTTGGAGTTACCAAATGGGTTTTGCATGTTGATCTCCATCTGGTATGTCACACCCCAACCTTGACGGCTGAATCATCAAAATATGAGGGTTAAGATTGTTCACACCCACATAACGCTATTACTTAATCCAAATATTATTAGAATAAGTTTCAAATGTAAGATTACAAACATAAGCCTCAAATGTGAAAGCAAACATAACATAGTATGAAATAATCAAAACTAATCATTTATTAATCTAGGTCCAATCCTAGATGTGAGTAAACTTCAATGATAGCATCAAACTTGCGTGTTTCCTGAAACATGTTAAAATTAAAAGGCCAACATAATGTTGGTGAGATTTCCATAGTTTTCATACATACACATATAAAAGATGGCAATTCATGTCATAAGTTAGTGAGCAAAGTAACTAGAGATGTATGACAGATGTAACAATCAAATTGTCAGGACTGTACACATACGGAATACTAATAGATTCTACTTTTATACGGAATCAAATAGTGCGGAATCCTATTTGATTGGCGATTCAATCAGTGAGAACATTTACCGATCGATATAAGATTGAAACTAAAGGTTATGAACGAGTAGAGATCGATCAGGATTGATCTATGAAGTTGGACAGGCTTCCTTGGACGTTCTAGATGGCTAGGGTTCCTAAGAGTATCAAGTATTTTGAATTGTTCTTCAAGTGTTTTAAGTGACTTTAGGGCTACATTTTTCCACGAATAAGTGGTATTTATAGGTTATGGGTTTTCAATCGTACGACTGAACCATTAGCATGGTTCAGTCGCGCCACTGAATCATGTGATTGATCCATACGCACGACTGAAGGTGCAATCATGTGACTGAATCAATCTTATGTTTTAATCGTGCGACTGATCCAGTCTCCTGGTTTAGTTATGCGACTAGTCCATTAGCATGATGTATTCATGCATATGGTCCATAAGCATGGTCTATTCACATGAAGACTCATACGACTGAGTTTGAAAACATTTCTCAATTATTAACTATGCACAACAACCTCAAACCTATATAGTAAGTTCATTATACTTTAACACACAATAATACTATGAAATATTAAACATTATAAACATTAACCACATATTATATGACATTTAACCCATTCATGACATATGTGTAAGACATCAAATAGTTTTACATTAAGCACATAAACCAGGGACATATGTATAAACAAACTCCCCCTTGTACCTAGTTTACTCTATTGTCTGACATCCTTCATATGCTCTTTAAACTTCTTGTACTTCTCCACTCTGTTGACTCCTGCATGTATTTCAAACGCAAAGCAGAGCCATATCACATTTTGGAATTGGACGGCTTGACAATATCCTGCGTGTCATAGTACAGTGGCCACTTGTATAGAGTGTAGAATCTTCAGCTGACAAATGGTTAGCCACATTGGGGCAAATACCCTAATAGTTTCCATTTTGCCCTCTTTGTTTAGAACTATGACCGCTTCTCCTGTCCTCCAGTCATAATACCACCATTTGAAATATGGAGTGAAGTCCTGAGGCATTTCCCGCAAGGGAATTTTAGACATTGTGCATGGAGGACTCCACTTTAGCACTACTTTTGGCTTCCTAGATACAGGGTCAACTTCAGATTTATGGATGTACCTCTTCGGTTGCTGAGGTCTGAAGTTTACCCACCTGGTGTGATATTCTTTCTTCAATGTAGCTTCAAACCAACCTGACATCTTCCTTGGATTTCATACAGCAGATCTAAGCATGCCAGTCGATTGAGCTCAAAACCAAGAAGAGTCTTCAGATCAAGAGGATATCTGGTGTACTCGATCCCCTTCTCTCATTTTACTGCATAAATGGTTTAAGTCCTCAAAATAGGCCCACGCAATGATTTGCCTGACACCTTCTGATGTTTCTTGACTTTGTAGAGTTTGGTGTAGGCATTTTGCTTTGGAGTCGTGTGCTGGGCTCTTATTTCCGCAAAACAAGCTACCCATTCAGCCTTCTTGATATCAGCATTTGCATCCAAGGCTCGGGCTTAGTTGTCACCCTTTTCCTTGTCCTTCTCCATTTCATCCAGCTTCTCAAATGTAGCACTACTGAAAGTATCACCCAAGTTGGGTATCACATTTTCCTCGTGGTCAGTGTACTCTGGATAGTGTTTAGAAGTGACATCCTCTATCTCTATTTCATCAACATCCTGCAGCTCCTCATCACTTAAAACATCAGTTTCTGGAGCATCTTTTACAATTTCGTCCGGATTGAGTTGGAACATCGCAGCTAGCTGCTCGTCGGTTAGGTCATGTATAACTCCTTCTTTGGGAGTGTAGCTTAGTGACCTTCTGACGATCCCTTGCAAATCAAGAATCATGGTGAATTAAGACTTGATTTGCTGAAGGGGAGCAACATCGTATTTATCTTGCTGTGGAGTTTTATCTACTTGATTAGACATTAAGCATATCACACAACATTCATTAGATAAAACATTAAAGCATAAATAAACATAATTGAATATTAATTACATTTGTGTGGCATATCATTCAAGTACAAAAGTTTTAAATACATAAACATCTAATAATTACTTTTGTCTTGCTCCCTTGATTCTCTGCTGGTGGAGCTGAAGAAGAGGCTCATCGATCTTGGCTATGTTTGGTACGCCTCTCTTGAGCTTGAGGAGAGGCTGATGCAGCAGCATCACCTTCCTGATCGTCATCATCTTCTCGCTCTTTTCCATTCGGTCCACCCTCTCCAACCTCCTCCTCAGAGTCATCTTCATCCTCTTTATCATTCTCATCACCGTCCTTGATCTTTAGAGGCTCTCTCTTAGACCCCTTCAGCTTTCCAGCTCCTCAATCCTCTTCACCAAAGCCAACACCAACTCATTTTACTAGTAAGTGCATGGTGGGCTCGGCTTAGAGCTCTCTCATGCCGGTCACTCTTCTCACTGAGCTCCGTGATCTCCTGAGCTTGAGCTGCATTCACCTCCAACAGCTAGTTGAGCTGTGCACTACTTTGCTCATCTGTGGCAAGCAACCTTAGCACAATTTAGTTGAGGTTGGCCATCCAGTTATGAATGGAGAATGTGTGGATGGACCTTCTAATGAGAGATGGTGGTAGTAGTGGATGTGGTGAATATAGGAGGTGGAATGTGTGTGGGTTGTGGTGGAGTGGTTGTGGTAGTGGTGGTAGGATGAGAGATAGTAGTGGTGGGTGAAGTGGTGGTGGTAGGAGGTGTAGTAGTGGGTGGAGTGGTGGTGGTCGTAGTAGTTATGGGGGGTGGAGATAGGAGGTGTGGCTGTGGTGGTAGCTGTGGTAGTGGTGGTGGGAGTAGTGATTAGGGTGATCCTCTGCCTCTTGCTTTTCTTCCCGTAGGGTTGGGCCATTCTTTTCTTCCTTATGCCCTTGGAGACAGAGGTTCCCCTGAGCTGAGTGGCTAGTCTAGGGTGTAAGTAGGATTAGTGTAATCTGTAGCACCACCCTTTGACCCAGCCTAGCATCCACCAACTGCCACTTTACCTCTCTCGGTGGCGACAACCCTAATGCCAACTATCTTCACGAGAGGCTCTTTCGCTGACTCATCATCTTCATCTACCTGAAAATCAGGGTGGATTGGAGCCTGCTCGGATCCACCAGGAGCTTCACTGCCTTGACCATCACCATGGTCGTCGTCATCCTCGTCTGTATCATCAGTGGGTAGCTCAATCGGCTTGACATCTGAGTCACTCTTATCGTGACGCCACTTCTTGTGAGAAGGCACCACATAATCAGCACTTGCAAGGTGCCCGAACAGTCTCGTGACAGGGGGCTTCACCTGCTTCCCCCTATATACCTTCATCCTACCCAAGGTGGTATCATCCATCACCTCGAGTACCACGACATCATCAGCACCAGTGCAACGTATGCATTTTGGATTTGGTTAGATAGATCATCAAATCCTCCCCTCATTGATGCTATACGCTTCAGAATGACATGGGCCAGATACTTGAACTGGGGACACAGGTTGCTTTTGTTGAGCACACCTAAGTTGATGTCCCTAGTGTACTTCATTCGTTGAAAACAGCCCCTTACTGTCAAAGGATGTAATTTGGTCGGGTGGGCATCATCATCACCCAGATCTAATACCCGTCTTAGATCAGCTGTAGTAACTTCAATCTTTTAGCCAATAATGGAGCTCCGTATACAGTAAGGCTTAGTAGATCTGCCAACTGAAGCAGCTTCCCAGAAGGCCTGCTGTAGAGACCGGTAGGGTGTGCAAGGAGCGGAGATAGCCTTGTAGATCCTTGACCTACATAGAGAGGCTATAATCCTAGCAAACTCAGCGGCGTTCCTGGAGGTAGCGTCAGGATGAGCACAGATGTTGTGCTTGGTGTTGATAGTCCACCCATCAGCCATGTTCCTATAACACAAGACACATAAACATTAGATTTGTGCATAACAAAAGACAGTTGAAATTAAACTGTTTTGAGATCAGTCTGGTTCAATCGTGCGGTTCAACCATACGACTGAGTTTGGTCGTGCGATTGAGCATGCGGCTAAGTTTAGTCGTGCGATTGAGCTTGCGACTGAACTTAGTCGTGCGTTAGGCCATGCGGTTGAGTCAATCGTGCGACTGAACTCATACGCCTGATTCATGCGATTGAGTCATACGCCTAGCTCAATCGTGCGATTGAAGTTCATCAGCACATCCCATTCGTATAACTCTCCGTTCGACACTTTAAATTCAATTCTTGGTCAAAACTTGATGTTAAATGTTGAGTATTGGCTCATTAGACTCGCAGACACTCAAAATAACACCTAATGTTCTTTAAATCAACGATCATGTCCATTTAGGTGGTTTATTTTGAAGAGTTTGTCTGAGTTCTTGTTTTGAATGATTTCGGTCATTTGGGCTTTATTAAACGAAACATTAAAGTCGATTTTGGTCTCACATTACCTGTATACGCAGAAAGTAAATGTTAGAATCACAATCAAGATGCTAAATCAGTCAAACAAAATTTGGGCAGTCTCGGTGCTTTCGTGGGACAAAGGGTGATTGAGGGGTGATGAGAACATGCGATCGACTACCCACTATTTATACTAAGTTAACATTCAGTAGTGCGACTGGGCCCATTCGCATGCTTCATTCGTGCGACTAGGTTCAGTCGTGCGATTGGCTCATACGTATGGTTCAATCGTGCATTTTCTCACACTTGTGATCCAATTGTGCAACTGGTCCATACTATGGTCCAGTGGTGCGATTGGCCCATACTTATGGTCCAATCGTGCGATTGGTCCATACTTATGAGTTTGACCTCTTACACTTTCAAACATACACGTGTAATTATTGATAAGACGTTATGACCGATGATCATCTCAGACATGACCTTTTAATTTGAAAAACTGTTTGATCACCTCAGACATGATTCTTTTAATTTCAAACCCGATTGGTCACCTCAGACATGACCACTTTTAGTAAGTGATTCATAGATTGAATCCAGATGTATACTCTAACTTTTACCTAACAAATAACTAAAAGTTAAATAAAACAACTTGAAACTAAAAAACAAAACAAGATATATTTTTGTATTTTTTATTGGAGATGGATTTAAACCTATTAGAATTCTTCTAACTGATTTTACTTCCTGGACAACACAGCTTCAAGTCTATTTTATTATTTTTGGTACGATTCATTATGAAATCATACAGGTATATCAGAATCATTCGGGAAATTTTAATAAACCATTTTTGATGCTAGATTCTTGTTTTGACCGAGAGTCAAAAGCAATTTTTGGAAATCATACGAGAGCTATAAGATGCACATAATGATTTTGACTTTCAAGAACTGCAGCTCACGATAATTGTCAGTATACTTGTCCTTTTAAATCCATACATAGATTTTTGACACACATTGGTGATGAGTTAAGGTTTTATTATTGTGAAGTCGGCTGGATCGATAAACATCCGAGCATGTTCTTGACGGAAGGATAAATAACAGCACAAACCAAAAGTCAAACAATAATAGGAACTATAATTGAATGGTTTCATTGATAAAACCTAATGATTATAAGCTCGTTACAACATAAGAATCAAGACTCTTGGCAAGGGGAAGATTGAGCATGATCTCCCCTCTCATCTGGCAGCCCTAGGCTCCCGGGAGACTTCCTCTAAATCCTTAATCTGTCTACACATTGAAACTAATATATATAGGCCTCGGCCATATTACATGCGACTGGGCCCATTCGTGCGATTGGACCATGCGTATGGTTCAATCATATGACTGGACCATGCGTATGGTTCAATCTTATGACTGGACCATACTTATGATTCAGTCTTATGAATGTCCCAATCGCATCTCTCAGTCGCATGACTGGTCCATTAGCATGGCTCAGTCGTACGACTGAGTCTTATTCGTATATGCTCCTGCGAATGACCCATTTCATGTGTTTACAAATATTAGGTGTATTACATTAAGCCTAGACTATTTGACAAGCGACGGACACACTATATATGACTATATATGCTCCAACAAATTCCTCCTTAGACGTTACTTGCGTATAGTGTTGAATTCGATCTGCCCAAATACATATATTAAATTGATGTGGCTAGTGTGATATGATCCAAGTCGGGTCATACACAATAACAGGCTAGACAAAACCTGCATATATATTTATTGATTTGATCAGTTAAATAAATAACAACACCAAAGGGTTTAGAAAATTGTTTTCTAAAATAGATGCACTTAAGAAATTAATAAATAAGATGGGTTTATTTATTAATTCTGAGAGATTACTTTATAATTGTTACTTAATGGTTAATTAACATTTATAAAATGAAACCATATAATTGCATATAAGATGTTACAAATAATTAACTTAAGTTTTAATTAATCATATGTTAATGCTAGTTGGGTGTACAAAATATATGTAAATGTTACATATTATATTTGTAATTCTTATAAAAACAAATTGGTTTAATAAAACAAAGGGATGCCACCCATTGGTGGCAGCAAATGCTCGGCCCAAGGGCTGCCTTAGAGGCCAGCCATCTTGCTTTAACAAATGAATTTGACACCCACAAGCAACATACATGCAATCCTTTCATTTCTCTCAAGTGTGTGCAAAAGAAAACCTTCTTTTTCTTCTTTTTCACGAAAATTTTCAAGTAGAACAAGGCTGGATTTTCTTTCAGCTTTAAAAAGGTTTTAAGCTGAAAGTTGGTGTTGCAAGATCCTAGCATCAAAGGTTCTTCGTTTGTGGCTTGGGGTACAACCTTCTTGAGGTCTTCTAGTTTGAAGATTCAGCCACAAGTTCATCTTTTTCTGAACCACTTCGATTTCCAGCAGCTCCAAAGGTTGTTATTTCACCGTCTTATGTTCTTTTCATTGTATGCACTTTCGTATATTGATCCATGGTTTGGGGTTGCTTCTTAAATAGGCTTAATAACATCTTATTAACATGTTTTAAAACCTTTTTCCGCTGCGTTTCTCATATATATAATGTTTTATGAGCTTTGATAACTTGTTAAAACCCCACAATGGCATCAAGAGCCACTTATACGAATGCATACATGTATTTTCTTGCTTGTTCACGGTTTTGTGGTGTTTGACACCACATACCCGTGATAGAGGCTGTTTTGGTCACCCCTTTTGATGTTTTAAAGATGCCTCTTTATGCATATAAGGATCTTTAAAACTTTTGATTGTTAGATGTTTGTTTGTATGTTCTAAACCCATTTGTTCTTGGTTTATGTTGGCCAAATAATGGGCTATAAGGGGCTGCCAAAATCGATTTTCTTTGTTTTAGATATGTTGTTTATGATTATGCATAACAAAGCCTAGACCTTGTGGATTGTTTGATTGGTTATCATGTTATATTCATTTGGTTATGTAAAAGTTTATTTTATGTTTCAAGTCTTGGTTTTGTAATTTATTTATTCATATGGTATGTAATAAATAGATTAGGAGTTTATCTTACTAGAAAAATGTATTAGGATTGATATTTGTAAGGATGCTCAAAATCAAGACTTGAAGAAAGGATGAACAAAGAGGATGCTTGAAGATGTGGATTCAAGTGGGAGTTTCTTTTGTCAACCATGTGTCATGTTCTTAACCCTTAGGACAAGACCTTTTGACACACTTGTTTTGGCTAAACAAGTGTGCTCAATTTAGTATGCTTTGTTATGCATATATGTATTGTTTGGTTATGCTTGTTGAATGCTTATGATGTTGTTTTGTTTTGGTTATTTGGATGTCATTAACAAACCATCAACTAGAACAAGCTATTACAAGAAATTGGTTCTCAAATCATTAAGCAAAATTAAATGGGTCTATAAAAGGAGTTAATGGTTTGCAAAATAAAATGGGTTTTATTTAAAAGAACCAAATGGATACCATATGGTTGAATGCATACAATCATATAGTACATGGTCTTTTCTAAAACAGTATTGTGAAATTAAAAATCCCTTTGTGAAACAAGTTAAACACCATCCTTTTACACAACACTTAGGTTACTTGCAACTCTTAGTGGGATAAAGGTCACCTAACCACTTTGAGGGAACTTGTAACTTGAGGTGATAATGCCATGTTTGTGGATAAAGGTCACCTAACCACTTATGTGGTAAACTCACACGTGTGTGTAAGTAGGACGACTTGATTTATAAAATATATTGAATGGATCACCTAATATGTGTTTTATAAAAGGTGTTGATGGGGTAAACATGCCGTTATAAACATAAGATGTTCAAACGATCCCACCATTAGAAGTTGCAATGGGTTGCAATTGTCTTTTTTTGACTACCTTGTTTATTTAAATAATGGGATAAAGGTCACCTAACCAATATTTAAATATAACGTTGGATTCTAAATTTTTTTATTATTAATAGTCTATGAGACGTAAAGGGTATAATAAATGAAATATATAATTATATCAACGATTACTAAAATGGAACTTTGTAAAATCTTGTAGATGGCCGACCACACCAACGCTAATAACGATGTACCAAACAAAACAACCAATCTCTTAGGGCGATCCTTCAAAGGGATCGTCTAACACCTAACAACTTCATGGATTGGTACCGCAACTTGAGAATTGTTCTCAAGCAAGAAAAGCGGGCCTACATTTGGATGATCCCATCCTTGATGAACCTAACGAGGAAGATGTGGAGGCCTATAATGGGGGTTAAATATGTGGAAGACTCCGTCCAAGTCTCTTGCTTAATGTTAGCAAGTATGACACCCGAACTCCAAAAGGAGTATGAGCTCCATGGAGCCTATGACATGATCACTCAGTTGCGGGAAACGTTCCAGCAGCAAGCTAGAGTGGAGCGCTTCGAAACGGTTCGAGCGCTTCATGCATGTCGGATGGAAGAATCCCAATCAGTTTCGTCTTATGTTCTTAGATGAAAAGCCACATCGACCGCCTTCAAAGGCTAAATTGTCTGTCTCAAAGGAGTTGGCCACAGATTTGATCCTTAATGGACTATCTAAAAGGTTTGAGGCATTCGTCATGAATTACAACATGAACGGATGGGACAAGAGCATAAATGAACTTCATTCGATGCTCAAATCAGCTGAGGCGGGAATGGGTAAAAGGGTTTTACCCGTTCTCACCATTAATGAAGGTGGGAGAAGAAAGAGGTCTCTACCCCCTCCTAAGGCAAATGTTGCAAAAGGAAAGGGGCACGTTGGAAGAAAGGGGAAGATGGTTGTTAGGGCGGAACCTCCGAAGCCCAAGGAAAAGAAGCAAAAGGTTGCTGTAAACGACCCATGCTTCAAATGTGGTGAGATAGGGCATTGGATGAGAAATTGTCCAGTCTATCTCAAAGAGTTGAGAGAAAAGAGGGATGCAGGGCAAACCTTAGGTATAATTTACATGATACATGTTGAACTAAATGTTATTTCTTCTAACACATGGGTATTAGATACCGGATGTGGAACTCACATTTGCAATTTATTGCAGGGTGTTCAAAAGAATGAGCATTATGCAAAAGGGGAAATAAGTCTATTCATGGGCAATGGTGCAAAGGTTCACGTTGAAGCCCAAGGAGACTAAATTTTGAAGCTTCCAAGTGGTTTGGAAGTCATTTTATATAATGTATTATATGCTCCTAGTTTGACTAGGAACATAATTTCTGTTTCCCGTTTAAGACAATATGATTATGATTTCAAGTTTGTTGACAATGATATTCATGTTTCTTTAAATCATATGTTTTATTTTAAGGCCATACCTTGTAATGGTATTTATGAATTGGTTCATGAGAACACAACATATGATAGCTCAATATACCAAGCAACCACCAAAAGACTCAAATTAGATTTGAATGATACCTACCTTTGGCATTGCCGTCTTGGTCATATAAACAAGAAACGTATACAAACACTTCAAAAGAACGGTCTTTTAAAAACAAATGAATATGATTCATTTGATGTATGTGAATCTTGTTTACAAGGAAAAATGACTAAGGCACCCTTTAGTGGAACTAACGAAAGGGCAAAAGATTTATTAGGTATCATACATTCGGATGTATGTGGTCCTTTTAAGCCAATGACTAGGAACGGTGAAAGATACTTCATTACCTTTATCGACGATTATAGTCGCTATGGGTATGTGTACTTATTAAGGCACAAAGATGAAGCTTTTGAAATGTTCAAAATCTTCAAGAATGAAGTAGAAAATCAACTCAACAGGTCAATTAAAATTCTCCGCACCGATAAGGTGGCGAATACCTAAGTGATGTTTTTCAAGATCATCTTAGGAGTTGTGGGATTGTCTCACAACTCACTCCACCTGGAACACCACAACATAATGGTGTGTCTGAGAGGAGGAATCGAACCTTATTGGATATGGTTCGATCTATGATGGCTAGAAGCACATTACCTCTATCATTTTGGGGTTTCGCTTTGCTCTCCGCAGCCCGTATTCTGAATATGGCCCCAACCAAAAAGGTGGAAAAGACACCTTTTGAGATATGGCATGGAAGAGTTCCATCCCTATCGTACTTAAGGGTCTGGGTTTGTGAGGTTATGTTAAGACTCCCCCCAAACAAATTAGATCTCCGATCACCAAGTGTATCTTTGGGATATCCTAGAGATTCTATGGGATATTATTTCTATGATCCACTGGAACAAAAAGTGTTTGTTGCCAGAAAGGGTGAGTTCTTAGAAACTAAGTTCCTTATGGAAGGAACTAGTAGTAGAACAGTGGATCTTGAGGAGGATCAAGAAACACAGCCCGATGCACGTTTGGTTGAAACTAGCACTCAATGTGAGGATGTTGAGGATGATCAAGCGGTTGATCAATACACACAAAACGTTCGCAGAAGTGGTAGAACTAGTAATCCACCTCAAAGATACGGATATTCATGGATGGATGCTATGTGGTGGATTCAGATGAACCAGCCACATATCATGATGCAGTGTCCAAATTGGATTGTGACAAATGGCTTGAGGCCATGAACGTTGAGATGCAATCCATGTATGACAATCAAGTTTGGGAACTTGTTGAGCCACCTCATAATTCCAAAGTAGTTGGAAGTAAGTGGGTTTTCAAGAAGAAAACTGATATGCATGGAAACTTGGATACTTACAAAGCTAGACTTGTAGCAAAGGGTTTCACTCAAACTCAAGGGGTTGATTATGATGAGACCTTCTCACCTGTTGCAATGCTTAAGTCTATAAGGATATTGTTTGACATAGCAGCTCATTATGATTATGAGATTTGGCAAATGGATGTCAAAACCGCTTTCCTAAATGGATATCTTGAGGAAGATGTATATATGGTTCAGCCTGAAGGTTTTGTCGATCCAAAATATCCTATAAAGTATGCAAGTTAATGAAATCAATCTATGGATTGAAACAAGCATCAAGAAGTTGGAATCACCGTTTTGATGATGAAGTAAAAAAATTTGGCTTCATCAAAAACGCTGATGAGGCTTGCGTGTATAAGAAGGCTAGTGGGAGCACAATAACCTTCCTAGTATTATATGTTGATGACATACTACTGTTTGGAAACGACATTCCAACCATGGAAGGTGTAAAAACCTGGCTTGGAAGTTGTTTTTCCATCAAGGATCTTGGTGAAGCCGCCTATATTCTGGGAATAAAGATCTATAGGGATAGATCAAGACGGCTAATTGGTTTGAATCAAAGTGCATACATTGACAAAATCTTGAAAAGATTCAAGATGGAAAACTCTAAGAAAGGTACTGTACCTATTCAGAGAGGGACAATATTGAGTACGACTCAATGTCCAAGCTCAAAGGAAGAGCAAAATAGAATGAAGGCAATCCCATATGCATCTGCTATAGGATTCATCATGTATGCAATGATATGCACTAGACCAGACGTGTCATGCGCTTTAAGCATGACAAGTAGATACCAGCAAAATCCTGGTGATAGTCATTGGATGGCTATTAAGAACATTCTGAAGTACCTAAGGAGGACTAAGGACATGTTCTTGATCTACGGGTCTGGTGAAGAGGAACTCATTGTAAAAGGTTACACGGATGCGAGTTTCCAAACCGATCGAGATGATTCACGATCTCAATCGGGGTACATCTTTATTCTGAATGGGGGAGCTATTTCTTGGAAAAGCTCAAAGCAAGAAGTCGTAGCGTTGTCCACTACAGAGTCAGAATACGTCGCCGCTTCAATGGCAGCACAAGAAGCTGCATGGCTGAAGAAATTCATAGCCGATCTAGGGGTAGTCCCTTCCATTCAGGATCCCCTAGAGATCTTTTGTGACAACGAGGGTGCGATTGCTCAAATCAAGGAACCTCATGCTCATCAAAAGACTCGGCACATTGAACGGAGATTCAACTACATAAGGGATGAAGTTGAAAAAGGAAAGATATGTATTCGCAAAGTCCACACTGATAAAAACGTTGCAGATCCACTCACAAAGCTCCTTGAAAGGGCAAAGCATGAAGGTCATGTTTGTGCCACGGGACTTAGATATTCTAGTGACTGGGTTTGATGTTGTATTTTGTATTTGGATATTGGAACTAATGTTATTTAACTTAATTGTATGGTTATAATTTCATTTGTTCTTCTATTTTAGCATGTTTAAATCCGTGAATAAATGAATTATTCTCAAACGTCCGTAGTCGATCATACTTATGGGAACAACCATGATTGTAAGACTATAATGAACTTGGATTGGTTGATATTCATAAGGTATGAATATAGAGCAAGAGGTTGCTACCAAAGGTTCATTGATGTCTATGGGATATAGATATTGGACTGACTCGCTCTCAATTATTTCTGCATCGAATCTTTCTGATTAGTCATAAGAGATTTTGAGTAAAGGCGAATATCATTGAATCCTCAGACCTGAGATACATATTGGGTCTTGATATTCACCAAGTGTTGTACTTTGACTTAGTTCTTTGCTGTCATGAAAATTGGTAGTACATAAGGCTGAGTTCATGTATAATATGAGGTGATTGTGAGAGACGTATGTAGTCAAGATGGAATTTGTTCCTCTTATTCGTTGAGAGTTAGATGTCTAAGGCCTGTTAAAACTAAATCATCGGAGAATGACAATTCTGTGTCCTTGGATTTAATATGACATCTGTAACAAAAGGATAGATGATTGATTCACCTAAAACATTTTCAAGTAAGGTACTTGAAAGGGATGATGTTATTGAATGGCACTTAGTCATATACATTAGGGGTAGCAAACCGTTGCTAGGCGTCATTTGCTGCTTGCATCAATGTTCTATGAATCTTGTGCAAGTGGGAGATTGTTGAATTCGATCTGCCCAAGATACATATTAAATTGATGTGGCTAGTGTGATATGATCCAAGTCGGGTCATACCCAATAACAGGCTAGACAAACACCTGCAATATTTATTTATTGATTTGATCAATTAAATAAATAACAACACCAAAGGGTTTAGAAAATTGTTTTCTAAAATAGATGCACTTAAGAAATTAATAAATAAGATGGGTTATTTATTAATTCTAAGAGATTACTTTATAATTGTTACTTAATGGTTAATTAACATTTATAAAATGAAACCATATAATTGCATATAAGATGTTACAAATTAATTAACTTAAGTTTTAATTAATCATATGTTAATGCTAGTTGGGTGTACAAATAATATGTAAATGTTACATATTATATTTTGTAATTCTTATAAAAACAAATTGGTTTAATAAAACAAAAGGGATGCCACCCATTGGTGGCAGCAAATGCTCAGCCCAAGGGCTGCCTTAGAGGCCAGCCATCTTGCTTTAACAAATGAATTTGACACCCACAAGCAACATACATGCAATCCTTTCATTTCTCTCAAGTGTGTGCAAAAGAAAACCTTCTTTCTTCTTTCTTTTTCACGAAAATTTTCAAGTAGAACAAGGCTGGATTTTCTTTCAGCTTTAAAAGGGTTTTAAGCTGAAAGTTGGTGTTGCAAGATCCTAGCATCAAAGGTTCTTCGTTTGTGGCTTGGGGTACAACCTTCTTGAGGTCTTCTAGTTTGAAGATTCAGCCACAAGTTCATCTTTTTCTGAACCACTTCGATTTCCAGCAGCTCCAAAGGTTGTTATTTCACCGTCTTATGTTCTTTTCATTGTATGCACTTTCGTATATTGATCCATGGTTTGGGGTTGCATCTTAAATAGGCTTAATAACCATCTTATTAACATGTTTTAAAACCTTTTTTCCGCTGCGTTTCTCATATATATAATGTTTTATGAGCTTTGATAAACTTGTTAAAACCCCACATATAGTAGATAACACCTCTTACAATCTTCGGTCAATCTTTGCTCTGGTTTCCAATAGAATCAAACAAAAAACCATATTAGCCAACGTTGCCAATCCGTTAGGTTGCTACAGTACCCCTGAAAATGAATTTAGGCACAACACCTTTCGTTTACTTTGCAGAACACCGTCATAGCAGCAAGATTCCCCATATGACTGATTTTTGCAGATAATGACATGAATAGTTTTTCATTGCTTCAATCTTCACACATGCTAACCTGATTAACATTACCACCTGCAGAAATTCCCCTTCACATTCAGCATATCCCAATATATAGACATTGTGCTCTCCTGGCGTCTTCACACAGTGTATAGGGCAAAAGGTTGAAGGTTCCAATCCACAGTTGACAATATCAAACAAATCAGCATGCACGTAGATTCATCATCAGAAACCTGCTCACATCATCACTTTCTGATTGCATCTTTAATTCTCTATACATGGATTCCCCTTAAGAATGAGAATCCTCTTTGTGTGGATAGATATAACTTGATTGGCCCATAAGTAGACAGATGCTCCTGACTACCCCACAAAATCAACACCAACTGCTGACGTCTTCTCTTCCATCTTTCGTGTTCCAACTACATTCACCTACTCTGGAAGTCTAACGAATAATGGGGTATACATCGAACTTATTTGACAAAAGAACCTCAGGGTGAATATGCTTTGCTCATCCTCAAATCTGTGCAAGAAGTAGTTCTAGACTCTTTTTTTTGGTCCGAAACAAATACGGATGAGTCAATGCGGATGGCTCATTCGTGCGATTGAACATACGACTGGTCGAGTCGCACGATTGAACATGCGACTGGTCCAGTCGTACGAATGGTCCATTCGCATGGCCCAGTCGCATGAACGGGTCTGCACGTAGATTTTCAGATCTGTAGCTGCCAAGGCTGCCCAAAACCCTAATCTGATGAATTTTACATGAACCGAAACAAAGTAGGCATCATCAGATTCGAAAGGGTGATCAGAACATGGTTTCAAGTTCAATTTTAACATAGAAACACCACACGTAACAAGATCTGAGCAAAACACGAAGAACACGAAGTGGGTTTAACGTCAATATCTTAAATTTGATCCGGAAATCAAGAGCTCGGGTTGCTAGAATGACTGTTAGATTATTCCAGTAGTAACCGGCTCTGATACCAATTGGGAAGTCGGCTGGATCGATAAACATCCGAGCATGTTCTTGACAGAAGGATAAATAACAACACAAACCAAAAGTCAAACAATAATACGAACTATAATTGAATGGTTTCATTGATAAAACCTAACGATTACAAGATCGTTACAACATAAGAATCAAGACTCTTGGCCAGGGGAAGATCGAGCATGATCTCCCCTCTCATCTGGCAGCCCTAGGCTCCGGGCAGACTTCCTCTAAATCCTTAATCTCTCTACATATTCAAATTGGTATATATAGGACTCGGCCCATATTAGATGTGACTGGGCCCATTTGTGCGATTGGACCATGCGTATGGTTCAATCATACGGCTAGACCATTCGTATGGTTCAATCGTACGAATGGACCATACTTATGATTCAGTCTTACGAATGTCCTAATCGCATCTCTCTGTAGCATGACTAGTCCATTAGCATGGCTCAGTCGTATGACTGAGTCTCATGCGCATATGTTCCTGCGAATGACCTAGTTTCATGTGTTTACAACATATTAGGTGTATTACATTAAGCCTAGACTATTCAAGAAGCAATGGACACACTATATAGGACTATATATGCCCCAACAATATTTTAACAAGCATTTGTGGATCCAACACTTATATGTTAATCAACATTCCGCAGGAGATTTTTGAGTGGTCTATGGGTGTATTACAAGAAGAGACTATTCTAAGATCTTTCAAAGAGATGCCAAGCCTCAGGTCAGTGCCATCGCACAACAGAGAGGCACAACCGACAACGAATTCTAGAATATTTAGGTTATGCTTATCCTCAGGTCAATGCCACCGCACAGTAGAGAGACACACAACCTATCTTCTTGTTAGAGCATTCATTTTTATTTTTGTACATAATGCACCAACAACATAAGTTATTAGCTTGATTGCATTTAACATTTTTCGAAGTGCTTTGCTCATTTTTATGGTCGTCCGCACACATTTGTGGCGTTTATTTTGATCTTCGCCCCTTATTGGAACTGCGTTGATTGTGTTAACAGGGATAAGATGGCAACCCATAACAAGTTGAACAACTCAGTTTGAATTTTAAACCACCAATGAGGTCTACTCATCTATTGTGTTGAATCTACCGACACATCGTATAATGAACTAGCAACCTCTAGGTCTACTTTCTCTATATTACCTTAGTAGCATACTAGTTTTACTATCATTTTTCCTTTTATTTTGCTTAGACTTCTCAAACTTATACTTTGAATTTTGAATCTTAATCATTTAATATCTTTTAAAAGTCCCAAATAATCTGTTCCCTGTGTACTATTATTTTCCATAAACGTTGAATCTCAATCACAGATTTGATTTCATTTCTTTTAGTTAAGCTGTCCTCTTCCCTCGTTTTTTTAAGCAATTAAATACTGCACGGATTTAATACTAATTTAACCTATTCTCCCCCTAAAATTCTAAAACCGAAAATATTTTTGTGTTTTAGGATTTTTTAATAGACAGAAAAATAAGTAAAATAAAATAAAATAAAAGAAAGTTAACTATACTAGTCGAGCTACGAACTTTCGTCTTCTGGAATCACTTCACATTTCTTTTTCACGCCATTGACCTCTAACAGATATAAAAACCTAGGTTTATCAAATGCTTTAGTGTAGAGGTCGGCGCGTTAAAAATTCTGTATTTATTTTAACCACATCAATTAAGTGCTTTTCAAAATAGTCACGTATAAAGTGATATTTTATACCGATGTGTTTAGTTTTAGGATGTTGGACTGGATTTTTTCTTACGCCTATAGCAACAGAATTATCAACAAAGATTGGAGTGTTAGAAAGTTACAAATCGTAGTCGCGCATTTGCTATTGAATCCAAATGATTTGTGAACAACAACTTGCAGCAACAACGTATTCAGCTCCACATGTTAACAGAGCAATGGAGGTCTGCTTCTTACACTGCCAGGTGACTAACCGTCTACCAAAGAACTGACATCCAGCTGATGCTGAGTTGTAATTCATTTTGCAACCGCCATAATCCGAGTCACTATACGTTGTAAGCTCAAAGTGATCGTGATGTGGATACCACAACCCAAGTGTTGGTGTACCCTTCAGATAACGAAAAATCCTTTTGACGCCTATGAGATGGTTGACTTTTGGTTTTGCCTGATATTTGGAACAGAGACACGTCAGTACATGATATCAGGTCGTGAGGCTATGAGGTACACGAGAAATCTGATCATTCCTCTGTACATAGTGGCATCAACCAGATCACCATTTTCGTCGGGTGCCACATCATGGTTTGTAGCAAGTGGAGTTCTAGCTGTGGAAGCATTCTCCATATCGAACCGACTGAGGATATCGCCTACATACTTGGTCTGATGTAGAAATAATCCCTTTGGTGTCTGATCCACCTGTAACCCGAGAAAGAACTTCATCATTCCTATGGCACTCATCTCAAATTCTATTTTCATTACAGATTCAAATTCTTTACATAACTCTTTGTTTTGGAACCGAAGATTATGTCATCAACATAAATTTGTACGAGTAGTAAGTCGCCATCTTTTTCTTTGATGAACAATGTACAGTCAATAATTCCTCTGCGAAAACTGTGTTTCACCAGATGAGTTAAGAGTTTCTCATACCATGCTCTAGGGGCTTGATGGAGCCCGTAGAGAGCCTTATCTAGCTTGTAAACTGTATCCCGATGATAAGGATCCTCAAATCCTTCGGGTTGACTGACATACATTGTCTCACGGATTTTACCATGAAGGAACGCACTTTTGACATCTAGTTGATAGACTTTGATCTTCATGTAGGATGCATAAGCTAGAAATATACGTATTGCTTCCATCATTGCCATTGGTGCAAACACTTCATTGTAATCTATGCCTTCAACTTGTCGATATCCTTGAACTACAAGTCAGGCCTTATTCCTTATTATTACACCTTGGTCATATTTCTTGCATTTTAGCACCCATTTTGTACCAATCACCTTAGCACATTTTGGTTTGTCCACAAAGGTCCACACTCCTAATTTCTTGAACTGTGGAGTTCTTCTTGCATTGCACTGACCCATGCCTATCATTAACACTTCACTAACGTATTTTGGCTCAAATTAAGACATAAAATATCTATATGCTTCATCGTGAAGGTATTCCTTTTCTATTACCAAGGCATAATCAGCTGTGTATAGCTGATTGCTGGTTTGTACTCTCGATCTAACATCCCCAATGACATTGTCTAGGGGGTGACAAATATTTAGCCGAGATCCGTGAGTTGTTGGAACAACCACCTCATTATCCAGATTGTTAAACTCTGGTTCAAGGTCTGTAGCTGTTGGAGTATGAGGTTCCAAAATGTCAGAGGCATCAGGATTTGATGCTTGTGTACTTTCATTGGTAGGAACATGTTCCCCCTAGTCCACCTGTTCAGTCTCCACTTCTTTATCATCAGAGGAGGAATCGCTTACATCAAGTGCTCCCCTTAAAGAATTAGAAGATTCACCGTGTGGAGTTGATGCTGTCGAGTCTAGTGGTTATGTGTCTAGGACATCGTACATCATTCTAGTCATTAACTCATCATCTGGAAGAGAGGGAGGTATGTTGAAGGACTTAAAGAATCCATCATAGTCAAAGAAGAATGAAGGTCCCTTTCCAGCAAGGGGTGGTGTATCTCTGAACATCAACGTTGCACCACACCTCTACCTGCCCCGTTGAGTTGTTATAAACTCTCATGTTCGGTATATTGTATCCAAGAAAGATCCCTTCTTCAGCCTTCTCACTTAACTTCCCAAACTGAGTTTTCTTCAACAGCGTACATGGTGCACCAAATGGTTCGAGATACTCTAGGTTAGGATTACGTCGCTGGAGCAACTCATAACATGTTTTAGCATGACGTTTTACCACCAAGTCACAATTGAGGGTGTAACATGCATTGGCCACTGCCTCGTTCCAAAATTGGATAGGCAGTTTCGAGTCGGCTAGCATCGTTCTTGCTGTCTCTATCAAGCTCCGATTCTTTTGCTCAGCAACTCCTTTCATCTGTGGTGTGTAGGCAGACGCAAATTGATATACATTCCCTTTTTCTTTACAGAAAGCCTCCATCCACTGGTTCTTGAACTCTGTGATGTTGTTTGATGAAATCTAACTTTCAGCTTGTAGAATGATTTCAATGTAGTTACCAGATGTTTGAATGATTCAAAAGTTTCTGATTTCGCTTTCAAAAACATCACCTAAGAGAATCTTGAGTAATCATTTGTTACTACATAGCAGTACAAATCACCAGCAATTCTTTTAGTGCTGACGAGACCAAACAGATCCATGTGTACAAGCTCGAGAGGCATATCTATTAAGTTAACTTTCTTTGCCTTATGAGCCTTCTTGGTTTGATTCCCTTTCTTGCAAGCTAAGAAAAATTATGGAAGCTAAAAGTTCTTAACATTTACACCATTCACTAGATCATTCTGAATCAAGTGATTCGTATTTCTAGGATTAATGTGTCCCATTCTCCTATGCCAGGAGATTAAGTCCCTCTCTGTTGCCTTTGTCAAGAAGCATTGAACTGTGTGATCAGTTGTGGATGTTTTTGATAGACCCAGATATATAAATTGTTATATCCTGAAGCTGACATGAGAACCTTATCCTCCTCAATCAAATAGTCCTTCTTCAACACGTAGCACTTCTTGTTGTCAAAAACAACTTTGAAGCCTTTGTCACCGATCTGGGAGACTGAAAGCAAGTTGTTCTGTAGTTGTTGAATGTAGTTGACCTTATCGAACTTGACTTTCTGGTTTCCCACTTCGGCCTTAGTAGTGATATATCCTCCTTTATACCCAGCAAATGATACATGTCCTCCTTTAATTTGTTTGACGTTAAAGAGGAGAGACAAGTTCCCGCTCATGTGCCTAGACGCACCACTATCAAAAATCCAGGTATTTGTGATAGCACTGTAGTGGACACCCTACACATTCAAAGGAAATGATCAGTTTAGGTTTGGGACCCAAGCCTTAACTGTCTTGGGTGACCCAGAGGAATCACACATCATAAATTCAATCCCCTGTCCACTTAAGGATGAGGGCATATCGTTCTTCTTATTATTCTCATTATCAGACAACTTATTTGACATTTCTTCCATACGCCAGTTTTGTATAAGGCATGTTTGTGATAAACAAACGAATGGCTTAGAGTTTGAAGTTTAGGTTCATTAGTTCTCTTAGGAGGAGTAATAGAATTCCTTTTAGAATAACTTTCTTTTGTATCATAAAGTTCAACTTTCTTTTTGGGAGTCTAATAATAAGGACAACTAGAAGAAATTGTCCTCTTTTTCTACAAATGTAGCTAGATGTTCCTTCCACATGTTGAGGAAACTGTTTATGTGGGGTTGAGTGTGATACAGGTGTGACATGAGTCTGGTTAAGTTTAGTCACTTCTCCTTTAGATGCATCACCTTTATTAACAAAATTAATTGTTTTGATGTTTTGAACATCTTTAACATACCCTTTGGTTGGACTTTGATGACTAACACGTGTGTGGTTAACTGGTTTAGTTAGTTTGGGTTCTGAAATAGACTAGTGAACCTAACCTTACATTAACCCTTTTAAACGCATCATCTAAGTTCTTAACGGGCATCTTGCCTTTTGATTTCAAAGTAGCCTCCTTCTGTTTAGTGACAGATTTCCACGGTTTACCCGTGGAATCAGGGTCACTAACAAAGGAGTGGACACCACATGATCCTTTACTGGGTTGTTATTTACAAGTCTACATTTTGTATTTAAAAGGCTATCATGTGGTGGTGGAACTACTTTGTAACCCAACCTTCCCCATTATTTCGTTCTTTCACTAAGTGTTGAACTATGTGAGAAGAACTGATCCAACTATGCAGTTTTTGTTTTAAAGAATTAACTTTGACTTCTAAAACTACTTTTTCTTTCATTTTTTCTTCCAAAGAATTTAAATAGAACTTTATATCATTAGTTTGATTGAAAGCAACAACCTCGGTTTCCCTTAGTTGTTTACCCAAAAGTTCTATTTTTTTGTTTGTAACTCCAGTCATTTTGTTTTAAAATACGGTTAGCTTCAGTGCACAGTTGAAGATCATTTACCAAATTATCATTATGTTCTAATAACCTAGAAAATTTCAAATCAATCCTTTCTCTAAATTTGTCACATTCATTACAAGCATGTTTTCAAACAGTTGGTCTTTAGTACTTACTTGTGAGGAATCAGTTAAATCAGCCATCAATGCAGAGTTAGACTCTTCGGATGCTGGAGATTCTAAACTTGTTGCTCTTAGCTCTTCCTTACCTAAGTGATGTATTGCGTTCATAGCTTCTTTAGTATCTGACATTACTTGCTCAAATGTGATCTCACCTTCACTCGCAAAACCATCATCCATTCCCTCAACACAGGCAATGTTTGATTCACCCGTAGACACAAAGCGGTCAATGCCTCAATTGCGTCCAGTCTTGCCCTTCATCACCTTGAGCGGTCAATGCCTTTGTATCTTTGCTTGAAGAGGTAGCCCCACTCATGGATTTGTCTTGAAGGTTGAAGGTAGAAAATGGATTTCCATTTCCTATTTTCTCGGGCTTTACACATTCACGTTTAAAATGCCCCTTTTCACCACAACTAAAGCAAGTGACTTTGGTTTTGTCGAACCGAAGGTCATGTCCTATGTGGCTACAAGATTCTGTCCCATCTTCTTAACGTACTTTTTGGCTTGTCTAACTGCACTTGCAAGAGCCGACATGATATCCATCCTTTCCAGCTCGTTCTCGTAAACCTGCTCATAGTCTTCATCCGCAAGATGACAATTTCCGATCTTCCCAGCAACTAGACCATCATAAGATTGTACCACTGCTGCTAGAAGATCCATATGCTCCTTTGCAACCCCTATTGTTATATTACTAAGATTCTCGGTCTTCAACTTCGTAGTATTGGCTTCAGGCACTATGTATGGAGTCGATGATGACCCAAACGTTTCTGGGCCTCAAGCAATGGATTGTGAGGGAGCCACAGACTGGACACAAATGTTGTTTGCAGTGGTGCTCCTGAACTGTTGGAGTGGGGAATGAGTTGTAAAGAGAAGGATTCTGATCGTAGGATCCTTTTTGTGACTTGTACTTCATTCTCGGATTCCTCTTCTCTTAATTTCAAGATGAAGCCATTTATCTCTAACTTTGCAAGAATATCATTCTGTCTTAGATTAGACACAAATGAATCCTATTTATCTGGCAAACCGTCTGCAAAACTTGACACTTTATCTTCCATTGATGTTGTTACACCATGAGTGTGCAACTCACTCATCAGATGGTAGAACTTGTCAATGATGTAATCCAAGCTCTCCTTCCCTATCGAAGAGAAGTTATCAAACTCCTTCTTGGGAGCCTTAGCCTTCAGAGCCTTTAATGTTGCATTCCCATCATATCTCTTTTCCAATGCTTCCCATAACTTTTTCTCCTGCATGTTCTCAGAGACCTGATGAAAGATATCTTTCAGTATCGATTGAGTCAACAGGGCATACACTTTCTTTTCTGCATTGTACTTAACCTTCTGGTTGTCATTCATTCCTCCCAGAGTCAGCTTAACTCCATCAGCACCAACTGGCATCGTGTAAACTGTCTCATTGGATGCCCAAAGATTGGGATCAACTCCATTTAGATAGATCTCGAACCTGTACTTCCACTATGGATAATCATCTAACGTTATAAGCTTTGGTGGTTTATTATGATTCCCAATTTTATTTTCCAGAAGCAGAAGGTTCTGGATGCGAGAGTCCCTTCCGGCAGTAAAGGCAGTGAATTGATATGCCATTTCTACAAACTTTGAACTTTAGAACAAGGCTGGTTCACACATGCAAATGGACAAATGCAGATGAGTCAATCGTGCGATTGGACAAATGCAGATGAGTCAATCATGCGATTGGACAAATGCGGAAGAGTCAATCATGCAATTGGACAAATGTGAATGAGTCAATGCGGATGACTCCATCATGCGAATGGACAAATGCGGATGACTCAGTTGTGCGAATGAACAATGCGGATGGCCAATCCGGATAGCTCAGTTGTGCAAATGAACAATGCGGATGGCTCAGTCGTGCAAATGAACAATGCAAATGGCCAATGCGGATGGCTTAGTCGTACGAATGGACAATGAAGATGACTCAATCGTATGAATGAACTATTCATGCGACTGAAGGCTGCTGTGTTTGAAAAATTTTGAATTTTGACACTTTGAAACGAATTACAATTTACCTAGAAACCCTAATCTGCCGTATGACAAAAAACTTCAAGTTTAATGCTTGTAAACATCGAAAAACACCTGTGGACCCAAAAAGATGACTCTTATGAGTTAAAACGTGAGGTTTGGCACAATTCTAATGGAATCAAACGCAAAATCAAGAGCCAAAGCTCTTATACCACTTGTCAGGACCATGTACGTATGGAATACTAACAGATTTTGCGTTTATACCGAATCAAATAGTGTAGAATCCTATTTGATTGGCGATCCAATCAGTGAGAATAATTACTCATCGATATAAGATTGAAACTAAACGTTATGAATGAGTAGACATTGATCAGGATTGATTTATGAAGTTGGACAGGCTTTCTTGGACGTTCTAGATGGCTAGGGTTCGTAAGGGTATAAAGTGTTTCGAATTGTTCTTCAAGTGTTTTAAGTGACTTCAGGGTTATGTTTTTCCATGAATTAAGTGGTATTTATAGGTTATGGGTTTCCAATCGTACGACTGAACCATTAGCATGGTTCAGTTGTGCTACTAAATCATGCGATTGATCCATACACACGATTGAAGGTTCAGCCGTGCGACCGAATCAATCTTATGTCTCAATCGTGCGACTGATCCAGTCTCCTGGTTCAGTTGTGTGACCGGTCCATTAGCATTATGTGTTCATGCGTATGGTCCATAAGCATGGTCCATTCGCATGAAGACTCATACCACTAAGTTTGAACACATTTCTCAATCATTATTGACTAAGAACTATGCACAACAACCTCAAACCTATACAGTAAGTTCATTATACTTTAACACACAATAATACTATGAAATATTAAACATTATAAACATCAACTACATATTATATTTCATTTAACCCATTCATTACATATGTGTAAGACATGAAAGACTTTTACATTAAGCACATAAACTAGGGACATATGTATCAACACAAACCTTGTCAGTTTACAAGATTCCATGATTACAAGATTATACGATTAGCTAAGAGTATTTGGATTAACCAAGCAGGCTTGTCAGGCCCATAGATCTATGACGTCACCAAGCTAGCAATAATTAATGATTTCACATATAATAGTCAATACAAGGTAATTACTAAAGTTCAACTAACCACAACAAACGGGTGAATTGCCCAAGTATTTACAAGAATCAATCAAACGATTTTACAAGTGCAATGGTTATAAGATAACATGCCCCAAAGTGTAAATATAAAAAAAGGGATATAGAAATACTTAAATGATATATATATATATATATATATATATATATAATATATATATATATATATATATGTGTGTGTGTGTGTATGTGTGTGTGTGTGTGTGCAAGATGATAATAAGAAATAAACGATGCTCCAACAATTTCCTTTTTACAAGTCACCTAAACGTATTTATTCGAAGATTAAGTTCAACGTTAGGGTTTACGTTTAGACGTGATCTAGGGTTTCAAGGGAAGATTTGGAGTTTTGATAAATAAAAGTTAATGATAAAAACACCTTTATTTTAACTTAATGAACAGAACTATACCAATTAAGTAATTTAACATGAATTTAATCATTTATAATAGTTGACAAAGCTTAAATATAAAGTATAATGCATTTTATATTTATTTGAAATAATCACTATTAAACAATAAATAAAGGTAATGTTTGAACCAATAATATATTTTTTATGATTTAAATCATTATTTAGAGTCTAATTTTATAAAATTAAATTAAATGTAACATTTGTTAAAAATATTTTATAAAAATATTAAACTATTTAAAGCAATAATTTAGAAAATAATTAAGTGACTTTAAAAATTAATAATGATTACAAAATTGTTTTTTATAACTTTTCATAAATTTTATATCATTTTTTTAAAAGCTAGAAAGCCCTAAAAAATAGTTGAGGTTGCCCGGGTTCAAACCCGGGACCTCCAGGTTGTTTGGGGGTGTGTAACCAGTAGACTAGGGCCATTGCCGTGTTAGGGAATGGTTCCCAAATCTTAAGGACACAATTACAAAGAATCCCCAAACCATATGAACCCTAGATCGAATTGACCCAAATTGAAAGGAAATTCATTATTTTTAATGCTCATGATCATGGGCTTTTTGTTCCCCATGTAAAATCGAGCAGATGAGTGTGTTTAATTACCAAATTCGATGCTTAGAAGAGGAGAACAGGTACTGATGAGCCATGACCGAGGCTTGACTACATTTGATGTGAAATCATTGATGTTAATCAAATTGAACTCGTGTGAAGCTTAAAAGGACCGTCACAAATGAAAGCCCTTTGTCAATTTTAGTTAAGATCGACCAAAAGTTGAAGAACAGTACGGTTGCAAGTCGCGGTGAAGACGATGCTCGAATGTGAAGTGTGTGTGAGTTTCAGATAAAATTGTGTTTATTAAAAGTTTAGCAATAGTTTAACGATCATTTTGGTTCGATTAGTTAGATTATTATTAGATTTTAACTGCCGAAAGATTGACGTTTGAGAGTAATCGGTTACTCGACTCTAATCAACCCCATAATGCTTGAACTCAATTAAAGCTCATAATCAAGTTTGAATCGGTTTTACGAATCAATTGCAATGGTTTGGGTTAAATAATTCGAAGGTTTAATGGGTTTTGAGGCCTCGCCGGAGGTTGGCCGAAGGTGGCCGGAGGGTATCACCGAAATTACAGGGGAGAGAAAAAGGGTGGTTCGGGTTTTAGTCAATTACACAATTAGTCCTTGCAGGTTTGTTTTTATTATTTTATGCACAAAACTTTATAATTAAAGTTTCTAGATTTACACATAAGCCCCTAGACTTAATGTAACTTTAAGATTTAACTATTTTATAACTTATCAATTAGTTATAAGTTATTACTCTTATTATTATTATTATTATTATTATTTTTATGTAATAATTAACATTATTAGCTCTCAAATTAAAGAATTAAAGACAAATTAAAGAAAATAGACATAAGTAACATATGATTTTCATATTTGGCAACAAAGATCCTTACAAGAATTTAACGAAGCTAACTTTTAGTTAACCCAAAAATACATGATGTTACATGGTATCCATTGAGTATACCATATAACCCAGTGAGAGTAAGGGTCTTGAAGTATTATTGATTCATAGTTTCACCTATATTAAAGGTGAAGTTATCAAACTGTTGCTTCAAGAGGTCTTTCTTGTTCTCTTTAGCATCATTAGACCCCTCATAAATCAACTTCAGTGCATCCCATAGTTGCTTACCAGTTTTGCCATTCTTGAATCCTCTATAGATGAGTTAGGAAGTGCAGTTTGGTGGGTTGTCATGGCCTTCTGATCTACATCTATCTTTTTCTGGTCTTCTTAAGAGTAGTCGGTCATTTACTTTGGTATCATGCCACCTTCAAATACTGCTGAAAAGGTGCATGGTAGTTGAGGTCTAGAGATAATAGATCTCCATATCTTGCTATCTTGAGACTTGATGAAGCCTTCCATTATTTGGCATCGAGTATCAAAGTCATCAGGAGTGATCAGTGGAGACTTTTTTATAGTACTAGTTTCCATATCATCCTTAGTGAAAGCTGTCATTTGAGATATTAAGCAATTTGTGAAACTAAGAGGATTTAAAATAGTAAGATCTTACAATCAAGAGCCTAAAATGCTCTAATACCAATTGCAGGACCGGTTAAAGGATGGTAAATACAAACAGTCTCATAACGAGAAGATTGTTAGAACACTTAACATATCAAATAGGGAACTGAGTTTATATGAAAGATACTAAGAGCACAAGTTAGTAATGAGACAAAACAAAGTACAAGAATAAGATAAGTATGGTTTTTAAGAATATTGTAATTGCTCTCAAATTTTATTACAAATGTTACAAAGCATAAGATAAATACAAGAACTTGAGATACTTTATAATACATCCTACAACCAACTATACTTTGAAAGCCAGCTGGAAGCAATAATCTTGACAAAAAGATCAATATATAGTCAAAAGGCAGATCACCTTTTGACTTATGACTATGACATGCCATAGATCACATCCTAATATATTACAAAAAGGATAAAATGTACAAAATAGAAAGTTACAAACTCCAAACCATAATTTCAAGTTTACAAAAGCATAGACCTTTTCACAAACTTCTATAAGTTGGTGAGTTTTCAGAGTGGTAGCGGAAAGTTGGTCAGCCTTATGCAAAAGTTCACCGGATAAAGCATGTCTTCTTTGTGTTAATCAGTGTTCAGTCTCTTGGCTTTAGTGTCTTTGATCCTTTAGAAGACTTCATCTTTGGCTTCGGAGAACTTGGTCTTTGGCTTTAGAAGATTTTACGCTCAAAATATTTTCTCTGAAATGTGTAAAATATTTCAAAGTAACTCCTACTCTACACATCATGCATGCATGCTAGAAGCTCTTTGGCTACTTTGGTTGCATTAGCCTTTCAAACATAACCTTACAAACTCCCCTTAGGCTGATGCTAACAAAACAGAGAAGGATACTTAGATATTGACAATCCTTATTAGGATCAATACCATTCATTTCTTCATCAATTGGTTAGGATCCCTCAGACTCTCATAGTACATTCCCATGTCATAGAGATCATGCAGAGGAAGATCAAGCATGTCTTGCTAGAAATAAACATATTTACCTCTTTGAACTCTGATGACATACCATTTGTCTAGATTTACAACAAAACTCCTAGACAAAATGAGTCTTCCAAATGTAAAAGGCTTTACTTGTGTTTGAGTTGGTTGAGCAGCCTCTTCTTGAGCTACCTCAGGATGCTATAACTCATCCTGAGGTGTGGAGGTGGATGCCTTTGGCTTCTTCTTCTTCATCCTAGTGTCTGGCTTTATGGCCATCCTTTTCCTCGATTACTTTAACTAAGAATACTGGCCTTCAGCACCAGGTTGTTCTTGTGTTTTTTTCTCAGTTAGGTCATCTTCCCTCATAGGTTCAAAAGGAGAGGGATCAAGACCCTACTATGTATCTGAAGATGAAGTTGGTTGTGGTTTAGCTCCAGGTTTAGGTTGTGTTGTCTCTTAGGGTTTGACCTTAATCTCAACTTCAAGAGGAGCTTGACTAGATGGAGAATGCAAGTTAACAAGCTCCCTCTTTTAAGATTCTTCTTGATCACTGTAATATGCTCATCCATAGTGGATATAGACGTTGAACAAGCCTCCTTTCCGAGAACCCATACAGTTTGAAGAAGCTCATCATCCTCTGCTTATAAGCAAACTTCTTTTGGCTCTTTTGAATGATAACTCTTAACTTTTCAACTTCTTCCGTCATCTTTCTCTTAGCAGCTTTTTGCTCTTTTATTACTTGTTGCTTAAGCTGCTTAAGATATTCAAATTTTATGTACTCATATGATAATGGAAGAAGTGTAGATGCTTGTAGAGACCTATGGCACTTGGGTAGCTAATCATGTTTTGCCTATCTACTTCCTTGTCTACATGAGGTTATTTAGTTGGCACAACCTCTATCTCAGGGCTTTCTTGAACTAGGGAGAGGGTAGGAGCATGTTTGTAGAGTCTTTCTACCTCCTTTCTTCTTTGATCTTAAGGAGCAATTCTGCATCCTCTACCTTCTTTCTTGCCTTTGACAACTCTTTGTTAGCCAGTTCATTGAGCTCTTCTAAGGGAAGAGAGATGAGTTCATCTATGTTGTAGTTCCTTGTCCCAAGTAGTTTAATCTGGCTACCGTCAACTCATTATCTTGAGTATTTGGCTTGGGGCAGCTCTGATTACAACTTCCATGAAGTCTAGGGACCCACTTGAACTCTCCCCCCTTAGCTTTCTCTTCCTCTCTCCCTCCTCATCCTCCTTAATCTCCTCAGGAGTGTGTTTCCTTTTCCCTTTGTAACTCACAGGCCTTGGTCACTTAGGGTAGAGAGAGTTTTGGCCTTCATTGGTTGGTTCAAAAGTCAAGTTCTGGCTAGAGAGAGTTTGTGAAGCACCTTCACCATCTTGTGCATCACTAAGGGTAGAGGATGAAGTAGTTCCTGTGACAAGGTTCACAAGACTAGGCCTTGAGTCAAGATTTTCCCTTTGAAGCTAATCTTAGGGTCCACCTCAACATCCTTTTGACCAATGACATGGTCTATTAGCCTTTGTCTGCTTCTTTGTCTGAACTCTTCAGCAATCTTGTCTTGAATCCTCTAAGTCTCTCAGTTTGGCTGTTTTGACGACTTGGATTGGCATGTGACATGTGGACTAGAGGATGGCTGTCATAGTACTTTAAGGTTTGAAAATTGAAGACCTCTTGCTGTCCCCGAAGTCTATAAAGTATTAGGACTCTCCAATCAGCATCATACCTCTCCCCTGGTATTTCATTCTCATAGGGTGGATTAAACATACCCCTTGGGATACCTTCCCCGTATGAGTGAGTTCACATTAATGTGAACTTAAGGTGGTTGTTGAGTATGGACAATTGTAAGTGAGGGTGGTGAATCCTCAATGTCCATACTTTGAAAAGAACTTCTAGGTTTTATGATTGCTAGTACTTTCTCTCCCTTTTTGGTAGCATCACCCTAAGGAGGTACCACCCACCCACCCACCCACACGTGCGTGCACACACACACACATACATATATATATATATACATACATACATATATATATATATGTATATATATATATATATATTTACTATGCAACGTGCTTGGAAGGTTTTCGTTAACAATTGTTTTTTTCTCAATATCGTTAAGTCCTCCCCCATGAAGTGTGCATTCTCATTCTAGTTAGAATCTTATTCCCATATTCATATTTTGATCAATATGGTTGTAGAGGGATTGAAAGTGTAAAACCGTAGAGGTATTGAAAGTGTAAAATTGTAATAGACTGGGGTTATTTTTCTAGTTGTTAGTTATTGGGAAGTATAAATATATTAATAACACCAAGATTATCCCACTTGATTATTCACACTCTTCTCTTGTGTTCCTTAATTGATTTCAAGTGGTATTAGAGTTGTTTGATTCTCTTAGACGTTCTTGATTGGTATTCATTAATTTCATCATCGGGTAACATCTTCATTTGAATAAGAAATATGACATCTTGCAATTAAACAAAGGAACCAAGTGTTACCCGTTGTTGCTTCGGCTTGAAATAGCAAGTGGACGGAATTTGATTGAATTAGAAGAAACTAAGGATGCAACAACAAAGAATCAGAGTGATATAAAGTGGGTAAAGATTCTGGTGGTGGAAATTCTAGAAATTTTACAAAGAATTCACAACAATTTAGATAAGCAATCTAACCATGACTCATATACTTACAATGGTAATGGAAAATTTGAGGTTTATTTTAGCCATCGCAACAATAATTATCTAATGAAGATGAATTCCCCAATTTAAATGTCGAAATGTGAAAGAGTGGTTATGTCACATAGAACACTTTTTTGTGACCGATTGATGAAACTCCGAGGGATGGAAGGTTTGGTACATTATTATTCATCCATATGACAAACCTTTACTCTAGAATGAATGTTTTTATGCAATCAAGGGGAGGTTTAATCAAAGGGATGCTTCGGTTAGAATATAAAGGGTTTATTTTAGCTAGATTTGCCATAGTTTTGGTGTAAGATACAATAGGGGCACTAGCGGCACTAAGGCAAACTGAATCATTATAGGATCTATGCCAAGCTTTCGATCTTGCATGGAAAAAGGTAGCCATATGTGATGTGTACGTAGTATTATTTTAGTTAGATTTGGCATGATTTTAAGGCAAGATGAAATAGGGGTACTAGCGGTAGTGAGGCAAACTAGATCGTTATAGGATTTATTTTAAGGTTTCGATCTTTCATTAACGAAGGTACTCACATGTGATGAGTACATAGTTAGACTACTTATAAGGGCAACTATACAAGAAGTTGGTTAACTTGTTAAATTACTTGGACCCAATAACTTATTGAAGCTTACATGCTAGCAAGAATCCAGGATGAGGCCATTAATAGGGATGGAAGATAAAACGGAACCCGATGGGAATACCTGAAACCTGAGACATCTAGGACAAGTATGCGGCCAGGTAATCGGGCATGAAACTGAGTATGGGATTAGTTTTTATTTTCTATGTGGGTATGGTATTTGGTGGTATACCTGTTTACCCAACTTGGCTATTCTATAAAGCATATCCGTTCACCCGATTATATATCTAAAATAATTTCTTTTAATTTTAATTATTTATAAATTTTCATTTACTTTTATTTATTTAAAACAAGTCATAAATATTAGATACTTCTTTTTGTTTTCCCCCACATTGAATACCTTAGTTTTCCTCCTTTCCTCTAGTAATCCTTCTTGCCAGCGGTCTCATTTTATGATATTTCTTTGATATCGACTTTCAACTCCATTTGTTTCAACTCCATTAAACTATAAACACATGTCGTAGCAACCCGAAGAATATATTTAAGAAACAATTGACATACCTAATTACCCACGGATATATATGATATCTAACGAGTATCCTGGCGAGTTTTGGCCTAGTTATGACAAACCCTTCTACAATTGGGTATGAGGTTGGGATTATCCAAACCCGTCCCAAACCCAAGCTATTATCATCATCATAACCATTAATGTTTTGCAATTCAATAATGGTCATAGATTTAATATTAGCAAGTTTATCAACTCGCTCAACAAAACTAGTGATTAGGACGGTAAATGATTCACTATGTTTAATTTTACTAACTTGTTTTCATTACTCCTCATTCGATTTAGGCATTACATACACATCCTTTACTTCTTCAAATGTGTCCATTTCAACCGCATATACTAGAGCATTGTTCAAATATTCCTCCCCCATTCGATTTCGTAAACCCAGCTTGATAACTTTTAGTTAGAAAAACATCTTTTAACGGTTGCGGTTCCAACCATTAAAATCAATGCTAGTTTCAATATCTGATAAAACAAATGAAAGACATATTTTTTCAAGTTTCTACTATTAGCCGGGCAAGGTGACACATTCAATTCAAGTTTCAAATATATCATCTTCTTTTACTAAGTGATAAACCCCTTAAACTCACTCAAAATACATCATATTTCATTCATATTAGAATTAATCGTAAAAGATCTAAAAAAGCCACTATCTTAGATACATCAAACTTTGAAAATCCATTACAAGGATTTAATCCCGACATATTTTCAACCAATGTAGTTGATACCTCATTAGATGGATTTCTCTGTTCTTGAATTTTCATATCCAAAACCATATTAAAAATCTCAACCTTAAAATGATGTCGATTAGTAATGACAGTCTTCTGGTATCTTAATAACTTTCCATTATATCCAACACCTTAGTATAAGTTTTTCCATAAAACTAAGTCACTTTTCCTAACATAGCATCAAACCCTTTTTGTTAAATCATTCAATGTTTGTTTTTTTTCTATTTATTAAGTTACTTGCTTCTAATAGTCTTGACTTTTTTTCGAAGATATTTAGAAAGAACATTTGTGTGGCCTAAGAAATATGTTCCATCAAGTGTGAATAAAATACAAACTATAGTTTTATAAAATAGGATAGAATAACTTTTGCACTAGTTCATTGTTGAATGATAGCTCCTTCTTTTTTTAGCATAATGAATCACATCACAACTTCCTGAAATAATTTAAGCCCACTTATGATTGTTGCATGATGAGAACCCCATCTTGTATCTCCGGATCATACTATGAAATTCTCTTGGTTTAATCATTTTCCAGTCTTAATTTCATATTAGGAAATTGCTTCCTCTACTTCTTTTTGCCTTCCATGTCATATCTTTTCATTTGCAAGAAGCATAAACCATATTAGCAACCATTTTAAGGTAATCATAAAACATTTTAACACCTTCATGCTTTTTTATAGCAGCACAATCACTAGTTATAGTTGATGATCAAAGCAATATATAATGTGCACATGGATTATCTCTCAAAATCATAGCTTTTAAGCCATTAAACTCTCCTCACATATTACTCGCACCATCATAACATAGACCCCTATCCTGTTTAAGGAATAAATAATTACACAAATCAGTTAATTTCTATTAAAGTTTATTTGTAGAAAGTATAAAACTAGGTACTTACTTGATTAATAATCGGCTGGTTATTTGCTAACAAAGAAATATTGGCATGTTGAGTAGTAGAAGATGTATCTTTCAGATGAGTAATTGTAGAAGAAGATGTATCTTTCGGATGAGCAATTCGAATTAAACTTTCTTAACAACCTTGAGTTTATCAACATATCTCAAAACTACCACCATTTGTTCTTTCAAAAATACGTCACTAGACTTATACACTAACAATCCAAACACATTATCCTTGATTTTTTCATAAGTCCTTCTTATTACCTCTTTCTCAAAGCAATCAATAATCTCCTTTTGCATTAATGGAACTGCTAATTTATACACTAATGTGTACTTACCAATCTCTGGATTATTCTCACTAACCAACTTTAATATTGAAAGAAAACAACCCTTTGAATGAGATTTCTCAAATTCATCATGATCTTATAATGATAAACTTTTTTCTAGGTAGAATCTAGCACTAATAAAAATCCTAATAATCTAAACCACTTTGCAACTTTTTCTTGACCACTTATCATATTTAAATTAACATCTATATATTTCTTTTGTTTCAAAAGATAATCACGTTTATGTATTGTCTTATATTTATCACTCTTAGCTGATCTGACATTATCTTTTAAGGCACCTAGTTCACTCTAATTACAAAATCCTTAAGTATCTCTTCCACCATGATTGCCAACATTTTTATAAAATAAATAATAATATATGAACCAAGCTTTGTCCACTTTAGTACTCTACTCTAACCGTGGATATGCATCAAACCATTTTACATTATAACATATTTGCCTACTAGAATACTCTTTGGATAGAAATTTATGACTTCATCATTAAAAAGCCTTTTTTAACAAGATAGTGTCTTCTTATGTCATCCATTTGATTAGGGTGATGACTAGAAACAGGTGGCCTATCAAAGGGAGCTAAAGGAAGATCATTCAAATCAAATCCATTTAGGATAGAATAAATTTAACTCGAACAATTGAAACAGAGGGAATTGAATGTAGATGCATATGTACCTAGTTTACGATCTTAATGTAATATGTCTATCATGTCCTCAATGTAAATGAAATATATGAGTTGAATGAAATAGATTATGTGATGAATGATCTTAATGTTTAATGTTTTAGTGTATGAGTGTTTATTATTTATTAATGCATATTGAACTAATTATATAGGTTTGTGGTTGTTTGAATTAATCTTAGTAATGTAATGATTGAGAAATATATACAAACGTATTCATATGAAGTTCTCATGCGAAGTAGAGCATACGCATGAACAACTTCATGCTAATGAACCAGTCGCACGACTGAACCAGGATATTGGATCAGTCGCATGATTGTAATATGAGATTGACTTAGTCGCACGACTAAACACTCAATCGTGCGAATGGATCAACCGCATGACTCAATCGCACCATTGAACAATGCTAATGGCTTAGTCGCACGAATGAGAAACACTAACCTATAAATACCACTTAAATTATAAAAAAATGGAACACTTCGAATACCTACGTACTAAATCGTACCCTAGCCGTCCAAACACTTCTAAGAACCTGTTCCAAGTTCATAGATCGCACTAGATCGATTACCAATCGTTCTTAATGTTTAGATTCAATCTATAATTGTTTCTACGTGCGTTCTCACTGATTGGATCGCCAATCAAATAGGATTCCACACTATTTGAGTTGGTATACACGTTTATCAGTTAGTATTTCATCCAATACACAATCCTAACAAGTGTATCAGAGCCTTTGGCTCTTGATTAACGTTTAAATTCAATCTACAATTGTTTCTACGTGCGTTCTCACTGATTGGATTACCAATTAAATAGGATTCCGCACTATTTGAGTTGTTATACATGTTTATTAGTTAGTATTTCATCGAATACACCATGCTAACAAGTGGTATCAGAGCTTTGGCTCTTGATTTACGTGTGATTCAATCGTTTTGATATAAAAATTGTGTTTTTCTCTCAAAAACACAATCTTTTTGTGTCAAACAGACGTCTTTAGTTCATAAAGTTAATGTTTCCGGCATACGACAATTAGGGTTAGTGAGAAATTCGTGTTTTTGCGTCCAAAATACCATAAACCTTCGAATTCTCAAAATCCAGCAGCTTCAGTCGCACGATTGACTCAATTGAACGACTGAATTCATCCACATCCTCATTCGCACGATTGGACTCATTCGTACGACTGAAATGTCCATTCGTAGTGTTCATTCGACCAGGTCCATACGCATGATTGATTCATTCGCACGTTTGAGCCATACGCATTGTTCAATAGCACGAGTTGTCCAATCTCCCACCTTCATTTGCACAAGTAAAACAGTTTGTTCCAAAGTTTAAAGTTGATAGTAATGGAGGATCAATAAAGTGGTTCCACCTTTAAATGAGACCTTGATGAATGCCAAAAGTAAATCAATCAACAATAACCCAATCAAGGATCATGTGGTGTCCACTCCTCTAGTAAGTGATCCAGATTCCACATGTAAACCAAATGAATCTGGCACTAAACTAAAGGAGGCCACTTCAAAATCACAAGGTAAAATGCCTTGTGTCAATCTGGATGAACAATTTGAAAAGGTTAAAGTTAAGTCTAGGTCAACCAAGTCTAATTCTGAACCCAAAAAGATCAAACAAGTTAACCACACACATGCTTCATGTCTAAGTCTAGAGTAACAAAAGGGAAAAGATGTTAAAAATGTTCAAACAATTAATTTTGTTAAACCAGATAAAAAACCTAAGCAAAAAATATCAAAACCCAAAAAAATAATGTCACACGTGTGTCACACACTTCTCCACAGAAAAAGCTAAATCGTCAAGCTGAAAGCAGATCATGCTACAACTGTGGAAAGTATGGACCATCGCATCTTACTGTCCTGATTATCAGACACCAAAGAAAAAGGTTGAACTTTATGACACTAAAGTAAGATCTCCCAAAAGAAGATCCATGACTCCACCAAAAAGAGTCACTGAACATAAAGTTCAACCTATCAACCAGTCGTCTATTTATCACAAACAAGCCTTACATAAGACTGGTTTATGGAAAGAAAAGTCTATCCTTGTATCTGATAATGAGAATAAGAAGACAACAGATCTTCCCTCACCCTCAAAAGGTCAATAGGTGGAATTTATGATGTGTGATGCCTTTGGGTCACCAAAGCCAGTTAAGGCTTGGGTCCCTAACCTCAACTAATGATTTCCATTGAATGTGCAGGGTGTTCGCTATAGTGCCGATACTAACACTTGGATCGTAGATAGCGGAGCATCAAGGCACATGACTGGAAACCGGGCACTCCTGTCAAACATCAAAAAAATTAAAGGAGGTCATGTTTCTTTTGCGGGAAATAAAGGAGGTTACATCACAGCTCAAAGGGAAGTAGGGAACCAGAAAGTAAAGTTTGATAAGGTAAACTACGTTCAACAACTTCAAAACAGCCTACTTTCTGTATCCCAAATATGTGACAAAGGATTTAAGGTAGTTTTTGATAACAAAGAGTGTTATGTCCTGAAAAAGGACTATGTGATCCTCGAGGACCAAGTCTTAATGTCTGCCTCAAGATATAATGACCTTTATGTCTTGGATCTATCAAAGGCCTCCACAAGGGATCATCAAGTCCAGTGCTTCTTGTCAAAAGCTACCGAGAAGGATTTAATCTCCTAGAATAGGAGAATGGGACACATAAATCCACAAAAGATGAATCACTTGATCCAGAATGATCTAGTGCGGGGAGTAAACATCAAAAACTTTCAACTCCCGGAAAGGCAAACGGATGAAGAGGTCTCATGAGGAAAAGAAGGTTCATTCCATTGAACTGCCTCTTGAGCTTCTTCACATGGTTTTGTTTGGTCCAATCAGTACAAGAAGCATCGCAAGCGACTTGTACTGCTATGTAGTTACAGATGACTACTCAAGATTCACTTGGTTGATGTTTCTGAAATAAAAATCAAAAACATTTGAATCATTCAAGGAGTTAGTACCAACACTGGAGTCACTATATAAGCTGAAGTTAAGACAAGAACGCTCAGACAACAGAACCGAATTCAAGAATCAATGGATGGAGGCTTTCTGCAAAGAAAAGGGAATTGTGCACCGGTTCACTTCCGCCTACACTCCTCAGATGAACAGCATTGCTGAGAGAAAGAATCTCAGCCCAATAGAGACAGCACGGACAATGCTAGCAGACTCAAAACTACCTATCCAATTTTGGAATGAGGCAGTAGCCAATGCGTGTTACACATTAAATCGAGTTCTGGCAGTTAAACGCCATGGCAAGACGTGTTATGAGTTACTTCAATGACCTATACCAAATCTAGAGTATCTCGAACCGTTTGGCGCTCCGTGCACCCTACTGAAGAAAACTCAGGAGGGAAAGTTCAACGAGAAGGCTGATGAGGAATCTTCCTAGGATACCATATACCTAAAAAGAGAGTTTACAACCACTCAACGGGTCAAGTAGAAGTGTGGTGTAACGTAGATGTTCAGAGATACATCACCCCTCCTGCTGGGAAGGACCCGCATTCTTTTTCGATTATGATGTATTCTACAAGTCCTTCAACATACCTCTCTCTTCGTCTGATGATGACTTAGCAGCCAAAATGATGTATGATGCCTTAAACACCCCATCACAAGATTCAACATCATCTGGTTCACAAGGTGAATCGACTAACCATTCAGGGGGAGCACTTGATGTTAGTGACTCCTCCTCCTCTGATGAAGCCATGGAGGATAACCAGAACAATCAGGAGGAACAAGTTCCTGTTACTACAAGTCCACAAGCATCTAACAGTGATGCCTCTGAGTCTTCGGAACCTCACACTCCTTTTGCCTCAGATACGGAACCAAATGTTCATAATCTTGGTTCTGAGGTAGTTGTCCCCACCACTCCTAGATCACACCTAAATGTCTATCATCCTCTGGACAATGTCGTTGGGGATTTAAGATCAGGAGTTCAAACTAGAAATTAGCTATATTCAGCTGATTATGCCTTGGTAATGGAAAAAGGATACCTTCACAATGGTGCATATCATTGTTTTGTGTCTTAGTTTGAGCCAAAATACGTCAGTGAAGCCCTAAATGATGAGGCATGGGTCAGTGCCAGGCAAAAAGAACTTCAGTTCAAGAAGTTAGGTGTATGGACACTGGTGGATAGACCAAAAGGTGCTAAAGTCATTGGTACAAAATGGGTCTTGAAATGTAAGAAAGATGACCAAGAAGTCATCATGGAGCAAGGCTCAACTTGTAGTTCAAGGATTTCGACAAGTCGAGGGAATTTGTTATAATGAAGTATTTGCACCTGTGGTGAGAATGGAAGCCATCCGTATCTTCCTAGCCTATGCCTCTTACATGATGATTAAAGTCTATCAACTCGATGCAAAGAGTGCATTTCTTCACGGTGAAATCCGGGAAACAGTGTATGTAAGTCAACCCAAAGGATTTGAGGATCCATATCATCGGGATAGAGTTTATAAACTGGATAAGGCTCTCTATGGGCTTCATCAAGTCCCGAGAGCATGGTATGAAAAACTCTCAACTCACCTTGTGAAACACGGATTTCGTAGAGGTGTAATTGACTGTACACTGTTCATCAAAGAAAAGGATGGTGATTTGCTGCTTGTTTAGATTTATGTTGATGACATAATATTTGTTTCCAAGAATGAAGACTTATGTAAAGAATTTGAAGCAGTTATAAAGGCAGAATTTGAAATGAGTGCCATGGGAGAGATGAAGTTCTTTCTCGTGTTACAGGTGGATCAAACACCAAAAGGGATATTTCTACATCAGACCAAGTATGTAGGGGATATTCTCAGTCGGTTTGACATGGATATTGCTTCCGCAGCCGGGACTCCACTTGCTACAAACCATGATGTAGCACCCGACGAGAATGGTGATCTGGTCAATGCCACCATGTACCGAGGAACGATTGGATCCTTCATGTACCTCACTGCCTCAAGACCTGATATCATGTATACAACATGTCTTGTTCAAGATATTAGGCAAAACCAAAAGTAAACCATCTTATCAGGGTCAAGAGGATATTTTGTTACATGAAGGGTACACCAACACTTGGGTTGTGGTATCCTCATGACGATGACTTTGAGCTTACCGCATACAATGATTTGGATTATGGCGGCTGCAAGATGAACTACAAATCTACATCAGCACTTCGTCAATTCTTTGGGAGAAGATTAGTCACGTGGCAGTGTAAGAAGCATACATCAGTTGCGTTGTCAACTTGTGAAGCTGAATATGTTGCCATGACAAGCTGCTGTTCTCAAATCATCTGGATTCAAGAACAGATGCGGGACTACGGTTTGAAATTTTCTAACACCCCCATATTTGTTGATAATTTTGCTGTAATAGCCATTACTAAAAATCCTATCCAACATCCTAAGACCAAACACATCGGCATAAAATATCACTTTATACGTGATTGTTTTGAAAAGAATCTAATCGATGTTGTTAAAATAAATACATATTTTCAATGTGCTGACCTCTATACAAAAGCTTTTGATAAACCAGGTTTTCTATATTTGCTAGAGGTCAACGACATTAAAACAAAAAGTGATGTAATTCTAGAAGATGAACATGTTTAGTCCGATGCATAAAGTCTATTTTTCTTTTATTTTCTTTTACTTCTTTTCTTTTAGTTTATTTTAATTAATTAATTTTATTCATGTTATTTCTTCGCTTATTAAAATCCTAAAAATGAAAATCGTTTACGATTTTAGAATTTTAGGGGGAGAATAGGTTTACTTAGTATAAAAAAAACGAGGGAGGAGGACAGGCTAGCTGATAGAAATGAGATCGGATCTATGAAACCGATTCATAACTATGGAAAATGATAGTACATAGGAACAAAGCATTTGGGACTTTAAAAGATTAAACTGAATTAGATGCAAAATTCAAAGTATAAGTCTGCGAAGTTTGTGTAATATAAAAGGAAAAATGATAGTAAAACTAGTTGTTACTAAGGTAACACGAAGAAAATAAACCTAGAGGTTGCTAGACCACTAGATGATGTGTCGGTAGATTCAACACAATAGATAAGTAGACCTCGTTGGTGATCTTAAGATCAAACTAAGTTGTTCAACAAGCTATGGGTTATCATCTTATCCCTGGTTAACATAATCAACAGAGTTCCAATAAGGGGTGACGAGCAAAATAAACACCACAAATGTGTGCGGATGACCAAAATATAAGCAAAGCACAGGATAAAAAAATGCAAAAAACAATCAAACGAATAACCTATGTTGTTGGTGAGATCTTTGCAAAAAGATTAAGATTGCTCAAACAAGAAGATATGTTATGTGCCTCTCTGCTGTGCGGTGGCACTGACCTGAGGATAAGCATAACCTATATATTCTAGAATTCATTGTTGTTTGCCGCCTCTCTGCTGTGCGGTGGCACTAACCTGAGGCTTGGCTTCTCTTTGAAAGCTCTAAGAATAGTTTCTTCTTGTCAAACTACCCGTAGACCGCTCAATAATCTCCTGAGGAATGTTGATTACCATATAAGTGAGATCCACAAATGCTTGTTATAATAATTTAACTATTGTATCACCAATCTGTGTCCAAAGTCTCTGTATGGATTTAAGTGGACAAGTATATTGACAATCATCGTGGCTGCAATTCTTGAAAGTCCAAATCAATGTGTGCGTCTTATAGTACTAGAATGATTTCCTAAACTTGCTAATGACTCTCGACGAAAACAAGAATCTAGCATCAAATGATTTTGGAAACATGTACTGAATGAATTGTTTACCTATATGATTCCATAATGAATTGTTTCACTTATAGTCAAAGTAAATTGAAGTTGTCTGTTCAAGAAATAAATCTATTAGATTTCTATCTTAGGATTCTCACCTCACACAAAATCACAAAAACATTTTAGTTTTGTCGTTTAATTTCGCTTGTTTATATTTTTCTTTAGTTAGTTTAGCTTTATCTGTCGGACTATGATGTGGAATTCAATCTGGGATTTAATCACATAAAAGGGTCACGTCTGAGGTGACCAAACATGTGTTCAAATGGTAAATGGGTCGCGTCTGAGGTGACAAAAGGTGTCTTGTTTAAAAGAATCACAACTGAGGTGATCAAAAGTTTTCAAAGTTAAAAGGATCATGTCTGAGATGATTGATTGCTCAAATTGTTTAATCAATAGTTAAATGGGACTAAATGTCAAATGGTCATAAAGTCAAAATCATGAGTATGATCCATTCGCACGACTGGACCATGAGTATGGACCAATTGTACGATTGGACCATACATAGGCATTAGACAACTGAATGGAGCATGAGTATGAACCATTCACACAAATGGATTACAAGATTGAGCCAGTCTCCCAAATGGAGTTGTCCGAATGAGTCAGTCGCCCGATTGAAACTCAGTCGGCCGACTGAATGTGATCGACTGAACCAATCGCACGACTGAGATCCAATCGTCAGAATGAAAAGAGCGAATGGGTCCAGTCGCCCGATTGAAACCGAATTCAGTATAAATAGGGTTGTAGCCAATCGCATACACTCATCACTCCTTATTCGCCCTAAAATCGCAGACCATACCGTTACTTTGCCAAAATTTCCTCTGACCTAATTTGACTTCATATCTCAACATTATGATGATTTCTGGTGTTTAAACAGGTACAATGCGGTGCTATCAAACCAAACTTCAGTCATTTGACCCTAAAATCAATGAATTTGGAACTAACATGAACCGAAACTTAAAGTGGACAAATAACCTAATAAAACTAAGTTAAATGTTGAAATCAAGGTTATTAGGTGCTAAGTAGAGTGATTGTGAGTCTAATGAACCTAAACACAATGTATAATTTTAAGATTTGGTCAAAATTCAAATTTCAGTCGAACAAACAGTGGGTCATGCGACTGGACACCCGGATGAACTACAATCGCACGACTGAGCTGGACGAATGACTCAATCGGCCGAATGAATGAGACGGATGAACCCAGTCGGCCGACTGAACCAATAGCAGGCTCAGTCACCCGATTGAACTCAGTCGCATGATTAGTCACCCGACTGTACTCATTCGCATGATTAGGTCAAACGATTGAACCCAGTCGGTCCAATCGCACGATTGAACAAGACTGATTTCAAACAGGTTAATTATCAATGGTTTCTATTGTGTGATGATCTCACTGGTTATGCTTCTTGTGTTACAAATTGATGGCTGATCGGTGGACCATAAACACCAAGCACAATATTTGTGCTCATCTGGACGCCACAACTCAGAACGGTGCCGAGTTTGCTGGCATCATAGCCTTCCTGAAGAGGTCATGAATCCACAAAGCCATATCTACTCCATGCACTCCCTACAGGTCTATACAACAGGCCTTCTGGGAGGGTGCATTAGTTGATCGATCTCGTGAGCCCTACTGCATCCGAAGTACTATTTTTGGGTAGGATGTAGAGGTGACTGTTGAAGATCTCAGACGTGTACTGGATCTGGGTGACGATGCTGATCACCCAACCCGGCTTCACCCTCTAACTGTGAGGGGGTGCTTCCTCAGGATGAAGTACTCCGGGACATCAATGCAAGGGTGCTTAACAAAAGCAACCTGTGTCCCCAGTTTAAGTACTTGGCACATGTGATACTGAAGTGCATAGCATCGAGGAGGGGTGGATATGATGACCTATCAGACCAGATCTAGAATGTCTATGTGGCACTGGTACTTAACCACCCCTTCAGCTTCTCCAGCATGATATTTGCCTACCTTGTAGAGAACCTTGAGGCCAATGGCAAGGAGGGCTTCTATATGTACCCAAGATTCTTACAGATGATTATCGATTTGAAGCTGCCTGCCCTGCCTAAGGAGAGCCACGATGTTGTATCACTTGAGGTGATGGATGACACGACCTTGGGCCACATGAAGGTCTACAGGGGAAAGCAAGTCAAGCCCCCTGTGAGGAGACTGTTCGGGCACCTGGCCTGGGCGGATTACATGGGACCGGAAAGGCGTAAGTGGCGCCATGAGGAGAGTGTCTCAGATGTAGAGCAGATTGCTCTCCCATGTAATGACTCCGATAACGATGACGGTGACACCGTTGGGGACTCTGGGCCCACTACTTCTAGGGCCAGCACTGCACATGTTATACCTACACCACCCGCTCATGGAGAAGCCACCACCACCAGTTTCCATCAGGATTTTTGCCCTCCTGATGAGGAGGAGGAGAGTGATGAGGAGCCTCTGACAAGGACTATGGGCAGCAGGGTGGTTGCCACAGAGAGAGGTTTAAGGGCGGTTGGTGGACGCCAAGGGGGGTCCGGGGATTCTACTGCTGCTGATTTAGATCCCTCGTATACCCTGGACCCGCTCTGCAGCCAAGGGGGAGCCACAGTGCCTAAAGGCACAAGGAAGAAGAGAATGGCTCACCCCTATGACGAGAAGGGGAAGAGACTAAAGTTCACCTTGACCTCAGCTACCACCACAGCCACTACCTCAGCCACTACTTCCCCCATTACCACCACCACTGCTACCATTCCACCTGCCACCACTACTACCACCTCACACACCACTACACACCCAGTCCACCACTTACCCACATCCCATCCACCACCACTACAGCTCACCCACCACCACCCAAACATATACCACCTCCCATATTCACCACTGTCACCATCACCACTAGCCACCAGGCAGGATCATCATCTCAACCATCTTTCCCCTCCAGATCATCTCTACCTCCTAGTGGGGTAGAGGAATAGCTTTCAGCACTCAACCGTATGGTGCTAAAGTTGTTATACGCTGATGACGAGAAGACTACACAGCTTCGACAGTTAGTGGAGCTTACTGCTATATAATCACTGCAGATCTCTCAACAGGCATAGCAGATCGAGGAGTAGGCTCAGCAAATGGCTGCTCACAGTCTAGAGATTACCTAACTCAAGGAGCAGAACGTGTTATCTTCTAAGAAGATTGAAGAGTTGGAGGATGCCAAGAGGACCATCCTGCTCAAACTTAAGGGCTCAAAGGATGAACCTCTGAAGATCCGAGAGGGAGATGGTGATGATGGAGATGATGATGATAGTGATGATGATGATGATGGTGATGATGAAGGTGATGATATAGACAGAGGTAATGATGTGGATGGAGGAGACGATGAAGAAGAAGGAAATCCATCCGCTTCGAGTGCTCAAGAAGCTAATGAGAGGCGGACCAAAAGAAATCAAGATTAGAGTGCCCTGACATCAGCCCCGACAGCAGAGGACCACATGATTCAGGACAAATGTAATGCATAGATGTTTATGTAATTTAAATCATGTGTACTTGAATATTGTATTAAACTTATGTGCGTGAATGTTTATGTATATATTTTATGTTTACTGTCTTGATTATTTATTGATGAATGCTGTATTATATGTTTTAAATCAAGCAGATCCAAATTTTCAAAGAGATGAATATGATGTTGCTCTCCTACAGTAGATCAAGACTCTGTCACTATGATTCTTGATCTGAAAGGAATAGTCAGGAGGTCAGTGAGCTATGCTCCCGAAGAAAGAGAAATCATCCATGACCTCACTAATGAGCAAATGGCAGAAATGTTCTTGTTGAATCCGGATGAATTGGTCAAAGATGCCCCTACCTTCGATGTTGCTAGTGATGACGAGCTCCACGATGTTGATGAGATAGAGATTGAAGACATCACAACACAACACTATCCTGAATATACTAATCGAGAGGGAAATGTGGTTCTCGATTTTGGTGACACACTCCATAGTGGTTTATATGCTAAATTGGATACGATGGAAAGGGAGACCGAGAAATCTGAAAGCCAAGCCCAAGCCTCAGATGCTGATGTTGAGACCAAAAAGGATGAGTGGGCGGATTGTTTGGCAAAGATCTGTGCCCAGTGCACAACACCGAATCCGAGTGCCTACACCAAGCTCTACAGAGTAAAGAAGCATCTGAAGGTGTCTGGCAAGATTATAGCATGGGCTTACTTGGAGGATCTTAATGTATATGCTGTGAAGCGGGAGAAGGGAATCGAGTACTTTAGATTTCCACATGATCTGAAGACTCTTCCTAGTTTTGAGCTCAACCTGTTGGCACGCCTAAACCTAATGTATACTGATCCCAGGAAAATCTCCGGCTGGTTTGAATATGCATTGAAGAGAGAATACCACACACGATGGGTTAACTTCAAGCCTCGCAACCTACAAGGTACATTTGGAGGTCAGAGGTGGACCCAAGGATTAGGAAACCCAAAGTGGTGTTGAAGTGGAGTCCTCCTTGTACTATGTCAAAGATCCCTATGAGGAAATGCCACAAGGCTTCACTCCCAACTTCAAGTAATGGTATTATGAGTGGCGAACAGGAGAAGCGGTCATAGTGTTACAGAAAGAGCGCCAAATGGATACTATTAAGGTATTTGACCCAATGTGGCTAACCAACCTGTCAGCTAATGATGTTTATACTTTATACAGGTGGCCATTATTCTATGATCCACAGGATATTGTGCAGGCCCTCCAATTTTAGAATGTGATAAGACTCTGCGTTGCTTTTGAGATACACGCAGGAGTCACAGTTGAGGAGAGGCATAAGAAGTTTGACGAGCTAATGAAGGATGCCAGACAATGATAGAAACTAGGTCTAAGGGGGTGTTTGTAGATGCATATGTACCTGGTTTACGATTTTAATGTAATATGTCTATCATGTCCTCAATGTAAATGAAATATATGAGTTGAATGAAACAGATTATGTGATGAATGATCTTAATGTTTAATGTTTTAGTCTATGAATGTTTATTATTTATTAACGGATATTGAACTAATTATATAGGTTTGTGGTTATTTGAATTAATCTTAGTAATGTAATAATTGAGAAATATATTCAAATGTAGTCATATGAAGTTCTCATGCAAATGGCCCATGCTAATGGACCATAAGCATGAACAACTTCATGCTAATGAACCAGTCGCACGACTGAACCAGGAGACTGGATCAGTCGCATGATTGCAATATGATATTTACATAGTCGCACGACTGAACACTCAGTCGTGCGAATGGATCAACTGCATGACTCAATCGCACGACTGAACCATGCTAATGGCTTAGTCGCACGAATGAGAAACCCTAACCTACAAATACCACTTAAATCGTGGGAAAATGAAACACTTCGAATACCTACGTACTAAATCGTACCTCTTGTTAGGATCGTGTATTGGATGAAATACTAACTGATAAATGCGTATACCAACTCGAATAGTGCGGAATCCTATTTGATTTGCGATCCAATCAGTGAGAACGCACATAGAAGCAATTGTAGATTGAATCTAAAAATTAATCAAGAGCCAATGGCTCGGATACAACTTGTTAGGATCGTGTATTGGATGAAATACTAACTGATAAATGTGTCTACCAACTCAAATAGTGCGGAATCCTATTTGGTTGGCGATCCAATTAGTGAGAATGCACGTAGAAACAATTGTAGATTGAATCTAAACGTTAAGAACGATTGGTAATTGATCTAGTGCGATCTATGAACTTGGAATAGTTTCTTAGAAGTCTCTGGATGGCTAGGGTACGATTTAGTATGTAGGTATTTGAAGTGTTCCGTTTTTCCATGATTTAAGTGGTATTTATAGGTTAGGGTTTCTCATTCGTGCAACCGAGCCATTAGCATGGGTCAGTCGTGCGATTGAGTCATGCGGTTGATCCATTCACACGACTGAGTCAATCTCATGTTACAATCATGGGACTGATCCAGTCTCCTTGTTAAGTCGTGCGACTGGTTCATTAGCATGAAGTTGTTCATGCGTATGGTCCATTAGCATGGACCATTCATATGAGAACTTCATATGACTACGTTTGAATATATTTCTCAATCATTACATTACTAAGATTAATTCAAACAACCACAAACCTGTATAATTAGTTCAATATGCGTTAATAAATAATAAACATCATACACTGAAACATTAAACATTAAGATCATTCATCACATAATCTGTTTCATTCAACTCATATATTTCATTTACATTGAGGACATGACAAACATATTACATTAAGATCGTAAACTAGGTACATTTGCATCTACATTGAAACCAAGGGAATTAAACTTGAAGGAGTTGTTGACCCAATATCATCATCATTATTACAACCAATATCCTCATCTTGAAAATTTCTTTTAAAAAATTGCTAATTAGAACTTGTTTTTTCATCTTTCCAATCCCTTCTTATAACAATTATCATAATAACATTATAAATTGGAACTAACACAATTCAAATTTCTAATTTCAATATCAAATCTCTAATTCACCTTTCAAATCCCTACTTCATACATCTAATTACATAAACAATTATATTAGAAATCAAATCAAGTAACCATTAACCAATATCATCATTTTGAAATATTTTAAATCACTATTTTTTATAACAAATAACACTTATTAGAAATTAAAAAAATATAACACCAATCCCTAATTCCATAGAGTAAAAGAGAAAGAATCATAGAAATTTTACCTTGAAGTCTTGATTTAGTGAAAAAGAAAAGATTAGATGACCAATAACAAGCAGTGCATGTTGGTGGACGATGGTGGCAAGGCCGCCACCACATCAGCTCAGTAGAGTGGTGGTGGCAAGCCGGCGGAAGTAGGATGGCCGACGCTCGACAGTGGGGAATTTGAGATTGGGAGGCAGTTATTTTTTAAGTTATTTGGGTTAAATTGTGGTCTTGTTAATGCTATAGGCTTGTAAGCTTGTTAGGCCGTTTTAGGTTATTTAGTTTTTGGGCTTAATTAAATTTTGGCTTGTTATTGGGATAACTAATTACTAATATTTTTATAAAATGTAATGTTTATTTATCAAATATTAGACAATTTTTCTTTATATAAAAATATAAATTTTGCGCTACCTAAAAAAAGTTGTGGGGTAGAGTGACACATGGAAAAAGGAGTGTCACATGGAAAAAGGAGTGTGAAAAGATGACATGTGACAAAACTTATTTTGGTTTATTATAGAAGATTATCTTGCTTTTGATAATTCTAATTCTGGTGGGTGTTATGTCTATTTGCAAAGCCATTTAAAATTAGAATGGTAAAATTTTCTTGAGCTTAAAGGTTTAAACCATGCCTACAATAGGTTGGTGTAAATTAATTGTAGTGTAATTTAGGGGGAGTAAGATAAGAAGAGTAACATTTATCATTACTAGAAATAAAAATATAAAGAACTTTATGTGTAGCGTTGGAAATTCATAGCAAATATGTGACACATTCGAGACAACATGCATTGTGCTTAATCATATTGTGTCATATTTCCAAAATCGTGTCATATATAAATGGAACAATATTTTATGATAACTTGATAGGTACAAGATAGCAAATGATGTGTCCTATTATGTTATAATCGAGCATCATTGTGTAAGAAGAAGAATACTTTCTAGTTGTGTAATATTATAGAATCAAGTGATTATTTCGTGGTGTAATAATAAGCATTGAGTTTTAGCATATTGTGTCATATATAAATTAAGCATTACTTTGTGATTACTCTAATAGATACAAGATAGCACAAATTATGCTCTATTGTGTCCTAATTGGGCATCATTATGTAATAAGAAGTTTATTGTATAGTTATGTAGCAATATAGAATCAATTGATTGTTCATTTATTAATAATTTTATTTGTGTTTTAGCATATTATGTCATATATAAATAAAGTATCATTTTCTGACCATTTTGATAAGTACAAGAAAAAGTACAAGAATTAATATGAAGTACTTTGCTAAATTCTCTGATGATGAGTCAACACCATTAATCATCAATATTGAAGTAACTGATTCTTCAAGTTAGTTCACACTATAACTATTTATCTTAAATATTGTCTTATACTTAAGAATTATCTAATATATTCTATAATTCTTTCTTTTGTACATGAAATGAAAAAGATTTTAGAGGAAGATATGATGATCAAAGATTTTATATTTGAAAGAAGACAAGCAAAGATGTTAGTAAAAAAGAAGAACCATTAAAGAAAAAAACAATTGGTCTAAGAGAAAAGAAATTAAATATGGTGATGAAGTGAAAGAGGGAATAAGAAAAAAGGAAGATAATCTCAAAGGAAGTAACTGAAAAAACACAACTTAGATATGTTACTTACACCGGTGAAAATTTAAATGTCAGATGAGCAAAGGAAAGTTGTTATTAACATGGGCTTTGAAATTGTTTTGATTTTGGGTGCTATAAAACTATGATCACAAACAAGTATACTAAATGATGGCACTATACACTTTCAAGTAATAACGTCCTTGATAAATGATGTATTTAGAATAACAAATGGACCGATATGTATAAATCAAAAGGCTAAGCCAAACACTAATGATACTGCTAAAACTATATGGAGAAGCCAATTTGGAGATGACATACCAAAGAGAATTCACATAAGAAAATTTGTTGACTTTGTGGTAGCTATAAAACACTCTGGTAAGATGTTTAACCTTAATTTCTTGGTTGCTTTTTCATTGTAATGAAGCAAGAAATGAAACGCAACATGGTAAATAAACGGCTTTTAATATGAGTAACAACAAAGACTAATGTTAAAAACAAAAACTAGTGTGATTATATTTTGAATTGCTTAAGGAAAAGTAGAAAAGGAAGGATGGACTGGGTCAGAAGAAGAATTGTTCACTAGCCGTTTGGTGGTTCTTACGATAAAAAAAATAAATTATTTTATTACACAATCATGCATACCTTATATTTTACAATTATACATATGTTATCTAATATTGTGTCTTTTATGGTTAACACAAATTTTATATGCAAACGAGGAAAAAAAAGCAAAGGGAAAGGTCGTTGAAGAGAAAATTGTTGGAAAACATGACTATTCAATGTTTCTAAATCTTGAAGAAAGGGTTGAATATTCATTAATGAAAGATGTAGAAAAGGTGAACAAAAAAATTACAAAGAGCTTACAAAACTGAAGTAAAAAACATGCAAAGTGCAGTATAAGGGAAAGAAAGACAAACCAGAATACAAAGTGAAGCTTAAAGTAAACAAAGACACAACGGAAGGCAAAGTACAACTCAAGAGAAAGAAAGACACAATAGAAAACCATTAAAGGTAAAAATTAAAAAAACACAATGCAAAGAACAATGAAGATCATGATAAAGGTCAAAATAAGAAGGAGAAAACTTCAAATCAAGGTACTTGTGTTGTATTCTATTTTGTCATAATCTGTTGTGCCATATGGTGATAGTTTGTGTTATTATGTCATATTTTGATGTGTTATATTATGAAGTATTTGGTATTGTAATAAGTTATCACTTTTTTATTTTTTGTTAGAAGAAGATGATGTTGATTTTGAAGAATAAACTTTGCTACCACTTAACATAATGGATGATATAGGTAACAACGTTCAAGATGACCTTGCTTATAAAATGAATTGATTGAAAATGATGAGGTATGAAATTGTAAGAGTTATCTTAGAGGCTGATGCTAACCAAAGATCTTTCAACATACATTCAGAAGTACAAGAAAGTTACTTCAAAAAAATTTCCAATGCATAAAGAAATTCACTAAGTGTCAAATCTTTTGAAGCCAAAGACCAAATTCTTCCGAACCCAAAAGTGAAGTCTTCCAAAGCTTCAAGACAAAGTATCTTTTATCCTTTTTTTAATAGACTAGGATGTGAGCTATGGCATGTCATAGTCACTAGTCAAAAGGCAATTTACGTTATGACTTTACAGTGATCTTGTTTCTAGATTAGTGTTCTAGCTGGCCTTCAAAGTATGGCGGCTATAGGATATAGTATAAAGTCTCATGAATCAAGTCCTTAGGACTAAGCCTTGTAACATTTGTAAAACACCTGACAGAAATATACAACATTATTGAAAACCAATACTTGTGTTCTGCTTGTGTTATTACTTTTGTCCTTTATTTCATTTGCCAAGTTCCCTATTTGATCTATTAAGTGTTTACTCTTCAACTTGTGAAATTGTTGCATAAACATAATCGATCCTGTAATAGTATCAAATATTTTTAGGCTCTTGATTGTAAGATCGCACCATCTTTAATCATCTTCAGTTTCACAGACTCCTTACTTGTTCAAATGGCAACTCTCACTAAGGCTGACATGGAAATTTGCGCCATGACCAACTCTTCATTGATCACTCCTGATGACTTTGATACTTGGTTCCAAAGAATGGAAGGCTTCATCAAGTCTTAAGATACTAGGATGTTGAGATTAGTTGTCTCAGGACCTCTTATCCCAAGCACCACTTTAACAACTACTGGTGGTGGGATGATACCACAGAAGTAATTGACTGCTCTGAGAAAGACTAAAAGTAAGTTGACATAGATTAGAAGGCCATGATTGCTCTTCATACTACTATTCCTAAATCTATCAACAAAGATTTCAAAAAGTTCAAGAATTTAAAACTATAGATACATGTGTACGTAGTTTAGGAGCTTAATGTAAAATGTCTTTCATTTCTTACGTATATGTAATTGAATGGGTATGAATGAAATGCAATGTGTGGTTGATGCATATAATGTTTAATATTTCATTGTTTATTGTGTGATAACGCATATTCAACTAACTATATAGGTTTGTGGTTGTTTACATAATTCTTAGTCAATAATGATTGAGAAACATGTTCAAACTTAATCGTGTGAAGTTCTCATGCGAATGGACCATGCTAATCGACCATACGCATGAATACTTCATGCTAATGGACCATTCGCACGACTGAATCAGGAGACTGGATCAGTCGCACGATAGAGACATAAGATTAACTCAGTCGCATGACTGGACCTTCAGTCATGCACATGCATCAATTGCATTCTTCAGTCGCACAACTGAACCATGCTAATGGTTCAGTCGTACGAATGGAAAACCCTAACCTATAAATACCACCTAATTCATGGAAAAACTTAACAATTCGAATTCCTAAGCACATAATCATACCCTAGCCGTCTAGAGACTCAAGAACATCTCTTCCAAGTTCATAGATCACAGTTGATCGTGTTCTAATCATTCATAACGTTTGATTAATCGTTAGATTGATCTTAACTGCGTTCTCCCTAATTGGAATGCCAATCAAATAGGATTCCGCGCTATTTGAGTTGGTATACGCGCAGAATCAGTTAGTACTCCATAGCTAAACGGTCCTAACAAGTGGTATTAGAGCTTTGGCTCATGGTATTGCGTGTGATTCAATCGTTTTCGATGTAAAGCTCACGTTTTTCATCCAAAAACATACCATCTTTTGGTAGAACAGTGTTTTCAATGTCTCCAGATCAAAAAGTTCACGTTTTTTGGCTTTTGGCAGATTAGGGTTTGTGACAAATCTTATTTTGGTGTCAAATTATCAAAAAATCACGATTGGCTCAATCGCAGAACTGAACTCAATCGCACCTCCCATACACATGATTGAACTCAGTCGCTCATCCATTCGTACGACTAAACACCCCATTCGCATGGTTCATTCGCTTCTGCTCAATCGCACGATTGACTCATCCGCATTAGTCATCCGCACGATTGACCCAATCACATCTCTCCATTCGCACCAGTGAAATAGTTGTGTTCAAAATTTCTAAGTATAAAGAATGGAAGATCAGTACTCAATGTTTACTGTAGGTAGGGACTCACGTTCGGAACTTTTTACTTCTGGAAAATGAGATTGGGAATCATAATAAGCCAGCTAAGCTTATCACGTTAGATGATTACCCATGATGGAAGCAAAGGTTTGAAATTTATCTTAATGGTGTTGATCCCAATCTGTTGGAATCAATCGAGACTGGTTATAGTATGCCGGTTGGTGCAGATGGTGTCAAACTTACTCTAGGTAGCATGACTGATAGCCAGAAGGTAAAGTATAATGCTGAGAAGATGGTGTATGCTCTGTTAACTCAGTCGATACCTAATGATATATTCCATCATTAAAATCTGTAAAGGCTAAGGCCATGAAGAAGTAGTTTGATAACTTCTCATCGATGGGTAAGGAGAGGTTGGATGATGTCATAGTTCGATTCTACCATTTAATGAGTGAGTTGCACACTCACGGGGTTACAACGTCAATGGAAGATAAGGTATCAAGCTTTCACGATGGTCTGCTAGAGAAGTGGGACTCGTTTGTGTCTAATTTGAGACAGAACAATTTACTGGTAAAATTAGACATAAACTACTTCATCCTAAAACTGAGGGAGGAGGAACTGAGGATGAAGTACAGGTCACAGAAAGGATCTTACGATCAGAACCCGTCTCTGTATAATTCAACTTCCACCTCAAAAAACACAGGAACACCACTACAAACTGCGTTTGTGTCAAGTTCATTGGCTCCTCCGCTAGCCTCTACTTCAGGATCTGAAACGCCAGGGTCATCTAGCACCCAATATATAGTACCTGAATCAAATGCTACGAAGTTGAAGACCGACAATCCCGGGAATATAACTCTGGAGGTTGCAAAGGAGCATATGGACCTCTTAGCCGCAGTTGTTCATTCTTATGATGGTCTTGTTGCAGGAAAGATCGGAAATTGCCATGTGGCTGATGAGGATTACGAGTAGGTGGACGAGAATGAATTGGAAAGAATGGACATTATGTGGGCATTGGCAAGTGCTGTTCGTAGAGCCAAGAAGTTTGTGAAGAAGACAGGACAGAACTTGATAGCTACAAAGGATACAACCTTTGGTTTCGACAAAACCAAAGTTACCTGTTTCAACTGTGGAGAAAAGGGGCACTTCAAACGTGAATGTGTGAAGCTCAAGAAGACTGGTAAAGGTAATCCTTTCTCATCATTCAACCATAAGGAAAACTTCACAAGTGAAGCTGCATCATCAAGCAAAGATCCTAAGGCTTTGACTGCACAAGATGACGAAGGTCAAGATTGGACCTTTCGGGTTGTATCCCCGGGTGAGTCCAACATCACGAATGTTGAAGTTTTGGATGATGACACTGCAAACGAAGGTGATATAATAGTTGAACTACTAATGTCAGATCACGAAGATACTGCTACTGTGGTCACTCACCTAAAAGAAGAAGGTCCTAGAATAACATGTTCAGAATCACCAGCACCCGAACAGTCAAACTTTGCGATGATGGCTGATTCAACCGAACCTTCTTAGGTAAGTACCACAAACCAACTTTTTGATAATCATGTTTGTATTGAATGTAATAAATTTAGAGACAACATAGATTCAAAATTTGCTAGGTTATTAGATCATAATGATTGCTTAGTAAATCACTTGCAACTGTGCACAGAGGCTAACCGGATTTTAAAACAAAATGATCATAGTTATAAAGAGAAAATAGAGCTTTTAAATAAACAACTAAGAAAAACCGAAATTGCTGCTTTTAACCAAGCAAACAAAATCAAGTTCTATTAAACTCCCTAGAAGAAACTAAGAAAGACAAAGCAGTTTTGGAAGTCGAAGTAAACTCATTAAAACAAAAACTGCACAGTTGGACAAGTTCTTCTCATATAGTACAACACTTAGTGAGAGAACGAAACAATAGGGAGGGGTTGGGATACAAAGTGGTTCCACCACCACATGAGACAGTGTTAAATGCTAAATGTAGACTAGTAAATAACAACCCTGTTAAGGATCATGTGGTGTCCACTCCTCTAATTAGTGATCCAGATTCCATGAGTAAATTAGAGGAATCTGCCCCTAAAGAGAAAGAGGCTACTTTAAAGTCAAAAGGTAAAATGCCTATTGTTAATTTGGATGAACAATTCGAAAAAGGTTAAGATGAAGTCAGGTTCTAACATGTCTAATACTAAACCCAAAAAGACCAAACAAATTAACCAACCACGTGCACCATATCTTAGTCAAAATAAACTAAAGGGTAAAGATGCTCAAAATGTTCAAACAATGAATTTTGTTAAAGAAGATAAAACATCTAAACAAGAAGTGGTAAAACCCAAATAGACTAAAGTTACAAATATGTCTTACACTTCCCCACAGAAACAGTTCCACCGAAGTATAGAAAGTATACATGTGTACTTAGTTTAGGAGCTTAATGTAAAATGTCTGTCATTTCTTACGTATATGTAATTGAATGGGTATGAATGAAATGCAATGTGTGGTTGATGCATATAATGTTTAATATTTCATTGTTTATTGTGTGATAATGCATATTGAACTAACTATATAGGTTTGTGGTTGTTTACATAATTCTTAGTCAATAATGATTGAGAAACATGTTCAAACTTAATCGTGTGAAGTTCTCATGCGAATGGACCATGCTAATCGACCATACGCATGAATACTTCATGCTAATGGACCATTCGCACGACTGAACCAGAAGACTGGATCAGTCGCACGATAGAGACATAAGATTAACTCAGTCGCATGACTGGACCTTCAGTCATGCACATGCATCAATTGCATTCTTCAGTCGCACAACTGAACCATGCTAATGGTTCGGTCGTACGAATGGAAAACCCTAACCTATAAATACCACCTAATTCATGGAAAAACTTAACAATTCGAATACCTAAGCACATAATCATACCCTAGCCGTCTAGAGACTCAAGAACATCTGTTCCAAGTTCATAGATCACAGTTGATCGTGTTCTAATCATTCATAACGTTTCATTAGATTGATCTTAACTGTGTTCTCCCTAATTGGAATGCCAATCAAATAGGATTCCGCGCTATTTGAGTTGGTATACGCGCAGAATCAGTTAGTACTCCATAGCTAAACGGTCCTAACAAGTGGTATTAGAGCTTTGGCTCGTGATATTGCATGTGACTCAATCGTTTTCGATGTAAAGCTCATGTTTTTCATCCAGAAACATACCATCTTTTGGTAGAACAGTGTTTTCAGTGTCTCCAAATCAAAAAGTTCACGTTTTTCGGCTTTTGGCAGATTAGGGTTTGTGACAAATCTTATTTTGGTGTCAAATTATCAAAAAATCACGATTGGCTCAATCGCAGAACTGAACTCAATCGCACCTCCCATACACATGATTGAACTCAGTCGCTCATCCATTCGTACGACTAAACACCCCATTCGCATGGTTCATTCGCTTCTGCTCAATCGCACGATTGACTCATCCGCATTAGTCCATCCGCACGATTGACCCAATCACATCTCTCCATTCGCACCAGTGAAACAGTTGTGTTCAAAATTACTAAGTATAAAGAATGGAAGATCAGTACTCAATGTTTACTTTAGGTAGGGACTCACGTTCCGAACTTGTTACTTCTGGAAAATGAGATTGGGAATCATAATAAGCCAGCTAAGCTTATCACGTTAGATGATTACCCATGATGGAAGCAAAGGTTTGAAATTTATCTTAATGGTGTTGATCCCAATCTGTTGGAATCAATCGAGACTGGTTATAGTATACCGGTTGGTGCAGATGGCGTCAAACTTACTCTAGGCGGCATGACTGATAGCCAGAAGGTAAAGTATAATGCTGAGAAGATGGTGTATGCTCTGTTAACTCAGTCGATACCTAATGATATATTCCATCATTAAAATCTGTAAAGGCTAAGGCCATGAAGAAGTATTTGATAACTTCTCATCGATGGTAAGGAGAGGTTGGATGATGTCATAGTTTGATTCTACCATTTAATGAGTGAGTTGCACACTCACGGGGTTACAACGTCAATGGAATAAGGTATCAAGCTTTCACGATGGTCTGCTAGAGAAGTGGGACTCATTTGTGTCTAATTTGAGACAGAACAATTTACTGGTAAAATAGACATAAACTACTTCATCCTAAAACTGAGGGAGGAGGAACTGAGGATGAAGTACAGGTCACAGAAAGGATCTTACGATCAGAACCCGTCTCTGTATAATTCAACTTCCACCTCAAAAACACAGGAACACCACTACAAACTGCGTTTGTGTCAAGTTCATTGGCTCCTCCGCTAGCCTCTACTTCAGGATCTGAAACGCCAGGGTCATCTAGCACCCATATATAGTACCTGAATCAAATGCTACGAAGTTGAAGACAGACAATCCCGGAATATAATTCTGGAGGTTGCAAAGGAGCATATGGACCTCTTAGCCGCGGTTGTTCATTCTTATGATGGTCTTGTTGCAGGAAAGATCGGAAATTGCCATGTGGCTGATGAGGATTACGAGTAGGTGGACGAGAATGAATTGGAAAGAATGGACATTATGTGGGCATTGGCAAGTGCTGTTCGTAGAGCCAAGAAGTTTGTGAAGAAGACAGGACAGAACTTGATAGCTACAAAGGATACAACCTTTGGTTTCGACAAAACCAAAGTTACCTGTTTCAACTGTGGAGAAAAGGGCACTTCAAACGTGAATGTGTGAAGCTCAAGAAGACTGGTAAAGGTAATCCTTTCTCATCATTCAACCATAAGGAAAACTTCACAAGTGAAGCTGCATCATCAAGCAAAGATCCTAAGGCTTTGACTGCACAAGATGACGAAGGTCAAGATTGGACCTTTCGGGTTGTATCCCCGGGTGAGTCCAACATCACGAATGTTGAAGTTTTGGATGATGACACTGCAAACGAAGGTGATATAATAGTTGAACAACTAATGTCAGATCACGAATACTGCTACTGTGGTCACTCACCTAAAAGAAGAAGGTCCTAGAATAACATGTTCAGAATCACCAGCACCCGAACAGTCAAACTTTGTGATGATGGCTGATTCAACCGAACCTTCTTAGGTAAGTACCACAAACCAACTTTTTGATAATCATGTTTGTATTGAATGTAATAAATTTAGAGACAACATAGATTCAAAATTTGCTAGTTATTAGATCATAATGATTGCTTAGTAAATCACTTGCAACTGTGCACAGAGGCTAACCGGATTTTAAAACAAAATGATCATAGTTATAAAGAAAAATAGAGCTTTTAAATAAACAACTAAGACAAACCGAAATTGTTGCTTTTAACCAAGCAAACGAAATCAAGTTCTATTTAAACTCCCTAGAAGAAACTAAGAAAGACAAAGCAGTTTTGGAAGTCGAAGTAAACTCATTAAAACAAAAACTGCACAGTTGGACAAGTTCTTCTCATATAGTACAACACTTAGTGAGAGAACGAAACAATAGGGAGGGGTTGGGATACAAAGTGGTTCCACCACCACATGAGACAGTGTTAAATGCTAAATGTAGACTAGTAAATAACAACCCTGTTAAGGATCATGTGGTGTCCACTCCTCTAATTAGTGATCCAGATTCCATGAGTAAATTAGAGGAATCTGCCCCTAAAGAGAAGAGGCTACTTTAAAGTCAAAAGGTAAAATGCCTATTGTTAATTTGGATGAACAATTCGAAAAAGGTTAAGATGAAGTCAGGTTCTAACATGTCTAATACTAACCCAAAAAGACCAAACAATTAACCACCACGTGCACCATATCTTAGTCCAAATAAACTAAAGGGTAAAGATGCTCAAAATGTTCAAACAATGAATTTTTTAAAGAAGATAAAACATCTAAACAAGAAGTGGTAAAACCCAATAGACTAAAGTTACAAATATGTCTTACACTTCCCCACAGAAACAGTTCCACCGAAGTATAGAAAGTATACATGTGTACTTAGTTTAGGAGCTTAATGTAAAATGTCTGTCATTTCTTACGTATATGTAATTGAATGGGTATGAATGAAATGCAATGTGTGGTTGATGCATATAATGTTTAATATTTCATTGTTTATTGTGTGATAATGCATATTGAACTAACTATATAGGTTTGTGGTTGTTTACATAATTCTTAGTCAATAATGATTGAGAAACATGTTCAAACTTAATCGTGTGAAGTTCTCATGCGAATGGACCATGCTAATCGACCATACGCATGAATACTTCATGCTAATGGACCATTCGCACGACTGAACCAGAAGACTGGATCAGTCGCACGATAGAGACATAAGATTAACTCAGTCGCATGACTGGACCTTCAGTCATGCACATGCATCAATTGCATTCTTCAGTCGCACAACTGAACCATGCTAATGGTTCGGTCGTACGAATGGAAAACCCTAACCTATAAATACCACCTAATTCATGGAAAACAACTTAACAATTCGAATACCTAAGCACATAATCATACCCTAGCCGTCTAGAGACTCAAGAACATCTGTTCCAAGTTCATAGATCACAGTTGATCGTGTTCTAATCATTCATAACGTTTCATTAGATTGATCTTAACTGTGTTCTCCCTAATTGGAATGCCAATCAATAGGATTCCACGCTATTTGAGTTGGTATACGCGCAGAATCAGTTAGTACTCCATAGCTAAACGGTCCTAACAAGTGGTATTAGAGCTTTGGCTCGTGATATTGCGTGTGACTCAATCGTTTTCGATGTAAAGCTCATGTTTTTCATCCAGAAACATACCATCTTTTGGTAGAACAGTGTTTTCAGTGTCTCCAGATCAAAAAGTTCACGTTTTTTTTTTTTGGGCAGATTAGGGTTTGTGACAAATCTTATTTTGGTGTCAAATTATCAAAAAAAATTGGCTCAATCGCAGAACTGAACTCAATCGCACCTCCCATACACATGATTGAACTCAGTCGCTCATCCATTCGTACGACTAAACACCCCATTCGCATGGTTCATTCGCTTCTGCTCAATCGCACGATTGACTCATCCGCATTAGTCCATCCGCACGATTGACCCAATCACATCTCTCCATTCGCACCAGTGAAACAGTTGTGTTCAAAATTACTAAGTAAAGAATGGAAGATCAGTACTCAATGTTTACTTAGGTAGGGACTCACGTTCCGAACTTGTTACTTCTGGAAAATGAGATTGGGAATCATAATAAGCCAGCTAAGCTTATCACGTTAGATGATTACCCATGATGGAAGCAAAGGTTTGAAATTTATCTTATGGTGTTGATCCCAATCTGTTGGAATCAATCGAGACTGGTTATAGTATGCCGGTTGGTGCAGATGGCGTCAAACTTACTCTAGGCGGCATGACTGATAGCCAGAAGGTAAGTATAATGCTGAGAAGATGGTGTATGCTCTATTAACTCAGTCGATACCTAATGATATATTCCATCATTAAAATCTGTAAAGGCTAAGGCCATGAAGAAGTAGTTTGATAACTTCTCATCGATGGGTAAGGAGAGGTTGGATGATGTCATAGTTCGATTCTACCATTTAATGAGTGAGTTGCACACTCACGGGGTACAACGTCAATGGAAGATAAGGTATCAAGCTTTCACGATGGTCTGCTAGAGAAGTGGGACTCGTTTGTGTCTAATTTGAGACAGAACAATTTACTGGTAAAATTAGACATAAACTACTTCATCCTAAAACTGAGGGAGGAGGAACTGAGGATGAAGTACAGGTCACAGAAGGATCTTACGATCAGAACCCGTGTCTGTATAATTCAACTTCCACCTCAAAAAACACAGGAACACCACTACAAACTGCGTTTGTGTCAAGTTCATTGGCTCCTCCGCTAGCCTCTACTTCAGGATCTGAAACGCTAGGGTCATCTAGCACCAATATATAGTACCTGAATCAAATGCTACGAAGTTGAAGACCGACAATCCCGGAATATAACTCTGGAGGTTGCAAAGGAGCATATGGACCTCTTAGCCGCAGTTGTTCATTCTTATGATGGTCTTGTTGCAGGAAAGATCGGAAATTGCCATGTGGCTGATGAGGATTACGAGTAGGTGGACTAGAATGAATTGGAAAGAATGGACATTATGTGGGCATTGGCAAGTGCTGTTCATAGAGCCAAGAAGTTTGTGAAGAGACAGGACAGAACTTGATAGCTACAAAGGATACAACCTTTGGTTTCGACAAAACCAAAGTTACCTGTTTCAACTGGGGAGAAAAGGGGCACTTCAAATGTGAATGTGTGAAGCTCAAGAAGACTGGTAAAGGTAATCCTTTCTCATCATTCAACCATAAGGACAACTTCACAAGTGAAGCTGCATCATCAAGCAAAGATCCTAAGGCTTTGACTGCACAAGATGACGAAGGTCAAGATTGGACCTTTCGGTTTGTATCCCTGGGTGAGTCCAACATCACGAATGTTGAAGTTTTGGATAATGACACTGCAAACGAAGGTGATATAATAGTTGAACTAGTAATGTCAGATCATGAAGATACTGCTACTGTGGTCACTCACCTGAATGAAGAACGTCCAAGAATAACATGTTCAGAATCACCAGCACCCGAACAGTCAAACTTTGCGATGATGGCTGATTCAACCGAACCTTCTTAGGTAAGTACCACAAACCAACTTTTTGATAATCATGTTGTATTGAATGTAATAAATTTAGAGACAACATAGATTCAAAATTTGCTAGGTTATTAGATCACAATGATTGCTTAGTAAATCACTTGCAATTGTGCACAGAGGCTAACCGGATTTTAAAACAAAATGAGCACAGTTATAAAGAGAAAATAGAGCTTTTAAATAAACAACTAAGACAAACCGAAATTGTTGCTTTTAACCAAGCAAACGAAATCAAGTTCTATTTAAACTCCCTAGAAGAAACTAAGAAAGACAAAGCAGTTTTGGAAGTCAAGTAAACTCATTAAAAAAAAAACTGCACAGTTGGACAAGTTCTTCTCATATAATACAACACTTAGTGTGAGAGAACGAAACAATAGGGAGGGGTTGGGATACAAAGTGGTTCCACCACCACATGAGACAGTGTTAAATGCTAAATGTAGACTAGTAAATAACAACCCTGTTAAGGATCATGTGGTGTCCACTCCTCTAATTAGTGATCCAGATTCCATGAGTAAATTAGAGGAATCTGCCCCTAAAGAGAAAGAGGCTACTTTAAAGTCAAAAGGTAAAATGCCTATTGTTAATTTGGATGAACAATTCGAAAAAGGTTAAGATGAAGTCAGGTTCTAACATGTCTAATACTAAACCCAAAAAGACCAAACAAGTTAACCAACCACGTGCACCATATCTTAGTCCAAATAAACTAAAGGGTAAAGATGCTCAAAATGTTCAAACAATGAATTTTGTTAAAGAAGATAAAACATCTAAACAAGAAGTGGTAAAAACCAAATAGACTAAAGTTACAAATATGTCTTACACTTCCCCACAGTAACAGTTCCACCAACGTATAGAAAGTATACATGTGTACATAGTTTAGGAGCTTAATGTAAAATGTCTTTCATGTCTTACGTATATGTAATGAATGGGTATGAATGAAATTCAATGTGTGGTTGATGCATATAATGTTTAATATTTCATTGTTTATTGTGTGATAACACATATTGAACTAACTATAGAGGTTTATGGTTGTTTACATAATTCTTAGTCAATACTGATTAAGAAACATGTTCAAACTTAATCGTGTGAAGTTCTCATGCGAATGGACCATGCTAATCGACCATACGCATGAATACTTCATGCTAATGGACGAGTCGCACGACTGAACCAGGAGACTGGATCAGTCGCATGATAGAGACATAAGATCGACTCAGTCGCATGACTGGACCTTCAGTCATGCACATGCATCAATTGCATTCTTCAGTCGCACAACTGAACCATGCTAATGGTTCAGTCGTAGGAATGGAAAACCCTAACCTATAAATACCACCTAATTCATGGAAAAACTTAACAATTCGAATACCCAAGCACATAATCATACCCTAGCCGTCCAGAGACTCAAGAACATCTGTTCCAAGTTCATAGATCACAGTTGATCGTGTTCTAATCATTCATAACGTTTCATTAATCGTTAGATTGATCTTAACTGTGTTCTCCCTAATTGGAATGCCAATCAATAGGATTCCGCGCTATTTGAGTTGGTATACGCGCAGAATCAGTTAGTACTCCATAGCTAAACGGTCCTAACAAGTGGTATTAGAGCTTTGGCTCGTGATATTGCGTGTGATTCAATCGTTTTCGATGTAAAGCTCACGTTTTTCATCCAAAAACATACCATCTTTTGGTAGAACAGTGTTTTCAGTGTCTCCAGATAAAAAAGTTCACGTTTTTTGGCTTTTGGCAGATTAGGGTTTGTGACAAATCTTATTTTGGTGTCAAATTATCAAAAAATCACGATTGGCTCAATCGCAGAACTGAACTCAATCGCACCTCCCATACACATGATTGAACTCAGTCGCTCATCCATTCGTACGACTAAACACCCCATTCGCATGGTTCATTCGCTTCTGCTCAATCGCACGATTGACTCATCCGCATTAGTCCATCCGCACGATTGACCCATTCACATCTCTCCATTCGCACCAGTGAAACAGTTGTGTTCAAAATTTCTAAGTATAAAGAATGGAAGATCAGTACTCAATGTTTACTGTAGGTAGGGACTCACGTTCGGAACTTGTTACTTCTGGAAAATGAGATTGGAATCATAATAAGCCAGCTAAGCTTATCACGTTAGATGATTACCCATGATGGAAGCAAAGGTTTGAAATTTTTCTTAATGGTGTTGATCCCAATCTGTTGGAATCAATCGAGACTGGTTATAGTATACCGGTTGGTGCAGATGGCGTCAAACTTACTCTAGGCGGCATGACTGATAGCCAGAAGGTAAAGTATAATGCTGAGAAGATGGTGTATGCTCTGTTAACTCAGTCGATACCTAATGATATATTCCATCATTAAAATCTCTAAAGGCTAAGGCCATGAAGAAGTAGTTCGATAACTTCTCATTGATGGGTAAGGAGAGGTTGGATGATGTCATAGTTCGATTCTACCATTTAATGAGTGAGTTGCACACTCACGGGGTTACAACGTCAATGGAAGATAAGGTATCAAGCTTTCACGATGGTCTGCCAGAGAAGTGGGACTCGTTTGTGTCTAATTTGAGACAGAACAATTTACTGGTAAAATTAGACATAAACTACTTCATCCTAAAACTGAGGGAGGAGGAACTGAGGATGAAGTACAGGTCACAGAAAGGATCTTACGATCAGAACCCGTCTCTGTATAATTCAACTTCCACCTCAAAAAACACAGGAACACCACTACAAACTGCGTTTGTGTCAAGTTCATTGGCTCCTCCGCTAGCCTCTACTTCAGGATCTGAAACGCCAGGGTCATCTAGCACCCAATATATAGTACCTGAATCAAATGCTACGAAGTTGAAGACCGACAATCCCGGGAATATAACTCTGGAGGTTGCAAAGGAGCATATGGACCTCTTAGCCGCAGTTGTTCATTCTTATGATGGTCTTGTTGCAGGAAAGATCGGAAATTGCCATGTGGCTGATGAGGATTACGAGTAGGTGGACGAGAATGAATTGGAAATAATGGACATTATGTGGGCATTGGCAAGTGCTGTTCGTAGAGCCAAGAAGTTTGTGAAGAAGACAGGACAGAACTTGATAGCTACAAAGGATACAACCTTTGGTTTCGACAAAACCAAAGTTACCTGTTTCAAGTGTGGAGAAAAGGGGCACTTCAAACGTGAATGTGTGAAGCTCAAGAAGACTGGTAAAGGTAATCCTTTCTCATCATTCAACCATAAGGACAACTTCACAAGTGAAGCTGCATCATCAAGCAAAGATCCTAAGGCTTTGACTGCACAAGATGACGAAGGTCAAGATTGGACCTTTCGGTTGTATCCCCGGGTGAGTCCAACATCACGAATGTTGAAGTTTTGGATGATGACACTACAAACGAAGGTGATATAATAGTTGAATTAGTAATGTCAGATCACGAAATACTGCTACTGTGGTCACTCACCTAAATGAAGAAGGTCCTAGAATAACATGCTCAGAATCACCAGCACCCGAACAGTCAAAATTTGCGATGATGGCTGATTCAACCAAACCTTCTTTGGTAAGTACCACAAACCAACATTTTGATTATCATGCTTGTATTGAATGTAATAAATTTAGAGACAACATAGATTCAAAATTTGCTAGGTTATTAGATCGCAATGATTGCTTAGTAAATCACTTGCAACTGTACACAGAGGCTAACTGGATTTTGAAACAAAATGAGCACAGTTATAAAGAGAAAATAGAGCTTTTAAATAAACAACTAAGACAAACCGAAATTGTTGCTTTTAACCAAGCAAACGAAATCAAGTTCTATTTAAACTCCCTAGAAGAAACTAAGAAAGACAAAGCAGTTTTGGAAGTCGAAGTAAACTCATTAAAACAAAAACTGCACAGTTGGACAAGTTCTTCTCATATAGTACAACACTTAGTGAGAGAACGAAACAATAGGGAGGGGTTGGGATACAAAGTGGTTCCACCACCACATGAGAGAGTGTTAAATGTTAAATGTAGACTAGTAAATAACAACCCTATTAAGGATCATGTGGTGTCCACTCCTCTAATTAGTGATCCAGATTCCATGAGTAAATTAGAGGAATCTGCCCCTAAAGAGAAAGAGGCTACTTTAAAGTCAAAAGGTAAAATGCCTATTGTTAATTTGGATGAACAATTCGAAAAAGGTTAAGATGAAGTCAGGTTCTAACATGTCTAATACTAAACCCAAAAAGACCAAACAAGTTAACCAACCACGTGCACCATATCTTAGTCCAAATAAACTAAAGGGTAAAGATGCTCAAAATGTTCAAACAATGAATTTTGTTAAAGAAGATAAAACATCTAAACAAGAAGTGGTAAAACCCAAATAGACTAAAGTTACAAATATGTCTTACACTTCCCCACAGAAACAGTTCCACCAACGTATAGAAAGTATACATGTGTACCTAGTTTAGGAGCTTAATGTAAAATGTCTTTCGTGTCTTACGTATATGTAATGAATGGGTATGAATGAAATTCAATGTGTGGTTGATGCATATAATGTTTAATATTTCATTGTTTATTGTGTGATAACACATATTGAACTAACTATATAGGTTTATGGTTGTTTACATAATTCTTAGTCAATACTGATTAAGAAACATGTTCAAACTTAATCGTGTGAAGTTCTCATGCGAATGGACCATGCTAATCGACCATACGCATGAATACTTCATGCTAATGGACGAGTCGCACGACTGAACCAGGAGACTGGATCAGTCGCATGATAGAGACATAAGATTGACTCAGTCGCAAGACTGGACCTTCAGTCGTGCGGATGGATCAATCGCATGCTTCAGTCGCACGACTGAACAATGCTAATGGTTCAGTCCTATGAATGGAAAACCCTAACCTATAAATACCACCTAATTTGTGGAACTTAATAATTCGAATACCTAAGCACATATTCGTACCCTAGTCGTCCAGAGACTTAAAAACATCTATTCCAAGTTCATAGATCACAGTTGATCGTGTTCTAATCTTTCATAATGTTTCATTAATTGTTAGATTGATCTTAAATGTGTTCTCCCTGATTGGATCGCCAATCAAATATTATTCCACACTATTTGAGTTGGTATACGCGCAGAATTAGTTAGTACTGTGTACCTAAACGGTCCTAACAAAAACAACTTTGCCAAGCACTAAAGCTAATATATGAAGGGTTTGAGGAAGCAATGGAAAATAAGAAGGATGTCATGAAGTAGTACTTTGAAAACTTCACCTTCAAGTCAGGTGAAACTATAACTCAACAATACTTCATGTATGTTGAGATTGTAGATACACTATTGGATGCTAGAGTGAAACTTAAGAATAGGGACATTGTAAGCAAGTTCATGTTCTCTCTTCCCATCGAATGATGACACTATTGTGTGCATATTAAGATAACTGAAAATCTCCCTACCTTTACTCTCACTATGCTATATGGTATCCTAAGCGGTTACTAGATGGAGATGAACATACAAAATCCATCTCACGGCTTATCTACCACCCAGAAGAGTTCGGCCCTTCATGTGGTCGAAAGGGATATCAGCAAACTAAAACATCACCTCATCTGCTACGTTGACAACTCACAAAAGAGACCTTTCATCACATTCCATAGATACTAATAGGGAGCTATATCCAAGGAAGCCTATTCCAAGAGACAAGCTCATCTTAAGCCTTTGTGTCTTCAGACGAAAGTTATGGCAACTTTCTCTTCACTCTTGAAACCTGGACTGTATCCATCGAAACGAATTGGAATATATGGAGATAAATCACCAGATGGCTCTTCTTACTCACAAAGCCAAAACGTTTTACAAGAAGACTATGAGAAACTTTCCCTGCAGTGTATCTAGTGGAAAGTTTGGGCTGGATAAAAGCAAAGTGAATCTTTACAACTGTAATAAAATGGGACACTTTGCTAGAGAGTGTAAGGCACCAATGACAAATAGTGTCCATACATAATCCAGACCAAACTACATTAAGGGAACTCCAAATACTAAGAAGCCCAACCAACCAACGTAGCAAGTTGTAGTTGTTGTTAAAGAAGGAGGCTTTGACTGGAGCTTCTAGGTAGAAGATGTCTCTCCAAACCCTGCCCTGATGGTAGACCATGAAGAAACCAAGGTATTGTAACATCTTTGTGCACCTGAGTGCATTGCTAAAGTAAACATGTATAGGTCCTATAACTTGGAAGTGAGATCTCATCTTAAGTCTATGAATATTTGTTAAACCGTATTTTAAAAGGGTAGAAAATCACTATAAACTAAAATAGAAGATCGAGAGAAAAACATTTCTACCCTAAAACATTAAAACACAAATTACAAGACTCAAATCAAAGATCTGTTACCAAGTTAACTGAATGCCCGACTAAGCATGTGATGAGCAAAGCTAGGGTAGAAATTTGTGTTCTTGAAGAGGAAACCTTCAAAAACATCATATACTCATCCTTGCATGCAAAGATTTGTTATCAGAAATGCAAGAACTGGGATCAAGTGAGATAGCTAATCCACACACATTATTATATGTCATATCTACAAGGTGTGGAAGTAGTGAAGATAAGTTTCCCCTCATTAATCCTATCCAAGAAGAGGATGAATATGAAGATGATATAACAAATGATGAATCAAAGGTGAGTGAGGAAGTTCATCCTAAGATGGGTCACTATAATCCTGAAAAAAAGGAGCCAAGGATGGCCAAGTCATCTAGAAAAAAATGTGATCAGGGCTGCTAAATGAAAATCAATGAAAGTCTAAGAGATCAAACACCTTCAATCCCAAATAAAAACAAGCCTTTATCTTAGCTGGATTTGAAGTGGTGAAGATTGAAGACTTAACTAACGTCTCTAGTACCAGAAGTCCTAGTTTAAGTTCAAACCATCCTGGCCAAGAGTAGAAGGTTGAACAAATATGAACAAGTGTTACATAGGTTGAACCATCCAAGTCTAAGAGCAAGCTTCACCCTCAGAAGCCTTTTGGATCATCTAAGAAGGTGAAGAAGGAAATGGAAAGAGATCAAGCTCAACCTTATCCTTAGAAGAAGACCCTCAGAAGTATGTGTGTGGGTTGCATTTACAATTCTAAAAGTACCATAGATATGAACAAGAAAAAGAATTCTAAGAGAAAGAACAAAATAGCTTCAAAAGAAAAATCACTTTCCATTGTGAACAAAAAGAAGATAGGTGGAAAACTATCTTCGAAAGAAATTTTGGTCTTGGAAGAAAAGGATGCTTATGAAGCATTGAAGTTTTAGTAGTGGATGCAAATGCTTCTGAAGGTTCAGTCTTCAAAACTTGCAAAGTCATAAAAACTTTTGAAGTTTTGAAAGCCAAGTCTAGTCTTCCAAAGATGGTATGGAAGATGAAGGAATGCCCTTTGATTGCAGTCTCTTCATCAATAAAAACAAAGGATCCTTAAAGCTTGCATATACGATCAATAACTATTGAACTATCTTCAATTCATCTTGATGAGCCCAAGACTAGCAATGCTTGGGTTTCTAAATATAACTAACCATATTTTTGCTTGAATAGGAACAACTAAATACCAAGAGGAATGTATGCATCATTGATAGTGGGTATTCAAGGCACATGATTGGCAATAGCTATTTGCTTCTAAAATTTGAGAAGATTGATGAAGTGCCTGTTGCTTTTGGAGAAGAGTCAGGTGGTTAGATCATTGGTAGGGGCAAGGTCATTAATGGTAAGCTCGACATTAAAAATGATAACTTTGTTAAAGAGCTTGTGTAAAATTTTTTGAGTGTATCTTAATTTTGAGACCAGAGACATAACTTCTTCACTTAGCATGAGTGCATTGTTCTCAAGCCCGGGGTGATCACTACTTAAGAGCATATCATACTTAAAGTCCATAGAAAAAGGGAACATGTACAAGATGGATCTGCAAGAAACCTCACCTTCAAGACAAGTTTCTTGCTTTCTATATAAAGCCAATAGTGATTAGTCTATCTTTTGGCATAAAAGCATGCTAGAACACATATTGATTGATTATGGCAAGCATTAATCTAATATATACTTGTTGAGTCCAACAATACTCCATAAAGATGATGTTTCCAACCTTCAATGTTTGCTTTTTTTATTATTTTGTTTGTTAGTGATAATGTGTTTGTTTATGTTTGAATTGAATGATTGCATGCTTAACTTATGATGTTTGATTGATAAGTTTCATTTATTATTGTATGATTGATTGATAAGATGCATGATTACATGATTGTATGATTAACTGTTTAACTAATTGCACTTGTGTAATTAGCTTGCATTATATGTTTTGATTCACGTATGTTTGCTTGTATGACTTGTTACTTGTATGATTTTTGTTATGATTTATAATCATTATGATATACATGAATGATTAGTGTTCTGATATGTGTGTTATGTCTGTTATGTATGGTTTGATGTTTTGATAGTTTGGGTGGTTAGATATGTGTGATTGTTGTTTTGCCTTCTTGATTGTTAGAAACCATTAGTAATGAGATGGACAAGCTTCACCTACACTGTTTTTCACTTCAGAAATAGCCTTCAAAGATTCTTCGACATCCTTTTCTGTGATCAGGTCCTTTTCAGCTTCCTTTACTTGATCAGCCAAAGAAGTAATCTTCAATGCATTATGTAAGGATTCATATAAGGTTGATGTAACCCAAAACATTCAAAGTCTATGTAAGGCCCCGTTTCCGGGATGCTTACAGCTGGTCAACCATTGCACATAAAACATACATTTACAGTTATTTTACATAAACATTCGTAGCGGAAACATTCAAAAATGGCATTTCATTTCATCATAAAAACTTTTGCAAAATAATGCATCATTTGTCGGTTACAAAATTACATTTGTTTTATTACATCACAAAAGCTTTGAATAAATGGATGCCATCCAAAAGAGCTGAGCAGCTGCCTCGTGCCATCCTCAGCAACATTACCTGCCAACTAGAAACACATAAAAGTCAGCGTTGCTGAGTGAGTTCTAGCTTTATTATAAAACATACTTTTCTTTCATAAAACCATCCTTTCTCTTAAAATCATATTATACTTTACATTCGTTTGTGATCATACATCGTACGTACATACAGATAATATAATTATTATCTTCATTTCATTCATTCATCATTTCATTCATTACTTTCATCATCACTATGAACTTTACCCTTCATGCTCGTGATACTGTGCCTAAGCCTATAAAAGACCTTCATCGATGGTGCCCAGCACCAAGTGGTCACAGTACCTAAGGTAAAGTTCAGGTATACCATTGTCATATGCTATGCCCTTCATGCTCATGACACTGGACCTAAGCCTATAAAAGACCTTCATCAGTGGGGCCTAGCACCAGGTGGTCACAGTATGTAAGACACACAACAATGGTTCATCCATATGGTCAATCACAAAGAAGGACCCCAATGTGCATCCTTTGGGGTAGCTAACCCACACACCATTGAGCTAACACCTACAATAGGTGTTGACCTCCATACATTTGCTTGCAAGCCTTTCTTACATTCATTCATTCATTAATGCATGCATTCATCATCAAGTTAGTCTTTCATTATCTTTCACTTTACGTTACTTAATACTTCGTTCATTCATTTTCATAACACGTAAAGTCATGGGAAAGATAAACATACATCATCATAAGGAACATAAACATATCATTCATACATCATCATGCAGGGCTTCATACATACATAACAAACATCATGTATAACCATGCAACATCATCATCATCATCATAAGCATCAGTCACATAACATAACATGCCCATCATACCATCTATCACCCCAAAAGTCAACCTACATAAACCCGGGGAATCTCCTAGGTCAAAGACTACATTACTCCTTTTTCACCAAAAGTCAGAATTTATCCTAAGTGTTCATCCGCATTGACCCTATTGTTCATTCGCATTTGATTTGCTTCGTCCACATTTGCTATAGTTCAGCCATTAGCTATAGTTCATCCGTATTTGGCCTTACTCATCCACATTTCATGTACATAGTCAAATGCTCATCCGCATTGGCTTCATCTACATTTGACTTCATCCGCATTTCCGAGACTTAGTCAAATGCTCATCCGCATTGACATGTCTCATCCGCATTTCCTAGACTTAGTCAAATGCTCATCTGCATTGACTTCATCCACATTTCCCAGACTTAGTCAAATGTTCATCCGCATTTCATGCACTTAGTCAATTGTTCATCCGCATTGACTTCATCTGCATTGGCTTACTCAATGGTTAATGTTCATCCGCATTAACCCTTTCCATCCGCATTGACTTCCAAACACTTAGACAGATTTTAAAACTTAACATGTGTGCCTAAAACATCATATTCGATTCCTATGCACCATTCATCATGTTCTAAGCTTAAATCTTACCCTCTAAGCCTTAGAAACACAATCATACATCATCAAGCATGAACATAGTCACACATAACATCATCAGACATACATTCAAAGCATACGGGTCCGAAACCCAGTTAAATAAAAACATACATTCATGCATTTCTAGCCCCAAAATCAGTTAAAACCCAGTAAAAGAGGGGTCCTAGAACTCATCCTTGCAGCTTTTGAGTATGGCTTCCTCCAAACTCGTTTGCAAATTGAATTCAACCGCTTAGAAACCCACTAAAAACGTACCCGAACACATACAAACACACATAAGCATAAACTCGAGGACATAACCGGTTAAGAACATCATAAAAACATGAATTCTCACCTTGAATTCAAATTCTTTCTTCTTGTTCTTCTTCAAACCCGAGCTCTACTCTTTCTCTCTCTAAAATTCCAAACTCAAAAGTGAAAAGTGGCATGGCATGGGCGGCCATGCTACTTTTGTACTACATAAAAAGTAAATCTTGTACTTTTTACATGTTTAACCTCTCAACTTGGGTTAAATAGAATTTCTTTCTTTTCCTTCGCTTTATTCTTCTCTTTCTTTGACTTTAAAATAACCAGGTGTTACAGTCTATCCTACATGCATGCACATAAGTACCGAAGTAGAATGCCTTGGAAGTTTCACACTCTGTCTTAGAAAAATTTCTAAGTGTGAAATCTTATGAAGCCAATACCAATATCTCCCAAAGCCAATACCAATATCTTCCAAATCCAAACATGAAGTCTTCAAAATCTTCAAAGACAAAGTCTTCCGAAGCCAACTCTTGAAGAAAGATTTCTTCCAAAGACTTTTGAGTACATGCTTTTTCTGATGTACCTTTTACCATAAAGCTGGACCACCGTTCTGCTGCAACTCTGTTTGATTCACCAAATTTCACAAGTTGGTGAAAGGTCCATGCTTTTGGTAAACTATTCATTTAGGTTGTAAGTCTGTTACACTTTATGTACTTTTATCATTTTTGTAATATATTTGGATGTGAGCTATGACATGTCATAGTTACTAGTGAAAAGGCAATCTACCTTTTGACTCTACATTGATTTTGTTGTTGTCTAGATCATGTATCCAACTAGCCTTCAAAGTATGGCCCGCTGTAGGATGTAGTATAGAGTATCTCAGGTCCCTTTCTAATCTTTAAAATCCTTTTATGCTTTGTAAACACTTGTAAGGAACTTGAACCTGTGAAAACACAAAAACCTATGAATGTGATTGACTTAACTCGTAGCTCACCTATGCAAGAGGGTGATGCTACCAAAAAGGAGGAGAAAGTCATTACAATCACAGAACTTGGGAGTTCCTCATAGAGTATGGACATTGAGGACTCACCATTCTCACTTGCAAATATTCATACTCAGCAACTTCCTCAAGTTCTATTGATTTGGACTTTATATACTCTTTCATTCACTTCTTTTTAAGGAAGGCATACCAAGGGCTATGTCATCTCCACCTCAAGGAACTTCTAACTACATCATAGGGTTGATGTATGATGCTAATAGAAGAGCCCTTATTCTTCAAAGAGTTCAAGGGCAGCAAGAAGTCTTCAACTTTCAAAACTTGAACTACTATGAAGGTCTTGACCTTATCAACATGCCACTTGTCAACCCAAGCCAATCTAGACAAGTTGACAAGTTGGCTCAAAGGATTCAAGATAGGATTACTAAAGAGTTCAGGCTCAGAAGGAGACAAAGGTAATCAAGCAATGTCATCGGTCAACTAGATGTTAAGGCAGACCTTGAAATTAGCTTCAAAGGGAAAACCTCGACTGAAGCCCAGTGATAGAACTTGAGAGCCTTGTCACACCTACAACTGCTTCAGAAGTCCATTCCCTTTATGAGACATGTAACCCTCGGTTATTTTTTTAGAGTCAAAGAAAGAATAATAAAGTGAAGAAAAAGAAATAAAAGATATTGTACCCAACCTGAGGGGTAAAAAGTGTCAAAAAGGACAAAAGGTTTGAAAAGTGGGTGTAAAGTGGGCTTGGCCGCTCACTCTCTTCTTACAACCCCCAAATCATCGGATATTTAGAAAGAGAAAGTGCAGGTTTGGATTCTTCGAAGAACAAGAGCTGAAAAGTCGAATTCAAGGTAAGAAATTCATGGTTTTTAAGTGTTCTTAACTGGCCTTGCCTCGGTTGTATGCTTATGTGTGTTGTGTGTGTTCGGGTGTGTGTTCTTGGTGGGTTTCTAGGCGGTTGAACTCCATTGCCAACGAGTTTGGAAGAATCCATACTCAAGAGCTGCAAAGGTGAGTTCTAGAACCACTCTTTTACATGTTTTAACTGATTTTGGGGCTGGCATTGCATGTATGAACCTTTTATACAAGTAGGGTTTCATACCTGTATGTTTGAACGTGTGTATGTTGCGGGTATGGTGTGATTTTGGTCTATGTTCATGCTTGATGATGTTATGGTTGTGTTTCTAAGGCTTAGAATGTATGATTTAAGCTTAGAACATGATATATGGTGTTTGGGGACCGAATTATGATGACAAGTGTGCCCTAGGCTGCTCATGCGCCCAAACAGTAGTTCATACGCCTAAGTTTAGAAAAAATTGCTTAAGTGTTGACAAATGCGGACGAGCATTGACAAATGCGGACGGGCATTGACAAATGCGGATGAGCATTGATAAATACAGATGAGCATTGACAAATGCGGATGAGAAAGTCAATGCGGATGAGAAGGTCAATGCGGATGAGTAAAAGAAATGCGGATGCGTAATTTCATGCGACTGAACAAATGCGGGTGAGCAAAGTTAATGCGGATGAACAAATGCGGATGAGCATTGACAATGCGGATGAGTAAAGTCAATACGGATGAACAAATGCGGATGAGTAAAGGAAATGCGGATGAGTAAAAGAAATGCGGATGAGCAAAAAGGAAATGCAGATGAACAAAAAGGAAATGCGGATGAACAAAAGGGGAAATGCGGATGAACACTTAGAATATTTTTTGATTTTTTGGGGAAAAAGTGAAATGTAGGCTTTGACTTGGGAGGTTCCCAGGGGCTATGTAAGTTGACATTTTGAGGTCATAGATGTTATGTTGGGCATGTTATGATGTATGATTGATGCTTATGCAAGATGGTATGTATGATGTATGTAATGTATGTACGATGCCCTGTAGGACGATATTGACTGTGTATGTTGATGTTCCTTGTTATGTATGATTATTTTAACATGGCTTTACATTGAATGTTAATGAATGAAATGAAAGTATTATGTAACATAAAGCGAAAGATAATGAGAAGAGGAACATGATGAATGAATGCATGCATTAATGAATGAAGGAAAGTAAAGTAAGTCTTGCAAGACTTATATGTGGAAACACGTCCAATGAAGGGTGTTAGTTCAACAGTGTGTGGGTTAGCTACCCCAGAAGGATGCACACCAGGGTCTTTCTTTGTGATTGACCATTTTTATAGAACCTTTGTCGCTTACCCTAGATACTATGGCCAGACTGCTATGTGCCATGACGGGGGGTCTATTATAGACCTCGGCCTAGTATTAGCTTTATGCATGACGACTGGTATAGCACATGACAATGGTACACCTGAATTTACCCTAGTACTGTGGCCATGCAATTGTGCGCCATGATGGGGGGGTCTATGATACACCTCGGCCCAGTATCTATCTGCTTTATGCATGACAGTAGGGTAAAGTTCATGCTTTTTGATGGAATGAAAAGAAGTAATGATGAACATATGAATGAAAGTAAGAAAGCATGAATGAATAGAAATTAATAAATGAATGATGAAGATAATAATGATAGTATCTATGTGTACATATGATGTGTGATCACATGCAAAATTAAAGAACGGTTTTAATCAAAGTAAAGTATGTTTTATTATAAAACTAGAACTCACTCAGCAACGCTGACTTTTTATGCATTTTCCAGTTGGCAGGTGAGGTTGCTGAGGATAGCATGGGGTGGCTACTTGGCTCTTTTGGATGGCATTCATTTGTATATTTTCTTTGCATTGTAATGCGAACGAACGATGTTTCGAAATGAATGATTGTATTAACTTGCAAAAGCATTTATAATGAAATGAAAAGTTATTTTAATGTTCCATTGCGATGTTTTATGAAAGTTAAATGTAATTATATGTCTTATGTGCATTGATTGGCTAGCTGTAAGCATCCCCGGAATGGGGCCTTACAAGACACCTGCTGGTGAAGGTGTATCTCACCCTCTCTCTGGCCTGAGCATGGATGCTACTCCAAGCAATGAAGGCCAAAGCTCTCTCCACCATGAGTCACAAAGGTCTGTGAGTGACAAAAGGAAAAGGAAAATGACTCCTGAGGATAGGAGAGTGTGAGAAAAAGGAAGCTAAGGGGAGAAATTTCCTCTGCTGGGTCTATTGGCTTCATGGAAGCTGCAATCCAGGCTGCTCCTAGACCAAACACTCAAAATGATGAGTTGAAGGCAGCAGGATTGCTTACTTATAGACAAGGAACTATGATATTGATAATATCATCTCCCTCCCCTTAGAGGAATTGAATGAACTGGCTGATATGGAATTGTCAGGAGAGAATAAGACAGCAGAGGATGCAAGATTGCTTCTTCAAATCAAAGGGGAAAGGATACTAAAAAGGCTCTACAAACATGTTTCAACTCTCTCACCAGTTCAAGAAAGTCCTGTGCAGGAGATTATGGCCCCACAAGAACCTCAGGTAAACAAAGAAACTGATAATATCAACATGATCGACTACTGATAGGTGTAGATAGTATATATATATTTTCATAAAGATTTATCACACAGATTCAGTTTTAATTGGTTATTACTAATACTAAACCACACACAAAAGGCAAGTGTATCAATCCGTGGACACACCTAGCCTACTCAACAAACTTGACGATTTGACTATCGGATTTGGTTTTTGTTAAAGAAAATGATAAGTTGCATTGGAAAGATTTTTAGGGTTTAACAGCAATGATAAAACTAAAGTAAAGTAAGATTTGAAGTGTTTGGATTTAAAACCAGGGAATAAAAGTTATCATTCTAATTAGACTCCATTTATGTAACGGTGATGAATTGGTGGTGCGATTTAAAGATATGGATTAATGTAATTATGTTAATGTTTATAAAGATGAGTTGGCGTGATTTCTCGTTTATTCTGCTGCCGTAGTGACTAGGATCACGTCAGGTTGAGTTTTATTGCTTAGATCAAAGCCCTAGTAATGTAGGTAAATCTTTTGTGACCTATTTGACATATGATTTTTGAAAACATAACTTAATGTTAAAAAGGGAGTTGATCAAGTTCCTTCCTAACATACCATTAATTTTAGAAAATCATAACAGTTACTGAAGATTTCTCAAACTAATAAAAGGGAACCCGCAAATGATCAGAAAGTTAAAGTGAGATGATTTCTAATAACCATTTCTAGTTCATTAGCCATGGATTTATTATGAAGACCGGTTTCGCGAATGAAAGTTAATCATATGGTTTTCACCCTTGTATGACAATCACAATCACAAACCATAAATTTATAACTTCCCGTTCAAATGTAGACGCTACCCATCAATAGTTTTCCCAAGACCACCATAACATTAACATAATGTTTATCACACCATTAGTTCATCACAAATTACATAAGTTTCATCTCATTAGGATGAGAAAAGGAGTTTAGCTTATAATGAGCTTGAACATAACAACAAATAAGAAAGAAGATATATATATGTAATCACCGGTGAAATGGAACAATCAAACCGATAATCCACAATGGATGACGTTTAGACAATCCTGAGCTTCTTCCAAGTGTTGTATGCACCTCCCGAGCCTCGAAATGACCTTGAAGTCTTGATTCCTGAGAGAGTTCTGCAGAGTAAATCTCCCACCAAAGCTTTCCAAAACTGGTGAGCTTAGGCTTCTATTTATAGGCCTTCTGGAGTGTTTAAGCATGGCCTCGTGCCTAAAACGCACGACCCCGTGCTAGTACAATGCTTAAAAAAGTTGGTCGGCACGTACATGTAGTTGTGTCGGGCACGACCCCGTGCTAAATGGGGCACTACCCCGTGTTGGAGGTGGGGAACGGCCCAGTGCTAAATGGGGCACGACCTCGTGTTGCAGGTGGGGCACAACCCCGTGTCTACTTTTAGGGGACAGTACTTTTTGTCTTGTCAGATGCCCAAGCACGGGGGTGTGTTTCTAGCAAGGCATGGGGGTGTGCTTAATGAGGCTTGACCCCATGCGTGGACTCCAAAGCTCGGATTACTTCAATTTGTTGTTAAATATGCTTCTTTTGTCCATCTTGCTCTTTTAAACACCTGAAAACACAATTTAACATTTTTAAGTACATTTTCATCATTTTAAGGAAGATATTAAGGAATAATTGATGTGCTTTTGATAGGAGTTTTATGTATATTTGGAGCAAATCAAAATATCCCCACACTTGAACTTTGCTTGTCTTCAAGCAAAAATCACTTAAAACGACAAATCCACCAAAAACCAAATGAATCAAATTATAAACATGTCTTTCGAGAAACATGCAAGTAAACATTATTTTCATCCAAATAAAGTATTCTAAGCATATGTAAAATGATATCCTAGCAAGCAATAGATTGGTTAGTAAAGATTATTATCATGTAAAATCCACACTTCTCACAGGATGCACTCACACTCGGCTAAATATATGGAGTCATAATCAAAATTAAGTATGACTAATACACTCAATTGCCTAGTACGAATACGTATGAAATCATATGCTTGTTAAGGATCAAATCTCCACCTACTTAGATATTTACTTCCATAAATCATTAGGTCTTTGATGGGTTGTAACTTGGCTCGGGCTCGGGTATGGAATATTTGGAAAAAGTGGCTAATTGTTAAAGGCGACGGTCTTGGCTTATTTTTTCCAACATAAACTACAAGGAAAACAATAAAAGGTTACCTATACAATACTTCAAGCTAGAAGGGATATGCTAACTTAAGAACTCGTTTAAGGTAAGATTGTCAGACCGTATTTTGCTTTCAAGAACCGTACTTCATCATTTACCCGAAGATACACAAAATTTCCTTTCTCAAGGATCGTTTGGCTTCAAGCCTAATATCACCCAATCAGATTAGTTATGTGTATTCGTATTGAGATTCAATTTTATTCTTTTTGCATTTTTCATTATGGGACCAATTTCCACGGCATCTTTCATATCTTTTTGCCCTCTCTTTATAGCACTTTTTGAAATCCCACAAAATGGCGGAACTTGTTCCTTTTTTCGCCATTTCTTTCTTGCGTCAAACGTGAGATTGAAAATTTGTTCGCGGATTTCTGGGGGAAGTCCCAGTTTTGCGTGATGAAGGCAACAAAGCAAATTGAAATCAAAAGAATGCATTCCAGTTCTTTAAGGTTGTCGGTTAAGACCAAAATTTTTTATAAGCCAAAAACATGTCTTTAACAAAAATGGGTTCTGTTGAAGGCTTTTTGGTTAAGACTTGGTGGTTCGGGTGATTGAAAGATAAAAACGCTTATGCTCAATGTTAGGATCGTGTACTGAACGAAATACTAACTCATAAACGTGTATACCGAATCAAATAGTGCGGAATCCTATTTGATTGGTGATCCAATCAGTGAGAACGCACGTAGAAACAATTATAGATTGAATCTAAATGTTAATAACGATCTAGAATCGATCTAGTGTGATCTATGAACTTGGAACAGGTTCTTATAGGTCTCTGGATGGCTAGGGTACGTATGTAGTCGAAGTGTTCTGGATTCTTATGTTTTTCCACGAATTAAGTGGTATTTATAGGTTAGGGTTTCTCATTCGGACAACTGAACCATTAGCATGGTTCAGTCGTGCGATTGAGCCATGCGGTTGATCCATTCGTACGACTGAGTGTTCAGTCGTGAGACTAAGTCAATCTCATGTTACACTCATGCGACTGATCCAGTCTCCTGGTTCAGTCGTGCGACTGAGTTATTCGCATGAAGTTGTTCATGCGTATGGTCCATTAGCATGGGCCATTCGCATGAGATCATATTACTAAGTTTGAATATATTTATTAATCATTACATTACTAATATTAGTTCAACCAACCACAAACCTATATAGTTAGTTCAATAAGCATTAAACTACTAATTAATGAAATAATAAACATTATAAGCACAAGCACACATTGTATTTCATTAAGTACCCAATCTATTACATATGTGTAAGACAATAAAGACATATTACATTAAGCTCAGAAACTAGGTACATATGTATCTACAACTCCCCCTTGACCTAGATTTATCTATTGTCTTGCATTCTTCATAAGCTCCTCATATTTCTTGTACTTATCCTCTCTTGTAACTCCTGCATGTATTGCAAATGCAAAGCAGAGTCTGATCACGTTTTGGAATTGGAGGGCTTCTATAATATCTTGCGCATCATAGAATAGTGGCCACTTTATAAGGTGTAGACATCATCAGCAGACAAGTTAGTCAGCCACATAGGGTCAAATACCCTGATAGTTTCCATGTTTCCATTTCTGTTCAGCACTATGACTGCCTCACCTATTCTCCAATCGTAGTACCACCACTTGAAGTGTGGAGTGAAGTCCTGTGGCATTTCCCGTAGAGGGATTTTAGAAATCGTGCGATGAGGACTCCACTTCATCACTACTTTTGGCTTCCTAATTATGGCATCAACTTTAGATCTCCTAATATACCTTGTTGGTTGTTGAGGCTTGAAGTTGACCCACCTAGTGTGGTACTCTTTCTTTAAAGCAGCTTCAAACCAGCCTGACATATTACGAGGGTCAGCGTATAGCAATTTCAACTTTGCTAACCGGTTAAGCTCAAAACCAGGAAGAGTCTTCAGATCGTGTGGGAACCTGAAGTACTCGATCCCTTTCTCTCTTTTTACAGCATATGCTTTAAGATCTTTAAAAGGCCCATGCTATGATTTTTCCTGACACCTTGTGATGCTTCTTCACTTTATAGAATTTGGTGTAGATAGTAGACTTTGGAGCACTGTGTTGGGCTCTAAGTTCTGTAAAACATGCTGCCCATTCAGCCTTTCTGATGTTGACATCGGCGTCTGAGGCTTGGGCCTTTTCTTTGTCCTTCTCTGACTCATGCTACATTTTATCCAAAGTTTCGAAGGTATCACTAACAATGGTGTCTCCCAGATTGGGAACAACATTCCCTTTATTTGTCAGTATACTCTGGATAATGTTGGGTCGTGACATCCTCAATTTCTATCTCGTCTATATCATTCAGCTCATCGTCACTTTCCATGTTTACTGTCAGAGCATCCTTCACGATCTCATCAGGATTGAGTTTGAACATTTCGGCCAATTGCTCATCAGTGAGATCATGAGTTATTTCTCCCTCTTCAGGAGTGTAACTCATAGATCTCCTGACTATCCCTTGCAGATCAAGAATCATTGTTATTTGAGTCTTGACCTGCTGAAGGGGAGCAACGTCGTATTCATCTATTTGAAAATTAGGATCTGCTTGATTTAAAACATGTAACACATCAACCATTAGTCAATAATCAAAACAGAAACACATTAACAAAATATAAACATTATGTACATTAGTTTGATACAATATTCAATTACAGATGATTTTTTAAATAACATAAACAACTAAGCATTACTCTTGTCTTGTATCATGTGTTCCTCTGCAGAGGGGCTGATATAGAGGCACCTTTGTCTTGAGCTTTATTGGTCCTCCTTTCACTTTCTCATATGGCACCCATAGCAGATGTATCTCCTTCATCAACATCATCACCTACATCAACATCATCACCTGTATCTGTATCATCACCTTGATCATCACCATCATCATCATCATCACTGTCAACATCACTATCATCATCATCACCATCATCTCCATCTCCTTCTCTAATCTTTAGTGGCTCGCCTTTAGATCCTTTGAGCTTGAGCATGATGGACTTGTTAGTAGCCTCCAACTCCTCTATCCTTTTTGCTAGTGGACATTTTGCTCCTGGAGTTGGGACATCTCTAGGATCTGAGCAGCCATCTGTTGTGCCTGTTGCTCAATCAACTACGCCTGCTGAGATATCTGCTGAGATTGTGCAGCAGTAAGCTCTCTACTAACTGACGAATCAGAGCAGTCTTCTCGTCATCGGCTACTAACAGCTTCAGCACCATATGTTCAGTGCTGAGAGTTGTTCCTCTACCCCACTGGGAGGTAGAGATGATCCAGATGGAAAGGAGGGGTAAGATGACGGTCCTGCTTGGTGGCTAGAGGTGGTGGTGGTGGTAGCGATGAGATAGGTGGTGGTATAGATGTAGGTGGTGGTGGATGAGCTGTAATGGTGGTGGATTGGATGTGGGTACGTGGTGGAGTGGTGTGGTAGTGGTGTGTGAGGTGGTAGAGGTTGTGGCAGGTGGTGTGGTAGCAGTGGTGGTGGTAGTGGTGGAAGGTGTGGCTGAGGTAGTGGTTATGGTAGTGGATTAGGTCAGGGTAAACTTCAGTCTCTTCCCCTTCTTGCCATAGGGGTGTGCCATCCTCTTGTTCCTTGAGCCTCTAGGACAGAGGCTCCCCCTTCGCTGCTGGGCAGGTCCGGGGCATATGTGGGATCTGAATCAGCAGCAGCATCCCCGAACACCCCTGGGCGTCCACCAACCGCCCTCAAACCTCTCTCTGTGGCAACTAACTTGCTACCCACAGTCCTCGTGAGAGACTCCTTATCACTCTCTGCCTCCTCATCTGGAGGACAAAAATCCTTGTGAAAGCTAGCAGTGGTGGCATCTATAGGAGGTGGAGATGTAACATGGGTAGTAGGGCCCCTAGTAGAAGCGGGCCCAGAGTCTACGCCACTGTCACCGTCATCGTCGGAGTCTTCAGATGGAAGAGCAATTTGCTCAACACCTAAGTCACTCTCCTCATGGCGCCACTTTTGCCTAACCGGCGCCATGTAATCAAGCTTGGCCAGATGCCCGAAGAGTCTCTTTACAGGGGGCTTGACTTGCTTCCCCCTGTAGACCTTCATGCGGCTGAAGGTCGTGTCATCCATAATCTCCAACGATATAGCATCATGGCTCTCCTAGGGCAAAGCAGGCAGCTTCTTATCGTTAATCATCTGCAAGAATTTGGAGTACATGCAGCATCCCTCCTTGCCTTTTGCCTCTAGGTTCTCCATTAGATAGGCAAAAATCATACTGGACAAACTGAAGTGGTGGTTGAGTACCAGTGCAACGTAAGCATTCTTGATCTAGTCTGAGATGTCATCAAACCCACCCCTCCTCAATGCCCAGCACTTTAGTATCACATGCGCCAAGTACTTAAACTGGGGACACAGGTTGCTTTTGTTCAGCACACCTGCGTTTATGTCCCCAGTGTACTTTATCCTGAGGAAGCACCCTCTAACTGTCAAAGGGTGTAGCCTGGTCGAATGATCTGCATCGTCACCCAGGTTGAGTACTCGATGAATATCAGTAGCAGTCACCTCGATATCATGCCCAAAAATGGAACTCCGGATGTTGTATGGCTCTTGTGAACAATCAACCAATGCCCCCTCCCAGAAGGCCTGCTGTATAGACCTATAGGGAGTGCACGGTGTGGATATAGCTTGGTGAATCCGGGATCTCTTTAGGAATGCAATGACCCCTGCAAACTCGGCACCATTCCAAGTCGTGGCATCCAAATGGGCACAAATGCTGTGCTTAGGGTTGATGGACCACCTGTCAGCCATCAATTTTTAACACAAGACACATCGACATTAGATCACTACATAACAAAGTTCCGTTCAAGTTATCCTGTTTGGGATCAGTCTAGTTCAATCATGCGATTGAACCATACGACTGAGTTCAGTCGGTTGACCGAACAACGACTGAATACAGTTGGGTGACTGAACATGCTATTGAGTTCAATCGGGTGACTGATCCTGCGATTGGTTCAGTCGGCCGACTGAGTTCATTCGGATTATCCATTCGGCCAACTGAGTCGTTCGGCCAGCTCAGTCGTGCGATTGGAGTTCATCTGGGTGTCTAGTCGCATGACCCACTGTTCATTCAACTGAAATTCGAATTTGGACCAAATCTTAAAATTAGACGTTGTGTTTTGGTTCATTAGACTCGCAATCACTTTAGTAATAACCTAATAACCTTGATTTCAACATTTTATTTAGTTTAGCTAGGTTATTCGTCGAATAACAATTTTGGTTCTAATTAGGGCCAAATGTCTTGATTTTGGAGTCAAATCGATGGAGTTTTTGCATGATCACACCGCATTTTACCTGTATAATCACCAACGGACGTTAGAATATGAAATAAGTAGGCAACATAGGTTTGAAGAAATTTTGGCAGAGTAAGGTAGTGTATGTGATTTTAGGGCGATTGGGGGTGATGAGTTTATGCGATCGACTATGGCCCTATTTATACTGAATCTGATTTCAATCGGGTGACTGGACCCATTCACTCTGTTCATTCGGGCGATTGGACCTCAATCATGCGATTGGTTCAGTCGATCACATTCAGTCGGCCGACTGTGTTTCAGTCGGGCGACCGACTCACTCGCACAGCTCCATTCGAGTGACTGGCTAAATCTTGCAAGCCATTCGGGTGAATGGTTCATACTCATGCTCCATTCGGCTGTCTAGGGCATGAGTATGGTCCATTCGTACGGTTGGTCCATACTCATGGCCCAGTCGTGCGTATGAGTCAAACTCATGATTTTGACTTTTTGACCATTTGACATATTACACCCTTTAACTTATTGATTAAACATTTTTAGCATTCGATCATCTCAGACATGATCCTATTAACTTTGAAAATATTTGATCACCTCAAACGTGATCCTTTTAAAACAATTTTCCACCTCAAACGTGACTCATTTTACATTTTAAAACATGTGTGAAATCATTTGGTCACCTCATTTTATCATAAGTGGACCGATTTAGTTTGGAATCATACAGGTAGGTCAAATCTTTTAGGACTTGCTATCAAAACCTTTTGATGCTCTATTCTTGTTTTTCATCTAGAGTCGTTAGCAAGTTTTAGGAAATCATACTGGTACTATTAGATCCCCATATTGATTTGGATTTTCAAGAATTGTAGCCACGATGATTGTCAATATACTTGTCCTCTTAAATCCATACATAGACTTTTGACACAGATTGGTGATAGTTTATGGTTTAATATTTCAACCAACATTTGTGGAGCCCACGCTTACGTGGTAATCAACATTCCTCGAGAGATTTTTGAGCGGTCAACGAGTATTTTGACAATAAGGAACTATTCTTAGAGCTTTCAAAGAGAAGCCAAGCCTCCGGTCAGTGCCATCGCACAACAGAGAGGCGTCAAAGAACAAAGTTCTATAATATCTATGTTATGCTTCTCCTCAGTCAGTGTCATCACACAGCAGAGAGGCACACAACCTATCTTCTTGTTAGAGCATCTTTATTTTTTCTTTTGCACATAACACACCAACAACATATGTTATTAGCTTGATTGCGTTTATCTTTCATTTTTTCGTGCTTTGATCTTTTTATGGTCATCTGCACACATTTGTGGCATTTATTTGCTTGTCACCCCTTATTGGGAATAACTGATTGTGTTAACCAGTGATAAGATAGGAACCCACAGTCAGTTGAACAGTTTAGTTTGAATTGAGTTCACCAATGAGGTCTAATCATCTATTGTGTTGAATCTACCGACCTATCATCTGTGGTCTAGCAACCTCTAGGTCTATTTTCTTTTGTTACCTTAGTAGTAACCAGTTTTACTAACATTTTTCCTTTTATATTGCTCAGACTACACAGACTTATACTTTGAACTTCGCATCTAATTCAATTTAATCTTTTAAAAATTCCAAATGGTTTGTTCCTGTGTATTATCATTTTCCACATTTATTGAATCGCTATCACACATATGATCTGATTTCTATCAGCTAGCCTCTCCTCCTCCCTCGTTTTTTAATGTTGTTAACTAAACCTGTTCTCCCCCTAGAATTCTAAAACCATAAACGATTTGCGTTTTTAGGTTTTTAATAGGCGAAGAAATAATATCAATTTAGTTAAAAAATAAAGTAAAATAAATAAATAATTTAAAAATTAAAAGAAAAATGGACTATATGCATCAGAATAAACATGGTCATCTTCTGGAATTACATCACTTTTCTTTTAACGCCGTTGACCTCTAGCAAGTATAGAAAACGTGGTTTATCAAAAGCCTTTGTATAGAGGCCAGCGTGTTGATAATCATATATATCATAACCACATCGATTAGATTCTTCTCGAAACAGTCACGTATAAAGTGATATTTTATGCCGATGTATTTGGTCTTAAGATGTTGGACTGGATTTTTAGTTACTGCAATTGCAGCAGAGTTATCAACAAAAATAGGAGTAGAAGAGAAATGCAAACCGTAGTCTCGTATTTGCTGTTGTATCCATATGATTTGTGAACAACAACTTATTGCAGCAACCTATTCGGCTTCGCAGGTTGACAGTGCAACCGAGGTCTGCTTCTTACACTGCCATGTCACTAATCTCCTCCTAAAGAATTGACATCCTGCTGATGTAGATTTGTAGTTCATCTTGCAGCCACCGTAATCCGAGTCACTATACGCCGTAAGCTCAAAGTCATCATCATGAGGATACCACAACCCAAGTGTTGGTGTACCCTTCAGATAACGAAATATCCTTTTAACCCATATCAGATGGTTAACCTTTGACTTCGCCTGATATCTTGAACATAGACATGTCGCATACATGATATCAGGTCTTGAGGCAGTGAGGTACATGAGAGATCCAATCATTCCTCGGTACATGGTGGCATCGACCAGATCACCATTCTCGTCGAGTGCTACATCATGGTTTGTAGCAAGTGGAGTCCCAACTGTGGAAGCATTCTCCATGTCAAACTGACTAAGAATATCTCCTACATACTTGGTCTGATGTTGAAATATTCCCTTTGGTGTGTGATCCACCTGTAACCCGAGAAAGAACTTCATCTCTCCCATGACACTCATTTCAAACTCAGCCTTCATTACTACTTCATACTCTTTACATAAATCCTCGTTCTTGGAATCGAAGATTATGTCATCAACATAAATCTGAACAAGCAGCACATCACCATCCTTTTCTTTGATGAACAATGTGCAGTCAATTACACCTCTGAGAAATCCATGTATCACAAGGTGAGTTTAGAGTTTCTCATACCATGCTCTCGGGGCTTGGTGAAGCCCGTAGAGAGCCTTGTCCAGTTTGTATACTCTGTCCTGATGATATGGATCCTCAAATCCTTCAGGTTGACTGACATACACTATTTCCCGTATTTCAACATGAAGAAATGCACTCTTTACATCCAGTTGATAAACTTTAATCTTCATGTATGAGGCATAGGCTAGGAAGATACGGATGGCTTCCATTCTCGCCACAAGTACACATACTTCATTGTAATATATTCCCTCGACTTGTTGAAATCCATGAACTACAAGTCAAGCCTTGTTCTTGATGATCACACCTTGATCATCTTTCTTACACTTCAAGACCCATTTGGTACCAATGACTTTAGTACCTTTAGGTCTATCAACCAGTGTCCATACACCTAATTTCTTGAACTGAAGAAGTTCCTCTTGCATGGCACTTACCCATGCCACATCGTTCAGGGCTTCACTAACGTATTTTGGTTCAAACAGAGACACAAAACAATGATATGCACCATCGTGAAGGTATCCTTTTTCCATTACCGAGGCATAATCAGTTGAATATAGCTGATTTCTTGTTTGCACTCCTGATTCGGCATCCCCAATGACATTGTCCGGGGGATGATAGACATGTACGCGTGATCCAGGAGTGATGGGAACAACTACCTCAGAATCAATATTATGAACGTTGGGTTCTGTAGCTAAGGCAGTAGGAGTTTGAGGTTCCGATGACACAAAGGCATCAATGTCAGATGCTTGTGGACTGCCAAGAATAGGAATCTGGTCCTCCTAATTGTTGTGGTCATCGTCCATAACTTCATCCTCAGAGGAGGAGTCACTTCCCTCGAGTGCTCCCCCTGACTGGTTAGACGATTCACCTTGTGAACCAGATGATGTGACATCTTGTGATGGTGTGTTTAAGATATCAAACATCATTTTAGTTGCTAAATTTTCATCAGAAGTGGAGAGAGGTATATTGAATGACTTGAAGAATCCATCGTAGTCCAAAAAGAAGGCAGGTCCTTTTCCAGCAGGTGGGGTGGTGTATCTTTGAACGTCCACGTTACACCACACTTCTACTTGACCTGATGAGTTGTTGTAAACTCTCTTATTCGGTATGTTGTATCCTAGAAAGATGCCTTCTTCAGACTTCTCGCTGAATTTTCCCTCCTGAGTCTTCTTTAGTAGGGTGCACGGTGCGCCAAACGGTTCAAGATACCCTAGATTAGGTTTACGTCGTTGTAGTAACTCATAACACGTCTTGCCATGGCATTTAACTACCAGAACTTGATTTAATGTGTAACAAGCATTTGCCACTGCTTCATTCCAGAATTGGATAGGCAGTTTCGAGTCCACTAGCATTGTCCGTGCTGTCTCTATGAGCTGCGATTCTTTCTCTCAGCAATTCCGTTCATCTGAGGTGTGTAGGCCAAGGTGAACTAGTGCACAATTCCCTTTTCCTTGCAGTAAGCCTCCATCCATTGATTCTTGAACTCAGTTCCATTGTCTAAGTGTACTTGTCATACCTTCAGCTTGTAGAGAGACTTTAGTGTTGTTACTAATTCCTTGAATGACTCAAATGTTTTTGATTTGGATTTCAGAAAAATTACCCAAGAAAATCTTGAGTAGTCATGAGTAACCACATAGCAGTACATGTCGCTTGTAATACTTCTTGTACTAACTAGACCAAACAGATCCATGTGAAGAAGTTCAAGAGGAAATTCAATGGAATGAACTTTCTTTTCCTAATGAGACTTCTTCGTCTGTTTGCCTTTCTTGCACGCCACATAGAAATCCGGAAGTTGGAAGTTTTTGACGTTAACTCCTCTCACTAGATCATTTTGGATCAAATGATTCATCTTTCGTGGATTAATATGTCCCATTCTCCGATGCCAGGAGATGGAGTCCTTCTCAATAGCATTTGACAAGAAACACTAAACTTGATGATCCGTTGTGGAGGCCTTTGATAAATCCAAGACATAAAGGTCATTATATCTTGAGGCAGACATTAAGACTTGGTCCTCCGGGATCACATAGTCCTTTTTCAGGACATAGCACTTCTTGTTATCAAATACTACTTTAAACCCTTTATCACCAATTTAGGATACAGAAAGTAGGTTACTTTGCAGTTGTTGAACATAGTTTACCTTGTCAAACTTTACTTTCTGATTTCCCACTTCTCCTTGAGCTGTGATATACCCTCCTTTGTTTTCAGCAAATGAAACATGGCCTCCTTTTATTTGTTTGACGTTTAATAAGAGTGCCCTGTTCCCAGTCATGTGATTGGATGCTCCGCTATCGACAATTCACTTGTTGGTTTCAGCACTATAGTGAACACCCTACAAATTCAGTTGAAAACATTAGTTCAGGTTAGGGACCCAAGCCTTTACTGGCTTGGGTTTCCCAGAGGCATCACACATCATAAATTCAACCCATTGACCTTTAGAGGGTGAGGGAAGCTCAGTTGTCTTCTTGTCCTTATTATCAGACATTAAGGTTGATTTTTCTTTCCATAAACCAGGTTGTGTAAGGTCTGTTTGTGATAAACAGATGACTGGCTAATGCATTGAACTTTAGGTTCACTAGCTCTTCTAGGTGGGGTCATTGAGCTCCTCTTAGAAGAACTAGGTTTTGGTTCCCGAAGTTAAACTTTCTTCCAAGGTGTCTGATAGTAAGGACAGGTAGAGGCAATGTGTCCATACTCTCCATAGTTGTAGCATGACCTGCTTTTGACTTTACGATTTAACTGCTTTTTTATGGAGACGTGTGGTACATGCGTGTGACATTGTTTTGTGTGGGTTCAGATTTGACTGTGATTGAACCAAACTTTATATTAACCTTTTCGAACTCTTTTTCCAGATTAACACAAGGCATTTTACCTTTTGCCTTTGATGTGGCCTCCATTTGTTTAGTTCCAGATTCATTTGATTTACATGTGGAATCTGGATCACTTAAAAGAGGAGTGGACACCACATGATCCTTGATTGGATTATTATTTATTGGTTTACTTTTTGCATTCATCAAGGTCTCAGGTGGTGGTGGAACCACTTTATATCCCAAACCCTCCCCATTTTTACGTTCTCTCACTAAGTGTTGGAAAATTAACTTCTACTTCTAAAAATGCTTTCTGTTTCTTAGTGTCTTCAAGAGAGTTTAGATAGTACCTAATGTCATTAGCTTGGTTAAAGGCTACTACGTATGTTTCCCTAAACTGTTTGTTCAAAAGGTTTATCTTTTCTTTGTAACGGTGCTTATTTTATTTTAGAACTCTATTGGCTTCTGTACACAGTTGTAAGTCCGTTACTAGGCTATCATTGTGATCTAATAACGTAGCAAATTTTAAATCTATGCTTTCCCTAAATTTATTACAATCTGAACAAGCATGATTATTGAAAAGTTGGTCAGTAGTACTTACCTGAGGAGGTTCTGATGAATCAGCCATCAAAGCAGAGTCTGGTGTTTTTAGTTTTGGTGATTCTGACGTTGTTGTAGTTTTCCCTTCTTCAGGCATGTAATTGACCACAATTGCAGTCTCTTCAGTGTTTGACATCACGAGTTCCACTGCAATATCTCCTTCACTAGTTGAATCATCATCTAGATCCTCAACACTAGCGATGTTGGATTCTCTCGGAGAGACAAACCGAAAGCTCCAGTCCTGTCCTTCATCATCATGGGCAGTCAAGGCTTTAGGATCTTTGCTTGATGAAATAGGACTGTTAGTGGGTTTATCCTGACGATTGAAGGATGAGAATGGGTTCCAGTTTCTAGTCTTCTTGGGCTTCTCACACTCACGTTTGAAGTGCCCCTTTTCTTCACAATTGGAACAGGTCACCTTGTTCTTGTCAAAACCAAAGGTAGTGTCCTTAGTTGCAACCAAGTTTTGCCCGGTCTTCTTGACAAACTTCTTAGCTCTCCGGATAACACTAGCTAAGGCCCACATTATATCCATCCTTTCTAGCTCTGTCTTGTCCACCTGCTCGTAGTCCTCATATGCCAGATGGTAGTTCCCTATTTTCCCAGCAATTAGTCCATCATAGAAGTGGACTACAACTGTTAAGAGATCCATGTGCTCTCTTACTACTTCTACTGTCATATTTTTGAGATTCTCGGTCTTCAGTTTTGTAGCATTTGCTTGAGGTACAATGTATTCCAGATGACCCTCACATTTCTGACCCTGAAGTAGAGGCTTGAGAAGGACCAGCTGAACTTGACACAAAAGCCGTCTGAAGTGGTGCTCCAAATGTTTTGGCTTGTGGAGTTGCTTTGTACAGTGCCGGATTCTGATCATAAGAAGACTTTTGGGCTCTGTATTTCATCCTTAATTCTTCCTCTCTCAGCTTCAAAATGAAATCATTTATATCTGACTTTGTTAGCATACCATTTTGTCTGAGATTGGAGACAAAAGAAACCCATTTTTCTAGCAGACCATGGGCAAAATTCGACACCTTGTCTTCCATAGACGTTGTCACTCCATGAGTGTGCAGCTCACTCATCAAGTGGTAGAACCTGTCAATGACATCATCCAAGCTTTCTTTACCCATCGACGAGAAGTTGTCAAACTCCTTCTTTAAAGCTTTAGCCTTTATGGCCTTTAATGATGTGTTTCCGTCATATCGTTTCTCCAATGCATCCCACAACTTCTTTGCTTGTGTGTACTCAGAAAATTGATGGAAAATATCCTTAGGAATTGACTGAGTAAGCAGAGCATAAACCTTCTTCTCAGCATTGTATTTAAACTTTTGTCCATCAGTCATGTCAACTAGTGTAAGTTTAACTCCATCAGCACCTACTGGCATACTATACCCCGTCTCTATTGATTCCCACAGATTGAGATCTACTCCATTTAAGTAGATCTCGAAACGTTGCTTCAATTATAAGTAGATCTTGAAACGTGATTAGCTTAGGGGGTTTGTTGTGATTCCCCACTTCATTCTCGAGAAGCAGTAGGTTTTGAATCCGTGAATCTCTCCCTACTGTGATTGCCGAGTATTGGTCCTCCATTACTATTAACCTTTAATCTTAGGAACAAAACTTTTTCACTTGTGCGAATGAAGGTGTGCGATTGGGCTAGCTATGCGATTGAACAATGCGGATGGTTCAATCGTGTGACTGAACTAATATAAATGGCTCAGTCGGGCGAATGAACAAGTGCAGTTGAACAATGCGAATAGGTTGCTCAGTCGTACGAATGAAGGTACGAATGAGTCCATTCGTGTGTATGAGGGATGCATATGTATTTAGTCATGTGATTGAGTCAATCGTGCGACTGAAGTTGCTGGATTTCGAAAATTCATAGGTTTAAGGTATTTTGGACGCAAAAACACGAATTTTTCACTAACCCTAATTGTCGTATGTCGGAAAAAGTTAAACTTTACGAATAGGAGACGTCTAAGACACCGTTTGACACGAAAAGATTGCGTTTTTAGTGAAAAAACACAATTTTTGTATCAAAAACGATTGAATCACACGTAAATCAAGAGCCAAAGCTCTGATACCACTTGTTAGGATCGTGTACTGAACGAAATACTAACTGATAAACGTATATACCGAATCAAATAGTGTGGAATCCTATTTGATTGGCGATCCAATAAGTGAGAACGCACATAGAAACAATTATGGATTGAATCTAAACGTTAAGAACGTTCTGGAATCGATCTAGTGCGATCTATGAACTTGGAATAGGTTTTTAGAGGTCTTTGGACGGCTAGGGTACGTATGTAGTCGAAGTGTTCTGAATTCTTATGTTTTTCCATGAATTAAGTGGTATTTATAGGTTAGGGTTTCTCATTCGGGCGACTGAACCATTAGCATGGTTTAGTCGTGCGATTGAGCCATGTGGTTGATACATTCGTACGACTGAGTGTTTAGTCGTGCGACTGAGTCAATCTCATGTCACACTCGTGCGACTGATCCAGTCTCCTGGTTCAGTTGTGCGACTGAGTCATTCGCATGAAGTTGTTCATGCGTATGGTCCATAAGCATGGGCCATTCGCATGAGAACTTCATATTACTAAGTTTGAATATATTTATTAATCATTACATTACTAATATTAGTTCAACCAACCACAAACCTATATAGTCAGTTCAATAAGCGTTAAACTACTAATTAATGAAATAATAAACAATATAAGCACAACCACACATTGTATTTCATTAAGTACCCAATCTATTACATATGTGTAAGACAATAAAGACATATTACATTAAGCTCAGAAACTAGGTACACATATATCTGCACTCAACGAGGCTAACTAGGGTTGATGTTCGGGAAATGAAAATTAAAGAAAATGGTTGGGGCTGGAATGGTTAAGCTTCCTAGTGCCTAACTCAATTTTATGCAACAAATACTACTTAAGGTCTTGAAATGAATATCCAAAGCAAGTTCTAATCACAGGTATCATATGACACCCTCAATTAAATCTAGAATGAAAGTAGAATTGTAATTTGCAAAAGCGGTTTAAGTCTCAAAATAAACTTACCAATGGATGGAATTGGGTAAAAGTGTGTCATATTACATGATTAAATATTTTACTAGATTATTGCTTTAAGGATATCAAAAAAAACATGTTCAATTTTATTTGGACGTCATGAATTTACTTTTTTATTTCCCGAAAACATATATTTATAATTTGGTTTATAAAAAATTAAATAAAATTTTTGGTTTCTTGTCACAAAAATTATTTGTTAAGTGATCTTTTCCTAAAATTTTTAAATTTGGACCTTTTTAGCAAAGTCAAATGCATTACTCCCATCCCCACACTTAAAATTCAGATTGTCCTCAATGTGATTAACATATTCAATATCAAAAAACGGTAATGAGATAACTCCCCTAAAAATGATGAATTTGTCGCTTGTGTCTTGCTTGCGCTTGCATTGGTAGAATGCTCGGGATTACCTGAAATGTCACCAATTTATTGAAAGCATTAAAATCGTAAACACAAAAAATAAAAACAAAATGACATAAATTAAAAGATAGATTGGCACGAAAAAACTATGCCAGGGCCCCGAAAATGATACGGTTTTCAAGGGCTTTGTGGGGGGATATCCCCCCACTCATGGTAAATTCGGTTTCTGATGTACGTGACATCATTGCTCAAGTCATCAAATCGGGAATGCAGATTTTCGACTCGGTTGAAGGCTCGTTGGGCATATTCAAATGATCACCTTGCATAGTCGCTGGTGGTTTGGATTGACTCATAAAGGTCTAACATGGTTGGGAATTCTCTTGTACGTGAACTTGAAGATCCAGCTTCGGCTCCTTCTAGTTGTATCGACATGTCAAGGTCCATAATTATTTCTTCGGGATCCGCCAGATCCCAAATTTGTCCCTTCTTATCCATGAATCCCGGCTGCCCATTTGGTAGGCTCGTCACCATGTACATACTTGTGCAAATGCTCAAGTCTAACAGTCCCGACATCACTCCTTCAGTTCCCTCAGTGTTACAACCATAGCTCTTGTATATGTTCAAAATCCAGCTTCCTCCAAACATGGGTGTTGGAGCACCTGCAATCGTATTCCTGGAAAAAAGATTACAAAACAAATACCCAATATTAAATGGCAACTGATTAACCATACAATATAAAATGAACATGTCCCTCAAATTAACAACTCCCTCGCTTTGACCACAAGCTGTTATGGAATGACTAAGTAACAAATGAATGTATCGCATCAGCGGGTCTCGTATCTGATTGCTTTTTGTTTTACTCGAGTTGAACCCTCCGGTTCCAATCCGCTCCTAAAATGCTTTCCTCATTGCACCACTTTCCGCGTCTTTACTTTCCTCGTCCGGGAAGGTATGGTATGCCGACATTCCAGATATTGCTTCCTCCTCATTTTCTTGTTCCGTGTAGATTCTGAGATAGACACCGAACAAGGCAATGGATGTTGTATGCCAATGTCCAGCAAGTCTGAATGAAACTGCACTATTATCCCAAGGGTCAGAGTCTTTCATGCTAAATTTGAAAGATGCTAAAAATTCAAGAGTTAGTTCATAAACGAAAGGTCTATTTTGTGAGAATAAACGCTTCCACTGAACACTCAATAATGTATTATATGTTTCTAGCTGTCCGACAGCCGCTAGTGTTTCTTCGTCTGCTTGTAAGTGGGATCTTCTGACCCTTTGTAGTAATCTTTGAAGTCTATCATAAATACTATTTCTCTCGGCTCCCTTTAAATTGTAAGTAGGGATGATCCATGATCCTGAAATTTTAAAAATAAGTTAATCTATGCAAAACAAATTTCTTGAACAGCTTCATGATGTTAGTAAAAACCATGTGTTTTTCAAGACATAACATCAAAATGATTCAAATCATTTTCAAAAGTAGTTGAAAATTTATCATCCAAGGAAAAATTGTTGAACATGGGGGGTGCGTTTTGTGAAACGTGGGGGTGCGGTTAACATGATTAGGCATGAAATCTTGACTCGAGCATGCTTGGTTGTGTTTGTAAACCATTGATTAAGCATGAGTTTAACATTCTTTTGCTTTAAAAATCAAAGATTATACGTTTAACATTTTAATCACTTGTTAGTAATTCAAGATACTCAAAAATATATATAGTGTATAATACCACTTGTGAATTCTTGTAACTTGAACATGATTAACAAAGATTTCATCACGAATTATGAAGATAGTCTTGTTAACAATAAAAGAAAACAAACTAATTAACTAACTAAACAAACTAATAACTAACCAAACATACTAATTAACATTAATCTACTACAAGAATAAATATGAACAAGTAGGTTGAAAGCATTCATCATTCCATAATACGTTTAAGAACAAATCTTTACACATAGTTGCCAGGATTTTGGTTGTTTTGAGACCTAATCACATAATTACATGTAAATGTCTATCATAACCATAGGAGTTATCATACTAACCTCTTGATCAAATACTCTTGAAATTTTGAAAGTAAAAAGGAAAATAAGGTGAAAATGGAAGTAGATATGAACTTTGTAGGTAATGAAGTCGGTTTTTAACATGAAAAAGTGATGGGGAACAAGACAAAAGCGTGAAAATTGTCAGGTGATGTCATTTTTTGTCGAACACGGGGGCGTGCCTCCTTAGGCACGGGGCCGTGCTTAAGTGATGTTGATCAGTTTCAGTTTTTTGTTGTTCTATTTTTCAATTTTGCGCATTATGTAATTTTCCCGGTTAAGTTTTATCACTTCCAAATCATCAGAAAAGATACAAAAATAGTCCTAGAGTTAAATAACACAAGCCAAATTGAAAATTACATTTCCTAAGGTCCTACGGTTACATGATACGTTAAAAGCCGAGAATCTGAAACAACAAAATCAGACTCTTTAACATGCATCAGCGCACTTAACACATCACAAAATGCTTCTTAAAGAAGCCTCCACACATTTTGTGTGGAAGGTTTAGGATAGGATACTGAGAAGTGCGGTGGCTTAATTCCGCAAGCTGTTGGTTAATGGAAACGAGTTCCTCGCCCATCTCTTGAACTTTTTGGATAAGTTCAACTAAGCATTGGGACGCAGCGAGGTTCATTTCAGTCAATTGCTTGATAAGTTCATGTAGCCTGAAGAAGTATTCTTGAGTCATTGGCTCTCGCGTTTCAGAACGCGGTTTCTTCACAGGATTCCAGTTAGAACTTCTGTGACTTGATTTTTGTCATTTTGTTCAGACGTGTTTAAGAGGAATGGGTTTGATGAAAGAATGGAACAAGTGTGGCATTTATATACATGTCATGGAAAGTGAACACGGGGGCGTGCCTGGCTAGAGTCGTCAGCGGAGATCGTGGAAAAAATTTTCAGAGACACGGGGGCGTGCTTCATGAGGCACGACCCCGTGCTTGTGCTTGTGAAGTCCTAAAAATTGTAAAAAAATTAAGAAAAATTTATGTACAGGTGTCGTGTTTAAGTTTCGGGTCTTCGGCACAACCCTTCCCCACAATTAGTTTTCATCGAGGCAGAGGTGTAATTCCTTCGAGGGAATCTTGGTTGGTCCATCATTATACGGTTTCAAACGATGACCATTCACTTTGAAAATTAAACCTTCGTGGTTATAAATTTCAATGGCACCATTCAGAAACACGTTTTTGATCATATAAGGTCTAGACTAATGTGATTTTCATTTTCCGGGAAACAAACGTAAACGAGAGTTGTATAGTAAGACACGTTTTCCCACATGAAATCGTTTTGTGTTCTTTAATCGAGTGTTGTGGAATTTCCTTGTCTTTTCTTTGTAAACCCTAGCGTTTTCATATGCTTGTTCTCACAATTCCTCTAATTCGTAAATTTGTAGGAATCGATTCTTTCCTGCAAGGTCTTGGTCCAGGTTTGCTTCTTTAAGTGCCCAAAAGGCCTTGTGCTCAAGTTCCATAGGTAGATGACACGACTTCCCATATACCAGTTTGAACAGTGTTGTGCCGATGGGAGTCTTATAGGCTATTTCAAAAACCCATAATGCATCATCTAACTTGGTAGACCAGTCCTTGTGGTTTTGACCTATAGTTTTCTCAAGGATTCATTTGATGCCTCGGTTAGTGACTTCGGCTTGCCCATTCGCTTGTGGATGGTAAGCAGTTGTAAAGTGATGGGGAACTCCATAATGCGACATTGCTCGTTCGAGCTGATTGTTACAGAATTGAGTTCCTCGGTTACTAATTAGAGCCTTAGGGGCACCAAAACGAGAGAATAGTTTCTTAAGGAATCTGACAACGTTTCTGGCATCATTAGTAGGCAGGGCTTGAGCTTCAGCCCATTTTGAAACGTAATCAACTGCTACCAAGATGTAATGATTGCCAAATGACACCGGGAATGGCCTCATGAAATCAATACCCCATGTATCAAATACCTCGCATACTTGAACTGGTTTCTGAGGCATCTCATCCCATGTTGAGATATTGGTTGCTCTTTGACATGCATCATAGGTGCATACCATGTTGTGAGCATCTTTGAAGATCGTGGTCCAGTAAAATCCAGAGTCAAATACTTTCTTGGCTGTTAATGTTGCTCCATGGTGTCCTCCTGTGGGTTCTTCACGATAGTGCTTTAGGATTTGTTCTGCTTCGCTTCCGTATACGCATCTTCGAATGAGTTGGTCTGCACCGATTCTAAACAGATCCGGGTCCTCCTAATAGTAATGTTTGATATCAGTTAAGAATTTCTTCTTTTTCTGATAAGTCATTCCTTTGAGAAGGATCCCGCTTGCTAACTAATTCGCAAAATCGGCAAACCAAGGATGTTCATCGATTGAGGATTGAATGTGCATAAGGAATTCATGAGGAAAATTGTCGTTTTTTATGGCTTCCTCAGTTTGTGAAGGACTTGAATCCTCAAGACGCGAGAGATGATCAGCCGCTAGATTTGCCGCTCCTTTCTTATCACGAATTTTGACGTCAAATTCTTGAAGCAGAAGAATCCAACGAATCAATCTCAGCTTTGCATTGTTTGTTGAACAAATAATGAAGGGCTGCATGATCGGTGAAAACAATTGTTTTTGAAAGGATTAGATACGAGCATAATTTTTCAAATGCGAAAACTACCGCAAGAAGTTCTTTTTCGGTGGTGGTGTAGTTTTCTTGTGCGTCATTTAAGGTTTTGCTTGCATAATGAATTGGGTAAAATTTCTTGTCTTTCCTCTGTCCTAGTACGACTCCTACTGCGAAATCGCTTGCGTCGCACATGAGTTCAAATGGTAGCGTCCAATCTGGGGAAACCATGATTGGAGCGGTTACCAGTCTCTCCTTAGGCAAATTGAATGCACTAATGCATTCGTCAGAAAATACGAATTGAGCATCTTTCTCCAGAAGTTGAGTCATTGGTCGAGCGATTTTTGAGAAACCTTTGATGAAACAGGGTAGAATCCTGCATGACTAAGGAAACTTCTGATATCTTTCACGGTTGTGGATATGGAAGTTTATAAATAGTGTCTACTTTAGCTTGATGGACTTCAAGCCTTGCTCGAGAGATTTTGTGTCCTAACACTATTCCTTCTGTAACCATGAAGTGGCACTTTTCCCAATTTAAAACAAAGTTAGAATCTTCACATCTAACCAACATCTTTTCTAGATTTTCAAGACATTGCTCGAATGAGTTTCCAAAGATGGAGAAATCATCCATGAAAACTTCCATTGAGTGTTCAATCATGTCATGAAAAATTGCTACCATGCATCTTTGAAATGTAGCAGGAGTATTACACTATCCAAAGGGCATTCACCGATAAGCAAATATGAGATATGGACAGGTGAATGTCGTATTCTCTTGATCTTCGGGAGCAATAGGAATATGAAAATAACCTGAGAAACATCCAAGAAACTATAGCACATTTTTCCAGATAATCTCTCAAACATTTGGTCAATGAAAGGAAGAGGGAAATGATCTTTCCTTGTGGCATCATTGAGTTTGCGATAGTCTATGCAAACTCTCCATCCTGTGACCATACAGTGGAATAAGCTCATTCCTCTTGTTAGTTACAACAGTTGTTGGACCAAAAGAACTAATGAGCCAGATTAGAAAACCTTTAAGTCCCACAGACATCAAAACAACTGAAGTGGTCTACAACAACTGAAGACAAAGTCTGAAGACAAAGTCTGAAGACAATAGCTGAAGACAAAGTCTGAAGACAAAAGCTGAAGACAAAGTCTGAAGACCAAGTCTCAGAAGTTGTCATAACAGCTGAAGTAGTTCTCTTCAGTAGTTGTGATGGTTTACTTTTTAGTAGTTTGTAATCAGTAGTTTTATATTATGTAAAACATCTGAAGTTCTTACACTTCAGATGTTATAACTTCAGTACTTGTAATGTTAGCTTGTACTTAGCTTTTTGTGAAGGTGTCCTCAGTTGTTGTGGACATCTTCAGTAGTTTAGTTTACTTTAAGTTGTTTGTATAAATCAGTTAGCTGTCACTATCAAGTGATGTAAGCTGATGTCACATTCCTTATAAAAGGAATGTTGACCTAATTTCCTTGTAACCGAAGCGTGTGCGTGAATGAAAACATTCTCTTTGTAGAAAACTTTCTCTCCCTATAACCGTCACTGTTTGATTGAATATTCATATTATTCTTGCTTAAATTTCATCTAATTCTTGTGCTATTCCACTGCAAATCTTAATCTAATTGATCAAACTAGATCCCGATCCTTTCAAATGGTATCAGAGCAGGTTAATCATTGATCGATTTAACAATTGATCATTGAAACTGCTCTTTTGATATCTAAGTTTGATCGAATTAGCAAATTTGCAAGACTTGGTTATAGAGTTTGATTTTCTGTTGCTTCCGGTGAATTAATTTGAAATTCGTCTTGTTTCAAACTGTGTTGTTGAGTTTTTGAGCTAGATCTGTTAAAATCTCATTGAACCTGTTTGAATTGGTGAAAATGGCTACATCAATCAATGATCCTCACAATACTGGCTCCTCAACAAAGCCTCCGATGCTTGTTAGGAGTGAGTATAACATATGGCAACACTGAATGCTCCATCACCTGTTTGTCAACAGTTCAGGTTGTTGGAAATCTGTGGTTCATGGACCATATAAGCCTGTGGTGAGTAATCCGGAAACCAATTAGATGGTTCCGAAGAATAAAGAGCAATACTTAGATGAAGATCTAAAACTATTTGAAACTGATGCTAAAGCCCATGGAATTCTGGCCATGGCACTGCCTAATGAAATCTATTCTAGACTTATGCATCATGAAACTGCTCATGACCTCTGGGTTGCTCTGAAAGAAAAATTTGGAGGAAATGATGAGGTCTTGGCAAACAATAGAGAGATCCTTGCCCAGCAATATGAGACATTCTCTCATAGAAAGGGTGAGTCACTAACTCAACGGTTTGAGCGAATTTCCTGTTTGATATCTGAGTTGAAAATGGTTAAACATGAATATACAAACAGTCAGATGAACAACAGATTCCTCAGATCCCTGCCTGAGAGATGGGACACATATACTATTGTCCTACGCTCCAGTGCAAATCTGGACAATCTATCTCTCACCCAACTTCATGGGAAACTGTTAACATTTGAAAGAGAGATAGAACAGAAAAGGAAACTGGCTTCATCTGGGAAGCTCACTGATGATTTTGTACCAGGGAATACTGCTATGATCGGTCATGAGTCAGAATATGCTGCATCGGAAAGTTCTTATGATGAGCATATAGATTTCTCTTCAAACAGTGGAGATCCTGCTTTTGCTGGTGTTGATAGTAATTCAGGGTGTAGTAGTGATAATTTGTGCTTTTTGATGGATGATTTGAAAGGAATTGTTGATGATGATCTGGAAGAGATGGATATTTTGAGCCAAATGGTATTAATCAATATCAGATCTCAAAAATTTTACAAAAGGACAGGTAGAAAATTTCCTGGTCTCTCTGGAAAAACCAAAGTTGGTTTTGACAAGAGCAAGTTGAGGTGTCACAAGTGCCATAGACTTGGACATTTTGCAAGAGAGTGTAGATCATCTGGATCAAACTCTTCTGCACCCTTTGTGACCTTTCCATGCAATAGCTCACAAAACAAAGGGCAACACTCTACCAGTTCTGGTCATCATTCACAAATTCAATCATCTCCTGCATATTTTGTCCCTCAAGGTCAAATGCCATATCCTTATCCCTGTTTTTACATGCCTCAGTCCAGTCAGGTTCCTGTACCCATAGCTCAACAACCAATGTCCTACCTGAGCCTCAACCATCTCAATCAAATCAGAAATTTCAATCTCAATCACATCAAAGCTTTTTCACACCTGGAGTTGTTGACTGGAGTAGCTTACCAGATGATCTTTCTGGTTATTCTGAACAAGTGTTTTCTGGTGCTGGTCAACATGGTGGTGAAAATCCTTTTGGAAATCTTTCTCTTATGGCCCTGGAGTCTATTGATGGTTCATGCTCAAATGCTTCATCATCACAGGTACCACAGGTATCTTCTGAGGCTAAGGCCAAGTTGTGTTTTGAGTCATGCATAGCTGCTTTTGTCTTAATTAGAGAAGCAAATGTAGCTTTAACTAATCAAAATCTTGACCTAGAGAAAGTGATTTCCAAAAGAAAAGCTGAGTTTGAGTCTGTCTTAAAGCAAAAAGATGATGAGATTTACAAATTAAAATGCCAAATCACTGATGAAAAGGCAAAGGTAGAGGTCATTTTAGAGAATCATAAGAATCTCAAAGAAACACTTGCAGCTATTCAAGTAGAGTGTGAATGCTGGGTAACATCCTGCAGGGGGTTTGAAATGCTTCTCAACAAGCAAACAGCTTCAAATGTGAAGTTCGGGATTGGGTATAATCACACTGTACCTCCTACAGATTTTACTCCGAAGATAGAAGTAAAATCTGAAGGTGAAAGCAATTCCCAAACCACATCATCATGTGTCTCATCCTCAAGTGATAATCCAAAATCACAGAATGAAGTCAGTATTAGTACCTCAGCTAATCAATCTGTTGACGGTCTCACTGCTGATAAACATATGATAAAAGAAAAACTGAGCACTTCAGGTGTTGTATCACAAAGTATTCAAAGTAGTAAAGGTTAGGTAACAACACCTGAAGAGCATTTCAAACCAAATGAAAACAAACATGGTTGGACAACTGGTGAAGAGTCTATCAGGAAATCCAAAAGTACTGATAGAAAACTTCTGAAGAACAAATCTTCAGTTGTTACAAATCCTTCAGTACTTAACATAAGTACTGAGAGAAAGAAAGTACTGAAGAACACACCTTCACTAGTTTCATCTTCTTCAGCAGTTGAACAACAGAAGATGAAGAAAAAGCCATGTGAAATATGTGGTCTATTCAATCATCTCAGTGATGAATGTTGGTACAGAAAGGGTTCCAAATTCAATAAAGATAAAATCATTAAATAGAAAATTACTAAAATGAAAGATGAATTTGAAACCAAGTTTGTGCCACAATCATCTCAATCTGATAACCCACATTCTTAACACAAAGGATCCACTTCAGAAGTTTGAATCAAAGGCGGATGCAGGGTACTTTGTTGGGTATTCATCTACTTGCAAGGCATACAGATTTTTTAATTGCAGAACAAAGATTCTTGAAGAAACCTTGCATGCAAAGTTTAATGAATCTCCAAAGGAAAAAAGTTCACAAAACCCTGTGGAGTTATTTGATTTAGACATATTGCAATATGTTCCTTATCAGCCTCCAGCTGTTGCATATTCTGTGAATCCATCATCTCCTGCAACTAGTCATCCATCTGATGGTACAATTGCAAGGTTTAGTGATCACCTGCCTGAGTCTACTAACCTTGATGTTCGTGTAGCTTCAGCAGTTCCATCCACAACAAATGCTGATGAGATCTCTGATTCCTCTACTTCATTTGAATTGCCATCTCATTCTATGGTTCAAGAGTCTGGATCAATATCTGTTGCTGTTGAATCTCCTACAAACACTTGCACAGATCTTATTAAGTACCAAGAACTGAAGAATCACCCCATGTCTCAGGTCATTGGTGACATCAATGCTGGTGTATCAACAAGAAGTCAATTGTCCAATTTCTTCTTTTATGCTCTCTTCATCAGTCAGCAAGAGCCAAAGAACTATCATATTGCATTAAGAGACAATGGATGGGTTGAAGCCATGCAACTTGAGCTTCTTCAGTTTCAAAAGCAGCAAGTGTGGGAACTGGTTCCTCTACCCCAAGGTAAGTGTGCAATAGGCACTAAATGGGTGTTTAGGAATAAAACTGATAAAAAGGTCAAATTGTCAAGAACAAGGCCAGACTGGTTGTACAGGGGTTTTCATAAGAAGAAGGTATTGATTATGATGAAACCTTTGCCCCTGTAGCCAGACTGGAGGCAATCAGATTGTTCTTAGCTTATGTTGCTTTCCATAATCTTAAAGTTTTTCAAATGGATGTCAAAAAGTGCATTCTTATATGGTAAAATAAAAGAAGAAGTTTATGTGTGTCAACCACCAAGTTTTGAAGATCATAAACATCCAGATTGGGTGTATAAGCTTGATAAGGCTCTTTATGGGTTAAAACAAGCTCCCAGAGCCTGGTATGAAACACTGTCTAACTTTCTTCTTCAAAATAATTTTAGCAGAGGTTCCATAGATAAAACTTTGTTCATTAAGAAAGTAGGCATGCATAAGCTCCTTGTTCAAATTTATGTAGATGATATTATTTTTGCATCCTCTGATCCACAGTTGTGTGATGCCTTTACTACGTTGATGCAACAAAAGTATGAAATGAGTGCCATGGGAGAATTACAGATCTTTCTGGGTTTGCAAATCAACCAAATGGCTGATGGAACTTTCATTCATCAGTCCAAATATACAAAGGATTTGTTGAAAAAGTTTGATTTACAAAATTGTAAGCCCTATTCTACTCTCATGTGCGGCACCACACAACTGGATGCTGATCAGAAAGGTGAAGCAGTTGATGAAACTCTTTACAGATGTATGATTGGTTCCTTGATGTACCTTACAGCTTCTAGACCAGACATTATGTTTGCAACTTGTGTCTGTGCTAGATTTCAGGCTGCACCTAAAGTATCCCACATGATTGCAGTCAAAAGGATCTTTAGATATTTGCAAGGAACTCAATATCTAGGACTTTGGTATTCCACTGGGCACTCTTGCAAATTAGTTGCTTTCTCTAATAGTGACTATGCAGGGTGTAAATTAACCCGAAAATCAACCTCTGGCGGATGCCAATTTCTAGGCAATTGTTTAGTTTCTTGGCAGAGTAAGAAACAAACTTCAGTTGCTACATGCACTGCTGAAGCAAAGTACATTGCTGCTGCAAGTTGTACATCTTAGGTACTCTGGCTTCAGAATCAATTATGACATTACAGAGACTAAGACTCCTTTACTGATGGACAGTGCTTCAACTCTTTGTATTGTTAAGAATCCTGTCCAGCTAGGACCAAACATATTGAGATCAGACATCATTTTATCAGGGATTGTTATGAATAAGGTCCGATTGATCCAAAGTTTGTTCCTAGTGCTGATGAGCTTGCAGATATATTTACTAAGCCTTTGGGCAGTGCAACTTTCCAAAATCTAGTGCTAAGGCTTGGTATGCTGCAGCTTGAATGATTTGACAACTATTGATGATCTCAGTTCACAAGTATTGATGAGCATTAGTATACAGCTGTCAAAAATAAGTACTAATAAGTTATTTTATCTTTAGCAATTTTCATAACTACTGAAGACTAAATTACTTAAAAGTACTGAAGTACTTTATTTGTTGAAAAGTACTGATGTAGTTGCAACTACTGATGTGGTTACAACTACTGATGTCTGTTCTAATAGATAAGTACTGATGACCAATGAAACATCTGAAAATCAGATAATCTACTGAGTAAGTGTTAAGGTCAAATGAAACAACTGAGATCTGTGAATTGACGATAACAACTGATGAGAAATTTTACTCTTCAATTGTTTCAAACAACTGCTGTTTTATTTCAAAACAACTGAAGCCAAAACCAAGTCTTCAGTAGTTTCAAACTACTGATGACTAACACCAAGTCTTCAGTTGTTTACAACATCTAAAAGTTCAAACCATGTCTTCAGTCGTTTTCTAACAACTGATGACTAACACCAAAACTTTAAGTTGTTTTCTTTTAGCCGTTTCATAACCTATAAATACCTAACCCTAACTTCAAACTTTTCATAAGTCGTTTTCCAAACGTTCATCTTCCATTAGTGGCGACCATGCAAATCAAACCACGACACAACTGTGTTGCCTACTTCACAAAATCAGCCTTTTGGACTAAGTTTGATGCTGCCATTGATCTGATGGTTGATTCCCCATATCAAACTGCTTTTCTTCTGAATCCAACCATCTATGCTGATACCCTTTGCCAATTCTGGACAAATGTCACTGTCCATACCGGTGAGAATGATGTCGTGATCACTCTCCAGTCGTTTGTAAACCAGAAAAAGGTGGTAGTCACTCCTACTATCATTCGCCAAACCCTAGATCTGAATGATGCCACCTTTGTCACCAAATACCCGAAGGGCACCACTGACCTATCATTCATCAACCATGGATATGAGGGCGACCTAAGTGCTACAACCATTCTGAAGAAGCACTTCCATGATGCTGAACGCCTAATTTTTCATATGATCAATGTCTGCCTTGCCCCCAAATCCTTTTCATGGATCAAATATCATCCAGGTGGCAGCAGGCATTGTATTCTGTCCTTGAATGCAAAAGCTTAAATTTTTCTGAAATTATATTTTTGGAATTAAAAGATCTGGCAATGAAACTTGTGGCTAACAGATGGATATTATATTCAAGGTTTCTTATGGCCATAATCATCAATCAATTAAAATCTGATGGCCCTGTTGGCCTTGGAGTCCCTGCTGTTGTAGTTTTACCTGAGGTATACTCTAGGCACAACTCTGACCCACAACTGAAAGAGGCTGCCAAACTGCTAAAACCCAAGCAGAAGGAACCCACAGCCTCATCCTCCAGATCCAAAGTCCGCTCCAAACCACAATCCAAACAAACCAAAAAGGCTACTTAGGGAGTTGAGTCCCCTGATGATGCCCCTGCAACACAAATGTAGGATGACACTACGGGTAGTAATCCCCATGTAGTTTCCAAGACTCTACCAGCTGAAACCGCTTAGGTATCCTCTCAACAGGATCCTGATGCAACCAAAAATGGGGAAACCACATTACTGGAATCTCTCTCACTTGAGAAGATTGCCATTGAAGAGCACCATTACCCCAGGTGCAATCCTCTTCACACTTATCTCCCACTGAAGCCAACCCTACAAGCCCAACTGTGGTTATTGCACAAGTGCTGACTCAACTACATTCCTCTAGCCCTCCCCAGAAACCTATTACCACTGGGAAAACCTCAACAGTTAAGGGAAAGGATTATAATGTGGCTGATAACCCACAGCATAGGGATTACAGAGTTCAATCTCCCTGTGTAGAGGAGGAAATTCGAACATCTGGTGAGGCTGCCTCTTCTCCTGTTTCAGCACATGAACAGGATGAAGGTGGTATCATCTCTAAGACCTTACCAGAGGCAACTGCTAATGAAGGACATAATCCTGAGGAAAGAAGTGCCCAGTTCCAAGAAATAGGGGCACATGTGAATACTGATCTACACTCAGCACATGTTCATCCTAATTTAATCAGGAGGTCAGATGATTCAGCAAAGACTGATGATGACCTGGGCTTTTTCTTTGATGTTCTAGCCCACAACACCATTCTTGAGAACGAGGTATGCAGACTACAAGAACTTCTTGCCAAAATGTCACAAGAATCAAGTCCACCTGCCCAAATTCACCCATAGATGGCAGTTTCTTTTTAAGCTCTCCCAAACACTGAGCCACTCCCAACAACTATGCCACCAGCCTCTGATTCAGGCACCATTTCTCAGGGACAAAACCCCTCTGAGCAAATGGTTGCTGGCTTTCAATCCTCCTTACCTCTCACCACTTCCATCATCACTAACATTGTGCATCAAGCCATTGATGAGAGGCTTTCCTCAAATCTTCAAAATTTAGTTGATGTTGCTGTTTCTAAGAGACTTTCTGACATTCAAACCTCTTAACCCAATGCAACCAAAAAGGGGAGTCTAAGTCAGTGAAAGTAGACAAAAGAAAGAGAGTTAAAGAGGAAGAAGAAAAAGAGAAGAAAGAAAAGGAGATGATCACATAAAAGAGAAAGAAGAGTGTTGAACAAACTGAAGATGAGAAAAAGTTAGAAGACCTGATCAAAGAAGCTGATGAGCAACATAGAAGATCTATGGATAAGATCATTGATCAACTCCTCCGACAAGGTTTTGACATAGCCAAACTTGACTCTGAAATCAGAAGGCTAGAGATTCAAGAGATTGAACATAGATGGGCAAGTTAGAGTGAGAAAGAAAGGGAAAGGCTGGAAGCTATGACAAGATTCATATCAAAGCATTTGGGAAGATCAATTATCGAAGTGAAGTCATGGTCTAGAAACAGTATTTTGGAGATAACCACCAGAATCTGTTCTTCTGAAGTATTCAACAAAGGATTGATCATAGAAGCTCTTGATGAAGTTGGTGCTGGGAAAAGGTCTGATATGGCAAAGTTTTCCAAAGCTTCACTCACAACCAAGATGCTAGAGCAGCCTGTACAATCTCCCACACCAAAACAACTAACTTCACAACCCTCAAAACCAACTCCTTTACCCAAGAAACCTACTCAAACCACTAACAATGATGCACCCAAGAGGAAGAGAAGGGTGTTGAGGATAGAAGAAGAAGAAGATGATGATGAGGATGATAGTCTGCCAATCTCTGCTGTTCTTAAAATAAAGATGCCTGAGCCCAGGAGTCAACCAACAACAAACACACCTGACATCTAAAGGGAATGGTAAAAGTCAAACTTGAAGAAGAACAACAACACAAACAACATGATGAGCAGCTGTTAAGGATGGTTGATAAAGAGTTTCCTAAGTCTTCATCCATACAAGATATGAAGAAACATGCTCAAAGGTTGTATGCTCACAGATTCACATTTCAATATCAGAAAGAGAGAGTGAGAATTTGGCCTGACCCCAGAGTAAGTGACAGAATTCATAAAAAGAAGATTCCAAGTAGATACAATGGCCAAGTAAATAAGATTGTAGATGCTGTGATAATGCTGGCCATTGTAGTGTCACCCTAGGAAATCCTTGATGACTTCAAGAGAGATTACAAGTCTAAGAGGACTCCACAAACTTTACTAGAAAACAAAATGGTAAAGAAGGGGTTGATCTACAAGAAGCTTGAAAAAATAAGAAAAAATGAGCTCCAGTTGTTACTTGAAGGCACTCATCCTGATGAGTTTGCATACAGAGAAATAACTACCGTGGAGCTAAAGAATGGAAAGAATGTTAAGTACTTATCAGAGTACTATAGGCCTGAGTTCTTCTTTGAAAGTGAAGCTGAAGAACTCACAATGGAAGAACAAGTTGTATTCCTTGAGGCCTATGTCAGAGAGTCTTACAGACTCATCATTGGGAAGTAGGTCTCATGGATGGGGTAACAGCTCTGTGTCCAATTCCCCAAGACAGAGTTCCCATTCATCCTTAGCCAATCAAACTTTTTGAAACCTCTTCCCTGGCCTGAGCTTAATTTGGAGATTTCTGAGCTGATCCAGAAAATGTTTTTGCCAATAAGTGGGTCTTTAATAATCTTAAAGGTTTTGGTTGCATTGGTCCAGGGGGAGTTTGTTGGACCAAAAGAACCAATGAGCCAGATTAGAAAAACCTTTAAGTCCCAAAGACATCAAAACAACTGAAGTGGTCTACAACAGCTGAAGACAAAGTCTGAAGACGAAGTTTGAAGACAACTGCTGAAGACAAAGTCTGAAGACAAAGTCTGAAGACAAAGTCTGAAGACAATAGCTGAAGACAAAGTCTGAAGACAAAAGCTGAAGACCAAGTTCTCAAGAGTTGTCACAACAGTTGAAGTAGTTCTCTTCAGTAGTTGTGATGGTTTACTTTTCAATAATCTGTAATCAGTATTTTTATATTATGTAAAACATCTGAAGTTCTTACACTTCAGATGTTATAACTTCAGTAGTCGTAATATTAGCTTGTACTTAGCTTTTCGTGAAGGTGTCCTCAGTTATTGTGGACATCTTCAGTAGTTTAGCTTACTTTCAGTTGTTTGTATAAATCAGTTAGCTGTCACTATCAAGTGACATCAGTTGATGTCACATTCCTTTATAAAAGGAATGTTGACCTAATTTCCTTGTAACCGAAGCATGTGAGTGAATGAAAACATTCTCTTTGCAGAGAACTTTCTCTCTCTATAACCGTCACTATTTGATTGAATATTCATATTATTCTTGCTTAAATTTTGTCTAATTCTTGTGCTATTCCGCTGCAAATCTTAATCTAATTGATCAAACTAGATCCTGATCCTTTCAACAGTCATTCCTCCTTTCTTTGGAACAACTTGGACGGGACTGACCCAAGGCAAATCAGAAATAGAGTAAATCAACCGACATCTAGCAGTTTGATTACTTCTTTCTTCACCACTTCTTGAATGCTCGGGTTTAAACATCTTTGAGGTTGAATGACGGATTTGAAGTTCTCCTCCATCAATATTTTATGAGTACAGAAGGATGGATTTATTCCCTTAATGTCCATGATTTTCCATGCAATTGCTTATTTGTGTGCCTTCAGCACATTGAGCAACTTGTTCTTCTCATCAATTGATAAGGCAGATGAGACTATGACAGGAAGTTGATATGTGTTTTTAATAATAGCGTATTCGAGATGAGATGGAAGTTCTTTGAGCTCTAAATCTGGAGGGTCTACGATAGAAGGTTGGGCTTCCGGTTCTAGATCTTGCTCATTGATCTCAAATGCTTCTTGATGAAATGATGTTTCATCAACTTAAAGTTCTGGAATGATTTGGTTCTCACAGATGGGTTTGGTGATTTAGACCTTTATTAATTGAGTGTTGCAAGCTTCATTTTGAAGTGTTTTCTTCAAATGACAGCTTATGATCGAATCGCAAGCATCAACGTAATAGAGTGAGTCATCATGATGTTGAGTGTTGGACCCTTGAAAGGATCATACATGCCAACTCAATGGGTGATTTGATGATTGTTCTGTTGAAATCCCTTAAGTCCAAGAAGAAATGTGGATGAAGAATCTGCTAAGAAGAATAAAGTATTGTCTCCTGCATTGGTCAATGCGGAAGGCATAAAACAAATACGGACAAGTATTTGTTCTTCCGCATTGACAAATGCGGAAGACCAAAAATCGATGCGGACAAGTACTTACTCTTCCACATTGACTAATGCGGAAGACAAAGTAAATGCGGACAAGACTTTGCTCATCTGCATTGACAAATGTGGATGACCGAACAAATGGGCAAAGTATTTGTTCATCTGCATTAACCAATGTGGATGACCAACATACTAATGCGGTTGATCAAGTGAAGAAATGCTGATCAAGTTAACTCATCCGCATATGTCAATGCGGATGAACAAGCAAAGATGCGGATGAAGACTTAGACTAGTTCTGATGTAATAGGTCAGGGGTAGTTTAGTCATTTTGTAAAAGGCATCTTGTCTACCTATAAATAGAATAGATACCTCGTACATGAGGTGACGGCTGATAGATAGAGAATTTTTGTTGTAATTATTCTCTGTAATTTATCAACTTTCATATATCAATACAAAAGCATTTATGAGTATTTATCTTGCATTGAATGTTCTTTGATTGTTTGTTTCCGCCAATCAATCATTGACTTGGTTACCATATTCGATTCATAGTAAGAATATCACTCTTACTCAACCCCAGTCAATTGGTATCAGAACTTTGGCTCTAGATTCTTTTTTAGATATGCAAAAGAACTGAATAGAATTCGATTGATCTGGTAATCAGGTTGCTAATAGAGTATATCATATCCTCTACTTAGTAAACAACAAAAATTACTCTTGTCAACACATACTCATCAAAATACTGACAACACCAAGAATCTCGAGAAACTAGAGAAACTCAGTATCATCACAGATCTGTTTTTGAATTTCGTTGGAACTGTTTGGACTAAGTTAGACTAATCAATCCTAAACTTATCTAAATCTATATTATACAACTTAAACACATAGTTAAAATAGATTCTAACAGCTACTCAGAACTTGGTCATACACCTAAACCTCCAATGCTTAAACATAAATCTGAGTTTAAATAGTGGAAAATCAGGTTTTGGAATTACATCATAGGTGTAGATCCTGATTTCTGGATATGAATATGCAAGGGGCCACACATCCCTGTTACTCTGTCTGCAGATCAAGCTGCAATATACAGAACTACTAGAATACCCATTAAAGATCTGACCTTAGATGAAGAAGACTACAAGAAAATAAAGATAGACCTCAAAGCCTACTCAATTCTAACTCAAGCACTCAAGATGGATGTGTGCTGAAAAAACTAGAGAAGTATGGAACTGCAAAAGTTGTGTGGGATGCACTCAAAGTCATGTGTGAAGGAAGCAGTGAAGTAGCTGAAATCAACAAACACAAGCTTGTTAATCAGTATGAAGCATTTCACCACACCAAGGGAGAATCAATCTCTAAGCAACTACACAGATTTGTACAGTTAGTAAATGACTTGGAAATCATGGGAGTCACTTACAAAAATAAAGAATTAAACAAAAAGATGCTTCACAGTCTCCCTAAAAGCTGGAAACAGAATGTAACTATGCTGAAAAATACTCTTGATCTTGAGAGTACTACTCTAGACATCATGATAGCCAAAATTGAAGCTTTAGAACTTGATGAAAGAAGCAGAAATCTTGGTGGACCTAGAGTAATTGAGGCTTACAAATTTCCATCAGAATCTCATTCTATGGAAAATGCATTCATCACTGAGGAGGATGATTTTATCTCATCTAGAGATCAAATGAATAATACTGGCTTCATTACAACTCCACCAATCAATCATCCTTCAACCTCATCTCAACCTCCTAGAGTCACTGCTGCTCTCAAACTCCCAGAGTCAATACTATTCCTCAAACCAATCTTGAAGACTCAAGATCAGAAGAACAAAAGGCTACTTACAATGCTTTTGTTGCAAGCTTTGAAGCCTACTTGGGAGGAAGACTCACTTCTGCTCATCTCATTCAAGAAGATCGGGAGGAAATGGATCCAGATGATATGGAAGAAATGGATCTACAATGGCAAATGGCCATGATTGCAATAAGAGCTAAGAAATTCTTTAGAAAAGGAAGAAAGCTGAGCCTGAATGAGAATACAAAACTTGGATATGATAAGTCCAAGGTGAAATGCTTTAATTATGGCATGGCTGGCCATTTCTCAAGAGAGTGCAAAGCCCCCAAGAGAAACAACTATCAAAGGAACTCTCCAGGCCAATCATCCTCATAGCCTAACTCAAGCTTTCACTCCAACAATCAACAGCAGCAGTATCATCAACAAAAATCATATCAGAATCCACCCCAACTGACAAATCAAGCTCATGGAAGCAGTCAGTCTTCAGCCAGTGCTCTTGTAATAAAGCAAGATGGAGTATGTGACTGGAGTGTGTATGCAGAGGAAGTCAAGCCTCAATTTCAAAATCATGCTCTTATGGCTCACATCAATGATGGACCATCTCCAATGCCTACTGAGGTAAAATCTAACCTTTGTAGTGAAAAATGCATTAATGAATTGCAAGGATACAGAGAGCATAATCACAAACTGGCTGATAAAATCAAAGAAGAAAAGGTGAAATCAGAGATGATGAAGAGAGAATAAAAAACTTTGAAATCAAAATTAAATCTCTCATCTCTGATATAGAAAAACTGCATGGTGAGAAGTATACTCTTGCAGCTGAGAATGAGCTACATACTGAAAAGTTAGCTTAATCTAAAGCTCAACAATCTATGACTGAAGTGAAACTTGAAAAGTTTTAAATGTCTTTAGTCAAGCTGCAAGAGATGCTTGATTCCTAAAAGAATCCAAAGGACATGACAGGGATTGGGTATAATTCATGTCCTCCACCATACAATGACAACTATAATGTCATGCCTGAATCTATCTCACTCTCTGAAGCAATTGAACCTAAAACTATGGAACCTAAATCTGTAGTTAAACAGGTGAGAAATCCTCAAAGCAAACCTGATGTTTATATTGAAACCAATGAGGATAAAATCAAGTTAGGTCACCCAATCAAAATCAAAGAGTGTTCAGACAAGACAGTGAGTGTCATGAAACCATCAAGCCCTATAAAAGCAATTGTACCTTTTATAAAATTCATACCATCTGTTTTCCAAGGCAAAAAGAAATATGTCAAGACAGTGAAACCCACTACTGAAAGTAGTTCTGATAATGAGATTATATCTCCACAAAATTCAAGCAAATCAGAAAAGGTTTCACTGCAAAAGAAACAAACTGTAACACTGAGTTCAACACATAAAAAATCATCAGACCCTCAGTCTTCAAGATTAAGGCAAGGAGTTAGGTTTGATATCTGTAACAAGGAACATGTTGACCAGTTTGAGAAAGAAGTGAGAAATAGGTTAAGAAACATAAACAACCCAGAAAATTGAACAAAAGTAGTGTTGTGAAGCAAACTACTAAAAGGGCTGATTCTGATTCATCACCTAAAGAAAAGAATGTGACTCATCAAAAGAAAATATCAATTGAGTCACACAAGGAAAAATCTGATTCAAGAAACAAACAAATGTATTGTGATATTTGTGAAATGTTCAGTCACAAGACAGATAAATGCTTATTCAATCAATATTGTTCTATCTATGATATGAATAATCACTCCACCAAAAATTGTTATTTCAAAAAGTATTGTTCAATCTGTGACATGAACAATCACAATACATCTGATTGTTACTTTAATCAGAAGGGGTTGAGAATTCCCCAACAGAAGCCCATCTCAAAAACATCTACTGTGATGCACTCTGTCAGACTTCATCTTCATAATACTCAATCTAGGACACCTAGATCAACAAATGACAGAAACAACTTGAAGGAATTAAGGAAGGGTCAAAGAAATCATGTCATAATGAAACACAAACTTGACCTTCCTAAGAAAAAACCAACTTTTGATAATGAAACTCGGGCTAAATATTTACAAAGAAATAAAGACCAACGATTTCATTATTCATCTGAATCCTCAGTAGATGTTGATGAGATGACTTAATCAATTCATCATCAAAAATCTCCCAAAACACCTCCATCCAAATCACAATTCAGAGGGAAATACCAGGAGGTCACTATCATGAATAGGAACGGGAAACCGAAGACCATCATGGCTTGGGTTCCTCATTCTAATTTGTTCTTTTTGCTTATAGGTTCATCCACATAGGTCTAATAGCCTATGGTACGTAGACAGTGGATGCTCCGACACATGACTGGAGATTGTTCCCTCCTTCACGACTTGAAGTACATACAAGGAACTACTGTGGCATTCAGTGGAGATTCAGAAGGTGGTAGAATTATAGGAGAAGGATCTGTGACAAACAGGATGCTGAGCTTTGACAGAGTGAATTACTGTGAACAACTGAATTTCAATATGCTAAGTGTGTCTTAGATCTGTGACAACAAATATTACACTCACTTTACAGACACTCACTGCTACATTCTAAACTTGGATTTTAGATCCCTGAAGAATGGGTTGTCTTAAAGACTCCGAGGAAGAATAATACATATGTCTTAAACCTGTGTTCTGCATCACCTAAGGAAGAAACATGTCTTTTGTCTAAAGCATCATTTGATGAGTTACAGCTTTGGCATAGACGTTTGGGGCACACTAACTTTAAAAATATGAACAACTTAGTTAAAGGAAACCATGTCACTGGTCTTCCTCAAAAAGAATTTAATTTTATTGATCAATATTCAACGTGCCTTAAAGGAAAAGAACACAAATCGTCTCACAAAACTAAGTTGGTGAACACTAACAGTACTCCATTGAAGTTACTTCACATGGATCTATTTGGACCAACTCATGTAATGAGTATGGGAAAGAAACAGTATTATTTAGTGATCATTGATGACTTTTCTCGATTTGCATGGGGTGTTCTTCTTACTTCATAAAAACGAAGCATCCCAAATCATTCAAGAATTTATCACTAAAATTGAAAATCAACTTGATCTTAAGGTCAAAATAATAAGAAGTGATAATGGTATAGAGTTCAAAAATGAAAATATGAGTTCCTTTTGTGCAACCAAAGGCATTGCTCATCAATTTAGTGCAGCAAGAACTCCTCAACAAAATGGGGTAGCTGAAAGGCGAAATAAACACCGATTGAAGCAGCAAGAACGATGCTAGCCGATGCTAAACTGCCAATCACCTTCTGGGCAGAAGCAGTTAACACATCGTGCTTTGTGCAAAATCGAACTCTAATTGTTAAAGAAAGTAATATGACACCTTATGAACTGATCTTTCATAGGAAAGCATTTGTTGGATTCCTCAAATCATTTGGTTGTCCAGTCTCAATATTAAACACCCGTGATCATTTGGGAAAATTTTCATCCAAGTCTGATGAAGGATTCTTTGTAGGTTATTCTTCTGTCTCAAAGGCTTATAGAGTGTTCAATCCTAGATTGAACATTATTGATGAATCTACAAATGTTCAATTCAAGGAACATTCATTTCCAAATCTACAAATGGTCCTGACTAGTTGTTTGATATTGACACATTTACAAAATCATTTGACAAATTTCACTTGTCTGATGCAGGAAATATACATTCAGGTGATACTTCATCAACTGTAAAAAGAAGAGATAATTATGCATTGATTCCACCTATATTTGATGAACATATGAATGAAGATGTTCCTCTTCAAGCTAATCCCATTAGAAAACTGTCACAAAACCTTAGTGTTTCTTCTGAAGAAGGTCCCAGCCTGGTACCATCTCACTCAGATGACTTGTCAAATGAGTTCAGAAATCAAAAACAGGCTTCTCATCCAGTAGAAACACAAGGTACATCAAATGATGCAAGCAATCTCAGTGTTGTGAAGAGGTAGTAGTTACTGAAACAGAAGTTGACAATCCTCATAATTCAACAACAATACAAGATGAATATGCCTCTAACCATATTGAACTGAATGTCTCCAATCTTGATGTAACTATTGCTGGTGACACCATTCCAACCACAAGAATACACAATAATCATTTAGTTGAAACCATTATTGGTGATCTTAATGAGAGGGTGACAAGAAGCAAGTCCAATATTGCAAACATTTGTTTGTTCTCATGCTTTCTATGTCAAACAGTACCCAAAAACATCAAAGAGGTATTTCAAGACAATAGTTGGATTGAAACAATGAAGAATTGCTCCAATTCAAGAAGCAAGAAGTATGGCAGCTGGTAGATCTTCCCGAAGGACAATACCCTATCGGTACCAGATGGTTGTACAGGAACAAGACTGATGATAGAGGGATCTTCATCAGAAATAAAGCAAGACTAGTGGCACAGGGATACACTCAGGAAGAAGGAATCGACTACGATGAAGTGTTTGTTCCTACTGCTAGACTAGAAGCAATCAGAATCTTTCTTGCATATTCTGCGTCCATGAAATTTAATGTTTATCAAATGGATGTAAAGTGGCCTTCCTATATGGAAAGATTGCTAAAGAAGTCAATTGAGTCAACCACCTGGCTTTAAAGATCCAGATTTCTCATAGAGTTTACAAGCTTGACAAAGCTCTGTATGGTCTTCATCAAGCACCAGAAAGTGGTATGAGACTTTATCATCATTTGTTCTTGAACATGGGTATGAAAGAGGAAAGATTGATCAGACCCTCTTAGAAGAAAAAGAGGAAAAGACATGCTGTTAGTCCAGATCTACGTGGATGACATTATATTTGGCTCGACAAACAAGCAACTCTGCAAAGAATTTGAAGACCTTATGCATTCAAAGTTCCAATGAGTGCTATGGGGGAACTCACCTTCTTTCTAGGAGTGCAAGTCCAACAAACAGTAGATGGAATCTTCATCAACCAATCAAAATATAGAGAAACCATGTTGAAGAAATTTCACTTTGCTGATTGTTAGTCTATCTGAACTCCTGTGGATACTAATGTGAAGATTGGACCTGACCCTAAAGGCAAATCAGTGGATCAGACCTTCTACCAATCAATGATAGGTTCACTTATGTATCTAACAGCCAGTAGGCCTGACATTATGTTTGGTGTTATGTGTGTGCCAGATATCAAGTTGATCCAAAAAATCACATATGACGTTAGTCAAGAGATATTCAGATATCTGAAGGGCAAGCCAGCTCTTGGGTTATGGTATCCAAAGGAAAGAGAATTCAATCTCTATGCCTACACAGATAGTGATTATGGAGGATGCAACTTCAACAGAAAATCTACTTCTGGCGGTTGTCAATTTCTTGGTCCCAAACTAGTATCCTGGCAATGCAAGAAGCAGACAAATGTGTCTGTGTCCATAGCAGAAGCTGAGTATATTGCTGCATGAGCATGTTGCTCTAAGTTCTCTGGATTCAAAACTAGATGCTTGATTATGGTTTTAACTTCTACACACACCAATTTCTATTGACAACACAGCTGCTGTCTTTATAACTTATAATCCTGTTCAGCACTAAAAAACAATACATATTGAGATTAGATATTATTTTTTGAGAGAAATGCTGAAAAAGGTTTAATCAAATTGATTCAAGTACCAACTGAAAATCAATTAGCTGATTTGTTTACCAAGGCATTTGAACCTAGTAGGTTTGAATTTCTGGTTCAGTCAATTGGCATGATTAACCTTGAGTAAAACCCATGAAAAACATCAAAAACAATTTAAAACATCAGAAAACCATAAAAATAAATCAAGTTTGATGAAGAAAAGAAGTCTATGGGAAATGATATAATTACAGTCGCTATATCATTCACTGTGCTTAACTTCAAAATGTAAAAGACTGAAATGACTTACCAGATATATTGGTAGGCTCAACTTGGAAGAAAAGATACATGCAGTGATGAATTAAAGACATATTCAATTGTGAAACACTCATTACAAAGTACAGTATATATTGGCTTATCTAAATGCATGTGTGTGTAGTAGCCTAAACACACCAGGTAATGATACTTTATGAATCTCTTTCACCACATCATGTTTCATCTTTGTTTTGCTGAGCAAAGACCTCATGAACCTTGCGCATAGTGCAGATGTTATAATCCAAAAGATTCCCAATGTAGAACATATCCAAAATTGGATGAATCTACAAAGTAATACATTCCAAGTGAATGAACAAAAGAATCCTATCATGGATCACCTTCCAAAGTGAAGTGAAAAGAATCCCAATATGGATCAACATGATAAAGGATCAAATTAAAAGAATCCCAATGAGGATCAGTGAAAATAAGATTTCATGACTTAAGTAACTTGGTAAGAAAAGCTGTGAAAAAGTTCTACCATGCATCGTATAAGGAGGGTTGATCATTTCATGCTTATGTGTGTGAGGTACATATTGAATAATTATCAACCAAAACATGATAAAAGTCATTTGCATCAAAATATTAACCATGTATGGGTTTAAGAGGACAAACATACCTTCAATCTTTAAGTTCATGATCATGTCCATTTAATCATAAAGGATGCACAAGTGTAATGTAAGACTAATATGATCCCAACAAAGAGATTTTTCTCTTCATTATTAATATTAATCAAAATAATATTCAAAAGGTTTTAAATCTTTAAATTTTCTATCCAATGTGGACATAAACTTTAGGGGGAGTAATTTAAAATTTTTGAAAAGTCCAAATTTTTGTTTATTAACTTAATTTTGAAAAATAAAACAAAAAAAAATTTAGTTGGTGTTGTTGCAATAAGTCATACAATTATATCTCAGCTTTATGCAGATTCTTAGAAGCATGATAAGTCCAAGATCTGTCAAAATTGAGAAACTTGTATCAATTATGACATACAAGTCAATCCAAGCAAGAACTAACAACTTCAATAGTCAACTTCATAAGAAAAATCAATGAAGAACAAATCTTCATAAGATGAATAATCAATTCAATCACATTAACTTTTGATTAAATTCAAAAGCTAATGCAGGTAAGTGCATTAGTTAATGCGGGTGAAGGTAACCCATGCATGTAACTAATGCGGGTAACAATATATTTTCAAGAGCAACTAATGCGGACAATGATTTTACTCTACCACATTAGTGTGTGAACTAAATGTGGAATTTACTCTACCGCATTTGCGACAGTTAACAAATGCGGATGAACAGGTTTCTCTCGTATTTGCTACAGTGAAATGTTGACCAGATATTGTCAACCGCATTTGGTATAGGTGTACAAATGTTGATTGACTTTGTTCTATCACATTTGCTACTGTGTACAAATACGGATAGGATAAAACGAGTAACTCTACCGCATTTGTTACAGTGAATGCTTATGAACACAATCACAAGTTTTTCTTCCGCATTTACTACAACACAAATGCGGACAGTCAAAGGTTTCAAGTTTTAACTTCCGCATTTGCAATGGTACACAAATGCGGAAAGAATCAAAATAAGAAGAAACAAAACTTCCGCATTACAACAGTAGCCAAATGCGGACAGTCAATGTCAAAAGTTTGTCTTCCGCATTTGCTACAGTTAACAAATGCGGATGACCAAAAGTCAAACAAATTAGCCTTCAACATTTGCTACAGTGGTGACTGTATCTGTTTTTAAACTTGTAACATCTTTCAAATGTAGTATTTGACTATTTAAAGGAATTCAAACGGGTCATTTAATACTTTTCAAATTTGAGAGACTTTATAGTGAGACGAGCGCAAACATAAAGTACACCATCTTCAATCATTATCATCATAAACATTCAAATATTTTTGTGTGAATCTACTCAATCGACTTTTGTTATCGATTCTGAAACAACATTCGGATCGGAAATAAGGTGAAACTTTCATAAAAAGTTTAATCAAAACCTAGTTTCAGAATGTTAAACCTAAATCAGTCAATGAACCAACTGATAAGGAAGAACACAAAAACATGTTTCGTTGATGTAACATAATACACCTTTTCAACTATAATGAGCATGAAAACCAATAGAAATTCTTATCATCATGAAAATCTTGATATTCATGTTCATTGTAAGAACAGAGCATGTTAAAATGAAACATTTGAAACAAATCAATGAAACAATATCTCATTAATGGTTCAAACATAAAAACTATGATTGTTAAATGACAAACTCACCATTTGCCATGACAATAATGCAACAGAAATGACAAGTAGTCTTCCTTGCCAATTTAAAGTCAAACTGATAACTAATACACATGTATCTTGTGCAGATTACATGGCAAATCTTACATGGAGCAAGCTCCATAACGTCAGCGGTTATTTAAACCCTGATGTGCCTGAAGTCGAAAGACTTAGAGATTTGATAAGATTCTTATCTACCACAAGGGTAGCATATGCCATGACTGTGAGACCAACAATCTATGAGAATCTCATCAGGTCCTTCTAGGACTCAGCCTAGGTAGTTGAAGCTGATGGTGTGAAAACATTAACCGGGAGAATCAACAATGAGCTCACTTTGAGGATCACAGAAGAGTCTGTTAGAAGATGTCTACAATTTGGTGATAATGCTAATGATCCTCTCGAACTAGATGATGAAGAAATAACCACATTTTTCGCTCAAATTGGTTATGAAGGAGGTTATGAAGCAAAACAGATAGTTAAAGGATTAGGATCTACCGTGGAGGTTCCTAATTCATATGTTCCAACACTATCTGTCAAAAAGAAAAACAAGATGAAATGACATTCGGTCCTCACATCTTCTGCAGTATGTGCTCTCTACACACAACAGGCCGTTTAATATGCCTACATATGTGTTCAATGGCCTAATTTCTAACATTCAAGAAGGAATAAGATACAAGTTTCTGATGTATCCCAGATTCATTCAATGTCTAATCAATGAATCATTCCATGATATTGTTAATGAAGGACCTGTGCTTGACATTCCTCACTATGATGCAAGATCCTATAAATACATCAAGAAGAAGGACCCAAGGAACTTTTACAGTGGTGCCCACTCACCCTTTCTTCCTTGGATGAATCAGCAATTAAATCAAGCAGCTCAAGCTCAACCACCACCACAACAAATACCACAACCATCACCATAACCATCTCCACAAACATCACCACAACCATCACCACAACCATCTCCACAACATCACCACAACCATCACCACAACCATCTCCACAAACATTACTACAACCATCACCACAACCATCTCCACAAACGTCACCACAACCAGCACCACAACCATCTCCACAAACGTCACCACAACCATCACCACAACCACAACCATCACCACAACCACAACCACAACAATCACCACAACCAACACCACAGACAGCCCCTCAACCTACACCTATATCACCTCATCATCAATCTCCAATATCACCACCACATCAATCACTAATGTCACCTTACCAACCTTTACCATCATCCCATGATCACCCTGATGAAATTGAAGGATCAACAAGTGCATCTAAATCATCCAAATCATCTTCTGATGTGGAGGATCATCATGATCAAATCCCTGCAATGAAAGCATCTTTTGAGGCTGCTCTTTCAGAGAGCTATGCTGAATCAACATCAACAGGCCTGATGAAAAGGATGAACTAATATCTAAGCTCTTACAGAAAGTGGAAAGGATGGAAAGGACCTTACATAGGAGAGTTGGAATCATCAATGACAGAATTTTAGAACTGGATGAGAAAGAAAATGAATTGAAAGAACTAAAAGAAAAATATGAAGCTGAAAGAAAAGAAAAAGACAAGGAGATTGAGTACTTAAAAGCTACACTAACCCATTCTAGAGAAGAAGTCAGTGGTCATGTGGACACTCTTGCTATTCAGACTATAGCAATCGAGGAACAAGAAAATATCATTGAGGAACAAGCAGAAATCATGTCTAGTCTTGAAAAGAGCTTCTAAGACAAAACAGAAGAATCTCTGAAAAAACTGATAATTGAAAGTCAAAGAAGTAAAGTGGATGATGAAAAGAAAGATAAAGAAAAAGAAAAGGAAAATATGGATGATAACAAGTATATTTCTGATAGTGAAGAAAAAGAAGGTGATGCAAGTCAAACAAAGTTTAAAGATCAAAGCCTAGAAATGGTGGTATACTCCAGAAACACAGATGACTCTCATTATCAGAAAGCTAAATTTGAAGAACTCTTCAGTGCATTAGATAGTTTTTCATCTGAAAAATTCAGCATAGATGATGACTTTTGGAATTTGTAAACAATTAAAGGGCTGATTCAGAGCCTATTGTATTCATCCCCAAGTCACCAGTGCCTTTGGAGAAGGAGTTGACTATGAAAATTGTCCCTGCTATTTCTTTATCTGAAGAACAGAAAGAAAAAATAAAAGAAATGTATGAAAAAGAAAAGAAAGAGGAAAATGAAAAGAAAAGAAAAGAAAGAAACGAAAAGAAGAAGAAAGAAGAAAAAGAAACAGAAAAGAAAGAGGAGGAGAAAAGTAAACTGAATGATCAAGAGCCAAGCACACCTGAAAAGGTACCTGAAGCAGTAGAAAAAGCTAAAACTTCTAGCCCTCAACTTCAAACTTACTCACGAAAAAGGAAATACTTAGCTGAAAAGCTAAGGGTAAGAGATCAATAGTTGAAGAAGAAACAGTTAAGAAACAAAAAGATGACCCCAGAAGCCTAGCAGCAATTGCTGAATTTTTGGAAGAGCATGAGCAGGCTGAAGCTCAATTGAAAAAATTAGCTGGTGCACTTGATTTAGAAGAAGGTGAGATTGCTGGTGGATATGAAGCTGAAAAGGATGTTCATATGGACAGTCCCATGAAAACAGAACAGGTAGTAGAAGACATGGTGTCCAAAGCCCAAACTGATGACTTGATGATTAAAGCTATGTTTCTGATCAATCAAGGATATGATCTAGATGAAGTATTTGGAATGACATATGAAGGAATGAAAGAAGAAGAAAATAAAGTGAAAAGGCTGCTTGATCCAATCTTTGAAACAGAATATGAAAAAGCAATCACCAAGGATACTCCAAAGCATAAGGAATCCTCTATGAAGAAATCAACTGGGTATGAAAGACCATTGCCAAGAAGGGCTCTCGTACACAAGTTGTCTTCAATGAAGAAACATCCCCAACTCATGAATCATTATTTCCTGATCCTTATAATATGTCTGATAAGGAAATGAAGGACTATCTCTCAAGTCAGGGGTTCACAAGAAGAAGGATTGGAAACATGAAGACCAACTCATTAAGGGCTGGAACTCTTCATTGATTAATGAGAAGAAAGAAAAACTTAAGAAGCTGGAAGAAGAATTAGCAAGCACTAAGCCAAGAAGTAGAGTATGAGGTGAAGACATGACGCTGAATCAGAAAGACCAAGAACTACTGGCTCCTGTACTACACAAGTACCCTGAATGGTTTGTAGAACCATCTCAGTTGAAACTGCAGAAGGATTGACCACTGCAGAACTGATCAGAGGGGTGTTTACTCCTAAGGGTAAAGTTGATCAAAAGATAATAGCTTGGAAGTATGACAGTATATGGAATATATTCATGGTGAAAAGGATCTCAGGGCTAGTACAATTCTTTACAGAGTACTTAGCTCTTGTAAATGCCCTGGAGATTCATGATTTGAAGGAACTAGCTCAACTTGAACTGATCAATCATGCAGCTATGTTTAGGGGATATGAATTTGAGAACATACTTAAAATGTTCAGAAGAACAAACAACTTCAATTCATTAAAGACAATATGCATGAGAAAAGATAAAACATTTGTCAATCCCCTTGAGAAGAAGCAAAAGATGCAAGTAGAAGAAATTGTATTCCCTGAGCTGAAGGTGAAGCCTACAGTATCATTAAAAAGAAAAATGGTGTCTGGTACTCATTCCTCCACACCCATCTTAAATGTGTACTATGATGAGAAAACTTATAAGATGGTAATTGAAAGGAAGTGGGGAGGAAAGAAGGGAGCTGAAATCAGATTATTCAGTTGATATGAGGTTAGACTGCTTGATGAATCATATATCCAGTACATATACACCAGATATTTCAGGGAATTGAATAATAAACTGGGAGAGTTGGATATGCACTTCTTTCAAATGTGCATCAAGCTGCTGAAGCTAGCATATGATCAGATAAGAATCAAAAGAGAGAAAAGAAAGAAGAAGAAGACACCATTGTAGCTTGGCAACATTGTAAAACTTGAGGTTGATGTGGGGAGGGGAGCTTATTGATACATAGAGAGGACTTTATACAATTTCTATATGGGACCCAATTTCACTAAAGAAGTAAAACTTGAGTTGATGTGGGGGGGGAGCTTATTGATACATAGAGATGGACTTTCTACAATTTCTATATGGGACCCAATTTCACTAAAGAAGCTGCAATGGAAGCCATCTACAACATGAGCAAGATGAAGTTTCATGTGCTAAGCAAAGAAAGGATGTCAGAAGCTACAGACTTTGTGAATATGATCAAAGCTATACTGGATCCTACTAAAGCTACATTCATCTTACCCCAGAAGACCCAACAGAATCTTTACAACATCAATCACCTCCCAAACATTGAGGAAAACTTGGTTGTATAATCCTTAGGGGGATTATTGTTGGACCCTTGAAAGGATCATACATGCCAACTTAATGGGTGATTTGATGATTGCTCTGCTTAAATCCCTTAAGTCCAAGAAGAAATGTGGATGAAGAATCTGCGAAGAAGAATAAAGTATTGTCTCCTGCATTTGTCAATGCGGAAGGCATAAAACAAATACGGGCAAGTATTTGTTCTTCCGCATTGACAAATGCGGAAGACCAAAAATGGATGCGGACAAGTACTTACTCTTCCGCATTGACTAATGCGGAAGACAAAGTAAATGCAGACAAGACTTTGCTCATCTGCATTGATAAATGCAGATGACCGAACAAATACGCACAAGTATTTGTTCATCCGTATTAACGAATGCGGATGACCAACATACTAATGCGGTTGATCAAGTGAAGAAATGATGATCAAGTTATCTTATCCGCATTTGTCAATGCGGATGAACAAGCAAAGATGTGGATGAAGACTTAGACTAGTTCTGATGTAATAGGTCAGGGGTAGCTTAGTCATTTGGTAAAAGGCATCTTGTCTGCCTATAAATAGAATAGATACCTCGTACATGAGGTGACGGCTAATAGATAGAGAATTTTTGTTGTAATTATTCTCTATAATTTATTAACTTTCATATATCAATACAAAAGCATTTATCAGTATTTTTCTTGCATTGAATGTTCTTTGATTGTTTGTTTCCGCCACTCAATCATTGACTTTGTTACCATATTCGATTCACAGTAAGAATATCACTCTTACTCAACCCCAGTCATTGAGGATGTTTGATGGATTGGCCTATATCGAAAGTTACTTCCTCCTCGTCTACTCTAAGCGTGAGTTTTCCTGTACAAATATCAATGAGGGCTCGAGCAGTCGCTAAGAAAGGTCGACCTAGGATAAGAGGAACATTTTTGTCCTCATCCATGTCAAGGATCACAAAATCAACGAGAAATATGAATTTGTCAATTTTAACTTAGATATTTTGAATGATGCCCTTAGATATCTAACAGAATGGTTAGCTAACTAGATGCTCATACGGGTAGGTCTAGGTTCACCTAGGTTTAATTTTTCAAAAACCGCATAAGGTATAAGGTTAATGCTGGCACCTAAATCAGCTAACGCGTTACTGACAAAAAGATTTCCTATTAGGCAAGGTATGGTGAAATTTCCTGGATGAGTCATCTTTTGAGGTAGTTTGTTTTAAAGAACTACAGAGCATTCCATATTCAAAACCACGTGTGATAACTCTTCCAGTTTCTTTTTGTTTGACAAGACACCTTTTAGAAACATAACGTACTTTGGCATTTCTGCTAAGGCTTCCACCAAGGGCAGAATGATATGGAGTTGCTTGAACAACCCAAGGAATTTGCCATATTGTGCCTCCATTCTTTGTTGTCTCAAACAACCTGGATATGGAGGTGGTGGAACGTATTTCTTGGTTGGTTCTTCAATAACAACAGGTTGCTTTTGCTTATCACTCGCATTACTTGGAGTTTCAGTTTCTACTTCTTCAAGTATGGGTTGTAATGCGGGTGCATCACATTGAGTGGTTTTGCCACTCCTAGTGGTGATGGCTTTGACTTGAGCATTAGGGTTTGTCATAGTGTTATTGGGAAAAGCTCTTTGAGTTCTTTCAGATAGTTGTTGTGCTATTTGACCTACTTGGTGCTCTATGGTCCACAATGATGCTTTGTTGCTTTTGATGTCAGCTTCATTTCTTTGGAACGTCTCCTCATTTCTTCGATCAGATTTCCAGATGTACCCATATGTGGCTTGTGTGGTTAACACAACTACTGCAATAAGTCTTCCATTGATGATGCTCCATGGTCTTGGTTGCTTGGACCTTGGCATTGTGGTTTCTGTTGTTGGTAAGGTGGCCTTCGGTTGAATCCAGATGATTGTTGGTTATTACCAGCATCTCTGTAATTCGAGTTGCTTCTCCAATTTGAGTTGTTTTTGTATTAGTTGTTTGGGCCTCCTATGTAGTCAACATCATCAACTATCATAATGCCTTGTGGGCATTCATTAGTCTTGTGTGAATTTCCACATCTGTTGCATCGTGTTGGAGTTTTCTTTAGCTCGCTTTGCAATTGTTCGAATTTTTTGGTTAGAGCTTCTAATTGGGCTGCAATTAGGGTTTCAGAGTGTACTTAATGAATACCTTTAGAAGTGGGTTTGGTCCTTAAGGGATTGTAAGCAAAGCTCTTCTTAGCTGCTCTTTGTATGCTTCTGTTGGTGTGAAACTTCCGAAATCTGCTCCCCCACTTTGGTCTACCGCTTGCTTGTGGGCTTCGCTAATTGCATCGTAAAAGGTTTGACACTGCAGCCACAAATCAAGTCTGTGATGTGGGCATCTCCAATGAGACTTTTATATCTCTCCCATGCCGTGTGTAATGATTCATCGTTGTCTTGGTGAAAACTTGTGATGCTGCTTCTTATTTGGCAGTGCGATCGGGTGGAAAGTATTTCAAAAGGAATTGTTCAGCCATTTCCGCCCATGTGGTGATAGAACTAGGTGGAAGTGAATCAAGCTAGTTGATGGCTCTACCTCAAAGTTAAAATGGAAAAAGACTTAGTCGAATGGCATCGTCTGAACATTTATTGATTTTGAAGGTAGCACAAATACGAAGGAATCGTGAGATGTGAGCATTAGGATCTTCCTCTTGTAACCTATGGAACTGAACAAAATTTTCAACGAGTTGGATAATACTAGACTTAATCTTGAAATTGCTGGCCGCTATTGCTGGTTGGACAACACTAGACTCGTAACCATCTATTGACGGTGTGCCATAGTGTGTCATCTTCATTTCCTTGTCTTGGTTAGCCATGTCTTCTTCAGATGGTGTACCTTCCAAAATGTCTTCTTCAATGACTGGTGCTACTTGTTGTGGTCTTTCGCGCAATCTTTGACGGAAAAGTCGTTCGGGTTCCGAAAGAGGCGAAAGAAGTTCAGAACTAGACGAGTCGGACATACACTAACTTAAAGAAGCTTAAACTAACTGAGGCTTAAAATGAATCAGGAAAATGCAGCTAAACTAAGGCAAAATATCTAACAAAAATAAAAAATGATGTTTAAACAAAAATATATTAACAAGTTATATCGAGATAGTCAAGAACTTAGTTTGTCTTTCAAACTGTCGTGTGTCCCCGACAACAGTGCCAAAAACTTTATGGGTCTGGATAGTATATATATTTTAATAAAGATTTATCACACAGATTCAGTTTTAATTGGTTATTACTATACTAAACCACACACACAAAAGGCAAGTGTACCTGTCGTGTTGTAATATAGTGTTGGTAAGAACCGAGTATCAATCCATGCACACCTAGCCTACTCAACAAACTTGATGATTTGACTATCAGATTTGGTTTTTGTTAAAGAAAATGATAAGTTGCATTGGAAAGATTTTTAGGGTATAACAACAATGATAAAACTAAAGTAAACTACAATTTGAAGTGTTTGGATTTAAAACCAGGGAATAAAAGTTATCATCCTAATTAGACTCCACTTATGTAACCGTGATAAATTGGTGGTGTGATTTAAAGATATGGATTAATGTAATTATGTTAATGTTAACAAAGATGAGCTGGCGCGATTTCTCGTCTATCCTGCTGCCGTAGTTACTAGGATCACGTCAGGTTAAGTTTTACTGCTTATAGGTAAATCTTTTGTGACCTATTTGACATATGATTTTTGAAAATATAACTTAATGTTAAAAAGAGAGTTGATCAAGTTCCTTCCTAACATACCATTAATTTTAGAAAACTATAACCATTATTGAAGATTTCTCAAATTAATAAAAGGGAACCCGCAAATGATCAGAAAGTTAAAGTGATATGATTTCTATTAACCATTTCTAGTTCACTAGCCATTGATTTATTATGAAGATCGGTTTTGCGAATGAAATTTAATCATACTGTTTTCACCCTTGTATGAAAATCACAATCACAAACCATAAATTTATAAATTCCTGTTCAAATGTAGAAGCTACCCATCAGTATTTTTCCCAAGACCACCACAACCTTAACACAATATTTATCACACCATTAGTTCATCACAAATTACATAAGTTTCATCCGATTTGGATGATAAAAAGAGTTTAGCTCATAATAAGCTTGAACATAACAACATATAACAAAGAAGATAGATATGTAATCATCGGTGAAATGGAACAATCAAACCGATAATCCACAATGGATGACGTTTAGACGATCCTGAGTTTCTTCCAAGTGTTGTATGCACCTCCCGAGCCTCCAATTGACCTTGAAGTCTTGATTCCCGGAAGAGCTCTTCAGAGTAACTCTCCCACCAAAGCTTTCCAAACATGGTGATCTTAGGCTTCTATTTATAGGCTTTTTGGAGTGTTTAAGCACGGCCCCATGCTAGTACAATGCTTACGAAAGTTGGTCGGCTCGTACATGCAGGTTGTGTTGGGCACGGCCCCGTGATAAATGGGGCACAGCCCCGTGTTGGAGGTGGGGCACGACCCCGTGTCTACTTTTAGGGGATAGTACTTTTTGTCCTGTTGGATTTCCAAGCACAGGGGTGTGTTAATTTAGCACGGGTGTGTGTTTCTACCAAGGCATGGGGGCATGCTTAATGAGGCACGACCCCATGCTTGGACTTCAAAGCTCGGATTACTTCAATTTATTGTTAAATATGCTTTTTTTATCCATCTTGCCCTTTTAAACACCTGAAAACATAATTTAACATTTTTAAGTTCAATTTCATAATTTTAAGGAAGATATTAAGGAATAATTAATGTGCTTTTGATAAGATTTTTATGTATAATTTGGAGCACATCAACTACTTGAGTGCCACATGTCTTTATCAGGCTAATGCACTTCTTCCCTTGTCCTTTGAGTATATTGAGTTTGAGTATCTCAAGCAACTGGATATTGAAGTACTGAAAGAAAGAAATGCAACAAAAAGGACGATAGGGAAGAAGTTGCCAAGGCAAGAGCCATCATCTAAAAGAGTCAAAAGAGATCTACTAATAAGCAGAGGATGATGAGCTTCTTGAAGCTATATGGATTCTCCAGAAGGATACTTTGCCCTATGTCTCTATCCACCATGATGAGCACATTAGGGTGATCAAGCGGAAGATCAAAAGAGCATAACTAGTTGACTTACTCTCCCCACCAAGTCATGTCCCTCAAGAAGTCGAGGTTAAGGTTGAACCTTTTGAAACAACACAACCTGTACCTCCTGATGGGTTCAGTCACCTCTCAATCTAAACCTATGAGAGAGGAAAACCCAACTGAGCAAGACAAAGATGATCAACAAGGTGTTGCAGGCCAGTCTTTTCAGTTAAAAGGTATAAAGAGAGAAAAAAGGATGGCTTCTAGACCAAAGTCTAAGAAGAAAAAGAACGGAGCATCCATCTCCAAACCTCAGGATGAGTCAGAACATCCTGAGGATGTGTAACAAGAGGAAGCTCCATCAACTCCAATTCAGTAGCTCCACTGGCATCAAAAGACCCATCTTATCATAGACTTACACTACTAATCTAGAAATATGGCATGTTATCAGAGATTAAGGTATTGAAGATGTCTACACATGGCAAGACATGTTAAATCTACCTTTACATGATCTCTTTGAGAAGAGAAGACATTATGAGAGTCTGAGTGATCCTGACCATCTAATAAAGAAAGGTTTGGTTATCATCATGATGAGGACTGCCAATATCTAAATTCTTTAAATGTTTTTGTAGCATGAGCCTAAGGGGAGTTTGTAAGGATTAATATAAGGCTGATGTAACCCAAAACATCCAAAGTCTATCCTGCATGCATGCACAGAAGTACTAAAGTATAATGCTTTGGAAGTTTCACAATCTGCCTTAGAAAATATTCTATGTGTGAAATCTTCCAAAGCCAAGACCAATATCTTTTGAAACCAAAAATGAAACTTCCGAAGCTTCAAAGACAAAGTCTTCTGAAACCAACTCTTGAAGAAAAAATTCTTCCAATGACTTTTGAGTACATGCTTTATCTAATGTACCTTTTACCATAAAGATGGACAACCTTTCCACTATAACTCTATTTGACTCACCAACTTTCACAAGTTGGTGAAAGGTCCATGCTTTTGGTAAGCTGTACATTGAGGTCTTGAGTTTGTTATTTTCTACTTTATGTACCCTTATATTCTTTGTATTATATTAGGATGTGAGCTATGTCATGTCATAGTCACTAGTCAAAAGGCAATCTGCCTTTTGACTCTACATTGACCTTGTTGTCTAGATCATGTATCCAGCTGGCCTTCAAAGTATGGCCAGCTGTAGGATGTAATATAAAGTATCTCAGGTCCCTTTTTATCTTTAAAATCCTTTTATGCTTTGTAAACACTTGTAAGGAACCTGAGAGCAATATACAACATTCTTGAAAACCAAACGCTTGTGTTATTGTTCTTGTTCTTGTTCTGTCTCTTTATTACTAGTGTTACTTAGTATCAAGGTGTGACTGGTTTCTAGTTCCTAATTTGATTTGTTAAGTGTTCTAACTCACTCTCCTTATTGTGTTGTTGTGTTGTAAGTGACCATCCTTTAACCACTCCTGTACATTATGGTAGTTTACTATGAGTTTAGCAAAGTATTCAACTACAATATTCTAATAATCATACTTGCATTGGATTGAGAGGCGTACCATTTATTCTAGGGTTGACTGATCAAGCGTTTGAACATCAATGTTGCTAACCATAGTGGTTACAACATGATCACCTGTTAAAATTTCAAGGTTGTTTTCTAAGATCCTTAGGCTTGTTATTTACTTCAATGTGTGTTAGTGACTGATGGTTGTTTCTAATCTTTGCTTTAGTGTAGCATTCACATACACAGTGCCTAGAATTTTTAGCATATGTATAAAGTAAGAATAGTCACCCTAGCATAACACATCTTCAATGATAGAGAATGACATTTGTTGATACATGTGTACCTTGATTCTAATCTTAATGTAATGTGTCTATGTTGTCTTACACTTATGTAATAGTTGGGTACTTAATGAAATACAAATGTTTGGCTGTGTTTATAATGTTTAACATTTTATTAACGAGTTGTTTAATGCACATTGACTTGATTATATAGTTTGTGGTTGATTGAACTAATATAAATAACATTACTATGGTTAATACATTCAAACTAAACAACATGAAGTTCTCATGTGAATGGCCCATGCTAATGGACCATACGCATAAACAACTTCATGCGAATGACTTAGTTGCACGACTGAATTAGGAGACCGGATCAGTCGTATGACTATAACATCAGATTGACTCAGTCGCACGACTGAACACTCAATCATGCGAATGGATCAACCGCATGGCTCAATCACACGAATGAACCATAATAATGGTTCAATCGCCCAAATGATCAACCCTAACCTATAAATACCACCTAATTCGTGGAAAAAATTAAGCATTCAATCCACTTTGACTCCAGACGTACCCTTGCCATCCAGAAGCCTCTAAGTTCATACTCCAAGTTCATAGAACAATGTAGATCGATTCATAATCGATTCTTGACGTTAGTTTCAATACATTATTGTTACTACGTGTGTTCTCACTGATTGGATCGCCAATCAAATAGGATTCCGCACTATTTGGTTTGGTTTAACACATTAATCAGTTGGTGTTTTGTTCAAATACAAGATCCTAACAAGTGGTATTAGAGCCTGGCTCTTGATTACGTGTTGATTCAATTGTTTTTGTTACAATAGTTGTGTTTTTTCACTCAAAACGCAATCCTTTTGTGTCAAACGGTGTTTTAGAAGTTTCCCGACCATAAAGGTTAGTTTTTCTGGCATACTGCTATTAGGGTTTGGTAAAATTTGAGTTTTTACGGCCAAAACAAGTTTAACCTACGAATTATCAAACTTCAGCAAGTTCAGTCGCATGATTGGCTCAATCGCATGACTGAGTTCATTTGCATTCTCCAACCACATGAGTGGACTCATTCGTACCTTCATTTGTACGACTGGGACCTTCATTCGGACTGTTCAACCGCATTAGTTCATTCGGATGACTAACTCATCCGCATTTGTTTAGTCACACGATTGAACCATCCGCATTTTTTCAATCGCTCGAATAAGCCCAATCGCATACCTTCATTCGCATACATTAGCAGTTTGTTAAAACAGTAAAGTTAAGTGAAATGGAGGATCAGTTTTCACCATACACAGCTAGTAGAGATACTTATATTTAGAATCTACTATTGTTGGAGAACGAAGTGGGAATACACAATAAACCCCCAAAGCTTATCACGTTAGACGACTACCCACAATGAAAGCAACGTTTCGAAATCTACTTAAATGGAGTAGATACAAACTTATGGGAGGCAATAGAGTCGGGGTACAACATGCCAGTGGGAGCTGACGGAGTAAAACTTACTCTAAGTGGAATGTCGGATGCACAGAAGGTAAAACACAACACTGAGAAGAAAGTCTACGCTTTGCTCACTCAGTCTATTCCGAAGGATATCTTCCATCAGTACTCGGAGTACACTAAAGCAAAGAAACTATGGGATGCGTTGGAGAAGAGGTATGACGGAAATGCCTCTCTCAAGGCCATTAAGGCAAAATATTTGAAGAAGGAGTTTGACAACTTCTCTTCAATAGGAAAGGAAGGTATGGATGATGTGATCGACAGACTCTACCACTTGATGAGTGAGATGCACACTCATGGGGTAATTACATCGATGGAGGATAAAGTATCCAACTTTGCACATGGCCTACCGGAGAAATGGGCTTCTTTCGTATCAAATCTCAGACAGAATGGGATGCTCTCGAAGTTAGATATCAATGACTTCATTCTTAATTGAGGGAAGATGAGCTTAGGATGAAGTACAGAGCCCAAAAGGCCAACTATGATCAGAATCCTGCACTCTACAATGCAACTCCTCTGGTCAAGACATCTGGAGCTCCACTACAAACTGCCTTTGTCTCAAGCGCAGCAATTCCAGCACAACCGTCGACTTCAGGGTCCAAACGTCAGGGTTGTCTAGCACCCAGTATATGATACCTAAAGCTAATGTAGCAAAACTGAAAACCGACAACCTCGGGAATGTGACTGTGGAGGTGGCCAGAGAACACATGGACCTCTTAGCTGTGGTAGTCCACTTCTATGATGGACTAGTTGCTAGAATGATAGGAAATTGTCACCTGACAGATGAAGATTATGAACAGGTGGACGACATGGAGTTGGAACGTATGGACATAATGTGGGCTTTGGCAAGTGCTGTCCGACGAGCTAAAAATTTTGTCAAAAAGACCGGACAGAACTTGGTTGCTACCAAAGACACAACCTTTGGCTTCGACAAGTCAAAGGTTACTTGTTTCAACTATGGTGAGAAGGGACACTTCAAGCGGGAGTGTGTAAAGCCAAAGAAGACTGGGAACAATAATCCCTTCTCGTCATTCAATCATCAGGACAAAGCCACATCTAGCAATTCTACTTCATCAAGTAAGGATCCCAAAGCCTTGACTGCTAATGAGGATGAAGGACAGGACTGGAGCTTTTGGTTCGTGTCACCGGGAGAGTCCAATATAGCGAATGTGGAGGACATTAATGATGATTCTGCTAGTGAGGGAGACATAGCAATAGAGCTTGCAATGTCAAATTCTGAAGACATTGCACCTGTGGTCAACCATTTGCCTAAAGAAGAAAAATCATGCATCAACGTCAGAATCACTAGAACCAGAATCAACAAATTCTGTACTCATGGCTGATGCATCTTCAATATCTCAGGTAAGTACTACTGACCAGTTGTTTAATAATCATGCTTGTTTAGATTGTAATAAATTTAGAGAAAGTATAGATTTAAAATTTTCTAGGTTATTAGATCATAATGATAACCTAGTAAAGGACCTGAAACTATGCACTAAGGCAAATAGAGTGTTAAAACAAAACGAGCACAGTTATAAGGAAAATATATACATGTTGAATAAACAGCTTAGGGAAATAGAGGTAGTGGCCTTTAACCAAGCAAATGACATTAGGAACTATCTGAACTCCCTAGAGGACACTAGAAGCAAGGTTGTTTAGAAGTCAACTCTTTAAAACAGAAACTGCATAGTTGGACAAGCTCATCGCACATTGTCCAACACTTAGTGAGAGAGAGAAATAATGGGGAGGCGTTGGGATACAAAGTGGTTCCACCACCACATAAGACCTTGATGAACACCAAAAGTAAACCTATTAATAATAACCCTATCAAGGATCACGTGGTGTCCACTCCTCTTGTTAGTGATCCATATTCAGTAAGTAAATCAAATGAATCTGACTCTAAACAAAAGGATGCCACTTCAAAGGCAAAAGGGAAGATGCCTTGTATTAACCTGGAAAAAGAGTTTGAAAAGGTTAATTTAAAGTCTAGGTCAAACCAAGTCAAACAAGAACCCAAAAAGACTATAAAACCTAATCAATCACGGGTTTCATGTCAAAGTCCAGGTAAACAAGAAATAAAAGATGTAAAACCAGGTAAAGCAATTAAATTTGTAAAACCAAATCATACATCTAATAAAGAAGTGTCTTAATCCAAACATAATAAGGCCAACTGCGTAAATTTTACATCTCCATCAAAACAAATAAACCGTAAAGTTGAAAGCAAATCCTGCTATAATTGCGGAGAGTATGGTCACGTAGCGTCTCAGTGTCCTTATTATCAGACACCAAGGAGGAAAGTAGAACATCCAGTATCTACACCTAGATCTTTTAAGAGGAACTCGGTGACGCCTCCAAAAAGGTCTAGTGAACCCAATGTTCAATCCATCAGCCAGTCTTCTGTCTATCACAAACAAGCCTTACACAGAGCTGGTTTATGGAAAGAAAAATCCGCCTCCGCGTTTGAAAATGAAAACAAACCGAAATCTAAGCTTCCCTTAATCTCAAATGGTCAACAGGTTGAATTTATGATGTGTGATGCCTCAGGGAAACCCAAGCCAGTGAAGGCTTGGGTTCCTAACATGAACTAATATTTTAATTGAATGTGCAGGGTGTTCGCTATAGTGTTGAGACTAAAACGTAGATTGTAGATAGCGAAGTATCCAAGCACGTGACAGAGAACAAATCTCTCTTATCAAATGTTATACAAATTAAAGGAGGGCATGTTTCATTTGCTAGAAACAAAGGCGTGTACATCACAGCACAAGGAGAAGTGGGAAATGAGAATGTTAAGTTTGATAAGGTAACTACATCCAACAGTTACAAAATAACTTGCTTTCAGTCTCTCAAATTTGTGATAAGGATTCAAGGTAGTCTTTGACAACAAGAAGTGCTACGTTCTAAAGAAGGACTACGTGATCCCGGAGGACCAAATCCTAATGTCAGCTTCAAGATATAATGATCGTTATGTCTTGGATCTCTCAATGGCCTCCACAACGGATCATGAAGTCAAATGCTTCTTGTCCAAAGCTACTGAGAAGGACTCCATCTCCTCGCATAGGAGAATGGGACACATAAATCTGAGGAAAATGAATCACTTGATCCAGAATGATCTTGTGAGAGGAGTAAATGTCAAAAACTTCCAACTCCTGGATTTCTGTGTTGCATGCAAAAAGGGCAAACAGACGAAGAAGTCTCATAAGGAAAAGAAAGTTCATTCTATAGAACTTCCTCTGGAGCTCCTTCACATGGATCTGTTTGGTCCAGTCAGTACAAGAAGCATCGCAGGCGACTTGTATTGCTATGTAGTTACAGATGACTACTCAAGATTCTCTTGGGTAATGTTTCTGAAATCCAAATCAGAAACATTTGAGTCCTTGAAGGAATTGGTAACGACACTGGAATTGCTATACAAGCTGAAGGTATGACAGGTGCGCTCAGACAACAGAATCGAATTCAAGAATCAGAGGATGGAAGACTATTGAAAGGAACAGGGAATTGTGCATCAATTTACCTCGGCCTACACCCCTCAGATGAATGGAGTTTCTGAACGGAAGAACCGTAGCTTGATAGAGATGACATGGATTATGCTGGCAGACTTGAAACTGCCTATCCAATTCTGGAATGAAGCAATGGCAAATGCATGTTATACGCTTAATCAAGTTCTGGTTGTGAAATGCCATGGAAAAACATGCTACGAGTTATTACAGCGATGTAAACCTAACTTAGAATATCTCGAGCCGTTTGGCGCCTGGTGCACCCTGCTGAAGAAGACTCGGGAGGGAAAATTCAGTGAAAAGTTGATGAAGGGATCTTTCTAGGATACAACATACCAAACAAGAGAGTTTACAACAACTCAACGGGTCAGGTAGAGGTGTGGTGTAATGTTAATGTTCAGAGATATATCACACCGCCTACTGGAAAAGGGCCTGCTTACTTCTTCGACTATGATGGATTCTTCAAGTCCTTCAACGTACCTCTCTCCTTTTCAGAAGACGAGTTGGCAAACAAGATGATGTATGATGTCTTGAAAATACCATCTTAAGATTCAACACGTCAATCTCCTACCAACTCAGGGGGAGCACGTGAAGTAAGTGACTCTTCCTCTGATGAAGAAAATGAAGAAAATGATTAGATCAACCAGGATGTATAGGTTTCGACTACCATAATTCCACAAGCATCTGCTAGTGATGCTTCTGAACCTTCGGAACCTCAGACTCCGACTGCCTCAGATCCATAACCAAATGTTCGTAATCTTGACTCTGAGGTGGTTCTTCCGACAACTCCTGGCTCACGTCTAAAAGTCTATCATCCATTAGATAATATTATAGGAGATGTGAGATCAGGTGTTCAGACTAGAATTCAGCTGTACTCAGCTGATTATGCCTCTGTGATAGAAAAGGGATACCTTTACGACGGTGCCTACCGCTGCTTCGTGTCTTAGTTTGAGCCAAAGTATGTGAGTGAAGCACTAAATGATGAGGCTTGGGTGAGTGCCATGCAGGAAGAACTTCTACAGTTTAAGAAGTTGGGTGTATGGACACTAGTGGATAGGCCCAAAGGAGCTAAAGTCGTTGGCACCAAATGGGTCTTCAAATGCAAGAAGGATGATTAGGGAGTGATCATCAGAAACAAGGCTTGGCTTGTTGTTCAGGGTTTTCAACAAGTTAAGGGTATCGACTACAATGAAGTATTTGCACCAGTGGCAAGGATGGAAGCCATCCGCATCTTCCTTGCCTATGCATCTTATATGAAAATCAAAGTTTATCAACTAGATGTTAAGAGTGCATTTCTTCATGGTGAGATCTGAGAAACAGTGTATGTTAGTCAACCCGAGGGATTTGAGGACCCATATCATTGGGACAAAGTTTACAAACTCGACAAGGCGTTATACGGGCTTCATCAAGCTCCACGGGCCTGGTATGAGAAACTCTCGACTCATCTTGTGAAACACGGTTTTCGCAAGGGAGTGATTGACTGTACATTGTTTATCAAAGAAAAAGATGGAGACTTACTGCTAGTATAGATCAATGTAGATGACCTAATCTTCGGTTCAAAGAACGAAGAATTATGCAAAGAGTTTGAAGCAGTAATGAAGGCAGAGTTTGAGATGAGTGCAATGGGAGAGATGAAGTTCTTTCTCGGGTTACAGGTGGACCGGACACCAAATGGGATCTTCCTACATCAACCAAGTATGTAGGTGACATTCTCAGTCGGTTTGACATGGAGAATGCTTCCACAGCTGGCACTCCACTGGCTACAAACCATGATGTAGCACTCGACGAGAATGGGGATCTGGTAGATACCACTATGTACCGAGGGATGATCGGATCTCTCATGTATCTCACTGCCTCATGACCTGATATCATGTATGCTACATGTTTATGCTCACGATATCAGGCAAAGCCTAAGGTGAACCACCTAATTGGGGTCAAAAGGATTTTTCGTTATCTGAAAGGTACACCCACTCTTGGGTTGTTGTATCCTTATGATGATGACTTTGAGTTTACTGCATATAGCGACTCAGACTATGACGGCTGCCAGATGAACTACAATTCTACATCAGCAGGGTGTTAGTTCTTTGGGAGAAGACTAGTAACCTGCAGTGTAAGAAGCAGACCTTGGTTGAATTATCAACCTGTGAAGCCGAATACGTTGCTATTGCAAGCTGCTGTTCTCAAATCATATGGATTCAACAGCAAATGCGGGATTATGGTTTGAATTTTTCTTCTACACCTATCTTTGTTTATAACTCTGTTGCGATTGCAATCACTAAAAACCCAGTCCAACATCCAAAGACTAAACACATCGGTATTAAATATCACTTTATTCATGATTGCTTTGAAAATAACTTAATCGATGTGGTCAAAATAAATACAGATTTTCAACACGATGACCTCTATACAAAGGCATTTGATAAACCACATTTTTTTATATTTGTTAGAGGTCAATGGGGTTAAAAAGAAAAATGAGGTCATACCTGAAAATGACCATGTATAGTCCGATGCGTCGTGTCTACTTTCTTTTAGTTTTTAAATTTTTTATTTTATTCTATTTTATTTTATTCTCTTGTTTTTTGTTTAATTTTAATTAGTTTAACTACGATTGGTTCTTTCCTTGCCCACTAAAATCCTAAAACGCTAATCCGTAGTGGTTTTATAATTTTAAGGGGAGAATAGGTCTATGAATTAAAAACAACACGGGAAAGGAGAGGCAAGCTTAAAATAAATAAGATCGTATGTGTTATACCGATTCAATCTTTGAAATATGATAGTACACAGGTACAAACCATTTAGGACTTTAAAATTCAAAACTGAAAAAGATACAAAGCTCAAGTATAAGTCTGTGTAGTCAGAGCAATATAAAAGGAAATATGATAGATAAGCTAGCTACTACTAAGGTAACACAACGAAAGTAGACCTAGAGGTTGCTAGACCACAGATGATATGTCGGTAGATTCAACACAATAGATGACTAGACCTTCTTGGTGATCTCAAGATTAAACTAAAATGTTTGACTAGCTGTGAGTAACACCTTATCCCTGGTTAACACAATCAACAAGATTCCAATAAGGGGTGACGAGCAAAATAAACGCCACAAAAGTGTGTGTAAGACCAAAGCATGAGCAAAAGCACCTGAAAAATGAAAATACAATCAAATTGATGACCGATGTTGTTGGTGAGATCTGTAGCAAAAAGAATGAAAAATTGCTCAAACAACAAGATAGGTTATGTGCCTCTCTGCTGTGTAGTGGCACTAACCTGAGGATAAGCATAACCTATTCTAGAACTCATTGTTGTTTGCCGCCTCTCTGCTGTGTGGTGGCACTGACCTGAGGATTGGCTTCTCTTTGAAAGTTCTATGAATAGTCTCTTCTTGAATACTACCCTGAGACCGCTCAAAAATCTCCTGAGGAATGTTGATTACCATATAAGTGTGGGATCCACAAATGCTCTTTGAAATAAACAAACCTAAAACTATCACCAAACTATGTTTAAAGTCTGTGTATGGATTTAAGAGGACAAGTATACTGAAAATCACTGTGGCTACAATTCTTGAAAGTTCAAATCAGGGTGGGGACCTAATAGTACTAGTATGATTTCCTAAATTTGCTAAATGACTCTAGATGAAAAACAAGAATAGAGCATCAAAGGTCTTAGCTAACTTGTCCCAAATGATTTGAATATCCTACATCATTCCAAATTGAACTGGTCTGCTTATGTTTAAATGAATTGAAGCTGCTTTTTCAGAAAAAAATAATTCTATAGATTTACATCTTAGGAATTAACCCTCACAAAAACACAAAAACATATCTTAGTGTAATTTTCAATGTTATTTCTTTTATGTAAGTACAAAGTTAGTCTATTTCAGTTTTGTGTAGTATCGGAATATGTCATGGAAGTTGATAAGGGACCTTATCATTTAAAAAGGTCACGTCTGAGGTGACCACAAATGCTGTCAAACAAAAAATTAGGTCACATCTTAGGTGACAAAGTGTTTAAAAGGATCACGTCTGAGGTGATCAAAAGCTTTTCAAGTTTAAAATGATCATGTCTGAGATAATCAAATGTTCATAATGTTAATTCAACAGTTTAAAAGGGATTAAATGACAAATGGTCATAAAAAAATAAAATAAATTAATTTCAAGAGAATGACCCATTCGCACGACTGGACCATGAGTATGGACCAATCATACGAATGGACCATACTCATGCATTAAACAGCCGAATGGACATGAGTATGAATCATTCAAACGAATGGACTATTAGAATGACCCATTCGACCTAATGTTAGTGTGCGAATGAGTCAGTCGGCCGACTGAATGTGATCGATTGAGCCAATCGCACGACTAAAGTCAATCGCCCGAATGAACAGAGCGAATGGGTCCAGTTGGCCGATTGAAATCAGATTTAGTATAAATAGGGCCACAGTCGATCACATTAGGCTAATCACCCCCTAATCACCCTTATTTCGCATAGACTACCGTTACCCTGCCAAAATTTCCTTAGATAAAGTTTTCTGTCTCCCATTGACATTCTGACGATTGTGGATTGATATATAGGTACAATGCACAGATATCACACTGGAATCTGACAAGTGGTGACCTAATTTAAGATTCTTGACCCAAACAAGAACCAAAGCTATTAAAGGACTAATAACCTACTTAAATCAAGTAAAATGTCAAAACTGATGTTTTTAGGCTATTAGTTAAGAGATTGCGAGTCTAAAGAACCATTTACAACGTTTAATTTGATGAATTGGTAAAGATTCGAACCTCAGTCGACCGAACAGTGGGTCATGCGACTAGTCGTCTCGATGAACTTCAATCGCACGATGGAGCTGGCCGAATGGGTCAATCAGCCGAATGTATCATACGAATGAGCTCAGTCGGGCGACTGAGCCAAACGCAGGCTCGGCCAACCGATTGAACTCAGTCACCTGTTCATTCACCCGAATGAGTCCAATCACATGATAGGACAACCGACTGAACACAGTCGCATGATTCATTCGCATGAATGAATCAGAATGAATTCAATCAAGCTACTTAGAACTGATTTGTGGTATGTGATTATCTAATGTTTATGTGTCTTGTGTTTCAGATCTATGGCTAATAGATGGTCTATCAACCTAAGCACAATATATGTGCTCATTTAGACCATACTACTCGGAATGATGCCGAGTTTACTGAGATCATAGCTTTTCTCAAGCGATCAAGGATCCACAAGGCCATCTCTGCTCCATGCACACGCTATAGGTCTTTACATCAGGCATTCTGGGAGAATGGATCCGCTGATCGTTCACATGAGCCTACAGCATACGGATTTCTATCTGTGGCATGGATATAGAGGTTACTGTGGCAGACATTCACAGGGTGCTTGAGCTGGGTGATGACACTAATCACCCCACCAGACTTCACCCACTGACGGTGAGAGGATGTTTTCTGAGGATTAAGTACTCTGGGGACATCAACTCAGGTGTGCTCAACAAGAGCAACCTGTGCCCCAGTACAAGTACTTAGCACATGTCATTCTGAAGTGCGTAGCTTCCAGAAGGGGTGGGTTTGATGATCTATCAGACTAGATATAGAATGCCTACGTGGCACTGGTGCTGAACTACCCATTCAGCTTCTCCAGCATGATCTTCTGTTACCTCATGGAGAATATGGAGGCAAAGGGAAAAGAGAGTTGCTGTAGGTACCCAAGGTTCCTACAGATGATCTTTGATGAGAAGCTGCCCTCTCTTCCAAAGGAGCGCCATGATGTTGTCGCTTTAGAGATCATGGATGATACGACTCTGGGTCGTATGAGAGTTTACCGGTGTAAGCAGGTAAAGCCCCGGGTAAAGAGACTGATAGGCCATCTGGCCAATGAGAGTTACGTGGTGCCAGGCAGACGTAAGTGGTGTCACATAGACAGCGACTCAGATGATGAGCGGCTACAGCTCCCAGAGCACGATTCTGATGATGATGATAGCGGGGAGGCTGGAGATACATTGCCCACTCAACCAAAGGGCCCCACTACTGATATTGCATCTCCAACCTCTGCCCCCACTGAAGATAGAGCTGAGACTATTGGTTTCCACCAGAGTTTCATACCTGGTGTGGAGGAAGAGGAGTCGGATGAGGAGCCACTAACCCGGACTGTGGGAAGTAAAGTTGTTCCCACAGAACAGGGGCTCCGGGCGGTTGGTGGACGCCACAACGGATAGGGAGAGACTGCTGCTGACCCTACATATGCTCCCGATCAGCCGAGCCGTGTTCTAGGGGGAGCATCCTCCTCGACAAGATCGAGGAAAAAGAGGATGGCTCAGCCCCACGACATGAAGAAGAAAAAGCGAAGACTCACCTTCATCACTCCAACTACCACCACCACATCCACCACCATTACATCCACCACACTACATCCACCACCACTACATCTACCACGACCACTCTACCTACCACCATAGCCGCCATACCTACCACCATAGCCGCCATCCCTACCACCATTCCCCCTCATACCACTACCGCCCCTCCATCCACCACCACATCATTCACACCTACACCACCACCACCATCATCTATACCACCTCCAATCTTCACCACTGTCACCACCACCACTAACCATCCTTCAATACCATCTTCTTTCTCTCCATATCCATCAGGATCGCCTTTACCTCCCAGTGGGGTAGAGGAACAACTCTCAGCACTTAACCGAATGGTGTTGAGGCTGTTAGCTGCAGATGAAGAGAAGACCAAGAAGATACGATAGCTAGTAGACCTGACCACTGTCCAATCTCAGTAGCTCTCTCATCAAGCTCGACTGATCGATGAGCAGGCGCATCGGATGTCTCAGCTCCAAGAGCAACATGCCAAAAGGATTGAGGAGCTGGAGGCTGCAAACAAATCTTTGCAGTTAAAGCTCAAAGGGTCAAAAGAAGAGCCCTTAAAGATAGGAGAAGGTGATGGAGATGATGATGCTGATGATGATAGTGATGATGATGATGATGATGGTGATGATCACTATGGTGATACTGTGTTAGTGATGATGATGATGATGATGACTCTTCAGCTGCGGGTACCACATCAGCGAGCGAAAGGAGGACTAAACGAACTCAAGATCCGAGTGCCTCCATATCCAACCCGGCAGCAGAAGAGCCGATGATCCAGGACAAGAGTAATGCTTAGATGTTTTATTGTTATTTAAAATCTTATGTATTTGGATCATGTATAAAATTAATGAAATGCATGTTTATATGTAATATAAATAGTTATGACTTGATTATTATCGTTACGTCTTGATTATTAACTAATGAATGATGTATTACATGTTTAAATCAAGCAGATCCAAATTACCAAAGGGATGAACACGATATTGCTCTCCTCCAACAGATCAAGACTCAATTAACCATGATTCTTGATCTGCAAGGGATTGTCAGAAGATCAGTGAGTTACACCCCTGAAGAAGGGGAAATAATTCATGATCTTACTGACGAGCAACTGGCAGAAATGTTCAAGCTCAATCCCCATGAGATTGTAAAAGAGCTCCAACTGTTGAAAGAGATAGTGACGACGACCTGAAAGACATTGATGAGATAGAGATCGAGGACGTCACGGCAGACCACTATCCAGAGTATGCTGACAAAGAGGGAAATGCGGTTCCCAATCTAGGTGATTCCCTGGTCAGTGATACATTTGAGATATTGGATCAGATGGCGCAAGTGACTTAGAAGGTTGAAGAACAAGCCCAAGCCTCAAACGCCGATGTTGAAATCAGTAAGGTTGAATGGGCTGCATGTTTTGAGGAGATCTGAGCACAATGCTCTGCTCCTAAACCAAATGTCTAGACCAAGCTCTACAAAGTGAAGAAACATCACAAGGTGTCAGAAAGATTATCGCGTGGGCTCATTTTGATGATCTTAATGTATATGCGGTAAAGAGAGAGATGGGTATTGAGTACTTTAGATTCCCACATGATCTAAAGTCTGTACCTGGTTTTGAGCTCAACCAGCTGGCTAAACAGAAGCTATTATATGCTAACCCGAGGAAAATGTCAGGCTGGTTTGAGGCTACCTTAAAGAAAGAGTACAACACCAGGTGGGTCAACTTCAAACCTCAACAAGCTACAAGGTATATTAGACGTTCTGAAGTTGATCCTATAACTGGTAAGCCCAAGATAGTGCTGACGTGGAGTCCCCTAAGAACAATGTCAAGAATCCCTCTTAGGGAAATGCCACAGGACTTCACTCCACACTTTAAGTGGTGGTACTATGATTGGAGAACAGGGGAGGCAATCATAGTTCTGAACAAAGCGGTCATAATGGATACTATCAGGGTGTTTGACCCAATGTGGCTTACAAACTTGTCAGCTATAGATGTTTACACACTATACAAGTGGCCACTATTCTATGACACGCGAGACATTGTACAAGCCCTCCCATTCCAAAATGTGATACGGCTCTGCTCTGCATTTGAGATACATGTAGGAGTCACTAGAGAGGAGAATTACAAGAAGTATGAGGAGGTTATGAAGAAGATAAGACAATAGATGAATCTAGGTCCAAGGGGGAGTTTGTTGATACATGTGTACCTTGATTTTGATCTTAATTTAATATGTCTATGTTGTCTTACACTTATGTAATAGTTGGGTATTTAATGAAATACAAATGTTTGGTTGTGTTTATAATGTTTAATATTTCATTAATGAGTTGTTTAACGCACATTGACTTGATTATATAGGTTTGTGGTTGATTAAACTAATATAAATAACATTACTATGGTTAATACATTCAAACTAAACAACATGATGTTCTCATGAGAATGGCCCGTGCTAATGGACCATACGCATGAACAACTTCATGCGAATGACTCAGCCGCACGACTGAATTAAGAGACTGGATCAATGGTATGACTATAACATGAGATTGACTCAGTCAAACGACTGAACACTCAGTCGTGCAAATGGATCAACCGCATGGCTCAATCGCACGAATGAATCATACTAATGGTTCAGTCACCCGAATGAGCAACCCTAACCTATAAATACCACCTAATTCGTGGAAAAATGTAAGCATTCAATCCACTGTGACTCCAGACATACCCTAGCCGTCCAGAAGCCTCTAAGTTCGTACTCCAAGTTCATAGAACGTTGTAGATCGATTCCTAATCGATTCTTGACGTTAGATTCAATACATTATTGTTACTATGTGCATTCTCACTGATTGGATCGCCAATCAAATAGGATTCCGCACTATTTGGTTTGGTTTAACACATTAATCAGCTGGTGTTTTGTTCAAATACAAGATCCTACAACATTGTCTTCAAAAATGACATATATGATAGATGTAGCAGCTTTATCTCAACTAGATCACATAATCTAAAATCTGCTACTTCCTTTCCTTCCAACTTCCTCTCTAATACCACTTGAAAGTGTGTTTCATCATAATACCCTCTTGTGATTGCATGGTTGTATTGATTACCATCAATCTTCTGCATGATCAACTTCAAATCCGATGGTCTCATTAGATATCTAACTCTCTCCAATAACTTATTATCAATATGTGTTGTTTGTTCTTCACTTGGTTTTTTCTGTTTTCTAGTCAATTGTTCTTCTCTTCCTAACTTGGCTAAGTGAAGTTTATCTTCTATAACTACTTTCAATCTCAATTTATGATGTTGTCTGTTCATGTATGATCTCATGATATGGTAAAATTCAGCACCTCTAGGATTGTTAGTATAATTGACTAGTATCCATTGCAACAGGTCCAATCTGTCATCATAACTCAATGATTCTAGTTAGGATATGTATGAGAAGTATTGAAGAAGTCCAAATACTCTCTTTATCAGCACAGCATCCCATATCTCATCATACTTCAATGCCACTATATTCCTTTCATCTACTAATGTTGTTAGTGTTATTCAATCATAGAGCTTAATTAAATTTGTGTTTTCATTTATCATTTCCTATACTTCATTTCCTTCAAGCCATAGCCTATTTGGCATAAACTGCCTAGGCTTCTCTATGGGATGAAGCTTAGGTGGAGCTTGATGATAAGTATATAATGATGCTCCAAGATGAGGTTTATATACTTGTGGCTTCAAGGCACTTGTAAGTATGTTCTTTTAGATTTCTCTAGCAAGGTCTTTCATCTAAGATAGAGGTCTACCTGCATATGACCTATATGGTTTTCTTGTGTGACTTCACCAGCTTTTGACTTGGGACTAGGCCATCTTCTCTATTTGAAGATATTTAGGCAGATTCTTCTGAAACTCTTGTTGATCCTTGATCTCTTTGTATCTTTTGTATGTTTGCTCAGACTCATTTTCAACATATCTTGAAAGTCCTTGAGCAAGTTTTTAACCTAAGATAGGTTAAGCTACATGAATGTATCATATGGAAACCTCTTGATGCTAACTCTATTCCAATAAGAGTTTTTGGATCATCAAGGAATAAGTCTTGAATGTTTCAATTTCATCTTCATCCTTTTCTTCTTCTTCTTCTTCTTTATTAGAATCACTAAGGATGATGATTGGATCTTCTTGCTTTTCATAAGATTGATCAATCTCTCCTTCTTCCAAAATAGCAGCCTTAGATTCTTTCTATTGGGTTCATCTCCAGTAACTAACTCAGCTTTAACTTTTAAAAACTTAAGAGGTGGATACTCAGGCTCTTCTTGTTCTTGTACCTTTTGTTTTCCGTTCCTTAATAAAGCTAGGTATAGTCTCTTCCTCTTCCTCTCATAAGTTTTTAATTGAAGTTGTGATGATGATGATGCTTGATCTTTGGATGATTCAAGTTGCACTTTTAATGATTCTACAAACTGTTTGATTGGCTCATTTTGCTTCTCAGATAATAGGATTATAGGAATGATGCTTGATTGAGATGGTTGAGTGTCAGGCGTATGAAAATGTTGTCTTAGTATGGGTGAATAGTGGATGTTCTTAAATGGATTAGCCTCACCAAACAATTGATCCATTGAGTATGTCTCCTCAAGGATGATAATTGCTTGTTCAAATTCCCTTATGTATGGTTCTTCAGCATGAGACATGACTTGATCAATGAATTTTTCACTCACGTCTTTTTCTTGACCTTTTGAATGTTCTTCCTTATTTTGATAAGTGACTACGTACTCCAATTCTCTATTCAACATCTTAATGTATTCATTTTTGAGCAAATATTATCTTCTTTAACATATCAAACCCAGTATCTTCAACTAGAATCTGTCTGTTCAGTCGAATATGCAATGTCAAGTCTTGCACTACTCAATTCTTGGTCTTTAAGCTTCGATTCTTCCTTTGATTGTTGATGTTTTTGTTCTAGAAACTGAACAATCAACTTTTCAGCCTCTGGATGAGATGTTAGCTTCTCTATCTCTTTATCTTTGCTCTTGAGCTTCTCTTTAAGTATTTTTGCTCTATTGTTTGACTTCTCAATTAGCTTTTTGTACTCAATGAATAAAAACAATTTTGAGTACTCAGTATATTCCTTAGTAGGTACTTCACTTGCTTGTTTATTTGATCTTGTATGCTCAACATGAGTACTTTGTTCTTCTTGCTCAGCCACATGTGAAGTTGATGTTCCACTTCTTCTTGGTGATTGTTTGTTTTGCTAGTGACGCATCTATATCTCTTAAAAGAGATGACAAGGTCTGCTAATATGATAGATGAGACGCATCTATATCTATATCTATATCTCACTTATTGGATCACCAATCAAATAGGATTCCGCACTATTTGTCTGGTTTCACACATAATCAGTTAGTACTACGTACGTACACGGTCCTAACAAGTGGTATCAGAGCCTTGGCTCTTGATTTTGCATGTGGTTCGATTAGTTTTAGTGTAAAAATCACGTTTTTCGTTCCAAAGAGTCATTCTTTTGAGTCAAAAAGTGTTTTCGCCGTCTCGAGGTCTCAAAGTTTATGTTTTTCTGCATATGGCAGATTAGGGTTCTTGAAAAATCGTGTTTTTGTGTCAAAGTGTCAAAAACCTTCGATTTTGAAAAAATAGTAGCCTTCAGTCGCACGATTGGCTCAATCGCACGACTGAACTCAATCGCACACCCCATTCGCACAATTGAACTCAGTCGCTTATTCATTCATACGACTGAACAACCACATTCACTTGTCTCCAATCGCACACTCCAGATGTACGACTGAATCCAATTGCATGATTGAATTCATTCACACCCCTCATTCGCATGAGTGATCCATACGTGTTGTCCATTCGCACGAGTGAGCCAGTCTAGTTTTAAAGTTCAAAGTTTAAAGAGATGGAAGATTAGTTCTCTACTTTTACTACCGGAAGGGACACTCGCATCCAGAACCTTCTGCTTCTAGAAAATGAAATTGGGAATCAAAATAAACCACCTAAACTTATAACGTTAGATGATTACCCACAATGGAAACAGAGGTTCGATATCTATCTAAATGGAGTTGACTCAAATCTTTGGGAATCCATTGAAACAGGTTATAGTATGTCCTTCGATGCTGATGGTGTTAAGCTAACTTTGGGAGGTATGATTGACATCCAGAAAGCTAAGTACAATGCTGAAAAGAAGGTGTATGCACTCTTGACTCAGTCGATACCGAAAGATATCTTTCATCAGTTTGCTGAGAACAAACAGGCGAAAAAGTTATGGGCGGCTTTGGGAAAATATATGATGGGAATGCAACGTTAAATGCATTGAAGGCAAAGGCTCTCAAGAAGGAGCTTGATAACTTCTCCTCAATAGGGAAAGAAAGCTTGGACGATACTATCGACCAATTCTACCATCTGATGAGTGAGCTGCACACTCATGGGGTAACAAAGTCTATGGAAGATAAAGTGTCAAGTTTTGCAGATGGTTTGCTAGAGAAATGGGACTCATTTGTTTTTAATCTGAGACAGAACAATATTCTTGCAAAGTGAGACATAAATGAGTTCATCCTGAAATTAAGGGAGGAGGAACTAAGAATGAAGTACAGGTCACAGAAAGGATCCTACAACCAGAACCCTTCACTCTATAACTCATCTCCCACTCTAACTAGTTCAGGAGCACCACTTCATACTGCCTTTGTGTCTAGTTTAGTAGCTCCTACCCAAACCACTACTTTAGGATCAGAAAAGTCAGGGTCATCTTGCACCCAATGTAGAGTGCCTGAAGCCAATGCTACTAAGTTGAAGACCGAGAATCTTGATAATATTACTGTGGAAGTTGCAAAGGAGCACATGGATCTTCTAGCAGCTGTTGTCCATTCCTAGGATGGTCTAGTTGCAGGGAAGATTGGAAATTGCCATCTTGCAAATGAAGATTACGAGCAGGTGGACGAAAATGAACTAGAGAGAATGGATATCATGTGGGCCTTAGCGAGTGCTGTTAGAAGGGCGAAAAAGTTTGTGAAAAAGATAGGATAGAATTTAGTAGCCACAAAAGACACAACCTTTGGTTTTGACAAAACCAAATACCTGCTTTAATTGTGGTGAAAAGGGGCATTTCAAACATGAATGTGTAAAGCCCAAGAAAACAGGTAACGGAAATCCATTGTCAATCGTTAAGACAAAGAAAGGAGTGGAACTACCTCTTCAAGCAAAGAGACAAAGGCCTTGACTGCTGAAGGTGACGAAGGGCAGGACTGGACCTTCCATTTTGTGTCTCCGGGTGAATCAAACATTGCCTGTGTCGAGGGATTGAATGATGGCTCTGCAAGTGAAGGTGAAGTCACAGTTGAAAAAGTAATGTCAGATAACGAAGAAGTTGTGAATATGGTAAATCACCTTATTAAAGAAGAACTCAGAACGACATGTTCAGAATCTCGATCATCTGAAGAGTCAAATTCTGCATTGATGGCTGATTCAACTGATTCTTCACAGGTAAGTATGAAAGACCAACTTTTTGAAAATCATGCTTTTATTAAATGTAACAAATTTAGAGAAAGCATTGATTTGAAACTTTCTAGGTTATTAGACCACAATGATAGCTTAGTAAATGATTTACAATTGTGCACAGAAACTAATCGTATTTTAAAACAAAATGAGTGCAGTTACAAAGAAAAAATAAAACTTTTAGGTAAACAACTAAGGGAAACCGTGGTTGTTTCTTTTAATCAAGCTAATGATATAAAGTTTTATTTAAATTCTTTGGAAGAAACAAAGAAAGAAAAAGTAGTTTTAGAAGTCGAAGTAAATTCTTTAAAACAAAAACTGCACAGTTGGACCAGTTCTTCTCACATAGTTCAACACTTAGTGAAAGAACGGAATAATGGGGAAGGTTTGGGTTACAAAGTAGTTCCACCACCACATGAGATCATGTTAAATACAAAATGTAGACCTATAACAACCCAATTAAGGATCATGTGGTGTCCACTCCTCTGGTTAGTGATCCAGATTCCACTTGTAAAGCAGTGAAATCTATCACTAAACAGAAGGAGACTACTTTGAAATCAAAAGGCAAGATTTAAAAGGGTTAATGTAGGTCAGGTTCACCAAAGTCTATTTTAGAACCCAAACTGACTAAATCAGTTAACCACACATGTGTTAGGCATCAAAGTCCAACCAAAGGGCATGTTAAAGATGTTCAAAACGTCAAAACAATTAATTTTGTTAATAAAGGTGATACTTCTAAACAATTAGTGACCAAATCCAACCAGACACATGTCACACCTATATCAGACTCAACCCCACTTAAACAGTTTCCACAACATGTAGAAGGGAGATTATGCTACATTTGTGGAAAGAGAGGACACATTTTTTCTAACTGTCCTTATTATCAGACTCCCAGCCAGAAAATTGAACTTTATGATACAAAACCAAGTTCTTTGAAAAGGAGTTCTATTACTCCACCAAAGAGAATTAATGAACCTAAAGTTCAAACTGTAAGCTGGTCGTCTGTTTATCACAAATAGGCTTTACACAAAACTGGCTTATGGAAAAGAAAAGTCAAGTCCATTGTCTGATAATAAGAACAACAAGAAGAATGATATGCCCTCATCCTCAAATGGATAGTGGGTTAAGTTTATGATGTGTCATTACTCTGGGTCACCCAAGCCAGTTAAGGCTTGGGTCCCAAACATAAACTAATCATTTCCTTTGAATGTGCAGGGTGTCCGTTACAGTGCTCTCACAAATACCTGGATTGTTGATAGTGGGGCATCTAGGAACATGACCGGGAACTTGTCTCTCCTTTTCAATGTCAAAAAAATTAAAGGGGGACATGTATCATTTGCAGGAATAAAGGAGGATACGTCACCGCTTAAGACGAAGTGGGAAACAAGAAAGTCAAGTTTGATAAGGTCAACTACATTCAACAACTATAGAATAACTTGCTTTCAGTCTCCCAGATATGTGAAAAAGGATTCAAAGTTGTTTTTGACAACAAAAAGTGCTATGTATTCAAGAAGGATTACAATATCGCGGAGGACAAAATCTTAATGTCAGCTTCAAGATATAATGACTTATATGTCTTGGATCTATCAAAAACCTCCACAACCGATCATAAGTTCAATGCTTCTTGTCAAAGGCAATAGAGAGAGACTCCATCTCCTAGCATAGGAGAATGGGACATATCAATCCATGGAAGATGAATCATCTCATCCAGAATGATTTAGTGAATGGAGTATATGTCAAGAACTTTCAACTTCTAGATTTTTGTGTAGCGTGTAAGAAAGGTAAACGTACCAAGAAGTCTCACAAGGCAAAGAAAGTAAATTCCATTGACCTGCCTCTCAAACTTCTACACATTGATCTGTTTGGTCCTGCCAGCACCAAAAACATTACTGGTGATTTGTATTGTTATGTAGTCACTCATGATTACTCAAGATTCTCTTGGGTGATGTTATTGAAATCCAAATCAGAGATGTTTGAATCTTTCAAACAGATGGTAACTACATTGGAATCACTCTACAAGTTGAAAGTGAGACAGATTCGATTAGACAACAGCACAAACTTCAAGAACCAGTGGATGGAGGCGTTCTACAAAGGGAAATGAATTGTACACCAGTTCACATCTACCTACACTCCTCAAATGAACGGCGTTGCTGAACGAAAGAATCGAAGCTCGATAGAGACAGCATGGACAATGCTAGCAGACTGGAAACTGCCTATCCAATTTTGGAATGAGGCTGTGGCCAATGCATGTTACACCGTTAATCGAGTCTTGGTGGTCAAACGTCATGGTAAAACGTGTTATGAGTTGCTCTAGTGACGTAAACCTAATCCGGAGTACCTCGAACCATTTGGCGCACCATGTACGCTGCTGAAGAAAACTCAGTCAGGGAAGTTCAGTGAGAAGGCTGAAGAAGGGATCTTTCTAGGATACAATATACTGGACAAGAGAGTTTATAATAAGTCAATGGGTCAGGTAGAAGTGTGGTGCAACATTGATGTTCAAAGATACCCACCCCCACTGCTGGAAAGGGACCCTCGTTCTTCTTCGACTATGATGGATTTTTTAAGTCCTTCAACATCCCTCCCGCCCTTCTGATGATGAGTTATCGACTAGAATGATGTATGATGTCTTAGACACACCGTCACTAGACTCGACAACATCAGTTTCACAAGGTGAATGTTTTAGTCCTTTAGGGGGAGCACTTGATGTAAGCGACTCCTCCTCTAATGATGAAGAAGTTGTAATTGAACAGGTGGACAAGGTGGAATAGGTTCCTGCTACTGAAAGTACACAAGCATCAGATGGTGATGCCTCTGACACTTCGAAACCTCACAATCCAACGGCTACAGATACTGAACCGAGAATTCAAAATCTAGATCAGGAAGTAGTTGTTTCTATCACTCCTGGATCTCGATTAAATGTATATCATCTTTGGAAAACGTAATAGGGGATGTACAATCGGGAGTACAAACACGAAATCAGCTATACTCAGCTGATTATGCCTTAGTCATGGAAAAAGGCTATTTTCACGACGGTTCTTATCAATGTTTTGTGTCTCAATTTGAGCCAAAATATGTAAGTGAAGCCTTAAGCGATGAGGAATGGGTTAGTGCCATGCAAGAAGAACTCCTTCAATTCAAGAAGCTAGGAGTATGGACACTAGTGGATAGACCAAAAAGTGCTAAGGTAATTGACACTAAATGGGTCTTAAAGTGCAAGAAAGATAACCAGGGGTCATAATCAGAAATAAGGCTCAACTTATGGTTCAAGGTTTTAGACAAGTCAAAGGCATTGATTACAATGAAGTGTTTGCACATGTGGCTAGAATGGAAGCAATCCGTATCTTCCTAGCCTATGCATCTTACATGAAGATTAAAGTTTATCAACTAGATGTCAAGAGTGCGTTCCTTCATGGTGAAATCTGTGAGATAGTGTATGTCAGTCAACTCGAATGATTTGAGGATCCTCATCATCGGGACAGAGTTTACAAGATGGATAAGGCTCTCTACGGGCTCAATCAAGCCCCTAGAGCATGGTATGAGAAATTCTCAACTCATCTGGTGAAACACGGTTTTTGCAGAGGAGTTATGACTGTGCACTGTTCATCAATAAAAAAAATGCCAACTTCTGCTAGTATAGATTTATATTGATGACATAATATTCGGTTCCAATAACGAACAGTTATGTAAAGAATGTGAATCTGTCATGAAAGCAGAATTTGAGATGAGTGCAATGGGGGAGATGAAGTTCTTCCTAGGATTACAGGTGGATCAGACACCAAAAGGAATCTTCCTACATTAGACTAAATATGTAGAGGACATCCTCAGTCAGTTTGACATGGAGAATGCTTCAGCTGCTGGAACTCCACTTGCCACGAACCACGATGTGGCACCCGACGAAAATAGTGATCTGGTTGATGCTACAATGTATAGAGGAATGATCGGATCCCTTATGTATCTCACAACGTCTCGTCCTGATATCATGTACGCGACGTGTATTTGTTCCAGATATTAGATGAAACCAAAAGTCAACCATCTCATCGGTGTTAAAAGGATTTTTTGTTATCTAAAGGGTACTCCAACACTCGGGTTGTGGTATTCTCATGATGATGACTTTGAGCTTACATCATATAGTGACTCAGATTATGGCGGTTGCAAAATGAATTACAAGTCAACATCAGCAGGATGTTAGTTCTTTGGTAGACAGTTAGTCACCTGGCAGTGCAAGAAACAGACATCCGTTGCTCTGTCAACATGTGAAGTTGAATACGTTGTTGCTGCAAGTTGCTATTCACAAATCATCTGGATTCAATAGCAAATGTGCGACTACAGTTTGCAATTTTCTAACACTCCTATCTATGTTGATAATTCTGCTACTATAGCCGTAACAAAAAATCTTGTCCAACATCCTAAAACTAAACAAATCCGTATTATGTATCACTTTATACGCACTTGTTTTAAAAAGCATATAATCGATGTGGTTAAATAAATATGGATTTTCAACGGCCAACCTCTACACAAAAGCATTTGATAAACCGAGGTTTTTATATCTATTAGAGGTTAATGTCATGAAAAAGAAAAGTGATGTGATTTTAGAGGAAGATAGTGCCTAGTCTGACATTTTTTATTTTTATTTTTATTTCCTTTATTTTATTTTATTTTTCTATTTATTAAAAATCCAAAACACAAAATATTTTCGGTTTTAGAATTTTAGGGGGAGAATAGGTTAGATTAGTATTAAAGTAGTTGCTTTATTTAATTACTTAAAAAAAGACGAGTGAGGAGGACAGCTTAGCTAAAAGGAATGTAATCAAATATGTGATACTGATTCACGTTTATGGAAAATGATACTACACACGGAAAAGATTGTTAGGGAGTTTAAAATTTTTAAATGATTAAGATACAAAATTCAAAGCATAAGTTTGAGAAGTCTAAACAAAATAAAAGGAAAAATGATAGTAAAACTAGTATGCTACTAAGGTAACATAGAGAAAGTAGACCTAGAGGTTGCTTGTTCATTATATGATGTGTTGTAGATTAACACAAGAGATGAGTAGACCTCATTGGTGGTTTAAAATTCAAACTAAGTTGTTCAACTTGCTATGGGTTCTCATCTTTTCCCCGTTAACATAATAACGTTGTTCCAATAAGGGGTGAAGAGCAAAATAAATGCCACAATGTGTGCGGATGTCCATAAAAATGAGCAAAGCACATGGAAATATGCTAAATGCAATCAAGCTAATAACTTATGTTGTTGGTGCGTTATGTGCAAAACGAAATAAATTCTCTAACAAGAAGATACGTTGTGTGCCTCTCTGCTGTGCGATGGCACTGACCTGAGGATAAGCATAACCTAAATATTCTAGAATTCATTGTTGTTTGCCCCTCTCTGTTGTGCGATGGCAATGACCTGAGGCTTGGCATCTCTTTGAAAGCTCTTAGATAGTTTCTTCTTGAACTATACCCATAGACCGCTCAAAAATCTCCTGACGAACGTTGATTACCATATAAGCGTGGATCCACAAATGCTTGTTGAAATAATTAAACCTTAACTCATCACCAATGTGTGTCAAAAATCTATGTATGGATTTAAGAGGACAAGTATACTGAATTCATTATGAGCTGTACTTCTTGACAGTCAAAATCAGTGTGTGCTTCTTATAGCTCGAGTATAATTTCCAAAAATTGCTGTTGACTCTCGGTCAAAACAAGAATCTAGCATCAAAATAGTTCATTAAAATGTCCTAAATAATTATGATATACCTGTGTGATTCCGTAATGAATCGTACCAGATATGATGAAATAGAATTGAACATGTGATGTCTAGGAAGTAAAATCGGTTACAAGTACTCTAATAGGTTTAAATCCATCTCCAATCAAAAATACAAAAATATATCTTGTTTTTATTTCTAGTTGTTCTTTATTTAACTGTTAGTTATTTATTAGGTAAAAGCCGGATTATACATCTGGATTCAATCTATGAATCACTAACTAAAAAAGGTCACGTCTGAGGTGACCAATTGGGTTTTAAGTTAGAAGGATCACGTCTGAGATGAACAACAGGTTTTTCGAAATAAAAATTCATATCTAAGATGATCAACGATCATAATGTCTTATCAATAGTTAACAAGTTAAGGGTTTGAAAGTGCATGAGGTCAAACTCATAAGTCTAAGCCATTCGCATGTTTGAACCATACGTATGGACCAGATGTATGATTGGACCATAAGCATGGGTCAATCCATGCGATTGGATCACAGAATCAACCAATCGCACGAATGGAGGTGACCGACTGAGTCAGTCGCATGACTGAACCCCAGTTGCACGGATGGATGTGACCAACTGAGCCAGTCACACGACTGAGCCCCAGTTGCACAAATCAAGCCTGCGAATAGGTCCAGTCGCACGACTGAAGGTAAACTCAATATAAATAGAGGGGAATCAGTCGTACATTTTCATCACCCCTCAATCGTGCTCAAGTCACACGAAAGCAAAGTTACTCTGTCCAATCTAGTTTCAGTGATTTAGCATCTTGTTTGTGACTCTAACGATTACTCTCTATATCTACAGGTAATGTCAGATGAAAATCAACCTCAATGTTCGGTTTAATCAAGCCTAATAACCTAAATTGGTCAAAACAAGAACCGAGACAAAGTTTTCAAAATAAACCACTAAAATGGACTAAATCGTTAATTTAAAGAGTATTAGGTGTTATTTTGAGCGTTGGCGAGTCTAATGAGCCTAACCACAACGTTTAACATGAAGTATAGACCAAGAACTAATTTAAAAGTGTCGAACAAAGATGCCTACGAATGAACATGCTGTTGAGCTTCAGTCGCACGATTGAGCTGGGCAAATGACTCAATCGCACAAATGAGCTAGGCGTATGACTCAATCGCATGAATCAACCATGCGTATGAGTTCAATCGCACGACTACTTCAACTGCATAGAAGTGCATATGACCAAGCTCAGTCACAGGCTCAACCTTACGACTGAGCTCAATCGCACGACTAAAACTCGTCACATTGTCCATTCGCACGGCCGAACAGATTGATTCAAGTTCATTAAAATTCAAATGTCATTCACTTACACAAATTCTAACGTATATGTGTCTTGTGTTAAAAAAACATGGCTAGCAGATGGACGATGAGCACGAAGCACAACATTTGTGCTCATCTTGAAGTCACATCCCGGAATGCTTCTGAGTTCACGAGGATTATTGTCCTTTTGTGGAGATCGGGGATCTTCAAGGCCATCTCTACACTGTGCACACCATATCGATCAATTCAGCAGGCTTTCTAGGAAAGTGTTGTCGTGGATAGGTCCATTGAGCCTCACCGCATTTGGAGCTCTATTTATGGTGAAGAGATTGAGATCAACGAGGATGATCTAAGGAGGGTTCTGCAATTGGGCGAAGATGGTGACTGCCCAACCAGGCTGCATCCTTTGACGGTTCGGGGACATTTTCTTCAGATCAAGTATGCTGGGGACATTAATGCAGGTGTGCTCAACAAGAGCAACCTGTGCCCCCAGTTCAAGTACTTGGCCCATGTGCTCCTCAAGTGCATAGCCTCAATGAAAGGAGGCTTTGATGAGATGTCTGATCAAATCCAAATGCTTACGTAGCTCTAGTACTGAACCATTTGTTCAGTTTCTCTCGGATGATCTTCGCGTACCTGGTAGAGAATATAGAGGTCAAGGGCAAGGAAAGCTTCTGTATGTACCCTCGTTTTATACAGATGATCATTGATCAGAAGCTTCCTTTTCTACCAAATAAGAGAGATGATACGGTTACACTTGAGGTTATGGATGACACCACCCTTGGTAGGATGAAGGTGTACAGGGGCAAGCAGGTGAAACCCCCGGTGAGGAGACTGTTTGGGCATCTGGACCGGGAGGACTACATGGCGCCCGCTCGCAAGAAGTGGCATTACAATGATAGTGATTCAGATACAGAGCCTATAGTTTTACCCGCTGATGATGACAGTGGTGATGGTGGAGATACAGGCCCCACTACATCTAGGGCCACTGCCACTGATATACCATCTCCACCATCCAGACAGGGTGGAACAGAGAGGGTTGTGTTCCATCAAGACTTCCTACCAGATGAGGAGGAAGAGTCAGATGTGGAGCCGCTGGTAAGGACAATGGGCAGTAAGGTTGTTGCCACTAAGAGAGGGATTGCGGCGGTTGGTGGATGTCAGGATAAGTCTAGGGATGCTACTACTATTGTTACTGATCCATCATACATCCCTGACCAACCTATCAGCCCAGGGGGAGCATCCTCTTCTAAGGGCTCGAGGAAGAAGAGAATGACTCAGCCCTATGGCATGAAGAGCAAGAGGAGGAGGATTACCCTGATTGCCACAACATACACCACCTCTACCATATCTACCACCACTACTACCACACCTCCCACCATAACTACCACACCTCCTACCACCAATATCAACACGTCCTACCACCACTACCACAGCCACCCCTTCACCAACCACTCCTATTCCACCCCCCATATTAACAACATCTACCACCACTACCACCACCAACGAGCCGGGACATCTTCTCAAGTCCCATTGAGCCATGGATTCACTCTACCCTATCGGGTTAGAGGAACAGCTAGCCAACCTTAACCGGATGGTTCTAAAGCTGCTTGCCACCAAGGAGCAAAGAGCTGCACAGGTCAACCAGCTTATGGAGCTCAATGTTGCTCAGGCTGAGCAGATACATAGCTCCGGGAGCTGAATGCTCATTCAATAAGGATTGAGGATTGGAGGCAAAGAACAAGAAGATCATGCTCGGCTTAAAGGATCCAAAGTTGAGCCTTTAAAGATCAGGGAAGGAGATGATAATGATGATGATGATGATGATGATGATGATGATGATGATGATTCGGGTGAAGAAATGAGGTGATGATGAAGGACAAAGTGGAAAGAAGAAAGGAGACGATGATGACAAAGAAGGTGATATTGTTGCATCAGCTTCTACTCAGGCTCAAGAAAGGCGCACTAAGAGAACTCAAGATCAGGAGCCTCGTCTTCAGCTCCCAGTGAAGAATTGACCATCAAGATAAAAGTAAAGATTAGATGTTAGGATCGTGTATTGAACGAAATACTAACTGAAAACGTGTATACCGAATCAAATAATGCAGAACCTATTTGATTGACGATCCAATCAGTGAGAATGCATGTAGAAACAATTATAGATTGAATCTGAATGTTAAGAACGATTTGGAATCATCTGTGTATCTATGAACTTGGAACAGGTTCTTAGAGGTCTCTGGACGCTAGGGTACGGATGTAGTCGAAGTGTCTTAATTCTTTTGTTTTTCCAAAATAAGTGGTATTATAGTTAGGGTTTTTTATTCAGGCATCTACACCATTTGCATGGTTCAGTCTTGCGATTGAAGCCAGCGTTTGATCCATTCGTATGAGAAGAGAGACTGAGTGGTTCGTCGGCTTTGAGTCAATCTCATTTTACACTCGGCGACTGATCCAGTCTCCTAGTTTAGTTGTGCGATGAGTCATTCACATGAAGTTGTTCATAATGCGTAAATTGTCATTAGCATTGGCCATTCGCATGTTTAACTTCATATACTAACTTTTTATATTTATAATCTTATACGTTACTAATATTAGTTCAAACAACACAACTATATAGTTGACAGGATCAGTGATCACAGGTTTGATGTAACAGAATATAACGCAGCGGAATACAAACACGAATTAGACAAATTGTAGCAAGCTAACAATATATGTGAGCATTAAGATCGCATACAGTTATAGGGAGAGTATGTATTTCTGATTTCTGGGAATGTTATAGATGAAAATATTTCTAATCGAATCAATCATTCATTCCATTCAATTCTCATTTTCATCTATATTACAATAGGTTGTCACTCCTTATATAGAGTGCAACAGTCACTGCTGTTATCACGGAAAGTGACAACTGGCAGATCCAATACAGAAATAACTAATTCTTAACAAACTACTGAAATGTTCACAACTACTGAGAACATATCAGCAAGTTAAGTACAAAATATAAAACTACTGAAACTACAACGACTGAAGAACAAGCTCTTCAGTCGTTTTACAAAACTACTGAAACAAAGAAAATAAAACTACTGATATCACAACTACTGAAGAAGTACTCTTCAGCAGTTGTGACAAACTACTGAGGCTTCAGTACTTGATCTTCAGACTTTGACCTTCAGGCGTTTCATCAGCTGATGACTTCAGTAGATATCATCAGCTGATGTCTTCAGTCTTTGTCTTCAGACTTTGTACATCAGTTGTTGATCTTCAGCACTTGTGAACTCTTCAGCTGTGTTCTTCAGTACTTTGGTCTTTCAGCTTCAGCACTTGTGTTCTTCAGCTGTTGTACTTCAGCACTTTGGTTCTTCAGCTGTTAAGGTCTTCAGCACTTGATCTTCAGCTGTTGAAGTCTTCAGCACTTGTCAAACTACTGATGAGGCTTTCAGCAGTTGTTGTGATACCGTGTGGGACTTAGAGGTTTTCTGATCTTGGCTCATTGGTTCTTTTGGTCCAACAAACTCCCCCTGAACCAATGCAGCCAAAACCTCTAACTTATTTATACTCCCACTTATTGATGGCAAAAATGTTGGTCTTTTTCCTTCTTGATCAGTAGAGAAGATGACCCATGTACGCTCCGGCCTGGGAAGAACCTCAAATATTTGTTTGGCAGAGTATGAATGGGAACTCTGTTTTGGGGAACTGGACACAGAGGTTATCCCATTCATGAGATTCACTTCCCCATAATGAGTCTGTACGACTCTCTTGTGTAGGCCTCAAGGAAGGTGATTTGTTCTCCATGGTTAGCTCTTCAGCACCTCCTTCAAACAATGATTCCGGCCCATAATACTCAGACAGGTATTTGGCCTGTTTCCCATTCTTTAGCTCCACAGTTGTTATTATTCTGTAAGCAAACTCATCGGGTGATTACCCTCTAGGAACAACTGGAGCTCATTTTTCCTGACTTCCTCAAGCCTCTTGTAAACTAACCCCTTTTTCACTATTTTGTTTTCCAGCATCTTCTGAGGGTTAGATTAGCTTTGTAGGCCTTCTTGAAGTCTTCTAGGATTTCCCAGGGTGAAACTACAAAGACCAGAGAGATCACTTCATCTACGATCTTTTTCACCTGGCCAATGTATCTCCGAGGTATATTGTTCTTATGAATTCTGTGAGAGACCCTGGGATCAGGCCAAATCCTCACTCTTTCCTTTTGATATTGAAAGGTATGCCTGAGAGTGTAAAGTCTGAGGGCTTGCTCCTTCATATTGATGATGGAAGATGTGGCTGCATAAGCTTTGTCAACTCTCTTCAGCAATTCCTCATCATGCTGTTTATGAAGCTCTTCTTCTTCTAGCTTCACTTTAACCATTGTCTCTGGACTTCAGGAGTAATTGCTGAGGAGTGACTTGTGGCCTTAGGCAACTGAATCACAGCTGATAGCGGCAGCCTGTCTTCATCATCTTCTTCATCTTCTTCTAGCCTCAATATCCTTCTCTTCTTCTTCAAGGGTATATCATCGGCTATGGGTTTGAGGGAAGGGAGTTGGTTTGGTGGGTTGTGTTTTGGGTGGTTTTGGTGTGGGAATGTTGACAGGCTGTGCTAGCATCCTTGAGGTGAGTGTGGCTTTTGATTGCTTTGCTAGCTCAGTCCTGCTCCCAGCACCCACTTCATTCAAAGCTTCAATAACAAGCCCCTTAGTGTATGCTTCAGACGAACAGATCTTGGTGGTGATTGCCAAGATACTGTCCCTGGACCAAGCTTTGATCTCAATCATTGATCTTCCAAGATATTTTGCAATAAATCTTATCATGATTTCTAGCCTTTCTCTTTCTAACACTTCATAACTTGCCCATCTATTCTGGATTTCTTCAATCTCTAGTCGTCGAATCTCAGAGTCAAGTTTGTTGGTGTCATGACCTTGCCTGAACAGCTGATCAATGATGTTGTCCATTGATCTAGTGTTCGGCATCAGCCTCTTTTATCAATAGCTCCAAGGCTTTATCTTCAGCAATGTGCTCATCAGCACCTTTCTTTCGCTTGTAGGTGAGCATTGGTTGCTGTTCTTTCTCCTTTTGGGCTTGCTTCGCTTCCTTCTTTTCCTCGGATCTTTTCCTCTTCTGTTCTTTCACTGCAGGACTCTCCCCCTTTTTGGTTGCATTGGAGGCAGGGGTTGAGACCGCAGAAAGAGTCTTGTGGACAGCAGCATCAACCAAGGGCTGTAATGTTGAGGAAAGCCTCTCATCAAGGGCTTTGATCACTATATCAGTGATTAGGGGGTGATGAGAGGGAGGGAATTTTGGAGTATAGCACCTATTTGCTCAGGAGGGTTCTGTTCCTGAGAAGTAGGGCCTGAAGCAGAGGCAGGTGGTTGATTTGGGGTGGCTCTGTTTGGGAAACCTTCAAGGGAAGGTGCCATCTGTGGGTGTATAAGGGTGGCAGATGGACTTGCATCCTGAGACATCTTGGCCAGCAGCTCTTTGAGTCTGCTAACCTCATCCTCTAGAATGGTGTTTTGAGCAACTACATCATAGAAGAAGCTCAGGTCATCATCAGTTGATACTGAATCACCTGACCTCTGCTTAGAGCAGGAGATTTACATGCACTGGGTGTAGACCAGTTGGTGCATGTGCCCCTTGTGCTTGGTACTGGGGACTTCCAGCCTCAGGACAATGTCCATCATCAGCTGTTGCCTCTAGGGAGGTCTTAGCAATGTTACCAGCCTCACTCTGGTCATGTGCTGAGTCAGAGGAGGTGGCAGCCTCACTAGATATTCTAAGCTCCTTGTCTACACCAGGAGATAGAATTGGGAAACCCCTGTGCTGTGGGTTCTCAGGTGCACTGTGTTCCTCCCCCTCAATTGTAGAGGTATTCCAGTAGTAGTAAGTGGTTTCTGGGGAGGGGGTGAGGAGTGCAATTGAGTCAGCACTTGTGCAACTATTAAAGTTGGGCTGTGAGGGGCGGTTGTTTGGGGTAAGGGGGTAGAAGCAGTGTGCACCTGGGGTGGATGGTGCTCTTCAATGGCAATCTCCTCAAGTGAGGAAGATCCCAGATAAGTAGGTGCCCCTTGGGTTGCTGCAGGCTCCTGTTGAGAGGAAGCCTGAGCGGCTGTGGCTGGAGGAGTCATTGTATCCACTAGGGGGTTTGGACTAGTGGATATAACCTGCGTTTGTGGTGCAGGAGCATCCTCAGGGGACTCAATTCCCTGAGTAGCCATTTTGGGTTTCTTTGTGGTGGGTTTGGTGGGGACATTGGATTTGGAGGTGGTGGCTGTGGGTTCCAGCTGCGTGGGTTTTCGCAGCTTGGCAGCCAGTTTGAGTGTCCGGTCAGAGTTGTGCCGGGAGTATACTTCTGGCAGAACAGCCGTAGCAGGGACTCCCAAGCCAACAAGTCCCTCAGCATTAAGCTGGTCTATAATAATGGCCATTATGAACCGTGGATAGAGTATCCAACGGTTGGCAGTTAGTTTTTGAGCCATATCTTTGAGCTCTGAAAATATTAATTCTGAAAAATTCAGTGGTTGTTGCTCAAGGATAGAATACAATACCTGCTGCCATTTGGTGGACATTTGATCCCAAGACGATGTCTTAGGGGCCAAACATACATTGACCATATGAAAATCAGGCGCTCAGCGTCATTAAAGTGTTTCTTCATGATGGTGGTGGCACTGAGATCACCTTGATATCCATGCCGAGCAAATGATAGATCTATGGTGCCCTTCGGATATCCAGCAGGAGAGGTAGCATCACTCAGTTGAAGAATTTTACGGATTGTTGCAGGAGTAATCACTACTTCTTTGTTGTTGACGACTGACCGGAGGGATTGTGTGTTGCTCTCCTCAGTTGTAACAGTAATGTTCATCCAAAATTGGTTCAAGGATTCGGCATGTAAAACGGGGTTCAGAAGGAATGCCTTGTTGTATGGGGACTGAACCATAAGATCGATAGCAGCATCGAACTTAGTCCAGATCGGCGATTTTGTGAGGTAGGCAACACAGTTGTGTCGCGGTTTAATTTGCATAGACGCCATGGAAGTTTTGGAGAGGAACGTTAGGTTTGAAGAAGATGAAGCATGGAGAGCTCAGGTTAGGGTATTTATAGGGTACGGGTGAGGAAACGACTGAAGGATGTGGTGTTAGTCATCAGTTAGTTTACCGACCGTTGACATGGTATTATCCTTTCAGACGTTGAAACAGCTGAAGTCGTGGTGTTAGGCATCAGTAGTTTAGAAAACTACTGAAGACCGTGGTTTTGACTTCAGATGATTGAAACAACTGAGGACATGGTGTTTGTCATCAGTAGTTATGAAACTACTGAAGACAGTGGTTTTGTCATCAGCTGTTGTAAACAACTGAAGACTTGGTATTGGTCATCAGTAGTTATAAAACTGCTGAAGACGTGGTTTTGCTTCAGTTGTTTAAAATGAAACAGCAGTGGTACAAACGACTGAGGAGAAAGTTCTCTTCAGCTGTTTTCGTCAATTCTTAGCTTTTCAGCTGTTTCAAACTGTCCTCAACACATTCATCAGTCTTTATGGCTGATTTCAGTTGTTTCATAGGACATCAGTACTTATCTGTTTTTACTGATTGCAGTAGTTATGACTGCATCAGTAGTTGTAACTACTTCAGTAGTTTAGAGCAGATGAAGTACTTCAGTACTTGTGAGAACTTTTAGCCTTCAGTAGTTATAAAAAGTACTGAGGTTAAAAGAGCTCATCAGTACTTATATGTGACAGGCACTCATGATCATCAATATGAATTACTGAGATCATCAGTAGTTGTCACCTATTCTAGCTGCAGCATACCAAGCCTTAACACCAGGTTTTGGAAAGTTGAACTATCCAAAGGCTTAGTAAAAATGTCTGCAAGCTCATCAGCACTGGGCACAAACTTAGGATCAATCAGACCTTTTTCAAAACAATCTCTTATAAAATGATGTCTGATCTCTATATGTTTGGTCCTAGAGTGCTGGACTGGATTTTTGACAATGCAAAGAGCTGAAGCACTATCCATTAACAATGGAGTCTTAGTCTCTGTAATGCCATAATCCAAAAGTTGGTTTTGAAGCCAGAGTACCTGAGATGTACAGCTTGCAGCAGCAATGTACTCAGCTTCCGCAGTGGATGTAGCAACTGAGGTCTGTTTCTTGCTCTGCCAAGAAATCAAGCAGTTGCCTAGGAATTGACATCCACCAGAAGTTGATTTCCTGGTCAACTTACACCCTGCATAGTCACTGTCAGAAAAAGCAACTAATTTACCAGAATGTCTGGTAGAATACCATAAACCTAGAGATGGAGTGCCTTGCAGATATCTAAAGATCCTCTTGACTGCAATCAGATGAGACTCTTTAGGTGCAGCCTGAAATCTAGCACAAACACATGTAGCAAACATAATATCTGGTCTAGAAGCTGTTAAATACATCAAGGACCCAATCATACATCTGTAAAGTGTTTCATCAACCACTTTACCTTTCTGATCTGAGTCCAGTTGTGTGGTGCTGCTCATGGGAGTAGAACAGGGCTTACAGTTTTGTAAATCAAACTTTTGCAAAAGATTTTGTATATTTGGATTGATGAATAAAAATTCCATCAGCCTTTTGTTTGATTTGCAACCCCAGAAAGAACTGTAATTCTCCCATGGCACTCATTTCAAACTTCTGTTGCATCAACTTTGTAAAGGCATCACACAACTTTGGATCAGAGGATGCAAAAATGATATCATCTACATAAATTTGAACAAGTAGATTATGCTGCCCAGCTTTCTTAATAAATAAAGTCTTGTCAATGGAGCCTCTAGTGAAATTGTTTTCCAGAAGAAAGTTTGACAATGTCTCATACCAGGCTCTTGGAGCTTGTTTTAACCCATAAAGAGCTTTATCAAGCTTATACACCCAATTAGGATGTTTATTGTCCTCAAAGCCTGGAGGTTGACATACATAAACCTCTTCTTTAACTTTTCCATACAAAAATGCACTTTTGACATCCATTTGAAAGACTTTAAGTTTTTGATAAGCAGCATAAGCTAAAAACAATCGAATTGCTTCCAGTCTGGCTACAGGGGCAAAGGTTTCATCATAATCAATACCTTCTTCTTGTGCAAACCCCTGAACAACCAGTCTGGCCTTGTTCTTAACAATAAGCCCATTTTCATCAGTTTTGTTCCTAAACACCCATTTAGTGCCTATTGCACACTTACCTGGAGGTAGAGGAACCAGTTCCCACACTTGCTGTTTCTTGAACTGAAGAAGCTCAAGCTGCATGGCATCAACCCATCCATTGTCCTTTAAAGCAATGTGATAATTCTTTGGCTCTTGCTGACTGATGAAGAGAGCATAGAAGCAGAAATTTGACAATTGACTTCTTGTTGATACACCAGCAGTGATATCACCAATGATTTGAGACATGGGGGATTCTTCAGATCTTGATACACAATGAGATCTGTGCAAGTGTTTGTAGCCGGTTCAGCAGCAACAGATGGTGATGGTGAATCATTTCCTTGAAACCAATCAGTGGATGGTAATTCAAAGGAAGTTGAATTCGAAGAAATCTCATCAGCTTGTTGTGGATGGTGCTACTGGCGCTACAGGAACATCAGGTCTAGTTGAATCAGGCAGCTGATCACTAAACCTGAAGAGGTGAGTACTGCAATCATCATCATCATCAGCAGTACCACCAGGTGGTGAACTGTTGACAGGAGCAACAGCAGGAGTTTGATAAGGAACATATTGCAGTATGTCCAGATCAAATAACTCCACAGGACTTTGTGGAATCTTGTCCTTTGGAGATTCATTAAACTTAACATGTAGAGTTTCTTCAACCATCTTTGTTCTGCAGTTGAAGACTCTGTATGCCTTGCAAGTAGATGAATAACCAACAAAGTATCCTGCATCCACCTTAGGATCAAATTTGTGGAGTTGATCCTTTGTGTTGAGAATAAAACAGGGACACCCAAATGCTTTGAAAAATGAAATCAGTGGAGCCAAATGATGGAGAACTTCATATGGAGTCTTCATCAACCTCTGATTTACTAAAACTCTATTTTGCACATAACAAGCTGTGTTGACAGCTTCGGCCCAAAAGGTCAATGGCAAACCTGAGTCAGCCAGCATGGACCTTGCAGCTTCAATGAGGGTCCTGTTCTTTCTCTCCACTACTCCATTTTGTTCCGGAGTCCTTGGAATGCTGAACTGCCTTTTGATTCCCTTTGAGAGATAGAAGTCATCAAGTGTATGATTTCTGAACTCAGTTCCATTATCACTCCTAATACACTTGACTGGAAGGGAATACTGCTTCTCAATGTACAGCACAAAGTGGATAATCTTCTGAGCAGCCTCATCCTTTGAGTGTAGAAAGAAAGTCCATACAAATCTGGAGTAATCATCCACAATTACCAGACAGTATTTCTTCTTTGCCATGCTCATTACTCTCACAGGACCAAATAGATCCATATGCAGTAATTGCAAGCAGGCAGTGGACTTGGACACTTCAATAGGAGGAAATGAGACCTTGTGCTGTTTTCCTTTTAAACAAGCAGTGCAAGTTTCATCACAGTGGAACTCCTTTATTGGTAAGCCTCTGACTAAACTATTGTGGCTAAGCTGATTCATGTTTTTGAGATTAACATGACCAAGCCTCCTGTGCCATAGTTTAGATTCTTGAAAAGAGGCTTTGGAAAATAGGCAAGGATTGCCTTTGAGATCTATCTTCTTAGAGAGATCTAAGGCATACACTCTTCCTGTCCTGTTGGCTTTCAGGAGAGTGTGATCATCCAACACCTTGTCAATCAAGGGCAAAACTTTGGATGACAGAATCCTACAGTTTTGACTTGTGAAAAGGGCAACATGGCCTTTATCACACATTTGACTGACACTCAAGAGGTTGTACTTGAGATTTTCCACATGATTAACATCATCAAATTTGATTTCTCCATTGGAGACAAAGCCCTTACCGATGATGTAACCCCTAGCATCATTGCCAAAAGAAACAAATCCCTTCTTTCCTTGAGAGTAGTCATGAAGAAGAGAGATGTTCCCAGTCATGTGCATGGATCCCCCACTGTCTACATACCAGATGCTATTTTGGCATGTTGAAGAAACCTGCAATAATAAACAATCAGTTAGTTTTAGAGACCAAACCTTTTTGGTTTTGGGCCTGGTCTCATCAATAGATGGTAAACTAGCATGTTTATTTGTAACAACAGCCTGAGAGGAAGAAGATGGTGCAGAAGAGGAGTCCTTTGGCTTAGACCTCCTTTTCTGTGGTTTCAACATAGGAGAATCTAGTTGGTTAACTCTACCCAACAGATGTTGTACCATCATCACCAGCTGTGTCTGATTTTGTGATAAACTTTCAGCTCATCAGACACATTGCTAGTGGAGTTAGATAAAGTCCTATGTTGCACCTCTTCTTTTGAGCACCCTCAGCTGTCACCTGTTTAACTCCTTCCTTTTGGATTGCTTTAAGGACTTAAGGGTTACAGGATTTGATGTTGCTGATACAAATGTGGTCTCAAACTCAGTTTTCATTTTTACCATTTTCTCATTAATTTCTTCCTTTTGTTTGAGTTTGGAACCTCTTTTGTACCAACAATCATCTGTAAGATGATTGAACAAACCACATACTTCACATGGTTTTCTTCATCTTAGGTTGATCATCAACTAAAGATGGTGAAGACTTGTTCTTCAATGCTTTGGAAGCATTGGTTGCTTTCTTGACAGCATCTTTAGTAGTCTTCAAACTCTTTCTACTGCCAGTTTTCTTCTCTTCAGTACTGACAGCAGTTGAAGTTTGAACTTCAGGAGTTGAATCCTGCTCTCCAGTCCTTTCAGGACCTTCAGGATTGACTCCTGAGTTGATCAACTTATTGATCATGTGAATGTCAGCATTTGGACCATCAACATCAGCTGATAGGTTCAAGGAGGACTTGATACTGACTGCTACTTCTGATTGTGCTGTATCAGAAGGTAGATCACATGACTTGATGGATTGGTTATCACTCTCACCATCAGATTCTACCTCTGCTCTTGGGGTAAAATCTGTAGGTGGAGCAGTGTGATTGTAACCAATTCCAAACTTCACATTTGAAGCAGATTGCTTACTAAGAAGCATTTCAAAACCTTTGCATGATTGTACCCATCTATCACACTCGACCTGGGTAACTGCAAGGGTTTCTTTGAGATCTTTGTACTTCTCTAAAAGTACATCTTCTCTAGCCTTATCATCAATTATTTTGCAATTCAGTTTATAAACCTCATCATTTTTATCTTTGAGCACAAACTCAAACTCAGCTTTGTTTTTGGAAATTACTTGTTCTAGCTCAATGTTCTTATTAATTAAAGCTACATTTGCTTCTCTAATGGAAGCAAATGCTGCTATGCATTGTTCAGAACATAATTTGGCTTTTGCCTCAGAGGATACCTGTGATACCTGTGGTGTAGAGGCATTGGAGGATGAAGTATCAGCAGACTCCAAAGCCATAAGAGCTAGATTCCCAAGGGACTGTCACCACCATGTTGACCAGCACCTGAGAACAGTTGATCATGACCAGACAAGTCATCTGGTAAACTGCTCCAGTCAACAACAACTTGGGGTGAAGAAGCTGTGTTGTTGAGATGAAGGTTGTTGATGAGATAGGGAAGGCTGAGGTTCTGGTAATGCATGAGGTTGTGGTGTCATAGGAACTTGAACTTGACTTGACTGTGGCATGTAATAACAAGGGTACTGATAAGGCATTTGACCCTGAGGAACAAAATATGCCGGAGATTGTTGTTGAGGATGATGACTAGATGTGACAGGATGTTGCCCTCTGTTTTGTTGACTATTGCCAGGAAAAGTCACAAAGGGTGCAGTAGAGTTTGATCCAGTTGATCTACACTCTCTTGCAAAGTGTCCAAGCCGTTGGCATTTGTGACACCTCAACTTGCTCTTGTCAAAACCAACTTTGGTTTTCCAGAGAGTCCTGGGAATTTTCTTCCAGTTCTTTTGTAGAACTTCTGAGATCTGATATTTATCAAGGCCATTTGGCTCAAAATATCCATCTCTTCTAAGTCATCATCAGCAATCCCCTTGAGATCATCCATAATGAAACATAAATTGTCATTATTACATCCAGTGAACTGACCATCAACACTTACAAATGCAGAATTAGAAGTGCTCGAAGAGAAATTAATATGCTCATCATACTGGCATTCAGATGAAGCATATTCTGACTCATGACCCACCAAGGCAGTGTTGCCTTGAAAAGTCTTCAGTGAGCTTTCCAGATGAAGACAGCTTTCTCTTCTGTTCTATCTCTCTCTCAAAAGTGAGCAATTTCCCATGGAGTTGGTGAGAGATAGTTTGTCCAAACTTGCACTGGAGCGTAGGACAATAGTATATGTGTCCCATCTCTCAGGCAGTGATCTGAGAAATCTGTTATTCATCTGAATATTGGTGTATTCAAGTTTGACCATTTTTAGTTCAGAGATCAAACAAGAAAACCGCTCATATTGTTGAGTCAGTGTCTCACCCTTTCTATGAGAGAATGTCTCATATTGTTGGGCAAGAATTTCTCTATTATTTGCCAAGACCTCATCTGTTCCTCCAAATTGTTCTTTCAAAGCAATCCAGAGGTCATGGGCAGTTTCATGATGCATTAGCCCAGAATAGATTTCATTGGGCAAAGCCATGGCCAGAATTCCATGGGCTTTTGCATCAATCTCAAGCAACTTTTTATCCTCATCTGAGTATTGCTCCCTCCTCTTCGGAACCATTTGATTGGTTTCCGGTTATTCACCATAGGCTTGTGTGGACCATGTACCACAGATGTCCAACACCCTGCGCTGTTAACAGACAGGTGATGGAGCATACGTCTTTGCCATATGTTATACTCATTCCTAACCAGCATAGGAGGCTTGGTTGAGGAACCAGTATTGTGAGGATCATTGGAGGGAGTGGTCATTTTCAGTTCAAAAAACAGTTTAGTTCAAGTTAAAAAGAAGTTTTAGACAAACCACAACAAACTCAATGAGAACCAAGAAAAGATCTCAGGATGAATGAGCAGAAATACAGAAAATTCAATCTCTATAACCGTTTCTTGCAAAAAAAAAAAGCTAATTCAATCAAACTTGGATCTTGAATAGCAGTTTCAATGATCAATTATTAGATCGATCAATGATTAACCTGCTCTGATACCATTTGACAGGATCAGTGATCACAGGTTTGATGTAACAGAATAAAGCAGCGGAATACAAACACGAATTAGACAAATTGTAGCAAGCTAACAATATATGTGAGCATTAAGATCGCATACAGTTATAGGGAGAGTATGTATTTCTGATTTCTGGGAATGTTTATAGATGAAGAATATTTCTAATCGAATCAATCATTCATTCCATTCAATTCCTCATTTTCATTCTATATTACAATAGGTTGTCACTCCTTATATAGAGTGCAACAGTCACTGCTGTTATCACGGAAAGTGACAACTGGCAGATCCAATACAGAAATAACTAATTCTTAACAAACTACTGAAATGTTCACAACTACTGAGAACATATCAGCAAGTTAAGTACAAAATATAAAACTACTGAAACTACAACGACTGAAGAACAAGCTCTTCAGTCGTTTTACAAAACTACTGAAACAAAGAAAATAAAACTACTGATATCACAACTACTGAAGAAGTACTCTTCAGCAGTTGTGACAAACTACTGAGGCTTCAGTACTTGATCTTCAGACTTTGACCTTCAGGCGTTTCATCAGCTGATGACTTCAGTAGATATCATCAGCTGATGTCTTCAGTCTTTGTCTTCAGACTTTGTACATCAGTTGTTGATCTTCAGCACTTGTGAACTCTTCAGCTGTTGTTCTTCAGTACTTTGGTCTTTCAGCTTCAGCACTTGTGTTCTTCAGCTGTTGTACTTCAGCACTTTGGTTCTTCAGCAGTTAAGGTCTTCAGCACTTGATCTTCAGCTGTTGAAGTCTTCAGCACTTGTCAAACTACTGATGAGGCTTTCAGCAGTTGTTGTGATACCGTGTGGGACTTAGAGGTTTTCTGATCTTGGCTCATTGGTTCTTTTGGTCCAACAATAGTCAATTCAATAAGCATTAAACTACTAATTAATGAAATAATAACCATTATAAGCACAACCAAACATTTGTATTTCATTAAGTACCCAATCTATTACATGTGTGTAAGACAATAAAGACATATTACATTAAGCTCAGAAACTAGGTACACATGTATCTACAAGATGTTTTGTATTTAAAAAAACTTTGGTGCTTAATTCGTATATTACATTAATGAACTTTATGATTAGCTATGTTTATCTATGGTTAAATGTCTTGATTAACTACTAATGATTGATGTGTTAGATGTTTAAATCAAGCAGATAAAACTTCACAGCAAGATGAATATGATATTGCTCCCCTTCAGCAAATCAAGTCTCAATTCACAATGATTCTTGATTTGCAAGGAATTGTGAGGAGGTCAGTGAGCTACACGCCGGAAGAAGGAGAAATTATACACAGTCTGATCGACGAACAACTTGCTGAGCTGTTCAGACTGAATCCTGATGAGCTTGTCAAAAACGCTCCAAAGGTCGATGTTATAAGAGATGATGAGCTTAGCGATGTTAATGAAATAGAGATAGAGGATGTCACGTCTAACCATTATCCAGAGTACACTGACCAAGAGGGAAATGTGATCCCCAACTTGGGTGACACTCTCGATAGTGCTACATTTGAAAAATTGGATGAGATGGAGAAAGAAACACTTAAGGATGAAAGCCAAGCCCAAGCCTCGGATGCAGATGTTGATATAAAGAAGGCTGAATGGGCAGCTTGTTTTGCTGAAATAAGAGCCCGGCGCACAGTTCCAAAGCAACATGCCTACACCAAACTCTACAAAGTCAAGAAACATCAGAACATGTCTGGAAAGATCATAGTGCGGGCGTATTTTGAAGATCTAAACGTTTATGCTGTAAAAAGAGTGAAGGGAATAGAGTACTTCATGTATCCTCATGATCTGAAGACTCTCCCAGGCTTTGAGCTCAATCAACTGCATGCTTAAATCTGCGGTATGCTGATCCCAGAAAGATGTCAGGTTGGTTTGAAGCTGCACTGAAGAAAGAATACCACACCAGGTGAGTAAACATCAGACCTTAACAACCGAAGATGTTTATTCGTAAGTCTGAAGTGGATCCCATATCTAGAAAGCCTAAAGTAGTGTTGAAGTGGAGTCCCCTGTGCATGATGTCAAAGATTCCCTTACGAGAAATGACTCAGGACTTCACTCCACATTTCAAATGGTGGCATTATCACTGCTGGATAGGTGAAATGGTCATAGTTCTAAACAAAGAGGGTAAAATGGAAACTATCAGGGTATTCGATCCAATCTGGCTTACCAACTTGTCAGATGAAGATGTCTACACTTTATACAAGTGGCCACTGTTCTATGACATGCAAGATATTGTACAAGATCTCCAATTCCAGAATGTGATACAGCTCTACTTTGCATTTGAAATACACGCAGTAGTCACAACAGAGGAGAAGTACAAGATGTCTGAGGAGCATATGAAGAATGTCAGACGTTAGAGTAAACTAGGTCCAAGGGGGAGCTTGTTGATACATATGTCCCTAGTTTGTGTGCTTAATGTAAAAGTATGTCATGACTTACATATGTGTAATGAAACATTGTAATAATATATGATTTGTGTTTTGATGTTTACTTATATTTAATTCATATATATGAACTTGTTATATAGGTTTGAAGTGTTATATGATGATTCATGTTAATGGACCATACGCATGAATACACCATGCTAATGAACCAGTCGCACGCTTGAACTAGACGACTGGATCAGTCATACGAGTGAGACATGAGATTGACTCAGTCGCACGACTGAACCTTCAGTCGTGCATATGAATCAGTCGCACGACTGAACCTTGTTAATGATTCTGTCGCACAAATAAAGACTGCAAACCTATAAATACCACTTAATTCATGGAAAAATTAGACTTTTTGACACATACTCATAACCTAGCCGTCCAGAGTGTCCAGAATCCGTATTCCAAGTTCATAGTTCGCATCTGATCTTTTTCTACTCATTCTTCACGTTTCTTTAATCATTAGATTGATCAGGATTGTGTTCTCACTGATTGGATCACCAATGAAATAGGATTCCTCACTATTTGATCTGGTTACATGTATAATGAGTTAGTACTCCATACGTACACGGTCCTAACATAAGCTATGTACACTTACACTGTTTCAACAATGGATGACCAAAGTTAGTCATGCGTAGTGAAAACTTACTTTATTACAGCGGATGCTTTAGAAACATCTTGTGTTATGAACACATGTATGTTCAATAATGCATAGTGGATGCATTCACATTGCTATAAAAACTTGATTAATTTTGCACGTTTATTGGTTAACTGTATGTATAGCAGATGTATGTTTGTTGTCCACTTTGTTTACAGTTGACAAAATTTTAACTTTGTGTTTTTTTGAAACTTTTGCTCATCAGCTAAGTAAATTAATATATACGCTACAAAGACTTGATTTTTTTGTTTTTGCTTATTGAAAAAAGCATGGTTGTACTATTATTGTTTCATTCACAAATTGAATAGTAGTTGTGTTAGAGCATATACTGTCATATATAGTGTGTGTGTGTGTGTCGCTTGCCGAATAGTCTAGCTTAATGTAATACACCTGATATGTTTTAAACACATGAAACTGGGTCATTCGTAGGAGCATATGCTAATAGGATCTCAGCATCTAGTTTGATCGATTCGAATGATTTCAGCAGCGGAATAGAGTACCAACTAGCACAATTCGAGCAAGAACACCAAAGATATTGCAATGAACAGAATTAGTTATAGAGAGAGAAAGTTTCTGCAAAAAGAATATTTCATTCAATCACACGCTTTCGTGGTGGCAAAAAGTGTCACACATACAATCAGGTCAATCATCCCTTATATAGGAATGTCGTGGTGGAACATTCCTTATATAGGAGATGTGACGTCTGCTGATGTCACTTGATAGTGACATCTAACAGAATTATTTAAACAACTGAAACACAACTACTGAAGATGTCAAAACAGCTGACATCTTCTTACAAAAATACCAAGTGTTATCAGTTACTACAACTACTGAAAAGAAACTACTGAAACTACAATGACTGAAGAACAAGCTCTTAAGTCGTTTTACAAAACTACTGAAAGTAAAAACATAAAACTACTGATATCACAACTACTGAAGAAGTACTCTTCAGCTGTTGTGACAAACTACTGAAACTTCAGCACTTGGTCTTCAGACTTGAACTTCAGACGTTTCATCAGTTGATGAATTCAGTAGATGTCATCAGCTGATGTCTTCAGTCTTTGTCTTCAGACTTTGTACATCAGTTGTTGATCTTCAGCACTTGTGGACTCTTCAGTTGTTGAACTTTAGTACTTTGGTCTTCAGCTTCAGCACTTGTATTCTTCAGTTGTTGGACTTCAGCACTTTAGTCTTCAGCTTCAGCACTTGTGTTCTTTAGCTGTTGGACATCAGCACTATAGTCTTCAGCTGTTGAAGTCTTTAGTACTTGATCTTCAGCTGTTGAAGTCTTCAGCACTTGTTGAACTGCTGATGAAGCCTTCAGCAGTTGTTGTGATATCATGTGGGACTTGGAGGTTTTCTGATCTTGGCTCATTGGTTCTTTTGGTCCAACAAATTCCCCCTGAACCAATGCAGCCAAAACCTCTAATTGATTTATTTTCCCACTTATTGTTGGCAGAATGGTTGGTCTTTTTCCTTCTTGATCAATTGAGAAGATGACCCATATAAGCACTGGCTGGGAATGAGTCTCTGATGATTTGGTTGGCAATGTATGGATGGGAGCTCTGTATTGGGGAATTGGACACTGAGCTGTTCCCCCATCCATGAGACTCACTTCGCAACTATGAGCCTGTAGGATTCCCTAGTGTAGGCCTCCAAAAATACAATTTGTTCCTCCATGGTGAGCTCCTCTGCCTCACCATCGAAGAATCCTTCTGGCCCATAGTACTCAGATAGGAATTTGACCTGTTTTCCATTTTTGAGTACCACTGTTGTAATCTGTCTGTAAGCAAATTCATCAGGATGATGACCTTCTAACAGCAGTGGTAACTCATCCTTTCTGATCTCATTCAGCCTCTTATACACTAGCCCCTTTTTGATCATTCTGTTCTCTAGCATCTTTTGTGGAGGCATGTTTGAGGTGTAGGCCTTTTTGAAATCTTCCAGGATTTCCCAGGGTGAGACTACAAGGGCTAAGGAGATCACTTCATCTACAATCTTTTTCACTTGCCCATTGTATCTCTGAGGGATATTTTTCTTTTGTATTCTGTGAGCCACCCTAGGATCAGGCCAAATTCTTACTCTTTCTTTCACATACTGAAAAGTATGTCTAAGAGTATAAATCCTCTAAGCTTGTTTTTTCATATTAATGATGGAGGAAGTGGCTGCATATGCTTTATTAACTCTCCTCAATAACTCTTCATCATGCAATCTGTGTTGTTCTTCTTCTTCCAATTTCACTTTGATTGCATCTCTTTGTTGCTCAGGAGTTATTGCAAGAGAGAGATCTTTGGCCTTAGGCAACTGTAGAACAGCTGAGATCGGCAGCCTATCTCTTCATCATCATTTTCTTCTTCTTCCACAAGCCTCAACACCCTTCTCTTCTTCTGCTTAGGTGCATCATCGGCTGTTGGTTTTGAGGGTAAGGAAGTTGGTTTTGTGGGTTGTGGTTGTGGTTGTTTTGGAGAGGGAATGTTGACAGGCCGAGTTAGCATTTTGGAAGTAAGTGTAGCTTTTGAGTGTTTGGCTAGCTCAGTCCTGCTCCCTACTCCTGCTTCATTCAAAGCTTCTATTACTAATCCCTTAGTATGCCTCAGACGAACAGATCTTGGTGGTTATGGCCAAGATGCTGTCCCTGGTCCATGATTTTATTCGATCATGATCTCCCAAGGTATTTGCTGTTAAATCTGATCATGATCTCAAGTCTCTCTCTATCCATAGTGCTGTAGCTGGCCCATCTTTGTTGGATCTCTTCGATCTCTAATCTTCTTATTTTCAGAATCCAGCTTTTCAGTGTCGAAACCTTGCCTAAACAGCTGATCAATGATATTGTCCATTGATCTGCTGTGTTCAGCATCAGCCTCTTTAACCATTTCGTTCAAGTTCTTCTCTTTCTCACATTCTTCTTGTTCATGTATGTGACATGAAAATCTTTTTTACTTTCATGTTCTTTTTCAATTTCAGCTCCCTTCTCATCACATTCTCCTTCTCTTTTTCGGCCTCATACACACAATCCTTCTCTTTTTCCACCTCTTTATCCTTCTCTTTCTCTCTCTCCTTCTCCATCCTCTTTCTTTTAGCTTTCACTACTGAACTCTCCCCTTTTTGGGTGCATTGTTGCAAGGGATTGAGTAGCAGAAAGTTGTTGGCTCAGTACATCCTCCACCAGGGGTTGTAAGACAGAAGAAAGTCTCTCATCAATAGTTTTAATAACAAATCGGTTAGCTGCGGTGTGATGAGAGATAGGGGATTTTGAGGGATAGCATCCTTTGCTCAGGGGGTTTTGGTCCTGATAAATGGTGCCAGAAACAGAGGCAGGTGGCTGAGAATTTTGTAGTGGCTGTGTGTTTAAGGGACCTTCAAAGGAAGGTGCCATCTGTTGGGTTGATGTGGTGGCAGATGGTCTTTCTCCTTGAGAGAGTTGGTCAAGTAGTTTTTGCAGCCTACTGACTTCCTCCTCTAGGATTATGTTCTGGGCAAGAACATCATAAAAGAGCCCAGGTCATCATCAGCAGATGCTGAATCACCTGACCTCCTGCTTGTAACAGGATGTACATGCACTGGGTGTAGACCAGATGTAGCATGTGCCCCTTTGTCTTGGAACTGGGGACTTCCAGCCTCAGGACTTTGTCTGTCATCAGTTGTTGCCTCTGGTGAGTTCTTAGTTATGTTACCAACCTCAGTCTGATCATATGCTGATTCAGAAGAGGTGGCAGCCTCACCAGATGTTCTGATCTCCATATCCACACCAGGAGATAGAACATTTAACCCCGGTGTTGTGGGTTGTCAGAAGCATGTGTATCCTCTTCCTCAATTGCTGTTGTTCTCCCCTGTGTTGGTGGTTGTAGGGGAGGAGGAGAGGCATGCAGCTGAGTCAGCACATTGCAATTATAATGGTTGGGCTTTGAGGGGCATTTGCATGGGGAGAGGGGATAGAAGCTGATTGCATCCAGGGAGAGGGATGCTCTTCAATGATAATCTCCTCAAGTGAGAGAGGTCTCAGTAATGTGGGTTCCCCTGAAGTGGTTGCAACAAGATCCTTTTGAGAGGATACCTGTGCGGCTGTTGCTGGTTGAGTCTTTAACACTACTGGGGGTTTTGAACCAGTAGGTTTATCCTGTTTGGGTGGTACTGAGCATCATCAGGGGACTCATCTCCCTGATCAGCTTGTTTGGGTTTGGATTTGGCTTGGTGGGGACTTTCGATCTGGCAATTGAAGCTGTGGGTTCCCTTTGCTTGGTTTTAGCAAACGGGCAGCTTCTTTGAGGGATTGGTCGGAGTTATGCCTGGAGTATACCTCAGCTAGAACAGCTCGTGCATGGACTCCAAGGCCAACAAGGCCATCAGTTTGTAATTCATTTAAAATTATGGCCATCAGAAACCTGGGATATAGCCATCTTTTTCCCGCAGGTTTCTGTGCTAGATCTTTGATTTCTAAAAACACATTTGTGAAAAATTTAAAGGTTGGTGTTCTAGAATTGAATATAATACCTGTTGCCACCGGGAAGACATTTGATCCCATGAGGATGTCTTCGAGGCTAAGCAAACATTCACCATATGAAATATCGTCGTTCAGCATCAGGGAAGTTCTTCTTCAGTATGGTAGCAGCTCGAAGATTTCCGTCGTACCCATTGTTGATGAAGGACATATCAGTTTTGCCCTTCGGGTACTCAGTCACAGCCGTAGCATCTTGTAAATTTAGCACTCTACGAATGCTTTCAGGTGTAACCTCTACTTGTTTTTGGTTAACCAATGACCTAACAGAGATTTGGCCGGTAGGCTCATCAGTGTGAACGTAGGCATTGGACCAAAACAGACTGAGTGACTCTGGGTAGATGGTCGGGTTTAAGAGCAGAGCTGTATAATATTGAGAATCAGCCATTAGGTCTATGGCGTGATCAAACTTTGTCCAGAAGGCCGATTTCGTGAGGTAGGCGACGCAGTTATGTCGGGGTTTTAGACTCATGGTTGCCATTTTTGAAAGTACGAAGGTCAGAAGAACGGCTAATAGACTGTTTGAGAAGAAGACAGGTATTTATAGGGTTGGGAGAGGAAAAGGCTGAAAGAAAACTACTAAAGGTTTTGGTGTGGTCGTCAGCTGTTTGAAACTACTGATGACGTGGTATTACCCTCAGAGGTTTAAAACGACTGACAGTGGTGGTGTTGTCATCAGTTATAAAACAACTGAAGACTTGGTTTTGACAATCAGACGTTGAAACAGCTGAAGTCTTGGTGTTAACCATCAGTAGTTATGAAACTACTGAAGGTCGTGGTTTTGACTTCATATGATATAAACAACTGAGGACTTGGTGTTTGTCATCAGTAGTTGTGAAACTACTGAAGACAGTGGTTTTGCCATCAGTTGTGTAAACAACTGACTTGGTATTAGTTATCAGTAGTTGTGAAACTACTGAAGACTGTGGTCTTGCTTCAGTTGTTTAGAAACAGCAGTTGTAGAAACAACTGAAGAGAAATTACTCATCAGCTGTTTTCATCAATTCTTAGCTTTTCAGCTGTTTCATACTGTCCTCAACACTTACTCATCAGACTTTTCATCTGCTTTTCAGGTGTTTCATAGGACGTCAGTACTTATCTATTTTTTACTGATTTCAGTAGTTGTAACTACATCAGTAGTTTAGAACAGATAAAGTACTTTAGTACTTGTGAGGCATTTAGCCTTCAGTAGTTATAAAAACTACTGAGGGTAAAAGAACTCATCAGTAGTTATATGTGACATGGTTACCAATGATCATCAGTACTTATTACTGAAATCATCAGTAGTTGTCACTTATTCTAGCTGCAGCATACCAAGCCTTAACACCAGGTTGTGGAAAGTAGAACTATCCAAAGGCTTAGTGAAAATGTCTGCAAGCTCATCAGCACTAGGCACAAACATAGGATTAATTAGACCCTTTTCAAAACAATCTCTTATAAAATGATGTCTAATTTCTATATGTTTGGTCCTAGAGTGCTGGACTGGATTTTTGACAATGCAAAGAGCTGAAGCACTATCCATTAATAACGGAGTCTTAGTCTCTGTAATGTCATAATCCAAAAGTTGATTCTGAAGCCAGAGTACTTGGGATGTACAACTTGCAGCAGCAATGTACTCGGCTTCAACAGTGGATGTAGCAACAGATGTTTGTTTCTTACCCTGCCAAGAAATCAAACAGTTTCCTAGGAATTGACATCCACCAGAAGTTGATTTCCTGGTCAACTTACACCCTGCATAGTCACTATCAGAGAAAGCAACTAATTTGCAAGATTGCCCAGTGGAATACCATAAACCTAGAGATTGTGTACCTTGCAAATATCTAAAGATCCTCTTGACTGCAATCAGATGAGACTCTTTAGGTGCAGCCTGAAATCTAGCACAAACACATGTAGCAAACATAATATCTGGTCTAGAAGCTGTTAAATACATCAAGGACCCAATCATACATCTATAAAGCGTTTTATCAACAGCTTTACCTTTCTGATCAACATCCAATTGTGTGGTGTTGCACATGGGAGTAGAACAGGGCTTACAGTTTTGTAAATCAAACTTATTTAAAAGATCTTTTGTATATTTAGACTGATGAATGAAAATTCCATTAGTTTTTGTTTGATTTGCAAGCCTAGAAAGAACTGTAATTCTCCCATTGTACTCATTTCAAACTTCCTTTGCATTAATTTTGTAAAATCATCACACAACTGGGGATCAGAGGATGCAAATATAATATCATCAACATAAATTTGAACAAGTAGCTTATGCTGATCCTCCTTCTTAATATAATGGTTTATCTATGGAGCCTCTAGTGAAATTATTTTGCAGAAGAAAGTTAGATAGTGTCTCATACCAGGCTCTAGGAGCTTGTTTCAACCCATAAAGAGCCTTATCAAGCTTGTATACCCATTCTGGGTGTTTATTATCCTCAAAACCTGGTGGTTGACACACATAAACTTCTTCTTTTATTTTACCATATAAAAATGCACTTTTAACATCCATTTGAAAGACTTTAAGATTATGGAGTGCAGCATAGGCTAAGAACAATCTAATTGCCTCCAGTCTGGCTACAGGGGCAAAGGTTTCATCATAATCAATACCTTCTTCTTGTGCAAACCCTGAACAACCAGTCTGGCCTTGTTCTTAACAATAAGCCCATTTTTATCTGTTTTATTCCTAAACACCCTTTAGTGCCTATTGCACACTTACCTGGGGGAAGAGGAACAAGTTCCCACACTTGCTGCTTTTTGAACTAAAGAAGCTCAAGCTGCATTGGTTCAACCCAGCCATTGTCTCTAAGTGCAACATGATAATTCTTTAGCTCTAGCTGACTGATGAAGAGAGCATAGAAGCAGATTGGACAATTGACTTCTGGTTGAAACTCCAGCATTGATATCACCAATGATTTGAGACATTGGGTGATTCTTCAGCTCTGGATAAACAATGAGATCAGTGCAAGTGTTTGTAGAACCTTCAGCAGCAACAGATGTTGATGTAGACTCTTGAAACCATGTAGATGGTGCTAACTCAAATGAAGTTGAAGATGCAGAAATCTCATCAGCACTTGTTATGGATGAAGCTACTGAAGCTACAGGAGCATCAGGTTTAGAGGACACAGGCAGTTGGTCACTAAACCTGAAGAGGTGAGTACTGCTATCATCATCATCATCATCAGCACCAGCAGTACCACCAGGTGGTGAACTGTTGACAGGAGCAACAGAAGGAGTTTGATAATGAACATATTGCAGTATGTCCAAATCAAATAGCTCCACAGGGCTTTGTGGAATCTTGTCCTTTGGAGATTCATTAAACTTAACATGTAGAGTCTCTTCAACCATCTTTGTTCTACAGTTGAAGACTCTGTATGCTTTGCAAGTTGATGAATAACCAATAAAGTACCCTGCATCCACCTTAGGATCAAATTTTTGGAGTTGATCCCGTGTGTTGAGAATGAAACAAGGACACCCAAAAGCTCTGAAGAATGAAATTAGAGGGGCCAAATGATGAAGAACTTCATATGGAGTCTTCATCAACCTCTGATTTACTAGAACTCTATTCTGTACATAGCAAGCTGTATTGACAGCTTCAGCCCAAAAAGTCATTGGCAGTCCAGAATCAGCCAACATGGACCTTGCAGCTTCAATAAGGGTCCTGTTCTTTCTCTCCACTACTCCATTTTGTTCAGGAGTTCTTGGAGTGCTAAACTGCCTCTTGATTCCCTTTGAGAGGTAGAAATCATCAAGTGTATTGTTTCTGAATTCTGTTCCATTATCACTTCTAATACACTTGACTGAGAGGGAATACTGCTTCTCAACATACAACACAAAGTTGATAATCTTCTGAGCTGCCTCATCCTTTGAATGCAAGAAGAAAGTCCATACAAATCTGGAGTAATCATCCACAATTACCAGACAGTATTTCTTCTTAGCCATACTCATCACTCTCACAGGACCAAAGAGATCCATGTGAAGAAACTGTAAGCAGGCAGTGGACTTAGGTTCTTCTATGGAGGGAAATGAAGCTTTGTGCTGTTTTCCTTTTAAACAAGCAGTGCAGTTATCTTCACATTTGTACTCCTTCATAGGCAGTCCCCTTACTAAACCTGGTTTATCAGCTGATTTATGTTTTTGAGATTAACATGACCCAGCCTTCTATGCCATAGAATAGATTCTTGAGGGGAAGCCTTGGAAAATAGGCAAGGATGGCCTTTGAGATCTATTTTCTTGGAAAGATCTAAGGCATACACTCTTCCTGTCCTGTTGGCCTTCAGGAGAGTGTATTCATCCAACACCTTATCAATCAAACTTAGAACTTTGGATGACAGAATCTGACAGTTCTGACTGGTGAAAAGAGCAACATGGCCTTTGTCACACATTTGACTGACACTCAAGAGGTTGTACTTGAGATTTTCCACATGGTTAACATCATCAAACTTTATTTCCCCATTGGAAACAAAGCCTTTGCCGATGATGTAACCCTTTGCATCATTGCCAAATGACACAAACCCCTTCCTTCCTTGAGAGTAGTCATTAAGAAGTGATCTGTTTCCTGTCATATGCATGGATCCTCCACTGTCTACATACCAGATGCCTCTGTGGCATGTTGAAGAACCCTGCAAAACACAACAATTAGTTAGATTTTGAGACCCAAACCTTTTTGGTTTTGGGCCTGTTCTCATCAACAGATGGTAAACTAACAGTTTTGTTGGAAACAACAGCCTGAGAGGAAGAAGATGGTGAAGAAGAGGAATCCTTTGGCTTGGACCTCCTTTTCTGTGGTTTCAACATAGGAACATCTAATTGGTTAACTCTCCCAATAGATGTTGAACCATCATAACCAGTTGTGTCTGATTTTGTGATAAAGCTTTCAGCTCTCCAGACACATTGGCATTGGAGTTTGAGAGTTCCTATGTTGCACCTTCTTCTTTTGAGCAATCTCAGGTATTACCTGTTTAACCCCTTCCTTTTTGGATTTCTTTTGGACTTAAGGGTTACAGGATTTGATGTTGCTGGTACAAATGTGGCTTCAAACTCAGTTTTCATTTTAACCATTTTCTTTTTTATTTCCTCTTTATGTTTGAGTTTGGATCCTGTTTTTACTAACAATCATCTGTAAGATGATCGAACAAACCACATATTTCACATGGTTTCTTCTTCATCTTATGTTGATCATCAACTAAAGAGAATGAAACTACTAAAGACTTGTTCTTCAGCACTTTGGAAGCACTATTTGCTTTCTTGACTTCCTCTTTAGTAGTCTTCAAACCCTTTCTACTGACAGTTTTCTTCTCTTCAGTGCTGACAGTAGTTGGAGTTTGAACTTCAGGTGTTAAATCTTGCTCTCCAGTCCTTTCAGGACTTCTAGAAATAACTCCTGAGTTGATCAACTCTTTGATCATGTGAGTGTCAGTATTTGGACCATCAAGATCAGCTGATAGGTTAACGAGGGAATAATACTAACTTCAACTTCTGATGGTGCTCTATCAGAGAGTGAATCACATGATGAGGTGGATTGGTTATTGCTTTCTCCATCAGATTTCACTTCTGCTCTTGAAGCAAAATCTGTAGGAGGAGCAGTGTGATTATAACCAATGCCAAACTTCACATTGGAAGCTGATTGCTTACTAAGAAGCATTTCAAAACCTTTGCATGATTGTACCCATCGATTACACTCTACTTGGGTGACTGCAAGGGTTTCTTTGAGGTCTTTGTACTTTTCTAAAAGTACCTCTTCCCTAGCCTTATCATCAGTGATTTGGCATTTAAGTTTATAAATCTCATCATTTTTCTCTTTAAGTATAGACTCAAACTCAGCTTTTCTTTTGGAAATGATCTTTTCTAGCTCTATGTTCTTATTAATTAAAGCTAAATTTGCTTCTCTAATAGAGGCAAATGCTGCTATGCATGTTTCTGAACATAATTTGGCCTTAGCCTCAGAGGATACCTGTGATACCTGTGATGAAGAGGCATTTAAGGATGATCCATCTGCAGACTCCAGAGCCATAAGTGCCAGATTCCCAAAAGGACTGTCACCACCATGTTGACCAACACCTGTGAACAGTTGTTCATGACCAGACATGTCATCTGGTAAACTGCTCCAGTCAACAACTCCAGGGGTGAAGAAGGTGTGTTGTTGAGGTTGAGGAGGTTGATGAGATTGAGATGGTTGAGGCTCAGGAAAAGCATGTGGTTGTTGAGCAATGGGTGCTTGAACCTGACTGGTTTGTGGCATGTAATAGCAAGGGTAAGGATATGGCATTGGACCCTGAGGAACAAAATATGCAGGAGATTGTGGTTGAGAATGATGACCAGAATTGACAGGATGTTGCCCTCTGTGTTGTTGACTATTGCCAGGGAAAGTCACAAAGGGTGCAGAAGAATTAGATCCAGATGATCTACATTCTCTAGCAAAGTGTCCAAGCCTATGGCATTTGTGACACCTCAACTTACTCTTGTCAAAACCAACTTTGGTTTTGCCAGAGAGTCCTGGGAACTTTCTTCCAGTTCTTTTGTAGAACTTCTGAGATCTGATATTTATCAAGGCCATTTGGCTCAAAATATCCATCTCTTCTAAGTCATCATCAGCAATCCCCTTGAGATCATCCATGATGAAACATAGATTGTCATTATTACACCCAGTAAACTGACTATCAACACTCACAAATGCAGAATCAGAAGTGTTTGAAGAGAAATCAATATGCTCATCATACTGGCATTCAGATGAAGCATATTCTGACTCATGACCAACCAAGGCAGTGTTTCCTGGTACAAAGTCATCAGTGAGCTTTCCAGATGATGACAGTTTTCATTTCTGGTCAAGCTCTCTCTCAAATGTGAGCAATTTCCCATGGAGTTGGGTGAGAGATAGTTTGTCCAAATTTGCACTGGAGCGTAGGACAATAGTATATGTGTCCCATCTCTCAAGCAGTGATCTGAGAAATCTGTTATTCATCTGGCTATTGGTGTACTCATGTTTGACCATTTTTAATTCAGAGATCAAACAAGAGAACTGCTCAAACTGTTTAGTCAGTGTCTCACCCTTCCTATGAGAGAATGTCTCATATTGTTAGGCAAGGATTTCTCTATTATTTGCCAAGACCTCACCTGTTCCTCCGAATTGTTCTTTCAAGGCATTCCAGAGGTCATGGGCAGTTTCATAATGCATTATCCCAGAATAGATTTCATTAGGCAGTGCCATGGCCAGAATTCCATGGGCTTTTGCATCAATTTCAAACATTTCTTATCCTCATCTGAGTATTGCTCCCTCCTCTTCGGAACCATTTGATTGGTTTCCGGGTTATTCACCATAGGCTTGTGTGGACCATGTACCACTGATGTCCAACAACCTGAACTGTTAATAGACAGGTGATGGATCATTCGTCGTTGCCATATGTTATACTCACTCCTAACCAGCATTGGAGGCTTGGTTGAGGAACCAGTACTGTGAGGATCATTGGAAGGAGTAGTCATTTTAGAAAATTCAGACAAATTCAAGATAAGCAAAACAAATTTAGCTCAAAACCACTAAGAACCTCAATTAAAATAGCCAAAAGCGACAGAACTTCAATCTCTATAACAGATTCGTGTGAATTTGCTAGTTCGATCAAACTTAGAGCAAATGAGCAGTTTCAATGATCAATTGTTAGATCGATCAATGATTAACCTACTCTGATACCATTTGATAGGATCTCAGCATCTAGTTTGATCGATTCGAATGATTTCAGCAGCGGAATAGAGTACCAACTAGCACAATTCGAGCAAGAATACCAAAGATATTGCAATGAACAGAATTAGTTATAGAGAGAGAAAGTTTCTGCAAAAAAAATATTTCATTCAATCACACGATTTCGTGGTCGCAAAAAGTGTCACACATACAATCAGGTCAATCATCCCTTATATAGGAATGTCGTGGTGGAACATTCCTTATATAGGAGATGTGACGTCTGCTGATGTCACTTGATAGTGACATCTAACAGAATTATTTAAACAACTGAAACACAACTACAGAAGATGTCAAAGTAGCTGACATCTTCTTACAAAAATACCAAGTGTTATCAGTTACTACAACTACTAAAAAGAAACTACTGAAACTACAATGACTGAAGAACAAGCTCTTCAGTCGTTTTACAAAACTACTGAAAGTAAAAACATAAAACTACTGATATCACAACTACTGAAGAAGTACTCTTCACTGTTGTGACAAACTACTGAAATTTCAGCACTTGGTCTTCAGACTTGAACTTCAGACGTTTCATCAGTTGATGACTTCAGTAGATGTCATCAGCTGATGTCTTCAGTCTTTGTCTTCGGACTTTGTACATTAGTTGTTGATCTTCAGCACTTGTGGACTCTTCAGCTGTTGAACTTCAGTACTTTGGTCTTCAGCTTCAGCACTTGTATTCTTCAGCTGTTGGACTTCAGCACTTTAGTCTTCAGCTTCAGCACTTGTGTTCTTCAGCTGTTGGACTTTAGCACTTTAGTCTTTAGCTGTTGAGTCTTCAGTACTTGATCTTCAGCTGTTGAAGTCTTCAGCACTTGTCGAACTGCTGATGAAGCCTTCAGCAGTTGTTATGATATCATGTGGGACTTGGAGGTTTTCTGATCTTGGCTCATTGGTTCTTTTGGTCCAACATATGCGAATGAGACTCAGTCGTACGACTGAGCCGTGCTAATGGACCAGCCGTGCGACTGAACCATACGCATGGTCCAGTCATAGGATTGAACCATATGCATGGTCCAGTCGTAGGATTGAACCATAGGCATGGTCCAATCGCACGAATGGGCCTACTCGCATCTAATATGGGTCGAGGCCTATATATACCAGTTTCAATGTGTAGAGAGTTTAAGGATTGTGCCCGGGGACCTAGGTGCTGCCGGATGAGAGGGGAGATCATGCTGGATCTCCCCTTGCCAAGAGTGTTGATTCTTATGTTGTAACGAGCTTGTAATCGTTAGGTTTTATCAATGAAACCATTTAATTATAGTTCATGTTATTGATTATCTCTTGGTTTTTGATGTTGTTTATCCTTCCGTCAAGAACACGCTCGGATGTTTAACGATCCAGCCGACTTCACAATTGGTATCAGAGCCGGTTACTGCTAGAATGATCTAACAATCATTCTAGCAACCCGAGCTCTTGATTTCTGGATCTAATTTCAGATTTTGACATTAAACCCACATTATGTTCTTCATGTTTTTTGCTCAGATCTTGTTATGTGTGTTGTTTCTATGTTAAAATTGAACTCGAAATCTTGTTTTGATCACCGTTTCGAATTTGATGATGCCTATATTGTCTCAGTTCATGTAAAATTTGTTAGATTAGGGTTTTGGGTAGCCTGGCGGCTGCAGATCTGAAAATCTGCGTGCAGACCCGTTCATGCGACTGGGCCATGCGAATGGACCATACTAATGGACCATTCGTGTGACTGGACTAGTTGTATGTTTAATCGCACGAATGATCCATCCGCATTGATTCATCCGCATTTGTTCCAGACCATAAAAAAGAGTTTGGAACTGCTTCTTGCACAGATTTGAGGATGAGCAAAGCATATTCACCTGAGGTTCTTTTGTCATATAAGTTCGATGTATACCCCATTATTCTTCGGACTTCTAGAGTAGGTGAATGTAATTCGAACACGAAAGAGAAAAGAGAAGATGTCAAAAGTCGGTGCAGAGTTTGTGGGGTAGTCAGGAGCATCTGACTATTTATGGGCCAATCAAGTTATATCTATCCGCACAATGAGGATTCCCATTCTTAAGGGGAATTCATGTATAGAGAAATTGAAGACACAATCAGAAAGTGATGATGTGAGCCGGTTTCGGATGATGAATCTGAGTGCACGTTGATTTGGTTGAGATTGTCAGCTATGGATTAGAACCTTCTACCTTTTGCCCAATACACCGTATGAAGATGCCAAGAGAGCACAATGTTTATTTATTGAGATATGCTGAATGTGAGGGGGAATTTCTGCAGGTGTTAATGTTAATCAGGTTAGCCTGTGTGAAGATTGAAGCAATGGAAAACTGTTCATGTCATTATCTGGAAAAATCAGTCATATGGGGAATCTTGCTGCTATGATGGTGTTCTGCAAAGTAAACGAAAGCTATTGTGCCTAAATTCATTTTTCAGGGATAATGTAGCAACCTGACGGATCGATAACGTTGGCTAATATGGTTGTTCGTTTGATTCTGTTGGAAACCAGAGCAAAAATTGACTGAAGATTGTAAGAGGTGTTATCTACTATTCGCAAGCAACGTGCAAGGGGGAATTTGTTGGAGCATATATTGTAATATATAGTGTGTACGTTGCTTGTCAAATAGTCTATGCTTAATGTAATACACCTGATATGTTGTAAACACATGAAGCTGGGTCATTCGAATGAGCATATGCAAATGAGACTCACTCGTACGACTGAGCCATGCTAATAGACCAGCTGTGCGACTGAGAGATGCAATTGGGACATTTGTAAGACTGAATCAAAAGTATGGTCCAGTCACATGATGGAACCATACGAATGGTCCATTCGTACGATTGAACCAGACAAATGGTCCAATCGCACGAATGGGCCTAGTCGCATCTAATATGGGCTGAGGCCTATATATACCAGTTTCATTGTGTAGAGAGTTTTAAGGATTGTGCACGGGGGCCTAGGTGCTGCCGGATGAGAGGGGAGATCATGCTCTATTACCCTTTGCCAAGAGTCTTGATTCTTATGTTGTAACAAGCTTGTAATCGTTAGGTTTTATCAATGAAATCATTTATATATAGTTCGTGTTATTAATTGCCTCTTGGTTTTTGAAGTTTTTTATCCTTCCGTCAAGAACATGCTCGGATGTTTAACGATCCAGCCGACTTCACAAGTTGTGAAAATGACATGATTCTATACTATGATTGTTCATATCATGTTATATTTAGTACTTGCCATATTTGCATTTTTGCGGTGTGGGTGCATTGATCACACCACTCATAGTAAAGTAAATTTGGTGTGCTTTGTATGTTAAAAACTTTTGATTTCATGTTTTAACTTTAGTGGAATATCCAAAGTTATAGTTGGTTGTTTTGGTTGAATAGGGGCTTTTCCTTTCCCTTTGTTTGTTCTTTTAGGAGAGATAAAGGAAGTTTTATCCTTTCTTCCACCTAAGCATATATCAAAAACTTGTGTCTTCTTTGGTTGTTTGGGTGTTGTATCAACCACACTTGAAGCCTTTTAGTTTTAGTAGTTGGTTGATCTGACTCATCATAAAGTAGATCGTCATCATTTTCATATGTTGTATGTACGTCAAATTATAGAAATTTGTTGATTTTGTTTGTGGTGGTGATTGGCTTTGAACAATTTTATCAGATGTGATATTTGATATTAATGATGATTTAGATGATCATGGTTTGTAGTTATCGATGCTGCCATATGGGTCAAGAGATTCACCCTGTTGTTTGTCATTTAATCAGGTAGTGAGATATAGTTATCATTATGAGGTGACTTGCCTTATTATATCTTCCCTAAAGAGTCTTTGAATGCCCTTTTTGAAGCAAGAAGTTCCTTGAACTTTTTATAGCTTATCCGAAACTTTTAAATTGTCACTTCAGTTTCAGCTTGTAGAGTTTTTGATTGAGTCAAAGATTCAAAGAGTTGCTCAACTTGAGCTGCTAGTGTTAGTTTTTAAGACAACAGTTTGTCACAATTAGTGAACGAAACACCAACTGATTAACATGTTAAACCAAACCAAATAGTGCAGAATCCTATTTGATTGGCGATCCAATCAGTGAGAACGCACGTAGACACGATAATGAATTGAATCTAACGTCAAGAATCGATTAGGAATCGATCTACAGTGTTCTATGAACTTGGAGTACGAACTTAGAGGCTTCTGGACGACTAGGGTACGTCTGGAGTCGAAGTAAATTGAATGCTTCTTAATCGTTACCTTTTTCCACGAATTAAGTGGTATTTATAGGTTAGGGTTGCTCATTCGGGCGACTGAACCATGAGCATGGTTCATTCGTGCGATTGAGCTATGCGGTTGATCCATTCGCACGACTGAATGTTCAGAATGTTCAGTCGTGCGACTGAGTCAGTGGCATGAAGCTGTTCAGGCGTATGGACTGTTTAGGCGCATGGACACTCAGTCGCATGGCCATTCAGACGCATGACCACTACTTGGGCGCATGGTCCAATCGGATGCATGTGAATTCACTTAACCAAAGTTTGAATGTATTCTTATTATAACATTTTGTATATCAATTCAAACAATCACAAACCTATGTAATTTAGTCAATAAGCATTATCCAACTTATTAATGAAATATTAAACATTATGAATCACAACCAACATTATCATTTCATTAAGTACCCAATATTACATAAGTGCAAGACATTCAAGACATATTACATTGAGATCAGGATCTAGGTACATAAGTGTATCAACAAACTCCCACTTGGACCTAGATCTATCTATTGTCTTACATCTTTCATAATTTCCTCAAATTTCTTGTACTTAGCTTCTTTGGTGACTCCCGTATTTATCTCGAAAGCAAAACAGAGTCGTATTACATTCTGAAATTGTAAATCTTGTACTATATCTCGTGAGCCATAGAACAGTGGCCACTTGTATAATGTATAAACATCATTAGCTGACAAGTTGGTAAGCCACATTGGGTCAAACACCCTTATGGTTCCATTTTACCAATTCTGTTCAGGACTATCATGGCCTCTCCCGTTCTCCAATCTTAGTACCACCATTTGACATGTGGAGTGAAGTCCTGAGGCATCTCACATAGTGGGATCTTTGACATTGTATGTGGTGGACTCCACTTAAACACGACTTTTGGTTTGCCAGTTATGGCGTCGACCTCAGATCTTCTAATGTACCTCATTGGTTGTTGACGTTTGAAGTTGACCCATCTGGTGTGGTACTCCCTCTTTAGAGCTACTTCAAACCAGCCTAACATCTTACGAGGGTCAGCATATAGCAAGTTTAACTTTGCTAACTGGTTAAGCTCAAAACCTGGAAGAGTCTTCAGGTCATGTGGAAACCTAAAATACTCAATTCCCTTCTCGCGTTTAACAGCGTAAATGTTGAGGTCTCCAAAATGTGCCCATGCTATGATCATGCTTGCCACCTTTTGATGTTTCTTGACCTTATACAATTTGGTGTAGACAGTTGATGTTGAAGCGTTGCGTTGGGCTCTTATCTCCTCAAAACATTCTGCCCATTCTGCTTTTTTGATGTTCACTTTAGCATCTGTGGCTTGGGCCTGATCTTTATCTTTTCCGGACTCTTGTTACATCCTGTCCAGAGTCTCAAAAGTGTCACTGACAGAGTGTCTCCCAGATTGGGAATGGCAGTTCCTTCCTTGTCAGTGTATTGGGGATAGTGTTGAGCAGTGACATCTTCTATCTTAATCTCATCGACATCCTGAAGGTCATCGTCACTCTCTATATTCATAGTAGGGGCATCTTTCACAATCTCATCGACATCCTGAAGGTCATCGTCACTCTCTATATTCACAGTAGGGGCATCTTTTCAGCATTTAGCTTGAACATCTCGGCTAGTTGCTCATTAGTGATATTGTGAATGATTTCTCCTTCTTCAGGAGTATACATCACAGATCTCCTTACAATACCTTGCAGATCAAGTATCAATGTCAGTTGAGTCTTGATCTGTTGGAGTCGAGCAATGTCATATTCATCTCGTTGAAAATCTGGATCTGCTTGATTTAAACATTCAACACAACAATCAATAATAATCAAGACATAACCATTTACATTACATATAAACATTCATTACATAAATTTTATACATGATTCAAATACAAATGAGTTTAAATAAGAATAAAACATCTAAATATTACTCTTCTCTTGGATCCTGTGTTCTTCTGCTATCGGGGCTAATGTCGAGGCACCTGCATCTTGAGTCTTATTGGTCCGCCTCTCACTAGCTTCCTGTGCACCCGAACCAGATGACTCTCCTCCTCCTTCAATGTCTCCTCCATCCTCATCATCACCTTCATCATCACCATCATCACTCTCATCATCATCACTATCATCACTGTCTCCCTCTCTGATCTTCAGAGGCTCATCCTTTGTGCCCTTAAGTTTGAGGAGGATGGTCCTCTTAGCATCCTCTAACTCCTCAATCTTCTTAGTAGATAACACATTTTGCTCCTTGAGTTGGGAAATCTCTTGACTCTGAGGAGCCATTTTGTTAGGATCAGTGATCTACGTTTGATTGATAGAGAGTATAGCAGCGGAATTCTAACAATGAATTAGCCAATTCACAAGAATGAAAAGATATTCAATAAAGAACAAAAACGGTTATAGATAGAGAGAATTTTGCAGATACATTTCATTCAATATTCGCTTTCGTGGTAACGGAATGTCACACTTACAATTAGGTCGACACCTCTTATATAAGAGATGTGACGTCTGCTGATGTCACTTGATAGTGACATCTAACAGAATTATTCCAACTGAAACACAACTACTGAAGATGTCAAAACAGCTGACATCTTCTTACAAAAATACTAAGTGTTATCACTTACTACAACTACTGAAAAACATAAAACTACTGACACTACGACTGAAGAACAAGCTCTTCAGTCGTTTTACAAAACTACTGAAAGTAAAAACATAAAACTACTGATATCACAACTACTGAAGAAGTACTCTTCAGCTGTTGTGACAAACTACTGAAACTTCAGTACTTGGTCTTCAGACTTGAACTTCAGACGTTTCATCAGCTGATGACTTCAGTAGATGTCATCAGCTGATGTCTTCAGTCTTTGTCTTCAGACTTTGTACACCAGTTGTTGATCTTCAGCACTTGTAGACTCTTCAGTTGTTGTACTTCAGTACTTTGGTCTTCAGCTTCAGCACTTGTGTTCTTCAGCTGTTGAGCTTCAGCACTTTAGTCTTCAGCTGTTGAAGTGTTCAGTACTTGATCTTCAGCTGTTGAAGTTTTCAGCACTTGTCGAACTGCTGATGAAGCCTTCAGCAGTTATTGTGATATCATGTGGGACTTAGAGGTTTTCTGATCTTGGCTCATTGGTTCTTTTGGTCCAACAAACTCCCCCTGAACCAATGCAGCCAAAACCTCTAATTGATTGATTTTCCCACTTATTGTTGGCAGAATGGTTGGTCTTTTTCCTTCTTGATCAGTTGAGAAGATGACCCATATAAGCACTGGCCTTGGGAAGAAATCTCAGAGATCTGTTTGGCAAGGTATGAATGGGAACTCTGTTTTGGGGAACTGGACACAGAGTTGTTACCCCATTCATGAGATCTACTTCCCCATGATGAGTCTGTACGACTCTCGAACATAGGCCTCAAGGAGAACAACCTATTCCTCCTTGGAGAGTTCTTCTACTCCTCCTTCAAAGAAGAACTCTGGACCATAGAACTCAGATAAGTACTTTATAGTCCTGCCATTCTTCAACTCCACAGTAGTTACCTCCCTATAGACAAATTCATCAGGATGAGTGCCCTCAAGGAAGTAACTGGAGCTCATTCTTCTTAATGTCTTCAAGCTTCTTATATAATAACGCCTTTTTGATCATCTTGTTTTCCAGTTAGGCTTGAGGGGTCATTTTTGATTGATGAGCCTTCTTGAATTCATCGATTATTTCCTATGGTGAGACTACAATGGCCAACATGATTGTAGAGTCTATTGTTTTTCTAACCTGGCCATTGTATCTGTGTGGAATGGATCTTTTGTGGATTCTAGAACTCACCTTGGGGTCTGGCCATACTCTCACTCTCTCCTTTTGATACTGAAATGTGTGTCTGAGAGTGTACAGCCTCTGAGCATGCCCTTTCATGGCTTGTATAGATGATGACTGAGGAAATTCCTTGTCAACCATCTTCAGTAGTTGCTCATCGTGCTGCTTCTGATGTTCTTCATCTTCTATTTTGACTCTAACCGTTTCCCTTCGTGAGTCAGGTGTGATCATGAGTTGACTCCTGGGTTCTGGTAGCCTTAGAACAGCAGAGATGGCAGACTATCATCTTCATCCTCTTCTTCTTCATCTTTCTATCCTCAGCACCCTTCTCTCCTTCTAGGTGCATCACTGGATGATGTTGGGGTGGTTTTTGTGGTAAAGGAATTGGTTTTGAAGGTTGAGGATGTTTGGATTTGGGTTTTGAGATTGGTTTGGCGATTTGAGGGGTAGGCTGTTTTTGAGTGGGTGATTGGGAAGGTTGTTCAAGCATTTTGGTTGTGAGTTTGGTTTTGAGTCTTGCCATTTCAAACCTTTTTCCAACCCCAGCCTCATCAAGTGCTTCAATGATTATCCCCTTATGAAATTGCTCAGACAAACAGATTCCGGTGGCTATAGCCAGAATGCTGTCTCTGGTCCATGAACGAATCTCCATCAGTGATCTTTTTAAGTATTTGGCTATGAATCGAATCATGATCTCCAATCTCTCTTTCTCCAGCACATCTACCCAGCCCATCTGTTTTGAATTTCCTCTACTTCCAACCTCTTGATCTCACTATCTAGTGTGGCTGTATCAAAGCCTTGCTTGAAGAGTTGCTCAATGATTTTGTCCATGGATCGGCTGTGTGTTTCATCTGCATCTTTTACCAGCTCTTCCAAGGATTTTTCTTCAGCATTCGTTTGATCACCAGCACTTTTCTTTCTTTGTAAGTGATCAGTTGTTGTTCCTTTTCTTTTTCCAACTCCTTGGTTTTCTCTTGTGCCTTCTCATCCTCAGTTCTTTTCTTTTCGTTTCTTTCACTGCAGTACTCTCCCCCTTTTTGGATGCATTGGTGGTAGGGGTTTGTACCGCAGAAAGTTTCTTGTGCACAGCATCATCAATGAGTGGTTGTACACTTGAGGAGATCCTCTCATCAATGGCTTTATAAACAATGTCATTGATGATGGGAGTGATGAGAGGTAGGGATTGTTGGAATACAGCAACCATCTGCTCAGGGGGGTTCTGTCCGGAGAGATAGTGCCAAAAGCAGAGGCTGGAGGCTCAGTGAAGTGAAAGGGTAAAGTGTTTGGGGGACCTTCGAATGAAGGTGCCATCTGTGGGTTGGTGGGGGCAGATGGACTTACATCCTGAGACTTCTTGGCAAGCAGTTCTTGTAGTCTGCTTACCTCAGCCTCCAGGATGGTGTTGTGGGCTAGAACGTCATAGAAAAAGCCCAGGTCATCATCAGCAGATGCTGAATCACCTGACCTCCTGCTTGTAGCAGGATGTACATGCACTGGGTGTAGACCAGTTTTAGCATGTGCCCCTTTTTCTTGGAACTGGGGACTTCCATCCTCAGGACTATGTCCTTCATCAGCTGTTGCCTCTAGTGAGGTCTTAGCTATGTTACCAGCCTCATTCTGATCATGTTCTGATTCAGAAGAGGTGGCAGCCTCACTAGATGTTCTAATCTCCCTATCCACACTAGGAGATAGAACTTGTAAACCCCGGTGCTATGGGTTGTCAGAAGTATGGTGATCCTCTTCCTCAATATCTGTGGTTCTCCCCTTTGTTGGTGGTTGTTGGGGAGGAGGAGAGGCATGCAACTGAGTCAGCACGTTTGCAATGATTATGGTTGGACTTTGGGGGGTGGTTGCATGGGGAGATGGGGTAAAAGCAGTGTGCACTGGGGAGGATGGTGCTTTTCAATGGCAATCTCCTCAAGTGAGGAAGATCCCAGATGTGTGGGTACCCCTTCTGTGGTGGCTGCAGGCTCCTTTTGAGAGGAATCCTGAGCGGCTGTGGCTGGTAGAGTCTCTGATACTGCTGGGGGGTTTAAGCCAGCAAGTATATCCTGCCTTGGTGGTACAGGAGCATCTTCAGGGGACTCATCTCCCTGAATAGCTGTTTTGGGGTGTTTTGGTTTTGGTTTAGTGGGGACTTTGGTTCTGGTGGTGGAAGCTGTGGGTTCCTTGTGCTTGGGCTTTAGCATTCGGGCAGCTTCTTTGAGAGTAAGGTCTGAGTTGTGCCTGGAGTATACCTCAGCCAAAACAGCTGGTGCAGGGACTCCAAGGCCAACAAGGCCATCAGATTTAATTCATCTAAAATAATGGCCATCAGAAACTGGGATATAATGGCCATCGGTTTGCCATAGGTTTCTGAGCCAAGTCTTTATTTCTAGAAACACGATTTCAGAAAAATTTAGCGGTTGGTGTTCTAGAATAGAATACAATACTTGTTGCCATTGGGATGACATTTGATCCCAAGAAGATGTCTTGGAGGCTAAGCAGACATTTACCATGTGAAAAATAACTTTCTCAGCGTCATGGAAATGTTTCTTTAGAATGGTTGTAGCCCGAAGATCACCTTCATACCCATGATTGATAAAGGACATATCTGTTGTGCCCTTTGGGTATTCAGTCACAGCGGTGGAGTCATGTAAGTGTAATGCCTGACGAATGATGTCGGCTATAACGACCACTGGTTTCTGGTTGACAAGGGACCGAACAGAGATCTGGCCGGTAGACTCATCAGTATGAACAAAAGCATTTGACCAGAATTGACTGGGGATTCAGGGTAGATGGTTGGATTCAGAGAAAGGCTGTGCGATATGGGAATCCACCATTAAGTCAATGGCATTATCATATTTGTTCCAGAAGCCGACTTGGTAAGGTAAGCAACGCAGTTATGTCGTGGTTTCAGACTCATGGTCGCCAGGTTTTGAGAGAGAGAAGCTCAGAAAAAAACGGCTAATGAATATTCGAGAAGAGGACAGGTATTTATAGGGTAGGGGTGAGAAAATGACTGAAGGGTTGGTGTTAGTCATCAGTATTTTTAAACCGACTGTTGACATGGTATTACCCTTTCAGACGTTGAAACAGCTGAAGTCGTGGTTTTAGGCATCAGCAGTTAGAAAACTACTGAAGACCAGGTTTTGACTTCAGATGATGAAACAACTGAGGACTTGTGTTTGTCATCAGTAGTTGTGAAACTACTGAGACAGTGATTTTGTCATCAGTTGTTGTAAACAGCTGAAGACTTGGTGTTAGTCATCAGTAGTTATAAAACTACTGAAGACATGTTTTGCTTCAGTTGTTTAGAATGAAACAGCAGTTGTAGAAACAACTGAAGAGAAAGTTCTCTTCAGTAGTTTTCGTCAATTCATAGCCTTTCAGCTGTTTCATACTGTCCTCAACACTTACTCATCAGACTTGCATCTGCTTTTTAGGTGTTTCATAGGACGTCAGTACTTATCTGTTGTACTGATTTCAGTAGTTGTAACTACATCAGTAGTTGTAACTACATCAGTAGTTTAGAACAGATAAAGTACTTCAGTACTTGTGAGGCTTTAGCCGTCAGTAGTTATAAAACTACTGAAGGTGAAAGGACTCATCAGTATTATATGTGACATGGTTACCAATGATCACCAGTACTTTTTACTGAAATCATCAGTAGTTGTCACTTATTCTAGCTACAGCATACTAAGCCTTAACACAAGGTTTGGAAAGTAGAACTATCCAAAGGCTTAGTAAAAATATCTGCAAGCTCATCAGCACTAGGCACAAACTTAGGATCAATCAGACCTTTTTCAAAACAATCCGAATAAAGTGATGTCTGATCTCTATATGTTTGGTCCTAGAGTGCTGGACTGGATTTTTGACAATACACGAGCTGAAGCACTATCCATTAATAATGGAGTCTTAGTCTTTGTAATGCCATAATCCAGAAGTTGGTTCTAAAGCCAGAGTACCTAAGAAGTACAACTTGCAGCAGCAATGTACTCGGCTTCAGCAGTTGATGTAGAAACAGATGTTTGTTCTTACTCTGCCAAGAAATCAAACATTGCCTAGGAATTGACAACCACCAGAAGTTGACTTTCTAGTTAACTTGCACCCTGCATAGTCACTATCTGAAAAAGCAAATAATTTGCAAGAGTGTCCAGTGGAATACCATAAACCCAAGATTGTGTACCTTGCAAATATCTAAAGATTCTCTTGACTGCAATCAAATGAGACTCTTTAGGAGCAGCCTGAAATCTAGCACAAACACATGTAGCAAACATAATATCTGGTCTAGAAGCTGTTAATACATCAAGGACCCAATCATACATCTGTAAAGTGTTTCATCAACAGCTTTACCTTTCTGATCTGCATCCAGTTGTGTGGTGTTGCACATGGGAGTAGAACAGGGCTTACAGTTTTGTAAATCAAATATTCAAAAGATCTTTTGTATATTTTGACTGCTGAATAAAGGTTCCATCAGCCTTTTGTTTAATTTGCAAGCCTAGAAAGAACTGTAATTCTCCCATGCACTCATTTCAACCTCTTTTCATTAATGTTGTAAAATCATCACACAACTGGGGATCAGAGGATGCAAAAATGATATCATCAACATAAATCTGAACAAGTAGCTTATGCTAATCCACCTTCTTAATAAACAAAGTTTTATCAATGGAGCCTCTAGTGAAATTATTCTTAAGAAGAAAAGTGGAAAGTGTCTCATACCAGGCTCTAGGAGCTTGTTTCAACCCATAAAGAGCCTTATCAAGTTTATACACCCATTCAGGATGTTTATTATCCTCAAAACCTGGTGGTTGACACACATAAACTTCTTCCTTTATTTTACCATATAGAAATGCACTTTTGACATCCATTGAAAAAACTTTAAGATTGTGGAATGCAGCATAGGCTAAAAACAATCTGATTGCCTCTAGTCTGGCTACAGGGGCAAAGGTTTCATCATAGTCAATACCTTCTTCTGTGAGAACCCTGTACAACCAGTCTAGCCTTGTTCTTACACAATAAGCCCATTTTCATCAGTTTATTCCTAAACATGCATTTAGTGCCTATTGCACTTACCTTAGGGAAGAGGAACTAGTTCCCACACTTGCTGTTTGTTGAACTGAAGTAGCTCAAGCTGCATGGCTTCAACCCATCCATTGTCTCTCAAAGCAAACTGGTAGTTCTTTGGCTCTAGCGACTGATGAAGAGAGCATAGAAGCAGAAGTTAGACAATTGACTTCTTGTTGAAACACCAGCATTGATATCACCAATAATTTGAGACAGGGGTGATTCTTCAGTTCTTGATAAACAATGAGATCTGTGCAAGTGTTTGTAGGACCTTCAGCAGCAGCAGATGTTGATGCAGACTCTTGAAACCAAGAATTAGATGGTAACTCAAAAGATGTAGAGGAATCAGAGATTTCATTAGCATTTGTTGTGGATGGAACTGCTAAAGCTACAGGAACATCAAATTTAGCAGACACAGGCAGTTGGTCACTAAACTTGAATAGGTGAGTATTGATATTATCATCATCATCATCAATACCACCAGGTGGAAGACATGCTGCCAAAGATGATTATCCACATGATCTGCAACAGCTAGAGGTGATAAGGAACATATTGCAGTATGTCCAAATCAAACACTCCACAGGGTTTTGTGGAATCTTCTCCGTAGCAGATTCATTAAACTTCACATGCAAAGTCTCTTCAACTATCTTTGTTGCAGTTGAAGACTCTATTGCTATTGCCTTGCAAGTAGATGAATAACCAACAAAATACCCTGCATCCACCTTAGGATCAAATTTTGGAATTGATCCTTTATGTTGAGAATAAAACAGGGACACCCAAATGCTTTGAAAAATGAAATTAGAGGAGCCAAGTGATGAAGAACTTCATATGGAGTCTTCATCAACCTCTGATTTACTAAGACTCTATTCTGCACATAGCAAGCTGTGTTAACGGCTTCAGCCCAAAAGGTCAGTGGCAAACCAGAGTCAGCCAGCATGGACCTTGCAGCTTCAATTAGGGTCCTGTTCTTCCTCTCCGCTACTCCATTTTGTTCTGGAGTCCGTGGTATGCTAAACTGCCTTTTGATTCCCTTTGAAAGATAGAATTCATCAAGTGTATGGTTTCTGAATTCAGTTCCATTGTCACTCCTAATACACTTGATTGGAAGGGAATACTGCTTCTCAACATACAACACAAAGTGAATAATCTTCTGAGCAACCTCATCCTTTGAAGTGTAGAAAGAAAGTCCATACAAATCTGGAGTAATCATCCACAATTACCAGACAGTATTTCTTCTTTGCCATGCTCATTACTCTCAAAGGACCAAATAGATCCATATGCAGTAATTGCAAGCAGGCAGTGGACTTAGGCTCTTCAATAGGAGGAATGAGACTTTGTGTTGTTTCCTTTTAAACAAGCAGTGCAGGTTTCATCACAGTGGAACTTCTTTATTGGTAAGCCTCTAACTAAACTATTGTGGATTAGCTGATTCATGTTTTTGAAATTAACATGACCCAGCCTTCTGTGCCACAGTTTAGATTCTTGAGAAGAGGCTTTGGAAAATAGGCAAGGATTACCTCTGAGATCTATTTTCTTGGAAAGATCTAAGGCATACACTCTCCTGTCTTGTTGGCTCTCAGGAGAGTGTGATCATCCAACACCTATCAATAAAATGCAGAACTTTGGATGACAAAATCCTACAGTTCTGACTGATGAAAAGAGCAACATGGCCTTTATCACACATTTGACTGACACTCAAGAGATTGTACTTGAATTTTCCACATGATTAACATCATCAAACTTATTTCTCCATTGGAGACAAAGCCGTTTCCAATGATGTAACCCCTAGCATCATTGCCAAAAGAAACAAACCCCTTCTTTCCTTGAGAGTAGTCATGAAGAAGAGAGCTGTTCCCAGTCATGTGCATAGATCCCCCACTGTCTACATACCAGATGCTACTTTGGCATGTTGAAGAACCCTGCAATAATAAACAATCAGTTAGTTTTGGAGACCCAAACCTTTTTGGTTTTGGGCCTGGTCTCATCAACAGATGGTAAACTAACAGGTTTGTTGGAAACAACAGCCTGAGAGGAAGACGATGGTGAAGAAGAGGAATCCTTGGCTTGGACCTCCTTTTCTGTGGTTTCAACATAGGAGCATCTAATTGGTTAACTCTTCCCAATAGATGTTGAACCATCATAACCAGCTGTGTCTGATTTTGTGATAAAGCTTTCAGCTCATCAGACACATTGCCAGTGGAGTTTGATAAGTCCTATGTTGCACCTTCTTCTTCTGAGCAATCTCAGCTGTTACCTGTTTAACCCCTTCCTTTTTGGATTTTTTATGGACTTAAGGATTACAGGATTTGATGTTGCTGATACAAATGTGGTCTCAAACTCAGTTTTCATTTTAACCATTTTCTCTTTAATTTCCTCTTTATGTTTGAGTTTGGATCCTCTTTTGTACCAGCAATCATCTGTAAGATGATTGAACAAACCACATACTTCACATGGTTTCTTCTTCATCTTATGTTGATCATCAACTAAAGAGGATGAAGCAACTGAAGACTTGCTCTTCAGTGCTTTGGAAGCATGTTTGCTTTCTTGACTTCCTCTTTAGTAGTCTTCAAACTCTTTCTTCTGACAGTTTTCTTCTTTTCAGTACTGGCAGTAGTTGGAGTTTGAACTTCGGTGTTAAATCTTGCTCTCGAGTCCTTTCAGGACTTTTAGAATTAACTCCTGAGTTGATCAACTCATTGATCATGTGAGTGTCAGCAGTGGAACCATCAACATCAGCTGATAGGTTCTGAGAGGGCTTAGTGCTGACTTCTACTTCTGATTGTGCTGTATCAGAAAGTAGAATACATACATGATGAAATGGATTGGTTATTGCTTTCACCATCAGATTCTACCTCTGCTCTGGGAGTAAAATCTGTAGGTGGAGCAGTGTGATTGTAACCAATGCCAAACTTCACATTAGAAGCATATTGCTTACTAAGAAGCATTTCAAAACCTTTGCATGATTGTACCCATCGATCACACTCTACCTGGGTGACTGCAAGGGTTTCCTTGAGATCTTTATACTTCTCTAGAAGTATCTCTTCCCTAGCCTTATCATCAGTTATTGGCATTTAAGTTTGTAAATCTCATCATTCTTATCATTAAGCACAGACTCAAATTCAGCTTTGCTTTTGGAAATTATTTGTTCTAGCTCAATGTTCTTGTTGATTAAAGCTACATTTGCTTCTCTAATAGATGCAAATGTGGCTATGCATGATTCAGAACATAGTTTGGCTTTTGCCTTAGAGGATACCTGTGATACCTTTGGTGTAGATGCATTAGTGGATGAAGTATCAGCAGAATCCAAAGCCATAAGAGCTAGATTTCCACAGGGACTTTCACCACCATTGACCAGCACCTGAGAACAGTTGTTCATGACCAGACAAGTCATCTGGTAAACTGCTCCAGTCAACAACTCTTGGGTGAAGAAGCTGTGTTGTTGAGGTTGAGTTTGTTGATGAGATTGGGAAGGTTGTGGTTCAGGCAATGCTTGTGGTTGTTGTGCAATTGGAGCTTGAACAGGATTTGGTTGAGGCATATATAGCAGGGATAAGGATATGACATTTGACCCTGGGGAACAAAGTATGCAGGAGACCTAGGATGTGAATGATGACCAGAACCAGCAGTATCTTGCCCTCTGTTTTGTGGACTAGTACTAGGAAAAGTCACAAAGGGTGCAGAAGAGTTAGATCCAGTTGATCTACACTCTCTTGCAAAGTGTCCCAGCCTTTGGCATTTGTGACACCTCAACTTACTCTTGTCAAAACCAACTTTGGTTTTGCCAGAGAGTCCAGGAAATTTCTGCCAGTTCTCTTATAGAACTTCTGAGATCTGATATAATCAATGCCATTTGGCTCAGAATATCCATCTCTTCTAGATCATCATCAGCTATTCCTTTCAAATCATCCATGATGAAGCATAGATTGTCACTATTACTGCCAGAATGACTCTCAATACCAACAAATGCATGATCAGAACTATTTGAAGAGAAATCAATATGCTCATCATAATTGCTTTCAGATGCAGCATATTCTGACTCATGACCAACCAAGGCAGTATTTCCTGGTACAAAGTCATCAGTGAGCTTTCCTGATGAGGACAGTTTCCTCTTCTGCTCTATCTCTCTTTCAAATGTAAGCAGTTTCCCATGAAGTTGGGTGAGAGATAGGCTATCCAGATTTGCACTGGAGCGTAGGACAATAGTGTATGTGTCCCATCTCTCAGGCAGTATGATCTGAGGAACCTGTTATTCATCTGGCTATTGGTGTATTCCTGTTTCACCATTTTCAGCTCAGAGATCAAGCAGGAAAAACGCTCAAACTGTTGAATCAGTGTCTCACCCTTTCTATGAGAGAATGTCTCAAATTGTTGGGCAAGGATTTCTCTGTTGTTTGCTAAGACCTCATCTGTGCCACCGAATTGTTCCTTCAGGGCATTCCAGAGATCATGAGCAGTTTCATGATGCATAAGCCCTGAATAGATTTCATTAGGCAGTGCCATGGCCAGAATTCCATGGGCTTTAGCATCAATCTCAAACAGTTTCCGATCGTCATCAGAGTATTGTTCCTTCTTCTTTGGAACCATTTGATTGGTTTCCGGATTTTTCACCATAGGCTTATGTGGTCCATGTACCACAGATGTCCAACAACCTGAACTGTTAACAGACAGGTGATGAAGCATCTTCGTGCCATATGTATACTCAGTCCTAACCAGCATCAGAGGCTTGGTTGAGGAACCAGTATTGTGAGGATCATTAGAAGGAGTAGTCATCTCAGATACAATCAAATTCAATTAAGCTATAACAGATTTAGAACAAAACACAACAACCAATTGAACCAAGAGAGATCTCAGAATAAAAACGAAAGCGTCAGAAATTCAATAATCTATAACCAGTTCTTACGAATATGCTAATTCAATCAAACATAGATATCAATTAGCAGTTTCAATGAACAATTGTTAGATCGATCAATGATTAACCTGCTCTGATACCACTTGTTAGGATCAGTGATCTACGTTTGATTGATTAGAGAGTATAGCAGCGGAATTCTAACAATGAATTAGCCAATTCACAAGAACGAAAAGATATTCAATGAAGAACAAAAACGGTTATAGATAGAGAGAATTTTGCAGATATATTTCATTCAATATTCGCTTTCGTGGTAACGGAATGTCACACTTACAATTAGGTCGACACCTCTTATATAGAGATGTGACGTCTGCTGATGTCACTTGATAGTGACATCTAACAGAATTATTCCAACTGAAACACAACTACTGAAGATGTCAAAACAACTGACATCTTCTTACAAAAATACTAAGTGTATCAGTACTACAACTACTGAAAAACATAAAACTACTGACACTACGACTGAAGAACAAGCTCTTCAGTCGTTTTACAAAACTACTGAAAGTAAAAACATAAAACTACTGATATCACAACTACTGAAGAAGTACTCTTCAGCTGTTGTGACAAACTACTGAAACTTCAGTACTTGGTCTTCAGACTTGAACTTCAAATATTCATCAGCTGATGACTTCAGTAGATGTCATCAGCTGATGTCTTCAGTCTTTGTCTTCAGACTTTGTACACCAGTGTTGATCTTCAGCACTTGTAGACTCTTCAGCTGTTGTACTTCAGTACTTGGTCTTCAGCTTCAGCACTTGTGTTCTTCAGCTGTTGAGCTTCAGCACTTTAGTCTTCAGCTTGTGAAGTCTTCAGTACTTGATCTTCAGCTGTTGAAGTCTTCAGCACTTGTCGAACTGCTGATGAAGCCTTCAGCATGTGGGACTTAGTGGTTTTCTGATCTTGGTTCATTGGTTCTTTTGGTCCAACAATTTGCTGGGCCTGCTCTTCAATCTGTTGTGCCTGTTGAGAGATCTGCTGTGATTGTGCAGCAGTAAGCTCCACTAACTATATGAGTTGAGCAGTCTTCTCGTCATCGGCTGCTAACAGCTTCAGCACCATACGATTTAGTGTTGAAAGTTGTTCCTCTACCCCACTGGGAGGTAGAGATGATCCTAAGGGAAAGGATTGGGGATCTAACGGTCTTGTCTGGTGGCTAGAGGTGGTGGTGGTGGCAGTAGGAATATGGGAGGTGGTATGTGTGTGGGTGGTGAGGGGTAAGCTGAGTGGTGGTGGAGGTGATGTGGATTGGGGTGGAATCACTAGTGGAGGTGTGGCTGTAGTAGTGGAGGGTGGAGGTGTAGTGGAGAAAGTGGGTTGTATGGTAGTGGTGGTAGTTGTGGTGGTGGTAGTGGTGGCAGAAGTAGTGGTGGTGGAAGTAGTAACAATAGTGAGTCGTCTTTTCTTCTTCTTCATGCCATGGGGCTGAGCCATCCTCTTCTTCCTCGATCGAGTCGAAGAGGATGCTCCCCCTATGGCACGACTCAGTTACTTGGGAGCATACGTGGGATCGGTATCATCCCCTCCGACCCGTCGGGGTGTTCACCAACCGCCTTGAGCCCCCGTTCTATGGCAACGACTTTGCTGCCCACAGTACGGGTCAGTGGCTCCTCATCTTACTCATCCTCTTCCCCACCAGGCATGAATTCCCGGTGGAATCCAGCAGTCTCTACTACATCTCTAGTGGGGGCAGATGCTGTAGATGCACTAGCAGTAGTGGGGCCCTTGGTTGAGTGGGCCCTTCATCTCCAACATCCCCGCTATCATCATCATCATCAGAGTCGTGCTCTAGGAGCTGTAGCTGCTCATCATCTGAGTCGCTGTCTACATGATGCCACTTACGCCTGCCTGGGGCCACGTAGTTCTCCTTGGCCAGATGGCCTATAAGTCTCTTTGCCTGGGGCTTTACTTGCTTACCTAAGTAAACTCTCATACGACCCAAAGTCGTATCATCCATGATCTCCAAAGTCACTGCATCGTGGCGCTCCTTTGGAAGCGAGGGCAGCTTCTCATCAAAAATCAGCTAGAAGAACCTGGGGTACATACAAAAACTCTCTTTTCCTTGGCCTCCAAATTCTCGATGAGGTAAGAGAAGATCATGCTAGAGAAGCTGAAGGGGTAGTTCAGCACCAGTTCCATGTAGGCATTGGTATCTGGTCTGATCGGTCGTCGAACCCACCCCTTCTAGAAGCTATGCACTTCAGAATAACATGTGCCAAGTACTTACACTGGGGGCACAGGTTGCTCTTGTTGAGCACACCTGAGTTGATGTCCCCAGCGTACTTAACCCTCAGAAAGTAGCCTCTCACTATCAGCGGGTGTAGCTTGGTGGGGTATCCAGCATCATCTCCCAACCCAAGTACACGCTGAATGTCTTCAGCTGTAATCTCTATGTCCATACCAAAGATGGAGCTCCGAATGATGTATGGCTCTCGTGATCTATCCACTAATGCATTCTCCTACAAGGCCTGGTGTATAGACCTATAGGGAGTGCATGGAGTAGAGATGGCTTTGTGTATCCTCTATCACTTGAGAAAAGCGATGATCTCAGTAAACTCGGCACCATCCGAGTTGTGTGGTCTAAATGAGCATAGATGTTTTGCTTGGGATTGATAGACCATCTATCAACCATCGATCTATAACACAAGATACATAAATGTTAGATACTCACATAACACAATTCAGTTCTAAGTAACTTGATAGAATTCATTCTGATTCATTCATGCGAATGAATCATGCGACTGTGTTCAGTCGGTTGTATTATCATGCGACTAGACTCATTCGGGGGAATGAACAGGCGACTGAGTTCAATCGGTTGACTGATTTTGTGATTGGTTCAGTGGGCTGACTGAGCTCATTCGTACGATTCATTCGGCCGATTGAGCTATTCGGCCAGCTCAATAGTGCGATTGGAGTTCATCCAGACGAACAGTCGCATGGCCTACTGTTCGGTCGACTTAGGTTCAAATCTTGACCAATTCATGAAATTAAACGTTGTGTATAGGTTCTTTAGACTCACAATCACTTAACTAATAACCTAATAACATTATTTTTAACATTTTACTTGGTTTCAAAGGTCATTAATCCATTGAAATGTTCGGTTCTTGTTTCAATCGTGAATCACTAATTAGGGCACCATGTCTTCTGATTTCTGTGAGATTTCATCACATTATACCTATATAAATGCACACACGCATCATAAGATCAATAGGAATGCATAATCGAGGTCTAAAGAAATTGAGCAGCGTAATGGTAGGATGTGCGATATAAGGGCAATTGGAAGTGATGAGCTAAATGCGATCAACTGTGGCCCTATTTATACTAACTCTCAGCTCAATCAGCCGATTGGACTCATTCGCTTGGTTCATTCGGGCGAATGGAACTCAGTCGGGCGATTGGCTCAGTCGTGCACTTTCAGTCGGCCGACTGGAGCTCAGTCGGTCGACTGACTCATTCGCACACTCCCATTCGGTCGAATGGATCATTCTGATAAGCCATTCAGGTGAATGGTTATACTCATGTCCATTCGGCTGTTTAATGCATGAGTATGGACCATTCGTATGATTGGTCCATACTCATGGTCCATTCGTGCGAATGGGTCAGACATGAATTTGACTTTATGAGCAGTTTATAAATTACACCTTTTAACCTTTGAATAATGTTATGTGCACTTGATCATATCAGACATGATCATTTTATCTTGAAACAACTTTGATCACCTCAGACGTGATCCTTTTAAAACATTTTGTCACCTCAGACGTGACGCAATTTTATTTGAAAGCACGTGTGGTCACCTCAGACGTGACCTTTTGAATGATAAGGTCCCTTAACAACTTCCATGACATATCTGATACTACACAAAACTGAAATTTACAGACTTTGTACAGAAATAAAAGAAATAATGTTGAAACGTAAAGCTAGGACATGTTTTTGTGTTTTTGTGAGGTTAATTCTAAGATGTAATTCTAAGGAATAATTTTTCTGAGAGAGCAGCCTCAATCATTTAAACCATACATGGACTAATTCAAGTTGGAATCATATAGGATATACAAATCATTCAGGACAAGATATTTAAAAACTTTGATGCTCTATTCTTGTATTTCATCTGAAGTCAGTTAGCAAATCTAGGAAATCATGCTAGTACTCTCAGGTCCCCACACTGATTTGAACTTTCAAGAATTGTAGCCACAATGATTGTCAGTATATTTGTCCTCTTAAATTCATACACAGACTTTCAACACATTTTGGTGACAGTTTAAGGTTTGTTTATTTCAACCAGCATTTGTGGATCCCACCCTTATATGGTAATCAACATTCCTCGGGAGATTTTCGAGCGGTCTAAGGGTAGTGTTCAAGAAGAGACTATTCTTCGAACTTTCAAAGAGAAGCCAATCCTCAGGTCAGTGCCACCGCACAGCAGAGAGGTGGCAAACAACAATAAGTTCTAGAATATATAGATTATGCTTATACTCAGGTCAGTGCCACCGCACAGCAGAGAGACACATAATCCATCTTCTTGTTTGAGCATTTTCATTCTTTTTGCGTAGATCTCACCGACAACATAAGTTATCAATTTGATTGCATTGTTTTATGTGCTTTTGCTCATGCTTTGGTCTTACGCACACATTGTGGCGTTTATTTTGCTCGTCACCCCTTATGGAATCTTGTTTAATCTTGAGATCATGGAGTAGCGTGATCTTGAGATCACCAAAAGGTCTAGTCATCTATTGTGTTGAATCTACCAACATATCATCTGTGGTCTAGTAACCTCTAGGTCTACTTTCTTTGTGTTACCTTAGTGGTAGCTAGCTTATATATCATATTTCCTTTTATATTGCTCAGACTACACAGACTTATACATGAGCGTTGCATATTTTCCAATTTTGATTTTTTAAAGTCCCAAATTGTTTGTACTGTGTACTATCATATTCCAAAAATCGAATCGGTATCATACATACGATCTTATTATTATCAGCTTGCCTCTCCTTTTCCCTCGTCTTTTTTTTATTTTATTTTTATATTGCCTAAACACCTAAACCTATTCTCCCCTTAAAATTATAAAACCACCACGGAGTAGCGTTTTAGGTTTTTAATAGGCAAGGAAATAAACCAATTGGAATTAAACTAATTAAAATCAAATAACAACAAGAGAATAAAATAAAAGTAAAAAATTTAAAAAATAAAAGAAACTAGACACGATGCATCGGACTATACATGGTCATCTTCAAGAATGACCTCACTTTTCATTTTAACTCCGTTGACCTCTAACAAATATAAAAAACGTGGTTTGTCAAATGCCTTTGTATATAGGTCAGCGCGTTGAAAATCCGTATTTATTTTTACCACATCGACTAAGTTCTTTTCAAAGCAGTCACGTATAAAGTGATATTTAATACTGATGTGTTTGGTTTGGATGTTGGACCGGGTTCTTAGTAACTGCAATTGCAACAGAGTTATCAACAAAGATAGGAGTAGAAAGAAGTTCAAACCATAATCCCGCATTTGCTGTTGAATCCATATGATTTGAGAACAGTAGCTTGTAGTAGCAACATATTCAGCTTCACAGGTTGACAATGGAACTGAGGTCTGCTTCTTACACTGCCAGGTTACTAATCTTCTTCCAAAGAACTGACACCCTACTGATGTAGACTTATAGTTCATCTTGTAGCCGCCGTAATCTGAGTCGCTATACGCTGTAAGCTCAAAGTCATCAGCATGAGGGTACCACAACCCAAGTGTGGTGTGCCCTTCAGATAATGAAAAATCCTTTTGACCCTAAATAGATGGTTCACCTTAGGCTTTGCCTGATATCGTGAGCATAAACATGTAGCATACATGATATGAGGTCGTGAGGTAGTGAGATACATGAGAGATCCGATCATCCCTCGGTACATAGTGGCATCTACTAGATCACCATTCTCATCGGGTGCTACATCATGGTTTGTAGCAAGTGGAGTGTCAGCTGTAGAAACATTCTCTATGTGAAACCGACTAAGAATATCCCCTACATACTTGGTCTGATGTAGGAAGATCCCGTTTGGTGTCTGATCCACTTGTACCCGAGAGAAGAAAGAACTTCATCTCCCCCATTGCACTCATCTCAAACTCAGCTTCATTACTGCTTCAACTCCTTGCATAATTCTTCGTTCTTTGAACCGAAGATTATATCATCGACATAGATTTGTACCAGTATTAAATCTCCATCCTTTTCTTTGATAAACAATGTACAGTCAATGACTCCCCTGCGAAAACCGTGTTTCACAAGATGAGTCGAGAGTTTCTCATACCAGGCCCTCGGAGCTTGATGAAGCCCATATAGTGCCTTGTCGAGTTTGTAAACTCTGTCCCGATGATATGGATTATATCTCAAATCCCTCGGGTTGACTGACCTACACTGTCTCTCGAATCTTACTATGAAGGAACACACTCTTCACATCTAGTTGATAAAATTTGATTTTCATATACGATGCATAGGAAAGGAAGATGCGGATTGCTTCCATCCGTGCCACTGGTGCAAACACTTCATTGTAGTCGATACCCTCAACTTGTTGAAAACCCTGAACAACAATCCGAGCTTTGTTTCTGATGATCACTCCCTAATCATCTTTCTTGCATTTCAAGACCAATTTGGTACCGATGACTTTTGCACCTTTAGGTCTATCTACTAGAGTCCATACACCTAACTTCTTAAACTGAAGAAGTTCTTCCTGCATGGCACTCACCCAAGCCTCATCATTCAGTGCTTCACTTACATACTTTGGCTCAAGCTGAGACATAAAGCAGCGGTAGGCACCATCATGAAGGTATCCCTTTTCCATCACAGAGGCATAATCAGCTGAGTACAGCTGATTTCTAGTCTGAACCCCTGATCTCACATCTCCAATAATATTATCCAAGGGATGATAGATTTTTAGACGTGAGCCGGGAGTTGTTGGAACTACTACCTCAGAATCAAGATTGTGAACATTTGGTGCTGAGTCTGAGGCAATAGGATTCTGAGGTTCTGACATCTCAGACGCATCATTAAGAGATTCTTGTGGACTTGAGGTAAGAGGAACCTGTGCATCCTGGTTGTTCTGATCATTTTCCACATTTTCTTCATCAAAGGAGGAGTCACTCACCTCAAGTGCTCCCCTGAATTGGTAGATGATAAACTTTGTGAACTAGATGGTGTTGAGTCTTGAGACAGTGTGTTCAAGACATCATACATCATCTTGTTTGCCAACTCGTCTTCTGAAGCAGAAAAAGGAATATTGAAGGATTTGAAGAATCCATCATAGTCAAATATGTAAGCAGGTCCTTTTCTAGCAGGCGGTGTGATGTATCTCTGAACATTAACGTTACACCACACCCCTACTTGACCCGTTGAGTTGTTGTAAACTCTCTTGTTCGGTATGTTATATCCTAGAAAAATCCCTTCATCAACCTTCTCACTAAATTTCCCTTCCTGTGTCTTCTTCAGTAGGGTGCATGGGGCACCAAAGGGCTCGAGATACTCTAAGTTAGGTTTACGTCGTTGTAGTAACTCTTAGCACGTTTTTCCATGGCGTTTCACAACCAGAACTCGATTAAGCGTGTAACATGCATTTGCTACTGCTTCATTCCAGAATTGAATAGGTAGTTTCGAGTATGCCAGCATAGTGCGTGCCATCTCTATCAAGCTGCGATTCTTCCGTTCAGCAACCCCGTTCATCTGAGGAGTGTAGGCAGAGGTGAATTGATGCACAATTCCTTTTTCCTTGCAATAGGCCTCCATCCACTAATTCTTGAACTCGGTTATGTTGTCTGAGCGCACCTGTCGTACCTTCAGCTTGTATAGGGATTCCAGTGTAGTTACTAATTCCTTGAAAGACTCAAATGTTTCTGATTTGGATTTGAGAAACATTACCCAAGAGAATCTTGAGTAGTCATCTGTAACTACATAGCAATACAAGTCGCCTGCGATGCTTCTATACTGACTGGACCAAACAAATCCATGTGAAGGAGCTCAAGAGGAAGTTCTATAAAATGAACTTTCTTTTCCTTATGAGACTTTTTCATCTGTTTGCCCTTTTTGCACACAACACAGAAATCCGAGAGTTGGAAGTTTTTGACATTTACTCCCCTCAGTAGATCATTCTGGACCAAGTGATTCATCTTCCTCGGATTTATGTGTCCCATTCTCCTATGCCAGGAGTTGGAGTCCTTCTCAGTAGCTTTGGACAAGAAGCACTGAACTTCATGATCCGTTGTAGACACCTTTGAGAGATGCAAAACATAAAGATCATTATATCTTGAAGCTGACATTAGGATTTGGTCCTCGGGAATCACGTAGTCCTTCTTTAGAATGTAGCACTTCTTGTTGTCAAAGACGACCTTGAATCCTTTATCACAAATTTGAGAAACCGAAAGCAAGTTATTTTGTAGTTATTGGACGTAGTTTACCTTATCAAACTTAACCTTCTCATTTCCCACTTCCCCTTGGGCTGTGATGTACCCGCCTTTGTTTCCAGCAAATGAAACATGCCCTCCTTTGATTTTTCTGACGTTTGATAAGATAGCTCTATTCCTGTCATGTGCCTGGATGCTCCGCTATCTACAATCCACGTGTTAGTCTCAGCACTATAGCGTACACCCTGCACATTCAATGAAAGCATTAGTTCATGTTAGGAACCCAAGCCTTCACTGGCTTGGGTTTCCCTGAGGCATCACACATCATAAATTCAACCCATTGACCATTTGAGGTTGAGGGAAGCTCAGATTTCTATTTGTTCTCATTTTCAGACGCGGAGGCGGATTTTTCTTTCCATAGGCCAGCTTTGTGTAAGGCCTGTTTGTGATAGACAAACGACTAGCTGATGGATTGAACTTTGAGTTCACTAGCTCTTTTTGGAGGTGTCACTGAGTTCCTCTTAAAAGATCTATTTGTAGATACTGAAATTTCTACTTTCCTCTCGGTGTCTGATAATAAGGACACTAAGATGCTATGTGACCATACTCTCCACAATTATAGCAGGATCTGCTTTCAACTTTACGGTTTATTTGTTTTGGTGGAGATTTAAAAGTCAGGCAGCTGGCCTTATTATGTTTGGATTGAGACACTTATTATTAGATGTATGACTTGGTTTTACAAACTTAATTGCTTTACCTGGTTTTACATCTTTTATCTCTTGTTTACCAGGACTTTGACATGAAGCTCGTGATTAATTAGGTTTTATAGTCTTTTTGGGTTCTGGTTTGACTTGGTTTGACCCAGACTTTAAATTAACCTTTTCAAATTCAGTTTCCAGGTTAACACAAGGAATCTTTCCTTTTGCCTTTGAAGTGGCCTCCTTTTGTTTAGAGTCAGATTCATTTGATTTACTTACAGAATCCGGATCGCTAACAAGAGGAGTGGACACCACGTGATCCTTGATGGGGTTATTGTTAATCGGTTTACTTTTGGTGTTCATCAAGGTCTCAGGTGGTGGTGGAACCACTTTGTATCCCAGCCCCTCCCCATTATTTCTCTCTCTCACTAAGTGTTGGACAATGTGTGATGAGCTTGTCCAACTATGTAGTTTCTGTTTTAAAGAGTTAACTTCAACTTCTAAAATTGTTTTCTGCTTCTTAGTATCCTCTAGGGAGTTTAGATAGTACCTAATGTCATTTGGTTGGTTAAAGGCGACTACCTCTGTTTCCCTAAGATGTTTATTCAATAGGTCTATCTTTTCTTTATAACTGTGCTCGTTTTGTTTTAATAATCTATTTGCCTCAGTGCACAATTCCAGGTCCTTTACTAAGTTATTATTATGATCTAATAACCTAGCAAATTTTAAATCTATACTTTCTCTAAATTTATTACAATCTAAACAAGCATGATTATTAAATAACTGGTCAGTAGTACTTACCGGAGATGTTGAAAATGAATTAGCCATGAGTACAGAATCTGTTATCTCCGGTTCTGGTGATTCTGACGTTGATGTAGATTTTTCTGCTTTAGGCAGGTGGTTGACCACGGGTGCAGTGTCTTCAGAATTGACATCGCGAGCTCTACTGCTATGTCACCCTCACTAGCAGAATTGTCATCAATGTCCTCCACATTAGCTATGTTGGACTCTCCCGGTGGCACAAACCGAAAGCTCCAGTCCTTTCCTTCATCCTCATTAGCAGTCAAGGCTTTGGGGTCTTTGCTTGATGATGTAGCACTACTACATGTGGCTTTGTCCTGATGATTGAATGATGAGAAGGGATTACCGTTCCCAGTCTTCTTTGGCTTTACACACTCCCTTTTGAAGTGTCCCTTCTCGCCACAGTTGAAACAAGTAACCTTTGACTTGTCGAAGCCAAAGGTTGTGTCTTTGGTAGCAACCAATTTCTGTCCGGTCTTTTTGACAAACTTTTTAGCTCGTCGGACAACACTTGCCAAAGCCCACATTATGTCCATATGTTCTAACTCCATTTCGTCCACCTGTTCATAAACTTCATCTGCTAGGTGACAATTTGCTATCTTTCCAGCAACTAGTCCATCATAGAGTGGACTACAACAGCTAAGAGGTCCATGTGTTCTTTGGCCACCTCAACAGTCACATTCCCGAAGTTGTCGGTTTTCAGTTTTGCTACATTGGCTTTAGGTATCATATACTTGGTGCTAGACGACCCTGATGTTTCGGACCCTGAAGTTGACGGTTGTGCTGGAATTGTTGCGCTTGAGACGAACGCGGTTTGCAGTGGTGCTCCAGAGGTCTTGACCGGAGGAATGGCATTGTAGTGTGCAGGATTCTAAATGTAGTTGGCCTTTTGGGCTTTGTACTTCATCCTCAACTCCTCTTCCCTCAATGTAAGAATGAAGTCATTTATGTTTAACTTTGAGAGCATCCCATTCTGTCTGAGATTTGAAACGAAGGAAGCCCATTTCTCCGGTAGACCATCTGCAAAATTGGATACCTTATCCTCTATCGACGTAGTTACACCGTGAGTGTGCATCTCACTCATCAAATGGTAGAATTTGTCGATCACATCATCCAGACCTTCCTTTCCCATTGAAGAGAAGTTGTCAAACTCCTTCTTCAAAGCTTTGGCCTTAATTGCCTTGAGTGAGACATTTACGTCATACCTCTTCTCCAACATATCCCATAGTTTCTTTGCTTGAGTATACTCCGAATACTGATGGAAGATATCCTTTAGAATAGACTGAGTGAGCAAATCGTATACTTTCTTCTTAGCATTGTATTTTACCTTCTGAGCATCCGACATTCCACTTAGAGTAAGTTTAACTCCATCTGCTCCTACGGGCATGTTGTATCCCGACTCTATTGTCTCCCATAGATTTGTATCTACTCCATTTAAGTAGATTCAAAACGTTACATCCATTATGGGTAGTCGTCTAACGTTATAAGCTTCGGGGGTTTATTGTGAATTCCCACTTCGTTCTCCAACAATAATAGATTTTGGATACGAGTATCTCTACTTGCTGAGTATGCTGAAAACTAGTCCTCCATACACTTAACTTTACTTTTTAACAAACTGCTGATGTATGTGAATGAAGGTATGCGATTGGACTTATTCGGGCGATTGAACAAATGCGGATGGTTCAATCGTGCGACTGAACAAATGCGGATGAGTCAGTCGGCCGAATGAACTAATGCGGTTGAACAGTCCGAATGAAGTTCTCAATCGTACGAATGAGCATACGAATGAGTCCAATCGTGTGGTTGAAGAATGCAAATGAACTCAGTCGTGCGATTGAGCCAATCGTGCGACTGAACTTGCTGAAGTTTGATAATTCGTAGGTTAAACATGTTTTGGCCGTAAAAACTCGAATTTTACCAAACCCTAATCGCCGTATGCCAGAAAAAGTAAATTTTTAGGTCACTAAACGTCTAAGACTCCGTGCGACACAAAAAGATTGCATTTTTGATGAAGAAACACAACTTTTGTATCAAAACTATTGAATCAACATGTAATCAAGAGCCAAAGCTCTCATACCACATGTTAGGATCTGCTATTTGAACGAAACACCAACTGATTAACGTGTTAAACCAAACCAAATAGTGTGGAATCCTATTTGATTGGCGATCCAATCAATGAGAACGCATGTAGACATGATAATGAATTGAATCTAACATCAAGAATCGATTAGGAATCGATCTACAGCGTTCTATGAACTTGGAGTACGAACTTAGAGGCTTCTGGACGGCTAGGGTACGTCTGGAGTCGAAGTGAACTGAATGATTCTTAATTGTTACCTTTTCCCACGAATTAAGTGGTATTTATAGGTTAGGGTTGCTCATTCGGGCGACTGAACCATGAGCATGGTTCATTCATGCGACTAAGCCACGCGGTTCATCCATTCGCACGACTGAATGTTCAGTCGTGCGACTGAGTCAGTCGCATGAAGCTGTTCAGGCGTATGGACCGTTTAGGCGCATGGACACTCAGTAGCATACCCATTCGGACGCATGACCACTGCTTGGGTGCATGGTCCATTCGGACGCATGTGAACTTCACTTAACCAAAGTTTGAATGTATTCTTATTTAACATTATGTATATCAATTCAAACAATCACAAACCTATATAATTTAGTCAATAAGTGTTATCCAACTCATTAATGAAATATTAAACATTATGAATCACAACCAAACATTATCATTTCATTAAGTACCCAATATTACATAAGTGCAAGACATTCAAGACATATTACATTGAGATCAGGATCTAGGTACATAAGTGTATCAACACATTTTTCAATCATAGACTTTTAACTCATATTGTTTTTATTGTTTTTAAACTATCATTCAAAATTTTGTTTAAGTAACTTTCTAAGAAAGTTGATCTGTATGTTTTCTATACCTTATGACTTCATCGATGCATGCTTGAGAATAGAGATTGTCTGTTTGCATGATAGTTACTTGAAGTTTGTGTTTGTTGGTTGTCACTGCCGCTCTAGGTTGTTGACATTCTCTTAAGAAGTGTCCATAGAGCTGGCAATTGTATCATCTCACTTTGGTTTTATCAAAACCAATCTTTGTTTTCTTATCCATACCCAACCCCTATTTTTTGCAAGAACTTCTTTGATTTGTATGTTATCATTGCCATTGACTATTGAAGAATCATTTCATCAACTATGTTAGGATGCAATTCATCCAAATCTTGATGTATGATCTATGATGATGTGAGATTTGCACCCAAGTAAGCTTCAAAGCTTATGTAGAATGTTGCATAAGCTACCTTTGGCTCTTCACTATGATGAATGATTTTTAGAGCATCCATGGGTTTCTCAAACTTATGGATGTTTTATCTTTGCTGGGTGTTGTTTATAAGATTTGGAAGCATGTGCATGTTATTTCTTTGAGGTTTTGTTTCATGAGAAGCATGAACAACAGTCTTCTTGGACTTTTGTTTGTTTTGAGGTGATTCAAGAGCAGAAAAAATAAAGTTTCACTTGAATCGATAAATAACTCATCTTCTTCTTCACAAGTGCAAGTTAAAAATGGAATGTCTATTTGTTCCATTTCCTTGAGTTTGTATGATTCTACATGTCTGATTGTTTTGTTATTCCTAAATCTCTCATATAACTCTAGGGCCTCTACTTTGGCCACTAGTGCATCCAATGATAAAGCTTCTAGATCTAGTGTTGATTTTATCAAAGATAATAATTGAGTCTGGCTATTTAGAAGAGTATGCAACATTGTCTTGTTGATCTCCATAAATTTGTATTTTAGACCATAAACAATCATCTCATTTACAAGCTGAACAAAGCTATGGAGCTGTTGTGGTATTAAGTCTCCTAGAACATGGTGGAAAGTTTCATACTAGGTCCTCAATTTTTCTTTCTTGTTTCCCAAACTATACATGAGGTTTTTGAGGTTTTGAGATATTTTTGTATAGAAAAACAATGCATGAATGTTTTTTAAAGCTTCAAAACACAAAATCTTCTTCACAATGTACAAAAATAGATTAATGAATCATGTTTTGAACATTTGTTGAATGTTTGAAGTAGAAGTGGGTTTTTATGATGGTTTTAAGCTTGAAAATGGTTGATATGAAGCTAATGAACCATAGATGTAATAGTATTGAATGAGAGGATCAAAACTCAATAATTGATTTGAGCCAAGGCTATGATACCACCTAATGAAATTCACTTATAGGGGATTTGAACTTAGAACATAAGATCAAAACAAATGAATTCCCCCAAGGATCAATTTTAATCTGTCAAATATAACAACAGGTTGTTATAGATTCAATACTCATTAATCATAATACAGAAATCCATGATGAATGATATGATATCTATATGTGTACATGATTGTGTGTGTTTGAATGCTTGAATAATAAAAAATGTTGGTTTGATTTATTTTTTAAAAGCTTACAAAGGATTAGGGTATAGTGATATTTATAACCTATACAATGATCTATGTACAGTTACAAAAATACCCTTATATAAAACAAATTACATATAATCCTAAGTATAAATTTTGTCCACTGTGGATGATAACACGTCCGCTATGGATGCAATAACGTCCATTGTAAATGATGAATGAGTTTTTTGCTGTGCATGATAGTTGTCCGCTGTGAGCACTTGGTGAATGTTTGTCTTGTTGTTGTCCGTAGTGGATGTGCATCCGCTATGGATTGTTCATCAGCTATGGACTTGTTCATCCGTTATAGAAGTTATTCATCTATTGTGAGTACTTGATCATTAGCTTTGAAGTTCTTCATCCGCTGTGAGTACTTGGACTTCTTCAGACTTCATCTGGTACTAACACTTACTAATCCGTTGTAGATAGGTCTTTATCTGCTGGCAACACTTACAAAATTTTATCTATAAACCTAAAAACGAAATTTAAAACAATAGTTAATGTATGTTATGAATGTTAATGATGCTTATGTGTTAGTTAATGATTGTTTGAATGTTAAAAGACATCATGTTTAATTATGGCAAGCATTATCCTTTTATATACTTGTTGACTCCAACATAGGAAGAACTTCATACTATCTTTTGATCATAGGTTACTTCACAAGATATATTTGGTTCTTCTTTCTTAGTAGTAAGGATGAGACCCTGAATTCTTAGAAACATCATTATGAAAAATTAAAAATCCATGTGATCACAAGGTTAAGATCATAAGATGTGATCAAGGAACTGAATTCAAGAACAAAATTTTTTTTACTTTTTTGTGATGTAAAGGGTATTAGAGAACAATATAGTTCTCCTATAACTCCTTAATAGAATGGTGTTGCTGAAAGGAAAAATAGGAAACTTATTAGGGCTACAAGAATCATGCTCTCAAACTCTAAACTGCCCATAACCTTCTAGGTAGAGACAGCCAACACTACCTGCTATGTGTAGAACAAAATTTTTTGTAGTCAAAACTTATGGTAAGACTCCCTATTAACCATGGCACAAAACCATTCATTGGTTTCCGAAGGTTATTTGGATGTCCATGCACTATCTTGAATACCAAAGATCACAAAGCCAAATTTCCTAAGAAAAAAGATGATGGACACTTCATTGGATACTCTTCCCAAGCTAAGATCTAGAGAGTATATAATTTTAGAACTAGAGTAGTTGAGGAGTCAACCAATGTGACTTTCAATGAACACATCCCTAGTGTGAAAGGTTCTGGTCCTGATTGGCTATTTGATCTTGATTTAGTTACCAACTATTTTAACAACTGTTGTTAGGATGTCTTAGGAAAAACAGTAATGCATCTACAAAAGATCCTACTCTAGATTTTAACTAGGAAGACCAAATGATAGAATATCTTCAGCTCAAGTGGTAACAAGCACTGCATGTAAAAAAAATCTGTCAGCACAACCATGACAAACTTTTCAACTGATATATCTGAGATGCCTGCCAATTTCAGCAATGAGGCACAAAACTAAAATGAAGAGATTTCCAATGCAGCGAAAGATGAAGATAGTAATAGTGATCAAGAATATATTAATGCTGACAACCTCTCTACCGAAGACAACATCAATGATGTCACACACTCTTTAGATCAAGTAACTCTTCAAAAGTGGTGCTGATGTGATAAGTGATACTCAATCACTAGATTTATATTTCTCTAATATAGATCTAACAAGTGAACTTGCTGTGATTTCTCAATTAAAAATACACAAGCCACATCCTACGACGAACATTATTAGAGATGTTGACACTATGATGAGAACAAGAGGCCAACCCATGATCAAAATGTATGTCTGCACTTTTGTCTGTTGTACCAAATGAGACAAAGGAAGTTGATTAGACTGTGAAAGATGGAAGTTGTGTTGAAGTAATGTAAGAACTGCTTCAATTCAAAAGAAAAGGTGTTTGGAACCTATGTCCTCTTCCTTATAGAATGATGCCAATATGTACCAAGTGGGTTTTTAGGAACAAGAAGGATGATAGAGGACTTGTCATTTAGAACAAGGCAAGACTAGTAGTTCAAGGGTACACTCAAGAAGAAGGGATCGAGTACACAAATGCCTTTGCTCATGTAGCAAGGCTTGAATTTGTAAGGATATTCCTTGCTTTTGCTACATCCGAGGATTTTAAGTTCTACCGACTTGATGTCAAGTGTATATCTTTATATGGGGTGATAAATGAAGAAGTGTATGTCAAGCAACCACCAGGCTTTGTAGACCCAATCATCCTAATTATGTTTGCAAGCTTGACAAAGCTCTTTATCGGCTGCATCAAGCTCCAAGGAAGTGGTAGGAGACACTGTCATAATACCTTGTTCAACATGGTTACAGGAGAGGTACTATTAACAGAACACTCTTCATCAAAAAAACAAGGAATGACTTGATGTTGGTTCAATTTTATGTTGATGGAATCATCTTTAGGTTAACCAATGAATAACTATGCAAAGAGTTTGAGAAGCTGATGAATAATAGATTTGAAATGAGTGCCATGGAGGAATTTAATTTTTTTAGGAATTCAAGAAAATTAGGTTGGCAATGCATCTTCTAAATTAGTCAAAGTATGTTCAAGACATACTAACCATATTTCATATATTTAAGTGTAGGGTTGCTAAAACTCCTATAGCCAGAAACCACTGCCTATGACCTGATATTGAGGGGGAGTGTGTTGATTAACATCTCTATATGGCTATGTTTAGGTCTCTTATATATGTTGGACCCTTAAAAGGATTATACATGCCAACTCAATGGGTGTTTGATGATTGCTCTGCTGAAATCCCTCAAGTCCAAGAAGAAATGCGGATGAAGAATCTGCTAAGAAGAATAAAGTATTGTCTCCCGCCTTTGTCAAATGCGGAAGGCATAAAACAAATATGGACAAGTATTGTTCTTCCGCATTGACAAATGCAGAAGACCAAGAATGGATGCAGACAAGTACTTACTCTTCCGCATTGACTAATGCGGAAGACAAAGTAAATGCGGACAAAACTTTGCTCATCCGCATTGACAAATGCGGATGACCGAACAAATGTGCATAAGTATTTGTTCATCCGCATTAACCAATGCGGATGACCAACATACTAATGCGGTTGATCAAGTGAAGAAATGCTTATCAAGATAACTCATCCGCATTTGTTTATGCGGATGAACAAGCAAAGATACGGATGAAGACTTAGACTAGTTCTGATGTAATAGGTTAGGGGTAGTTTAGTCATTTTGTAAAAGGTATCTTGTCTGCCTATAAATAGAATAGATACCTCGTACATGAGGTGACGTCTGATAGATAGAGAATTTTTGTTGTAATTATTTTATGTAATTTATCAACTTTCATATATCAATACAAAAGCAATTATGAGTATTTTTCTTGCATTGAATGTTCTTTGATTGTTTGTTTCCGTCACTCAATCATTGACTTGGTTATCATATTCGACTCATAGTAAGAATATTACTCTTACTCAACCCCAATCAATTGGTATCAGAGCTTTGGCTCTTGATTTTTTTCAGATCTGCGAAAGAACTGAATAGAATTCGATTGATCTGGTAATCGAGTTGCTGGTAGAGTATATCATATTCTCTACTTAGTAAATAGCAGAAATTACTATCGTCAACACATACTCATCAAAATACTTACAACACCAAGAAACTCAAAAAAACTCAATATCATCATAGATCTATTTTGAATTCTGTTGGAACAGTTTGGACTAAGTTGGACTAATCAATCCTAAAATCATCTAAATCTATACCAGTTAAACACATAGTTATAATGGATTCTAACAGCTACTCAGAACTTGGTCATACACCTAAACCTCCAATGCTTAAACATAAATTTGAGTTTAAACAGTGGAAAATCAGGTTTAGGAATTACATCACAGGTGTAGATCCTGATTTCTGGATATTAATATGCAAGGGGCCATACATCCCTGTTACTCTGTCTGCAGATCAAGATGCAATATACAGAACTGCTAGAATACCCATTGAAGATCTGACCTTAGATGAACTGACCTTAGATGAAGAAGACTACAAGAAAATCAAGATAGACCTCAAAGCCTACTCAATTCTAACTCAAGCACTCAAGATGGATGTGCTAAAAAGACTAGAGAAGTATAGAACTGTAAAAGCTATGTGGGATGCACTCAAAATCATGTGTGAAGGAAATAGTGAAGTGGCTGAAATTAACAAAGACAAGCTTGTTAATCAGTATGAAACATTCCACCACACCAAGGGAGAATCAATATCTAAACAACTGCACAGATTTGTACAGTTAGTAAATGACTTGGAAATCATGGGAGTCACTTACAAGATTAAATAATTAAACAAAAAGATGCTTCACAGTCTCCCTGAAAGCTGGAAACAGAATGTGACCATGCTGAAAAATACTCTTGATCTTGAGAGTACTACTCTAGACATCATGATAGCCAAAATTGAAGCTTTAGAACTTGATGAAAGAAGCAGAAATCTTGGTGGACCTAGAGTGATTGAGGCTTATAAATTTCCATCAGAATCTCAATTTGTGGAAAATGCATTCATCACTGAGGAGGATGATTTTATCTCAACTAGAGATCAAATGAACAATATTGCGTTCATTGCAACTCCACTAATCAATCATCCTTCAACTTCATCTCAACCTCCTAGAGTCACTGCTGCTACTCAAACTCCTAAAGTCAATAATGTTCCTCAAACCAATCCTAAAGACTCAAGATCAGAAGAACAAAAGGCAACTTACAATGCTTTTGTTGCAAGCTTTGAAGCCTACTTGAGAGGAAGACTCACTTTTGCTCATCTCATTCAAGAAGATCTGGAGGAAATGGATCCAGATGATGTGGAAGAAATTGATCTACAATGGAAAATGGCCATGATTGCAATGAGAGGTAAGAAATTCTTCAAAAAAGGAAGAAAGTTGAGCCTGAATGAGAATACAAAACTTGGATATGATAAATCCAAGGTGAAATGCTTTAAATGTGGCATGGCTGACCATTTCTCAAGAGAGTGCAATGCCCCCAAGCGAAACAACTATCAAAGGAACTCCAGGCCAATCATCCTCACAACCTAACTCAAGCTTCAACTCCAACAACCAACAACAACAGTATCATCAACACCAATCATATCAGAATCCACCCCAACTGACAAATCAAGCTCATGGAAGCAGTTAGTTTTCAGCGAGTGCTCTAGTGATAAAGCAAGATGGAGTATGTGACTGGAGTGTGTATGCAGAGGAAGTCAAGCCTCAATTTCAAAATCATGCTCTTATGGCTCACATCAATGATGGATCATCTCCAATGCCTACTGAGGTAAAATCTAAACTTTGTAGTGAAAAATGCATTAATAAATTGCAAGGGTATAGAGAGCATAATCACAAACTGGCAGATAAAATCAAAGAAGAAAAGGTGAAATCAAAGATGATAAAGAGAGAAATTAAAAAACTTTAAAATCAAAATTAAATCTCTCATCTCTGATATAGAAAAACTACATGGTGAGAGTATACTCTTGCAACTGAGAATGAGCTACTTACTGAAAAGTTAGCTGAATCTAAGGCTCAACAATCTATGACTGAAGTGAAACTTGAAAAGTTTCAAATGTATTCAGTCAAGCTGCAATAGATATTGGATTCCCAAAAGGATCCAAAGGACATGACAGGGATTAGGTATAACTCATCCTCCACCATACAATGACAACTACACTATCATGCCTAAATCTGTCTCACTCTCTAAAGCAATTGAACCTAAAACTATGGAACCTAAATCTGTAGTGAAACAGGTGACAAATCCTCAAAACAAACCTGATGTTTATATTGAAACCAATGAGGATAAAATCAAGTTAGGTCACCCAATTAAAATCAAAGAGTGTTCAAACAAGACAGTGAGTGTCATGAAACCATCAAGCCCTGTGAAAGCAATTATGTCTTTTATAAAATTCATACCATCTGTTTTACAAGGAAAAAAGAATTATGTCAAGACAGTGAAACTCACTACTGAGAGTAGTTCTGATAATGAGATTGTATCTCCACAAAATTCAAGCAAATCAAAAAAGGTTTCACTGCAAAAGAAACAAACTGTAACACTGAGTTCAACACATAAAACATCATCAGACCCTTAGTTTTCAAGATTAAGACAGGGAGTTAGGTTTGATATTTGTAACAAGGAATATGTTGACCAGTTTGAGAAAGAAGTAAGAAATAGGTTGAAGAAACAGAAACAGCCCAGACAGTTGAACAAAAGTATTGTTGTGAAGCAAACTACTAAAATGGCTGATTCTGATTCATCACCTAAAGAAAAGAAAGTGACTCATCAATAGAAAATATCAGTTGAGTCACAATGGCTGATTCTGATTCATCACCTAAAGAAAAGAAAGTGACTCATCAATAGAAAATATCAGTTGAGTCACACAAGGAAAAATCTAACTCAAGAAACAAACAAATGTATTGGGACATTTGTGAACTGTTCAATCACAAGACAGATAAATGCTTTTTCAATCAATATTGTTCTATCTGTGATATGAACAATCACTCCACCAAAAATTGCTATTTCAACAATTATTGTTCAATCTGTGACATGAACAATCACAATACATCTGATTGTTACTTCAATTAGAAAGGGTTGAGAATTCCCTAACATAAGCTCATCTCAAAAGCATCTACTGTGATGCACTCTGTCAGACCTCATCTTCATAATACTCAATCTAGGACACCTAGATCAACAAATGACAAAAATAATTTGAAGGAATTGAGGAAGGATCAAAGAAATCATCCCAGAATGAAACACAAACTTGACCTTCCTAAGCAAAAACATACTTTTGATAATGAAAAACGGGCTAACTTTTTACAAAGAAATAGAGACCAATGATTTCATTATTCATCTAATCCTCAGTAGATGTTGATGAGATGACTCAACCAATTCATTACCAAAAATCTCCCAAAACACCACCATCCAAATCAAAATTTAGAGGGAAATACCAGGAGGTCATTATCATGAATAGGAACGGGAAACCCAAGACCATCATGGCTTGGGTTCCTCATTCTAATTAATTCTTTCTACTTGTAGGTTCATCCACACAGTCTAATAGCCTATGGTACGTAGACAGTGGATGCTCCCGACACATGACTGGAGATCGTTCCCTCCTTCATGACTTCAAGTACATACAAGGAACTACTGTGGCATTCGATGGAGATTCAGAAGGTGGTAGAATTACAGGAGAAGGATCTATACAAACAGGATGCTGAGCTTTGACAGAGTGAATGACTGTGAACAACTAATTTCAATCTGCTAAGCGTGTCTCAGATCTGCGACAAAAAATATTCCACTCACTTTACAGACACTCACTGCTATATTCTGAAACTAGGATTTCAGATCCCTGAAGAATGGGTTGTCTTAAAGACTCCAAGGAAGAATAATACATTCTCTTAAACCTGTGTTCTGCATCACCTAAGGAAGAAACATGTCTTTTGTCTAAAGCATCATTTGATGAGTCACAACTTTGGCATAGACGTTTGGGGCACACTAACTTTAAAAATATGAACAAGTTAGTCAAAGGAAACCATGTCATTGGTCTTCCTCAAAAAGAAGTCAATTTTATTGATCAATGTTCAACGTGCCTCAAAGGAAAACAACACAAATCGTCTCACAAAACCAAGCTGGTGGAGACTAACAATACTCCATCGAAGCTACTTCACATGGATCTATTTGGACCAACTCATGTAATGAGTATGGGAAAGAAACAGTATTGTTTAGTGATCATTGATGACTTTTCTCGATTCACATAGGTGTTCTTCCTACTTTATAAAAACGAAGCATCCCAAATCATTCAAGAATTTATCACTAAAATTGAAAATCAACTTGATCTTAAGGTCAAAATAATAAGAAGTGATAATGGTACTGAGTTCAAAAATGAAAATATGAGTTCCTTTTGTGCAACCAAAGGCATTGCTCATCAATTCTACAGCTAGAACTCCTCAACAAAATGGGTAGCTGAAAGGTGAAATAGAACACTGATTGAAGCAGCAAGAACGATGCTAGCCGATACTAAACTGCCAATCACCTTCTGGGCAGAAGCAGTTAACACATCGTGCTTTGTGCAAAATCAAACTCTGATTGTTAAAGAAAGTAACATGACACCTTATGAACTGCTCTTCTATAGGAAACCATTTATTGGATTCCTCAAATCATTTGGTTGTCCAGTCTCAATATTAAACACCCGTGATCATTTGGGAAATTTTTCATCCAAGTCTGATGAAGGATTCTTTGTATGTTATTCTTCTGTTTCAAAGGCTTATAGAGTGTTCAATCCTAGATTGAACATTATTGATGAATCTACAAATGTTCAATTCAAGGAACATTCGTTTCCCAAATCCTCAAATGGACCTGACTGGTTGTTTGATATTGAAACATTTACAAAATCATTTGACCAATTTCACTTGTCTGATGCAGGAAATATACATTCAGGTGATACTTAATCAGCTGTAGAAAGAAGAGATACTTATCCATTGATTCCACCTACATTTGATGAACATATGAATGAAGATGTTCCTCTTCAAGCTCATCTCATCAGACAACTTTCACCAAACCTTAGTGTTTCTTCTGAAGAAGGTCCCAGCCTGGTACCATCTCACTCAGATGACTTTTCAAATGAGATCAGAAATCAAAAATAGGCTTCTCATCCAGTAGAAACACAAGGTACATCAAATGATGCAAGCAATCTCAATGTTGCTGAAGATGTAGCAGTTACTGAAACAGAAGTTGACAATCTTCATAATTCAACAACAATACAAGATGAATGTGCCTCTGACCATAATGAACTCAATGTCTCCAATCTTGATGTAACTATTGCTAGTGACACCATTCCAACCACAAGAATACAAAAGAATCATCTAGTTGAAACCATTATTGGTGATCTTAATGAGAGGGTGACAAGAAGCAAGTCCAGTATTGCAAACATCTGTTTGTTCTCATGCTTTCTATGTCAAATAGTACCCAAAAAATCAAAGAGGCACTTCAAGACAATAGTTGGATTGAAGCAATGCAGGAAGAATTGCACCAATTCAAGAAGCCAGAAGTATGGCAGCTGGTAGATCTTCCCGAAGGACAATACCCTATGGTACCAGATGGTTGTACAGGAACAAGACTGATGATAGAGCGATCGCCATCAGAAATAAAGCAAGACTAGTGGCACAGGGATATATTCAGGAAGAAGGAATCGACTACGATGAAGTGTTTGCACCTGTTGCCAGATAGAAGCAATCAGAATCTTTATTGCATATTCTGTGTCCATGAAATTTACTATTTATCAAATGGATGTAAAGTGTGCCTTCCTATATGGAAAGATTGCTGAAGAAGTCTATGTGAGTCAACCACATGGCTTTGAAGATCCAGATTTCCCTCATAGAGTTTACAAGCTTGACAAAGCTTTGTATGGTCTTCATCAAGCACCAAGAAAGTGGTATGAGACTCTATCATCCTTTCTTCTTGAACATGGGTATGAAAGAGGAAAGATTGATCAGACTCTCTTCAGAAGAACAAGAGGAAAAGATATGTTGTTAGTCCAGATCTACATGGATAACATTATATTTGGCTCGACAAACAAGCAACTTTGCAAAGAATTTGAAGACCTTATGCATTCAAAGTTCCAAATGAGTGATATGGGGGAACTCACCTTCTTTCTAGGGGTACAAGTCCAACAAATAGCAGATGGAATCTTCATCAACCAATCAAAATATGTAGAAACCATGTTGAAGAAATTTCACTTTGCTGACTGTCAGTCTATCAGAACTACTGTGGATACTAAAGTGAAGATTAGACCTGACCCTGAAGGCAAATCATTGGATCCGACTCACTATCGATCAATGATAGGCTCACTTATGTATCTAACAACCAGTAGGCCTGACATTATGTTTGGTGTTTGTGTGTGTGCCAGATATCAAGCTGATCCAAAAGAATCACATGTGAATGCAGTCAAGAGGATATTCAGATATCTGAAGGGCAAGCTAGCTCTTGGGTTATGGTATCCAAAAGAAGGAGAATTTAATCTCTATGCCTACACAGACAATGATTATGGAGGATGCAACTTCAACAGAAAATCCACCTCTAGCGGTTGTTAATTTCTTGGTCCCAGACTAGTATCCTGGCAATGCAAGAAGAAGACAAATGTGTCTGTGTCCACAGCAGAAGCTGAGTATATTGTTGCATCAGCATGTTGCTCTCAAGTTCTCTGGATTCAAAACCAGATGCTTGATTATGGTTTTAACTTCTTGCACACACCAATATCTATTGACAACACAGTTGTTGTCTTTATAACTAATAATCCATTTGAACACTCAAAAATAAAACATATTCAAATTAGATATCATTTTTTAAGAGACTGTGCTGAAAAAGGTTTAATCAAATTGATTTGAGTACCAACTGAAAATCGATTAGCTGATTTGTTTACCAAGGCATTTGAACCTAGTAGGTTTGAATTTCTGGTTCAGTCAATTGGAATAATTAACCTTGAGTAAAAACCATGAAAAATATCAAAAACAATTAAAAACATCAGAAAACCACAAAAGAAATAAGTTTGATGAAGAAAAGAATTCTGGGAAATGATATAATTACAGTCGTTATATCATTCATTGTGCTTAATTTCAAAATGTAAAAGACTGAAATGACTTACCAGATATGTTGGTAGGCTCAACATGGAAGAAAAGGTACATGCAGTGATGAATTAAAGACATATTCTATTGTGAAACACTCAGCACAAAGTACAGGTATGTATTGGCTTATCTAAATGCATGTGTGTAGTAGCCTAAACACACCAGGTAATGATACTTTATAAATCTCTTTCACCACATCATGTTTCATCTTTGTTTTGCTGAGCAAAGACCTGATGAAACTTGCACATAGTGCAGATGTATGATCCAAAAGATTCCCAATGTGGAACACATCCAAATTGGATGAATCAACAAAGTAATACATTCCAAGTGAATGAAGAAAAGACTCCTATCATGGATCACCTTTCAAAGTGAAATGAAAAGCATCCCAATATGGATCAACATGAAAAAGGATCAAATTAAAAGAATCCCAATGAGGATCAGTGAAAATGAGATTTCATGTCTTAAGTAACCTGGTAAGAAAAGTTGTGAAAAAGTTCTACCATGCATTGTATAAGGAGGGTTGATCATTTCATGCTTATGTGTGTGAGGTACACATTGCATAATTAATCAACCAAAACATGATAAAAGTCGTTTGCATCAAAATATCAACCAGGTATGAGTTTAAGAGGACAAACATACCTTCAATCTTCAAGTACATGATCATGTCCATTAATTCATAAAGGATGCACAAGTGTAATGTAAGACTGATATGATCCCAACAAAGAGATTTTTCTCTTCATTATTATAATAATCAAAATAATATTCAAAAGGTTTTAAATCTTTAAGTTTCTATCCAAATGTGGACATAAACTTTAGGGGGACTAATTTAAAATTTTTGAGTAAGTCCAAATTTTTGTTTATTAACTTAACTTTGAAAAACAAAACAAAAAGAATTTTAGTTGGTGTTGTTGCAATAAGTCATACCATTATATCTCAGCTTATGCAGATTCTTAGAAACATGATAAGTCCAAGATCTGTCAAAATTGGGAAACTTGTATCAATTGTGACATACAAGTCAATCCAAGCAAGTATTGACAACTTCAACAGTCAACTTCATAAGAAAAATCAATCAAGGACAAATCTTCATGGGATGAATAATCAATTCAATCACATTAACTTTTGATTAAGTTCAAAAGCTAATACAGGTAAGTGCACTAGTTAATGCAGGTGAAGGTAACCCATGCATGTAACTAATGCGGGTAACAATATATTTTCAAGTGCAACTAATGCGGACAATGATTTTACTCTACCGCATTAGTGTGTGAAGTAAATGTGGAATTTACTCTACCGCATTTCCTACAGTTAACAAATGCGGATGAACATGTCTCTCTCGCATTTGCTATAGTGCAATGTTGACCAAGAGATGTCAACCGTATTTGGTATAGTCACACAAATGCTGATTAACTTTGTTCTATTGCATTTGCTACTGTGTACAAACACGGATAGGATAAAACAAGTAACTCTACCGCATTTGTTACAGTGAATGTTGATGAACACAATCACAAGTCATTCTTCCGCATTTACTACAACATAAATACGGACAGTCAAAGGTTTCAAGTTCTAACTTCCGCATTAGCTACAATATACAAATGCGGAAAGAATAAAAAAATAAGAAACAAAACTTCCGCATTTACAACAGTAGCCAAATACGGACAGTCAATGTCAACAGTTTATCTTCCGCATTTGCTATAGTTAACAAATGCGGATGACCAAAACTCAAACAAATTAACCTTCAGCATTTGCTACAGTGGTGACTGTATTTGCTTTTAAACTTGTAAAATCTTTCAAAATGTATTATTGACTATTTAAAGGAATTCAAGCCGGTCATTTAATACTTTTCAAATTTGAGAGACTTTATAGTGAGACGAGCGCAAACGTACAATACACCATCTTCAATCATCATCATCATAAACATTCAAAGATTTTCGTGTGAATCTACTCAATCGACTTCTGTTGTCGATTCTGAAACAACATTCGTATCGGAAATAAGGTGAAACTTTCATAAAAATTTTAATCAAGACCTAAGTTTCAGAATGTTAAACCTAAATCAGTCAATGAACCAACTGATAAGGAAGAACACAAAACATATTTTATTGATGTAACATAATACACCTTTTCGACTTCAATGAGCATGAAAACCAACAGAAATTCTTATCATCATGAAATTCTTGATATTCATGTTCGTTGTAAGAATAGAGCATGTTGAAAAAATGAAACATTTGGAACAAATCAATGAAACAATAGCTCATTAATGGTCCAGACATAGAAACTGTTATTGTTAAATGACAAACTCACCATTTGCCATGACAACAATGCAACAGAAATGACAAGCAGTCATCCGTGTCAATTTAAAGTCAAACTGATAACTAGTACACATGTCTCTTAGATTACATGGCAAGTCTTACATGGAGCAAGCTCCATAACGTCAGTGGTTATTTATACCCTGATGTGCCTGAAGCTGAAGGACTTAGAGATATGATAAGATTCCTATCTACCACAAGGGTAGCATATGCCATGACTATGAGACCCACAATCTATGAGAATCACATCATGTCGTTCTGGGACTCAGCTGAGGTAGTTGAAGCTAATAGTGTGAGAATATTAACTGGGAGAATCAACAATGAGCTCACTCTGAGGATCACTGAAGAGTCTGTTAGAAGGTGTCTGCAATTCAGTGATAATGCTAATGATCCTCGGGAACTAGATGATGAAGAAATAACCACATTTTTCACTGAAATTGGTTATAAAGGAGGTTATGAAGCAAAACAGATAGTTAAAGGATTAGTGGATCTGCCTTGGAGATTCCTAATTCATATGTTCCAACACTGTCTGTCAAAGAGAAAAACAGGATGGAATGATATTCCAGTCCTCACATCTTCTGCAATTTGTGCTCTCTGCACCAACAGACCATTTAATATGTCTGCATATGTGTTTAATGGCCTAATTTCTAACATTCAAGAAGGAATAAGATACAAGTTTCTGATGTATCAAAGATTCATTCAATGTCTAATCAATGAATCATTCCATGACATTATTAATGAAAGACTTGTGCTGGACATCCCTCACTATGATGCAAGATCCTATAAATACATCAAGAAGAAGGACCTAAGGAACTTTTACAGTGGTTCCCACTCACCTCTTCTTCCTTGGATGATTCAGTAATTAAATCAAGTAGGTCATGCTCAACCACCACCACAACTAATACCCCAACCATCTCCACAAACATTACCATAACCATCACCACAACCAACTCCACAACCATCTCCACAAACATCACCACAACCCAACCACAACAATCACCACAACTAACACCAGAAACAACCCCTCAACCTTCACCTATATCACCTCATCATCAATCTCCAATATCACCACCACATTAATCACCTATGTCACCTTACCAACGTTTACCATCATCCCATGATCACTCTGCTGAAATTGAAGGATCAACAAGTGCATTTAAATCATCCATATCATCTTTAGATGTGGAGGATCATCATGATCAAATCCCTGCAATGAAAGCACCTTCTGAGGCGGCTCCCTCAGAGAGCTATGCTGAATCTAACATCAACAGGCCTGATGAAAAGGATGAACTAATATCTAAGCTCTTACAGAAAATGGAAAGGATGGAAAGGACTCGAAATAGGAGAGCTAGAATCATCAATGATAGAATTTTAGAGCTGGATGAGAAAGGGAATGAAATGAAAGAACTAAAAGAAAACTATGAAGCTGAAAGAAAAGAAAAAAGATAAAGAGATTGAGTACTTAAAAGCTGCACTAAACGATTCCAGATAAGAAGTCAGTGGTCATGTGGACACTCTTGCTATTCAGACTATAGCAATGGAGGAACAAGAGAATATCATTGAGGAACAAGCAGAAATCATTTCTAGTCTTGAAAAAGAGCTTCAAAGACAAAACAGAAGAATCTCTAAACTAGAACTGATAATTTAAAGTCAAAGAAGTAAAGTGGATGAGGAAAAGAAAGATGAAGAACAAGAAAAGGTAGATATGGATGATAACAAGTATGTTTATGAAAATGAAGAAAAAGAAGGTGATGCAAGTCAAGCAAAGTTTAAGATCAAAGTCTTGAACTGGTGGTATACTCTGGAAACATAGATGACTCTCACTATGAGAAAGCTGAATTTGAAGAACTCTTCAGTGCATTAGACAGTTTTTATCTGAAAAATTCAGCATAGATGGTGACTTTTGGGAATTTGTAAACAATCAAAGGGCTGATTCAGAGCCTATTGTATTCATCCCTAAGTCACCAGTTCCTTTCGAGAAGGAGTTGACTATGCAAATTGTCCCTGCTATCTCTTTATCTGAAGAACATAAAGAAAAAATAAAAGAAATGTATGAAAAAGAAAAGAAAGAGGAAAAAGAAACATAAAAGAAAGAAGAGGAAAAAAGTAAACTTAATGATCAAGAGCCAATCACACCTGAAAAGGTACCTGAAGTAGTAGAAAAAGCTGAAACTTCTAGCCCTCAACTTCAAACTTACTCATGAAAAAGGAAATATTTAGCTGAAAAGGCTAAGGGTAAATAACCAATAGTTGAAGAAGAAACAATTAAGAAAAAAAGATGACTCCAGAAGCCTAGCAACAATTGCTGAATTTCTGGAAGAGCATGAGCAGGCTGAAGCTCAATTGAAGAAATTAGCTGGTGCACTTGATTTAGAAGAAGGTGAGATTGCTGGTGGATATGATGCTGAAAAGGATGTTCATATGGACAGTCCCATAAAAACAGATCAGGCATTAGAAGAAATGGTGTCCAAAGCCCAAACTGATGACTTGATGATTAAAGCTATGTTTCTGATCAATCAAGGATATGATCCAGATGAAGTATTTGGAATGACATATGAAGGAATGAAAGAAGAAGAATATAAAGTGAAAAGGCTGCTTGATCCAAACATTGAAACAGAATATGAAAAAGCAATCACTAAGGATGCTCCAATGCATAAAGAATCCTCTATGAAGAAATCAACCGGGTATGAAAGACCATTGCCAAGAAGGGCTCCCCTACACAAGTTGTCATCAATGAAGAAATCATCCCTAACTCATGAACCATTATTTCCTGGTCCTTATAATATGTCTGATAAGGAAATAAAGGACTATCTCTCAAGTCAGGGGTTCACAAGAGGAAGGATTGGAAACATTGTTAGGACCTGGTATTTGAACAAAATACCTGGAGATTAGTGTGTAAACCAGATCAAATAGTGCGGAATCCTATTTGATTGGCGATCCAATCAGTGAGAACACACGAAGAATCAATCAAGAATTGAAACCAACGTTAGAAATCGATTAAGAATCGATCTAATGTGTTCTATGAACTTGGAGAACGAATTTGGAGGCTTCTGGACGGCTAGGGTACGTCTGGAATCGTAATTAATCGAGAGTCACTCTTTTTGTCACGAATTGGGTTGTATTTATAGGTTGGTATTATTCAATCGTGCGACTGAACCATTAGTATGGTTCAGTCGTGCGATTGAACCATGCGGTTGATTCATCCGCACGACTGAGTGTTCAGTCGTGCGACTGAGCCAATCTTATGTGTCAATCATACGACTAATCCAGTCACCCAGTTCAGTCGTGCGACTGAGTCATTCGTATGAAGTTGTTCATGCTTATGGTCCATTCGCATGGGCCATTCGCATGAGAACTTCATTATGTTAAGTTTGAATGTATAATTAGTAAACATTATATGGAAACATTCAACCAATCACTAACCTAATTAACCAGTTTTATATCAACTCATTAATGAAATATTAATCATTACAAATCACAATCAACCAATATCATTTCATTAATCATATCAAATTACACCAGAATTAGATAAACAAGATCTATTACATTTCATATCCTGATCTAGGGACATACATGTATCAACAAACTCCCCCTTGGACCTAGATCTCTCTAATCTTTTTTTTCTGCATAACCTCTTTGTATTTCTTGTACTTCTCCTCTTTTGTGACTCCCGTGTGAAGCTCAAACGCGAAGCACAGTCGTATAACTTTCTGGAACTGGAGGGCTTGTACAATATCTTGCGTATCATAGAACAGTGGCCACTTGTATAGCGTATATATATCACTTTCTGACAAGTTTGTAAGCCACATCAGGTCGAATACCCTGATAGTATCCATTTGTCCCTCTTTGCTTAAGACTATGACCGCTTCAGCTGTTCTCCAATCATAGTACCACCACTTAAAATGTGGAGTGAAATCCTGTGGCATTTCCCTGAGTGGGATTCTCGACATTGTGCGCGGAGGATTCCACTTCAACACTATCCTAGGCTTTCCAGTAATGAAATCAACCTTAGACCTTCTGATATACCTAGTAGGCTGTTGGGGTCTGAAGTTAACCCATCTAGTGTGGTACTCCTTCTTTAGAGCAGCCTCAAACCAGCCTGACATCTTCCTCGAGTCAGCATACAAAAGCTTTAGTTTGGCCAGCTGGTTGAGCTCAAAACCTGGTAGAGTCTTCAGATCATGTGGGAATCTGAAGTACTCTATGCCCTGTTCTCTCTTAACTGCATACGCATTGAGATCTTCAAAGTACGCCCATGCTATGATCCTTCCTGACACCCTGTGATGTTTCTTGACTCTATAGAGTTTGGTGTAGGAATCCTTCTTGGTGTAGTACGTTAGGCTCTAACTTCTTAAATATGCAGCCCGCTCAGCCTTTCGAATGTCAACATAATCATTGAGGCTTGGGCTGTGTCTTCTGCTCTCTGTTTCTTGCTCCATATTGTTCAACACCTCAATAGTATCGCTAATAAGGGATTCCCCAGATTGGGGACCACATTACCCTTATTGTCAGTGTACTGTGGGTACTCCTCGGCAGTGACATCTTCGATCTCTACATCATCAACATCGTTGAGCTCTTCGTCACTTGTCGAATCGCATGTCGGGGCATCTTTTACTATTTCATCTGGATTGAGCTCGAAAAGCTCTGCGAGTTGCTCATTTGATAGGTCATGAATTATTTCCCCTCTTCAGGGGTTATTCACTGACCTCCTGACAATCCATTGTAGATCAAGAATCATTGTTAGCTGAGACTTGACCTGCTGAGGGGAGCAACATCAAACTCATCGCTTTGGTAATTTTGATCTGTTTGATTTAAACATTCCACACATAAATCATTAGTAATTAATCAAACAGAAAGGCATTAAGTAATATAAACATTAAATACATTGTGTTCAATTACACGATTCAAATACAAAAGAAGATAAATACATAAACATCTAATCTTTACTTTTTTCTTGTATCATGGTTTCATCACTTGGAGGGGCAGAGGTAGAAGCTGATTGATCTTGTCTGTTCTTTGTCCTTTTCTCTTGACCTGTAGTAGTGGCCGACGCAGGTGCATCCCCTCCTTCTGCTTCTTCATCATCCTCAGTATCACTCTCATCATCCTCATCATTATCTTCATCATCTTCATCTCTGTCTCCTTCCCTGATCTTCAATGGCTCCTCTTTAGATCCTTTCAGTTTTAACAGGATAATCTTCCTTGCCTTCTCCAGCTCCTTTATTTGCTTGCTTGATGTGACACTTTGAGCTTGGAGTTGGTCCATCTTAGTGCTCTGAGCAGCCAACTGCTGGGCCTGCTCCTCAATTACTCGAGCCTGCTCTGCAATTTTATGAGATTGTGCAGCAGTCAGGTCAGTAAGCTGGCGGATCTGAGCAATCTTTTCCTCATCAGCCGCCAGTAAGCACATCACCATTCTGTTAAGCGCTGACAACTGTTCCTCTACCCGATTGGAGGTAGAGGAGATCTATAAGTGTGTGAGGGATGGGCTAAGGTATTGATTTGGTGTGACGTGGTGGTGGAGGTGGCGGTAGGCTGTAGTGAAGATAGGTCTGTATAGTGGTGGGGTGATGAGGGAGTAAAGGATGTGGTGGTGGAGGGAAACTCTGCTGTGGTGGGAGGTATGGTGGGGGCTGTGGTAGATGTGGTGGATGTGGTGGATGTGGTGAATGTGGTGGATGTGGTGGCTGTGGTAGATATGGTGGCTGTGGTGGATGTGGTGGCTGTGGTGGATGTGGTAGATGTGGTGGTGATGAAGGTCACCTACGCTTCTTCTTCTTTTGGCCATGGGGTTTGGCCATTCTCTTCCTCCTTGTTCCAGTTGAGGTGGAAGCTCCCCCTACAAACCTGCCTGTGGACCCCGGAGCATAGCTTGGGTCATTATCTGTATCTCTAGAGTCTCTCGGGTGTTCACCAACCACCCTTAACCCATGTTCTGTGGGAACAACTTTCCTTCCCACAGTTCGTGTAAGTGGCTCCTCATCCGATTCATCCTCCTCCTCCGCGTCAAGAACAAAATGCTGATGAAATCCCGCTGACTCAGTTACTTCTCCAGATGTGACGGACACTAGAGGTACAGATGCAGACACAGTGCCTCTGAGTGGAATAGCAGCACCCCCACTGTCATCATCATCTGAGTCATGAGTGGGTAGCCTATCTGTTCCACATCAGAGTCACTGTCCTCGTGACGCCAATTTCTCTTTTCCGGCACCACATAGTCATCCGGGCAAGATGACCAAACAACCTCCTGACAGGAGGCTTCACTTGCTTTCCTGGTATACTTTCATCCTTCCCAGGGTAGTGTCATCCATTACCTAAAAGACTACCGAATCCTCCTTTTCCTTTGGCAGGGAAGGAAGCTTCTGATCTATGATCATTTGCATAAACCTCGGGTACATACAGAAGGCTTCCTTCCCTTTCCCCTCGATGTTCTCCACCAGATAGGTGAAGATCATCTTGGAGAAGCTGAATGGATGGTTCAGCACCAACGCAACGTATGCGTTCTGCATCTGGTCAGACAGCTCATCAAAACCACCTTTCCTTGAAGCCATGCACTTGAGCAGCACGTGTGCAAGATATTTAAACTGGGGACAGAGGTTACTCTTGTTGAGTACCCCTAGAATTGATGTCCCCAGAGTATTTTGCTCTAAGAAAGCATCCTCTGACAGTGAGGGGGTGTAAACAAGTTGGACAGTCAGCGTCATCCCCCAATTGTAGTACAATCCTTAGATCCTCCTCTGAAACGGTAATAGCCTCGCCAAATATGGTACTTCTGCTGTAGTGAGGTTCAGATGCTCTAAACTGTAGCGCCTTCCCAAAAGGCTTGTTGAATGGATCGATATGTAGTGCAAGGGGTAGTATGGCATGTGCAATCCGTGATCTCAATAGAAATGTGATTATGCCAGAAGAATTCTGTAGCGTTTCTGGATGTTAGTCCAGATGAGCACATATATTGTGCTTTGTGCTCATAATCCATCTACTCGCCATCTATTACACAAGATAGTAACATTAGTACCATTGACTAGAAGTCATGAAATCCTTAGCTTGAAGAACATCTTCTGTCAGTGCGATTGAGATGTGCGATGAGTTCAAAAGTGGAATTGAACCGTGCGAAAGAGGTTAGTCGTTCGATTGAACCATACAAATAGGATTCAGTCGTGCGATGGAACCCATATGTACCTCGGAGTGGGCGATGGGCTCCTACGTATATACCCTCATGCGGTTACATCATTCGTGCGACTGAACTTCATAGTATGTTCGTCATGCGTTATAAGCAGTTTGAGCCCTTAAGTCGTGCGACTGAAGTTCATCACGCTGTCCATTCGCATGAAGAATCAACATCTAGTTTGATCGATTCGAATGATTTCAACAGCGGAATAGAGTACCAACTAGCACAATTCGAGCAAGAATACCAAAGATATAGCAATGAACAGAATTAGTTATAGAGAGAGAAAGTTTCTGCAAAAGGAATATTTCATTCAATCACACGCTTTGGCATGGCTTTCCCAAATTACAATTTAGGTCATTCCTTATATAAGGAAAGATGACGTAGGCTGATGTCACTTGATAGTGACATCTAACCGTTATTTAACAAACTACTGAAACACTAAAACTACTGAAGATGTCAAGCAGCTGACATCTTCTTACAAGAAGCTAAGTGTTTACTTATTACAAAACTACTGATAAGAAACTACTGAAACTACAACGACTGAAGAACAAGCTCTTCAGTCGTTTTACAAAACTACTGAAAGTAAAAACATAAAACTACTGATAAACACAACTACTGAAGAAGTACTCTTCAGCTGTGTGACAAACTACTGAAACTTCAGCACTTGGTCTTCAGACTTGAACTTCAGACGTTTCATCAGCTGATGACTTCAGTAGATGTCATCAGCTGATGTCTTCAGTCTTTGTCTTCAGACTTTGTACATCAGTTGATCTTCAGCACTTGTGGACTCTTCAGCTGTTGAACTTCAGTACTTGGTCTTCAGCTTCAGCACTTGTATTCTTCAGCTGTTGACCTTCAGTACTTTGGTCTTCAGCTTCACACTTGTGTTCTTCAGCTGTTGGACTTCAGCACTTTAGTCTTCAGCTTCAGCACTTGTGTTCTTCAGCTTGAGCTTCAGCACTTTAGTCTTCAGCTGTTGAAGTTTCAGACTTGTCTCAGCTTGAAGTCTTCAGTACTTGATCTTCAGCTGTTGAAGTCTTCAGCACTTGTCGAACTGCTGATGAAGCCTTCAGCAGTTGTTGTGATATCATGTGGGACTTAGAGGTTTTCTGATCTTGGCTCATTGGTTCTTTTGGTCCAACAAACTCCCCCTGAACCAATGCAGCCAAAACCTCTAATTGATTTATTTTCCCACTTATTGTTGGCAGAATGGTTGGTCTTTTTCCTTCTTGATCAGTTGAGAAGATGACCCATATAAGCACTGGCCTGGGAATGAGTCTCTGATGATTTGGTTGGCAATGTATGGATGGGAGCTCTGTATTGGGGAATTGGACACTGAGCTGTTCCCCCATCCATGAGACTCACTTCCCAACTATGAGCTTGTAGGATTCCCTGGTGTAGGCCTCCAAAAATACAATTTGTTCCTCCATGGTGAGCTCCTCTGCCTCACCATCGAAGAATCCTTCTGGCCCATAGTACTCAGACAGGAATTTGACTGTTTTCCATTTTTGAGTACCACTGTTGTAATCTGTCTGTAAGCAAATTCATCAGGATGATGACCTTCTAACAGCAGTGGTAACTCATCCTTTCTGATCTCATTCAGCCTCTTATACACCAGCCCCTTTTTGATCATTCTGTTCTCCAGCATCTTTTGTGGGGGCATGTTTGAGGTGTAGGCCTTTTTGAAATCTTCCAGGATTTCCCAGGGTGAGACTACAAGGGCTAAGGAGATCACTTCATCTACAATCTTTTTCACTTGCCCATTGTATCTCTGAGGGATATTTTTCTTTTGTATTCTATGAGCCACCCTGGGATCAGGCCAAATTCTTACTTTCTTTCACATACTGAAAAGTATGTCTAAGAGTATAAATCCTCTGAGCTTGTTTTTTCATATTAATGATGGAGGAAGTGGCTGCATATGCTTTATCTACTCTCCTCAATAACTCTTCATCGTGCAATCTGTGTTGTTCTTCTTCTTCCAATTTCACTTTGATTGCATCTCTTTGTTGCTCAGGAGTTATTGCAAGAGAGAGATCTTTGGCCTTAGGCAACTGCAGAACAGCTGAGATCGGCAGCCTGTCTTCATCATCATCTTCTTCTTCTTCCAGCCTCAACACCTTCTCTTCTTCTGCTTAGGTGCATCATCGGCTGTTGGTTTTGAGGGTAAGGGAGTTGGTTTTGTGGGTTGTGGTTGTTTTTTGGAGAGGGAATGTTGACAGGCTGAGTTAGCATTTTGGAGGTGAGTGTGGCTTTTGAGTGTTTGGCTAGCTCAGTCCTGCTCCTGCTCCTGCTTCATTCAAAGCTTCTATTACTAATCCCTTAGTATATGCCTCAGACGAACAGATCTTGGAGGTTATGGCCAAGATGCTGTCCCTGGTCCATGATTTTATTTCGATCAATGATCTCCCAAGGTATTTGCTGATAAATCTGATCATGATCTCAAGTCTTTCTCTATCCATTGTGCTGTAGCTGGCCCATCTTTGTTGAATCTCTTCGATCTCTAATCTTCTTATTTCAGAGTCCAGCTTTTCAGTATTGAAACCTTGCCTAAACAGCTGATCAATGATATTGTCCATTGATCTGCTGTGTTCAGCATCAGCCTCTTTAACCATTTCATTCAAGTTTTTCTCTTTTTCAGCACTTTCTTTTTCTTATATGTGACATGAAAGTCTTTTGACTTTCATGTACTTTCTCCTTTTCAGCTCCCTTCTCATTCTCATTCTCCTTCTCTTTCTCGGTCTCATACACACAGTCCTTCTCTATTTCCACTTCTTTGTCCTTCTCTTCTCTTTCTCCTTCTCCATCCTCTTTCTTTTAGCTTTCACTGCTGGAATCTCCCCCTTTTTGGGTGCATTGGTTTTAAGGGTTGATCAGCAGAAAGCTTTTGGCTCAGTACATCCTCCACCATAGGTTGTAAGACAGAAGAAAGTCTCTCATCAACAGTTTTAATGACAAGTTCAGTTATCTGCGGTGTGATGAGAGAGATAGGGGATTTTGAGGGATAGCATCCATTTGCTCAGGGGGGTTTTGGTCCTGAGAAATGGTGCCAGAAACAGAGGCAGGTGGCTGAGATTCTTTGAGTGGCTGTGTGTTTAAGTGACCTTCAGAGGAAGGTGCCATCTGTTGGGTTGATGTGGTGGCAGATGGTCTTTCTCCCTGAGAGAGTTGGTCAAGTAGTTTTTGCAGCCTACTGACTTCCTCCTCTAGGATTATGTTCTGGGCAAGAAAACATCATAAAAGAAGCCAGGTCATCATCAGCAGATGCTGAATCACCTGACCTCCTGCTTGTAGCAGGATGTACATGCACTGGGTGTAGACCAGATGTAGCATGTGCCCTTTGTCTTGGAACTGGGGACTTCCAGCCTCAGGACTTTGTCCTTCATCAGCTGTTGCCTCTGGTGAGGTCTTAGTTATGTTACCAACCTCAGTCTGATCATATGCTGATTCAGAAGAGGTGGCAGCCTCACCAGATGTTCTGATCTCCATATCCACACCAGGAGATAGAACATTTAAACCCCGGTGCTGTGGGTTGTCAGAAGCATGTGTATCCTCTTCCTCAATTGTTGTTGTTCTCCCCTTTGTTGGTGGTTGTAGGGGAGGAGGAGAGGCATGCAGCTGAGTCAGCACATTAGCATTATAATGGTTGGACTTTGGGGGGCATTTGCATGGGGAGAGGGGATAGAAGCTGATTGCATCCGGGGAGAGGGATGCTCTTCAATGATAACCTCCTCAAGTGAGAGAGGTCTCAGTAATGTGGTTTCCCCTGAAGTGGTTGCAACAGGATCCTTTTGAGAGGATACCTGTGCGGCTGTTGCTGGTTGAGTCTTTAACACTACTGGAGGGTTTGAACCAGTAGGTTTATCCTGTTTGGGTGGTACAGGAGCATCATCAGGGGACTCATCTCCCTGATTAGCTTGTTTGGGTTTGGATTTTGGCTTGGTGGGGACTTTGGATCTGGCAGTTGAAGCTGTGGGTTCCCTTTGCTTGGGTTTGAGCAAACGGGCAGCTTCTTTGAGAGATTGGTCGGAGTTATGCCTGGAGTATACCTCAGCTAGAACAGCTGGTGCAGGGACTCCAAGGCCAACAAGGCCATCAGTTTGTAATTCATTTAAAATTATGGCCATCAGAAACCTGGGATATAATAGCCATCTGTTTCCCACAGGTTTCTGTGCCAGATCTTTGATTTCTAGAAACACAATTTGTGAAAAATTTAAAGGTTGGTGTTCTAGAATTGAATATAATACCTGTTGCCACGGGAAGACATTTGATCCCATGAGGATGTCTTCGAGGCTAAGCAAACATTCACCATATGAAATATCAGTCTTCAGCATCAGGGAAGTTCTTCTTCAGTATGGTAGCAGCTCGAAGATTTCCGTCGTACCCATTGTTGATGAAGGACATATCAGTTGTGCCCTTCGGGTACTCAGTCACAGCAGTAGCATCTTGTAAATTTAGCACTCGACGAATGCTATCAGGTGTAACCTCTACTTGTTTTTGGTTGACCAATGACGAACAGAAATTTGGCCGGAAGGCACATCAGTGTGAACGTAGGCATTGGACCAAAACTGACTTAGTGACTCTGGGTAGATGGTCGAGTTTAAGAGCAGAGCAGTACTATACTGAGAATCAGCCATTAGGTCTATGGCGTGATCAAACTTTGTCCAGAAGGCCGATTTCGTGAGGTAGGCGACGCAATTATGTCTGGGTTTTAGACTCATGGTTGCCATTTTTGAGAGTATGAAGGTCAGAAGAACGGCTAATGGAACGTTTGAGAAGAAGACAGGTATTTATAGGGTGGGATAGGAAAAGGCTGAAAGAAAACTACTGAAGGTTTTGGTGTGGTCATCAGCTGTTTGAAACTACTGATGACGTGGTATTAACCTTCAGAGGTTTAAAACGACTGACAGTGGTGGTGTTGTCATCAGGTGTTATAAAACAACTGAAGACTTGGTTTTGACCATCAGACGTTGAAACAGCTGAAGTCTTGGTGTTAACCATCAGTATTTATGAAACTACTGAAGGTCGTGGTTTTGACTTCATATGATGTAAACAACTGAGGACTTGGTGTTTGTCATCAGTAGTTGTGAAACTACTGAAGACAGTGGTTTTGCCATCAGTTGTTGTAAACAACTGAAGACTTGGTATTAGTTATCAGTAGTTGTGAAACTACTGAAGACTGTGGTCTTGCTTCAGTTGTTTAGAAACAGCAGTTGTAGAAACAACTGAAGAGAAATTACTCATCAGCTGTTTTCGTCAATTCTTAGCTTTTCAGCTGTTTCATACTGTCCTCAACACTTACTCATCAGACTTTTCATCTGCTTTTCAGGTGTTTCATAGGACGTCAGTACTTATCTGTTTTTACTGATTTCAGTAGTTGTAACTACATCAGTAGTTTAGAACAGATAAAGTACTTCAGTACTTGTGAGGCATTTAGCCTTCAGTAGTTATAAAAACTACTGAGGGTAAAAGAACTCATCAGTACTTATATGTGACATGGTTACCAATGATCATCAGTACTTATTACTGAGATCATCAGTAGTTGTCACTTATTCTAGCTGCAGCATACCAAGCCTTAACACCAGGTTGTGGAAAGTTGAACTATCCAAAGGCTTAGTAAAAATGTCTGCAAGCTCATCAGCACTAGGCACAAACATAGGATTAATTAGACCCTTTTCAAAACAATCTCTTATAAAATGATGTCTAATTTCTATATGTTTGGTCCTAGAGTGCTGGACTGGATTTTTGACAATGCAAAGAGCTGAAGCACTATCCATTAATAACGGAGTCTTAGTCTCTGTAATGCCATAATCCAAAAGTTGATTCTGAAGCCAGAGTACTTGGGATGTACAACTTGCAGCAGCAATGTACTCGGCTTCAGCAGTGGATGTAGCAACAGATGTTTGTTTCTTACTCTGCCAAGAAATCAAACAGTTGCCTAGGAATTGACATCCACCAGAAGTTGATTTCCTGGTTAACTTACACCCTGCATAGTCACTATCAGAGAAAGCAACTAATTTGCAAGAGTGCCCAGTGGAATACCATAAACCTAGAGATTGTGTACCTTGCAAATATCTAAAGATCCTCTTGACTGCAATCAGATGAGACTCTTTAGGTGCAGCCTGAAATCTAGCACAAACACATGTAGCAAACATAATATCTGGTCTAGAAGCTGTTAAATACATCAAGGACCCAATCATACATCTGTAAAGCGTTTCATCAACAGCTTTACCTTTCTGATCATCCAATTGTGTGGTGTTGCACATGGGAGTAGAACAGGGCTTACAGTTTTGTAAATCAAACTTATTTAAAAGATCTTTTGTATATTTAGACTGATGAATGAAAATTCCATCAGCTTTTTGTTTGATTTGCAAGCCTAGAAAGAACTGTAATTCTCCCATTGCACTCATTTCAAACTTCCTTTGCATTAATTTTGTAAAATCATCACACAACTGGGGATCAGAGGATGCAAATATAATATCATCAACATAAATTTGAACAAGTAGCTTATGCTGATCCACCTTCTTAATAAATAAGGTTTTATCTATGGAGCCTCTAGTGAAATTATTTTGCAGAAGAAAGTTAGATAATGTCTCATACCAGGCTCTAGGAGCTTGTTTCAACCCATAAAGAGCCTTATCAAGCTTGTATACCCATTCTGGGTGTTTATTATCCTCAAAACCTGGTGGTTGACACACATAAACTTCTTCTTTTATTTTACCATATAAAAATGCACTTTTAACATCCATTTGAAAAACTTTAAGATTGTGGAGTGCAGCATAGGCTAAGAACAATCTAATTGCCTCCAGTCTGGCTACAGGGGCAAAGGTTTCATCATAATCAATACCTTCTTCTTGTGCAAACCCCTGAACAACCAGTCTGGCCTTGTTCTTAACAATAAGCCCATTTTCATCTGTTTTATTCCTAAACACCCATTTAGTGCCTATTGCACACTTACCTGGGGGAAGAGGAACAAGCTCCCACACTTGCTGCTTTTTGAACTGAAGAAGCTCAAGCTGCATTGCTTCAACCCAGCCATTGTCTCTAAGTGCAACATGATAATTCTTTGGCTCTAGCTGACTGATGAAGAGAGCATAGAAGCAGAAATTGGACAATTGACTTCTGGTTGAAACTCCAGCATTGATATCACCAATGATTTGAGACATTGGGTGATTCTTCAGCTCTGGAAACAATGAGATCAGTGCAAGTGTTTGTAGAACCTTCAGCAGCAACAGATGTTGATGTAGACTCTTGAAACCATGTAGATGGTGGCAACTCAAATGAAGTTGAAGATGCAGAAATCTCATCAGCACTTGTTGTGGATGAAGCTACTGAAGCTACAGGAGCATCAGGTTTAGAGGACACAGGCAGTTGGTCACTAAACCTGAAGAGGTGAGTACTGCTATCATCATCATCATCAGCACCAGCAGTACCACCAGGTGGTGAACTGTTGACAGGAGCAACAGCAGGAGTTTGATAAGGAACATATTGCAGTATGTCAAATCAAATAGCTCCACAGGGCTTTGTGGAATCTTGTCCTTTGGAGATTCATTAAACTTAACATGTAGAGTCTCTTCAACCATCTTTGTTCTGCAGTTGAAGACTCTGTATGCTTTGCAAGTTGATGAATAACCAACAAAGTACCCTGCATCCACCTTAGGATCAAATTTTTGGAGTTGATCCCGTGTGTTGAGAATGAAACAAGGACACCCAAAAGCTCTGAAGAATGAAATTAGAGGGGCCAAATGATGAAGAACTTCATATGGAGTCTTCATCAACCTCTGATTTACTAGAACTCTATTCTGTACATAGCAAGCTGTATTGACAGCTTCAGCCCAAAAAGTCATTGGCAGTCCAGAATCAGCCAACATGGACCTTGCAGCTTCAATAAGGGTCCTGTTCTTTCTCTCCACTACTCCATTTTGTTCAGGAGTTCTTGGAATGCTAAACTGCCTCTTGATTCCCTTTGAGAGGTAGAACTTATCAAGTGTATTGTTTCTGAATTCTGTTCCATTCTAATACACTGAGAGGGAATACTGCTTCTCAACATACAACACAAAGTTGATAATCTTCTGAGCTGCCTCATCCTTTGAATGCAAGAAGAAAGTCCATACAAATCTGGAGTAATCATCCACAATTACCAGACAGTATTTCTTCTTAGCCATACTCATCACTCTCACAGGACCAAAGAGATCCATGTGAAGAAGCTGTAAGCAGGCAGTGGACTTAGGTTCTTCTATGGAGGGAAATGAAGCTTTGTGCTGTTTTCCTTTTAAACAAGCAGTGCAGTTATCTTCACATTTGAACTCCTTCATAGGCAGTCCCCTTACTAAACCATGGTTTATCAGCTGATTTATGTTTTTGAGATTAACATGACCCAGCCTTCTATGCCATAGAGTAGATTCTTGAGGGGAAGCCTTGGAAAATAGGCAAGGATGGCCTTTGAGATCTATTTTCTTGGAAAGATCTAAGGCATACACTCTTCCTGTCCTGTTGGCCTTCAGGAGAGTGTATTCATCCAACACCTTATCAATCAAACTTAGAACTTTGGATGACAGAATCCGACAGTTCTGACTGGTGAAAAGAGCAACATGGCCTTTGTCACACATTTGACTGACACTCAAGAGGTTGTACTTGAGATTTTCCACATGGTTAACATCATCAAACTTTATTTCCCCATTGGAAACAAAGCCTTTGCCGATGATGTAACCCTTTGCATCATTGCCAAATGACACAAACCCCTTCCTTCCTTGAGAGTAGTCATTAAGAAGTGATCTGTTTCCTCATATGCATGGATCCTCCACTGTCTACATACCAGATGCCTCTGTGGCATGTTGAAGAACCCTGCAAAACACAACAAATTAGTTAGATTTTGAGACCCAAACCTTTTGGTTTTGGGCCTGTTCTCATCAACAGATGGTAAACTAACAGGTTTGTTGGAAACAACAGCCTGAGAGGAAGAAGATGGTGAAGAAGAGGAATCCTTTGGCTTGGACCTTTTTCTGTGGTTTCAACATAGGAACATCTAATTGGTTAACTCTTCCCAATAGATGTTGAACCATCATAACCAGCTGTGTCTGATTTTGTGATAAAGCTTTCAGCTCTCCAGACACATTGGCATTGGAGTTTGATAAGTTCCTATGTTGCACCTTCTCTTTTGAGCAATCTCAGCTGTTACCTGTTTAACCCCTTCCTTTTTGGATTTCTTTTTGGACTTAAGGGTTACAGGATTTGATGTTGCTGGTACAAATGTGGCTTCAAACTCAGTTTTCATTTTAACCATTTTCTCTTTAATTTCCTCTTTATGTTTGAGTTTGGATCCTCTTTTGTACCAACAATCATCTGTAAGATGATTGAACAAACCACATATTTCACATGGTTTCTTCTTCATCTTATGTTGATCATCAACTAAAGAGAATGAAACTACTGAAGACTTGTTCTTCAGCACTTTGGAAGCACTATTTGCTTTCTTGACTTCCTCTTTAGTAGTCTTCAAACCCTTTCTACTGACAGTTTTCTTCTCTTCAGTGCTGACAGTAGTTGGAGTTTGAACTTCAGGTGTTAAATCTTGCTCTCCAGTCCTTTCAGGACTTCCAGAAATAACTCCTGAGTTGATCAACTCTTTGATCATGTGAGTGTCAGTATTTGAACCATCAAGATCAGCTGATAGGTTCAACGAGGGAATAATACTAACTTCAACTTCTGATGGTGCTCTATCAGAAAGTGAATCACATGATGAGGTGGATTGGTTATTGCTTTCTCCATCAGATTTCACTTCTGCTCTTGAAGCAAAATCTGTAGGAGGAGCAGTGTGATTATAACCAATGCCAAACTTCACATTGGAAGCTGATTGCTTACTAAGAAGCATTTCAAAACCTTTGCATGATTGTACCCATCGATCACACTCTACTTGGGTGACTGCAAGGGTTTCTTTGAGGTCTTTGTACTTTTCTAAAAGTACCTCTTCCCTAGCCTTATCATCAGTGATTTGGCATTTAAGTTTATAAATCTCATCATTTTCTCTTTAAGCATAGACTCAAACTCAGCTTTTCTTTTGGAAATGATCTTTTCTAGCTCTATGTTCTTATTAATTAAAGCTACATTTGCTTCTCTAATAGAGGCAAATGCTGCTATGCATGTTTCAGAACATAATTGGCCTTAGCCTCAGAGGATACCTGTGATACCTGTGATGAAGAGGCATTTGAGGATGATCCATCTGCAGACTCCAGAGCCATAAGTGCCAGATTCCCAAAAGGACTGTCACCACCATGTTGACCAGCACCTGTGAACAGTTGTTCATGACCAGACATGTCATCTGGTAAACTGCTCCAGTCAACAACTCCAGGGGTGAAGAAGCTGTGTTGTTGAGGTTGAGGAGGTTGATGAGATTGAGATGGTTGAGGCTCAGGAAGAGCATGTGGTTGTTGAGCAATGGGTGCTTGAACCTGACTGGTTTGTGGCATGTAATAACAAGGGTAAGGATATGGCATTGGACCCTGAGGAACAAAATATGCAGGAGATTGTGGTTGAGAATGATGACCAGAATTGACAGGATGTTGCCCTCTGTGTTGTTGACTATTGCCAGGGAAAGTCACAAAGGGTGCAGAAGAATTAGATCCAGATGATCTACATTCTCTAGCAAAGTGTCCAAGCCTGTGGCATTTGTGACACCTCAACTTACTCTTGTCAAAACCAACTTTGGTTTTGCCAGAGAGTCCTGGGAACTTTCTTCCAGTTCTTTTGTAGAACTTCTGAGATCTGATATTTATCAAGGCCATTTGGCTCAAAATATCCATCTCTTCTAAGTCATCATCAGCAATCCCCTTGAGATCATCCATGATGAAGCATAGATTGTCATTATTACACCCAGTAAACTGACTATCAACACTCACAAATGCAGAATCAGAAGTGTTTGAAGAGAAATCAATATGCTCATCATACTGGCATTCAGATGAAGCATATTCTGACTCATGACCAACCAAGGCAGTGTTGCCTGGTACAAAGTCTTCAGTGAGCTTACCAGATGAAGCCAGTTTCCTTTTCTGCTCTATCTCTCTTTCGAATGTAAGCAGTTCCCATGAAGTTGGGTGAGAGATAGACTATCCAGATTTGCACTGGAGCGTAGGACAATTGTATATGTGTCCCATCTCTCAGGCAGTGATCTGAGGAATCTGTGGTTCATTTGGCTTTTGGTATATTCATGTTTAACCATTTTCAACTCAGAGATTAAACATGAAAACCGCTCAAACTGCTGAGTCAGAGTCTCACCCTTCTATGAGCAAAAGTCTCATACTGTTGGGCGAGGAGGATTCCCTGTTGTTTGCTAAGACCTCATCAGTGCCACCAAATTGTTCTTTCAGTGCATTCAAAGGTCATGAGCAGTTTCATGATGCATAAGCCCGGAATAGATTTCATTAGGCAGTGCCATGGCCAGAATTCCATGGGCTTTAGCATCAATCTCAAACAACTTCTTGTCCTCATCAGAGTATTGTTCCTTCTTCTTCGGAATCAACTGATTTGTTTCGGATGATTCACCATTGGCTTATGTGGTCCATGTACCACGGATGTCCAACAACCTGAACTATTGACAGACAGGTGATGGAGCATTCTTCGTTGCCAAATGTTATACTCATTCCTAACCAGCATCGGAGGCTTGGTTGAGGAACCAGTATTGTGTGGATCATTAGAAGGTGTAGTCATTTTCGAAAATTCAGACAATTCAAGATAAGCAAAACAAATTTAGCTCAAAACCACTAAGAACCTCAATTAAAATAGCCAAAAGCGACAGAACTTCAATCTCTATAACAGATTCGTGCGAATTTGCTAGTTCGATCAAACTTAGAGCAAATGAGCAGTTTCAATGATCAATTGTTAGATCGATCAATGATTAACCAGCTCTGATACCATTTGATAGGATCTCAGCATCTAGTTTGATCGATTCGAATGATTTCAGCAGCGAATAGAGTACCAACTAGCACAATTCGAGCAAGAATACCAAAGATATAGCAATGAACAGAATTAGTTATAGAGAGAGAAAGTTTCTGCAAAAGGAATATTTCATTCAATCACACGCTTTGGCATGGCTTTCGCAAAATTACAATTTAGGTCATTCTTCCTTATATAAGGAAAGATGACGTAGGCTGATGTCACTTGATAGTGACATCTAACGTTATTTAACAAACTACTGAAACACTAAAACTACTGAAGATGTCAAGCAGCTGACATCTTCTTACAAGAAGCTAAGTGTTTACTTATTACAAAACTACTGATAAGAAACTACTGAAACTACAACGACTGAAGAACAAGCTCTTCAGTCGTTTTACAAAACTACTGAAAGTAAAAACATAAAACTACTAAAACACAACTACTGAAGAAGTACTCTTCAGCTGTTGTGACAAACTACTGAAACTTCAGCACTTGGTCTTCAGACTTGAACTTCAGACGTTTCATCAGCTGATGACTTCAGTAGATGTCATCAGCTGATGTTCAGTCTTTGTCTTCAGACTTTGTACATCAGTTGTTGATCTTCAGCACTTGTGGACTCTTCAGCTGTTGAACTTCAGTACTTTGGTCTTCAGCTTCAGCACTTGTATTCTTCAGTTGTTGACCTTCAGTACTTTGGTCTTCAGCTTCAGCACTTGTGTTCTTCAGCTGTTGGACTTCAGCACTTTAGTCTTCAGCTTCAGCACTTGTGTTCTTCAGCTGTTGAGCTTCAGCACTTTAGTCTTCAGCTGTTGAAGTCTTCAGTACTTGATCTTCAGCTGTTAAGTCTTCAGCACTTGTCGAACTGCTGATGAAGCCTTCAGCAGTTGTTGTGATATCATGTGGGACTTAGAGGTTTTCTGATCTTGGCTCATTGGTTCTTTTGGTCCAACAGACTGTTCAATTTCAAAATTATTTTTTCACCATTTTTGAGGTTTAGATCGTTTTATCGGGTTCATTGACTCGCAATTCATTCTTAAACCATAACATCGTTATTTCGTTTGTTGAGGTCATTTAGGTAGGTTATTAGTCCTTAAGTCTCGGGTACTTTGCGAGTCCGCATGTACCGTTTTTTTTCACAAATTTAACGTTATGGGAGTGCATGGAATACAGTAAATTACTTGTAGAGTCGATGTAGTTGGTCAGTAATCAAGAAAGAGGGGTTTTGCGATCAATTGAATTTTTGCATGAGTCGGTTAATACGTGCGATTCAGGGTGATTTTGAAGGTGGTGAGTCTCTGCGACAGATATCCCTTCTATTTATATTAACCTAGATTCAATCGGTGCGACTGAGTCAACGCACAGGTTCAGTCGTGCGAGTGAGACTCAGTCGTGCGATGGTCAATCGTCCTTCTTCAGTCGTCCGACTGAATCTAGTCGTGCGCTGACCACTCATTCTCCTAATCATCCGACTGGGCCAATCGTAGGGCCATTCGGTTGAATAGTCATATCAGGTCCATTGTACGATATCTTCCTCGTATGATGGTCCATACGATGGTCCATTGTGCGAATAGGTCATATTTATTAATTTTTCTGCCAGTTAGAATATTAACGTTTAAAATCCCTTAATTGCAGAAATTACGTTATGAGCAGGATCATCTTAGACATGATCGTTTTGACTTGAGAACCCTTTTATCACCTCAGACGTGACTGATTTAAGCTTTGACACATATGTGGTCATCTCAGACATGACCCTTTTAGTGAGTTGATCCCTTACCGATTTTCAAGATGTAGTCCGGCAAACAAACAAAACTAAGGACCAAATGAATAAAAAAACTAAACTAACATACAAAAATAAAAATTGGTTTTGGCTTTTTGTGAGAGATAAATCCTAAGATGGAAATCTACTGGATTTGGTTCTGGAATAGACAGCTTTAACTCAGATTGACCATACCTGGACCAATTCAATTTTGGAATCATACAGGCAGTTCAAATCAGTTTGGACTTGTTATCAAATCTTTTGATGCTCAATCTTGGTGTTCATCCAGAGTCCTTGCAACTTTAGGAAATCAAACTGAAACTCTTAGATTACCACATTGATTCAACTTTCAAGAATTGCACCACAATGATGTCATAGTTTTGTCCACTTAAATCCATACACAGACTTTTGACCCAGTTGGTTATAGATTTAGGTTTACTTATTTCAACTAACATTTGTGAATCCCACACTTATATGGTAATCAACATTCCTCAGGAGCTTTGAGCGGTCTACGGTTTTTTACAAGAAGAGACTATTCTTAGAGCTTTCAAGGAAAACAATCCTCAGGTCAGTGCCATCGCATAGCAGAGAGGCGGCAAACAACAATGATTCTAGAATATCTAGGTTATGCTTATCCTCAGGTCAGTGCCATCGCACAGCAGAGAGGCGCACACCTATCTCCTTGTTAGAGCAGCTTCATATTATTTGCACCAAATGCACAAACAACATAAGTCATTAGCTTGATAGCATTTTTATTTCATTTTTTTTTTCCCGGCTTTGCTCTATTTATGGTCATCCGACATATTTGTGCGTTTTACATGCTCATTACCCCTTATTGGAATATTGTTGATTGTGATAACCAGCGATAAGATGGGAGCCCACAGTCAGTTGAACCACTTAGTTTGATCTTGAGATCACCAGTCAGGTCTAACATCTATTGCGTTGAATCTACCGACATATCAATTGTGGTCTAGAACCTCTAGGTCTACTCTCATTGTGTTACCTTAGAGTTACCAGTTTTTCTATCATCTTCCCTTTTATATTGCTTAGACTACACAGACTTATACTTTGAATTTTTGCACCTTTTCAAATAAAATTTCAAACCCTCTTGATTTGTTCCTTGTACTATCATATTCCAAAGGTTTGAATCGGTATCACAGAACGATCTACCTTATATCATTTGTCCACTCCTTCTCCCTCGTTTTTTTTAATGTTGCTTGCTGACTTATTCTCCCCCTAAAATACTAAAATCATAACTGGTTTCATTATTTTAGGATTTAATAAACCACAAAGAACTAAGTTTAATTTAAACAGACTAATTTAACCAAATAACTCAAATAAAAGGAAGATTACTAAGCTACCCGGACTACACATGATCTCACAGGAATAACCTCATTTTTTCTTTTAACGTCGTTGACCTCTAGCAAATATTGAAAACGTGGTTTATCAAAGGCTTAGCATAGAGGTCAGTGCGTTGAAAATCAGTATTATTTTGACAGGATCAGTGATCACAAGTTTGATGTATCAGAATATAAAGCAGCGGAATACAAACACGAATTAGACAAATTGTAGCAAGCCAACGATATTTGTAGCATTAAGATCGCATACGGTTATAGGGAGAGAATATGAATTTCTGATTTCTAGGAATGTTTATAGATGTAGAATATTTCTAATTGAATCAATCATTCATTCCATTCATTACTCATTCACTCAATGATTACAATAGGTTGTCACTCCTTATATAGAGTGCAACAGTCACTGCTGTTATCACGGAAAGTGACAACTGGCAGATCCAATACAGAAATAACTAATTCTTAACAAACTACTGAAATGTTCACAACTACTGAGAACATATCAGCAAGTTAAGTACAAAATATAAAACTACTGAAACTACAACGACTGAAGAACAAGCTCTTCAGTCGTTTTACAAATAAAAAACTACTGATATCACAACTACTGAAGAAGTACTCTTCAGCAGTTGTGACAAACTACTGAGGCTTCAGTACTTGATCTTCAGACTTTGACCTTCAGGTGTTTCATCAGCTGATGACTTCAGTAGATATCATCAGCTGATGTCTTCAGTCTTTGTCTTCAGACTTTGTACATCAGTTGTTGATCTTCAGCACTTGTGAACTCTTCAGCTGTTGTACTTCAGTACTTTGGTCTTTCAGCTTCAGCACTTGTGTTCTTCAGCTGTTGTACTTCAGCACTTTGGTTCTTCAGCTGTTAAGGTCTTCAGCACTTGATCTTCAGCTGTTGAAGTCTTCAGCACTTGTCAAACTACTGATGAGGCTTTCAGCAGTTGTTGTGATACCGTGTGGGACTTAGAGGTTTTCTGATCTTGGCTCATTGGTTCTTTTGGTCCAACAAACTCCCCCTGAACCAATGCAGCCAAAACCTCTAACTTATTTATACTCCCACTTATTGATGGCAAAAATGTTGGTCTTTTTCCTTCTTGATCAGTAGAGAAGATGACCCATGTACGCTCCGGCCTGGGAAGAAATCTCAATATTTGTTTGGCAGAGTATGAATGGGAACTCTGTTTTGGGGAACTGGACACAGAGTTGTTATCCCATTCATGAGATTTACTTCCCCATAATGAGTCTGTATGACTCACGAACATAGGCCTCAAGGAGAACAATTTGTTCCTCTTGAGAGAGTTCTTCAGCTCCTCCTTCGAAGAAGAACTCTGGACCATAGTACTCTGATAAGTACTTCATGGTCCTGCCATTTTTCAGCTCCACCGTAGTTACCTCCCTATATACAAATTCATCAGGATGGTTGCCTTCAAGGAGTAACTGGAGCTCATTCTTTTGGATGTCTTCAAGCTTTTATATAACAACCCCTTCTTAATCATCTTGTTTTCTAGTAAGGCTTGAGGTGTCTTCTTTGCTTGGTGAGCTTTCTTGAATTCATCAATGATTTCCCAAGGTGAGACTACAACGGCCAACATGATGGTAGATTCTATTGTTTTTCGTACTTGGCCGTTGTATCTGTGTGGGATAGTTCTTTTATGGATTCTAGAACTCACCCTGGGGTCTGGCCATACTCTCACTCTCTCCTTCTGATACTGAAAGGTGTGCTGCTGTGAGTGTACAGCCTTTGAGCATGCCCTTTCATGGCTTGAATAGAATGACTGAGGAAATTCCTTGTCAACCATCTTCAACAGTTGCTCATCGTGCTGTTTCTGCTGTTCTTCTTCTTCTATCTGACTCTGACCATTTCCCTTTGAGAGTCAGGTGTGATCATGGGTTGACTTCGGGGTTTTGGTAGCTTCAGAACAGCAGAGAGTGGCAGACTATCATCTTCATCCTCTTCTTCTTCTTCTTCTTCCATCCTCAGCACCCTTCTCCTCCTTCGGGGTACATCACTGGATGATGGTTGGTTGGTGAAGGATTGGTTTTGAAGAAAGAGGATGTTGGATTTTGGCTTAGAGGTTGGTTGGGAGATTTGAGGGATAGGATCTGTTTGAGTGGGTGGAAGGGAAGGTTGATCTAGCATCCTTGTAGTTAATTTCGCCTTTGTGAGTTTAGCCATCTCTAACCTTTTGCCAGCCCCAGCCTCATCAAGGGCTTCCACAATAATCCCTTTGTTGAATTGCTCAGACAGACAGATTCTGGTGGCTATAGCCAGAATGCTGTCCCTGGTCCATGCGCGGATCTCCATTAATGATCTTCCCAAGTATTTTGCAATAAAGCGGATCATTATTTCCAACTCTCTTTCTCAAGAGCATCATACCCTGCCCATCGGGTTTGTATCTCTTGTACTTCTAACCTTCTGATCTCACTATCCAGTGTGGCTGTGTCAACCCCTGCCTGAAGAGTTGTTCAATTATTTTATCCATGGATCGGCTGTGTGTGGTGTCAGCTTCTTTGACCAGCTCCTCCAAGGATTTGTCTTCAGCAGTGTGATCATCAGCACTTCTCTTTCGCTTGTAAGTGAGCAGAGGTTGCTTTTCTTTTCCTCCTCTTGGACTTGCTTCTCTTCCTTTTCCTCAGATCTTTTCCTCTTCCTTTCTTTCACTGCAGTACTCTCCCCCTTTTTGGTTGCATTGGAGGAAGGGGTTTGTACCGCAGAAAGAGTCTTGGACAGCAGCATCAACCAAGGGCTGTAATGTGGAGGAAAGCCTCTCATCAAGGGCTTTGATCACTATATCAGTGATTATTGGGGTGATGAGAGGAAGGGAATTTTGGAGTACAGCACCTATTTGCTCAGGAGGGTTCTGTTCCTGAGAAGTAGGGCCTGAAGCAGAGGCAGGTGGTTGATTTTGGGGTGGCTCAGTGTTTGGGAAACCTTCAAGGGAAGGTGCCATCTGTGTGTATGATGGTGGCAGATGGACTTGCATCCTGAGACATCTTGGCCAGCAGCTCTTTGAGTCTGCTAACCTCATCCTCTAGAATGGTGTTTTGAGCAACTACATCATATAAAGAAGCTCAGGTCATCATCAGTTGGTACTGAATCACCTGACCTCTGCTTAGAGCAGGATTTACATGCACTGGGTGTAGACCAGTTGGTGCATGTGCCCCTTGTGCTTGGTACTGGGGACTTCCAGCCTCAGGACAATGTCCATCATCAGCTGTTGCCTCTAGGGAGGTCTTAGCAATGTTACCAGCCTCACTCTGGTCATGTGCTGAGTCAGAGGAGGTGGCAGCCTCACTAGATATTCTAAGCTCCTTGTCTACACCAGGAGATAGAATTGGGAAACCCCTGTGCTGTGGGTTCTCAGGTGCACTGTGTTCCTCCCCCTCAATTGTAGAGGATTCCCAGTAGTAAGTGGTTTCTGGGGAGGGGGTGAGGAGTGCAATTGAGTCAGCACTTGTGCAACTATTAAAGTTGGGCTGTGAGGGGCGGTTGTTTGGGGTAAGGGGTTAGAAGCAGTGTGCACCTGGGGTGGATGGTGCTCTTCAATGGCAATCTCCTCAAGTGAGTAAGATCCCAGATAAGTAGGTGCCCCTTGGGTTGCTGCAGGCTCCTGTTGAGAGGAAGCCTGAGCGGCTGTGGCTGGAAGAGTCATTGTATCCACTAGGGGGTTAGGACTAGTGGATATATCCTGCGTTTGTGGTGCAGGAGCATCCTCAGGGGACTCAATTCCCTGAGTAGCCATTTTGGGTTTCTTTTTGGTGGGTTTGGTGGGGACATTGGATTTGGAGGTGGTGGCTGTGGGTTCCAGCTGCGTGGGTTTTCGCAGCTTGGCAGCCAGTTTGAGTGTCCGGTCAGAGTTGTGCCGGGAGTATACTTCTGGCAGAACAGCCGTAGCAGGGACTCCCAGGCCAACAAGTCCCTCAGCATTAAGCTGGTCTATAATAATGGCCATTATGAACCGTGGATAGAGTATCCAACGGTTGGCAGTTAGTTTTTGAGCCATATCTTTGAGCTCTGAAAATATTAATTCTGAAAAATTCAGTGTTGTTGCTCAAGGATAGAATACATTACCTGCTGCCATTTGGTGGACATTTGATCCCAAGACGATGTCTTAGGGGCCAAACATACATTGACCATGTGAAAATCAGGCGCTCAGCGTCATTAAAGTGTTTCTTCATGATGGTGGTGGCACTGAGATCACCTTGATATCCATGCTGAGCAAATGATAGATCTATGGTGCCCTTCGGATATCCAGCAGGAGAGGTAGCATCACTCAGTTGAAGAATTTTACGGATTGTTGCAGGAGTAATCACTACTTCTTTGTTGTTGACGACTGACCGGAGGGATCGTGTGTTGCTCTCCTCAGTTGTAACAGTAACGTTCATCCAAAATTGGTTCAAGGATTCGGCATGTAAAACGGGGTTCAGAAGGAATGCCTTGTTGTATTGGGACTGAACCATAAGATCGATAGCAGTATCGAACTTAGTCCAGATCGGCGATTTTGTGAGGTAGGCAACACAGTTGTGTCGCGGTTTAATTTGCATAGACGCCATGGAATTTTGGAGGAGAGAACGTTAGGTTTGAAGAAGATGAAGCATGGAGAGCTCAGGTTAAGGGTATTTATAGGGTACGGGTGAGGAAACGACTGAAGGATGTGGTGTTAGTCATCAGTAGTTTTAAACGACCGTTGACATGGTATTATCCTTTCAGACGTTGAAACAGCTGAAGTCGTGGTGTTAGGCATCAGTAGTTTAGAAAACTACTGAAGACCGTGGTTTTGACTTCAGATGATTGAAACAACTGAGGACATGGTGTTTGTCATCAGTAGTTATGAAACTACTGAAGACAGTGGTTTTGTCATCAGCTGTTGTAAACAACTGAAGACTTGGTATTGGTCATCAGTAGTTATAAAAACTACTGAAGACGTGGTTTTGCTTCAGTTGTTTAAAATGAAACAGCAGTTGTACAAACGACTGAAGAGAAGTTCTCTTCAGCTGTTTTCGTCAATTCTTAGCTTTTCAGCTGTTTCAAACTATCCTCAACACATTCATCAGTCTTTATGGCTGATTTCAGTTGTTTCATAGGACATCAGTACTTATCTGTTTTTACTGATTGCAGTAGTTATGACTGCATCAGTAGTTGTAACTACTTCAGTAGTTTAGAGCAGATGAAGTACTTCAGTACTTGTGAGACATTTAGCCTTCAGTAGTTATAAAAACTACTGGGTAAAGAGCTCATCAGTACTTATATGTGACAGGCACTCATGATCATCAGTATGAATTACTGAGATCATCAGTAGTTGTCACCTATTCTAGCTGCAGCATACCAAGCCTTAACACCAGTTTTGGAAAGTTGAACTATCCAAAGGCTTAGTAAAAATGTCTGCAAGCTCATCAGCACTAGGCACAAACTTAGGATCAATCAGACCTTTTTCAAAACAATCTTATAAAATGATGTCTGATCTCTATATGTTTGGTCCTAGAGTGCTGGACTGGATTTTTGACAATGCAAAGAGCTGAAGCACTATCCATTAACAATGGAGTCTTAGTCTCTGTAATGCCATAATCCAAAAGTTGGTTTTGAAGCCAGAGTACCTGAGATGTACAGCTTGCAGCAGCAATGTACTCTGCTTCCGCAGTGGATGTAGCAACTGAGGTCTGTTTCTTGCTCTGCCAAGAAATCAAGCAGTTGCCTAGGAATTGACATCCACCAGAAGTTGATTTCCTGGTCAACTTACACCCTGCATAGTCACTGTCAGAAAAAGCAACTAATTTACCAGAATGTCTGGTAGAATACCATAAACCTAGAGATGGAGTGCCTTGCAGATATCTAAAGATCCTCTTGACTGCAATCAGATGAGACTCTTTAGGTGCAGCCTGAAATCTAGCACAAACACATGTAGCAAACATAATATCTGGTCTAGAAGCTGTTAAATACATCAAGGACCCAATCATACATCTGTAAAGTGTTTCATCAACCACTTTACCTTTCTGATCTGAGTCCAGTTGTGTGGTGCTGCTCATGGGAGTAGAACAGGGCTTACAGTTTTGTAAATCAAACTTTTGCAAAAGATCTTTTGTATATTTGGATTGATGAATAAAAATTCCATCAGCCTTTTGTTTGATTTGCAACCCCAGAAAGAACTGTAATTCTCCCATGGCACTCATTTCAAACTTCTGTTGCATCAACTTTGTAAAGGCATCACACAACTTTGGATCAGAGGATGCAAAAATGATATCATCTACATAAATTTGAACAAGTAGATTATGCTGCCCAGCTTTCTTAATAATAAAGTCTTGTCTATGGAGCCTCTAGTGAAATTGTTTTCCAGAAGAAAGTTTGATAATGTCTCATACCAGGCTCTGGGAGCTTGTTTTAACCCATAAAGAGCTTTATCAAGCTTATACACCCAATTAGGATGTTTATTGTCCTCAAAGCCTGGAGGTTGACATACATAAACCTCTTCTTTAACTTTTCCATACAAAAATGCACTTTTGACATCCATTTGAAAGACTTTAAGTTTTTGATAAGCAGCATAAGCTAAAAACAATCGAATTGCTTCCAGTCTGGCTACAGGGGCAAAGGTTTCATCATAATCAATACCTTCTTCTTGTGCAAACCCCTGAACAACCAGTCTGGCCTTGTTCTTAACAATAAGCCCATTTTCATCAGTTTTGTTCCTAAACACCCATTTAGTGCCTATTGCACACTTACCTGGAGGTAGAGGAACCAGTTCCCACACTTGCTGTTTCTTGAACTGAAGAAGCTCAAGCTGCATGGCATCAACCCATCCATTGTCCTTTAAAGCAATGTGATAATTCTTTGGCTCTTGCTGACTGATGAAGAGAGCATAGAAGCAGAAATTTGACAATTGACTTCTTGTTGATACTCCAGCAGTGATATCACCAATGATTTGAGACATAGGGTGATTCTTCAGATCTTGATACACAATGAGATCTGTGCAAGTGTTTGTAGCCGGTTCAGCAGCAACAGATGGTGATGGTGAATCATTTCCTTGAAACCAATCAGTGGATGGTAATTCAAAGGAAGTTGAATTCGAAGAAATCTCATCAGCATTTGTTGTGGATGGTGCTACTGGCGCTACAGGAACATCAGGTCTAGTTGAGTCAGGCAGCTGATCACTAAACCTGAAGAGGTGAGTACTGCAATCATCATCATCATCAGCAGTACCACCAGGTGGTGAACTGTTGACAGGAGCAACAGCAGGAGTTTGATAAGGAACATATTGCAGTATGTCCAAATCAAATAACTCCACAGGACTTTGTGGAATCTTGTCCTTTGGAGATTCATTAAACTTAACATGTAGAGTTTCTTCAACCATCTTTGTTCTGCAGTTGAAGACTCTGTATGCCTTGCAAGTAGATGAATAACCAACAAAGTATCCTGCATCCACCTTAGGATCAAATTTGTGGAGTTGATCCTTTGTGTTGAGAATAAAACAGGGACACCCAAATGCTTTGAAAAATGAAATCAGTGGAGCCAAATGATGGAGAACTTCATATGGAGTCTTCATCAACCTCTGATTTACTAAAACTCTATTTTGCACATAACAAGCTGTGTTGACAGCTTCGGCCCAAAAGGTCAATGGCAAACCTGAGTCAGCCAGCATGGACCTTGCAGCTTCAATGAGGGTCCTGTTCTTTCTCTCCACTACTCCATTTTGTTCTGGAGTCCTTGGAATGCTGAACTGCCTTTTGATTCCCTTTGAAAGATAGAAGTCATCAAGTGTATGATTTCTGAACTCAGTTCCATTATCACTCCTAATACACTTGACTGGAAGGGAACTGCTTCTCAATGTACAGCACAAAGTGATAATCTTCTGAGCAGCCTCATCCTTTGAATGTAGAAAGAAAGTCCATACAAATCTGGAGTAATCATCCACAATTACCAGACAGTATTTCTTCTTTGCCATGCTCATTACTCTCACAGGACCAAATAGATCCATATGCAGTAATTGCAAGCAGGCAGTGGACTTGGACACTTCAATAGGAGGAATGAGACCTTGTGCTGTTTTCCTTTTAAACAAGCAGTGCATGTTTCATCACAGTGGAACTCCTTTATTGGTAAGCCTCTGACTAAACTATTGTGGCTAAGCTGATTCATGTTTTTGAGATTGACATGACCAAGCCTCCTGTGCCACAGTTTAGATTCTTGAAAAGAGGCTTTGGAAAATAGGCAAGGATTGCCTTTGAGATCTATCTTCTTAGAGAGATCTAAGGCATACACTCTTCCTGTCCTGTTGGCTTTCAGGAGAGTGTGATCATCCAACACCTTGTCAATCAAGTGCAAAACTTTGGATGACAGAATCCTACAGTTTTGACTTGTGAAAAGGGCAACATGGCCTTTATCACACATTTGACTGACACTCAAGAGGTTGTACTTGAGATTTTCCACATGATTAACATCATCAAATTTGATTTCTCCATTGGAGACAAAGCCCTTACCGATGATGTAACCCCTAGCATCATTGCCAAAAGAGACAAATCCCTTCTTTCCTTGAGAGTAGTCATGAAGAAGAGAGATGTTCCCAGTCATGTGCATAGATCCCCCACTGTCTACATACCAGATGCTACTTTGGCATGTTGAAGAACCCTGCAATAATAAACAATCAGTTAGTTTTAGAGACCCAAACCTTTTTGGTTTTGGGCCTGGTCTCATCAATAGATGGTAAACTAACATGTTTATTTGTAACAACAGCCTGAGAAGAGGAAGATGGTGTAGAAGAGGAGTCCTTTGGCTTAGACCTCCTTTTCTGTGGTTTCAACATAGGAGAATCTAGTTGGTTAACTCTACCCAACAGATGTTGTACCATCATCACCAGCTGTGTCTGATTTTGTGATAAAGCTTTCAGCATCAGAGACACATTGCTAGTGGAGTTAGATAAGGTCCTATGTTGCACCTTCTTCTTTTGAGCACCCTCAGCTGTCACCTGTTTAACTCCTTCCTTTTTGAATTGCTTTAAGGACTTAAGGGTTACAGGATTTGATGTTGCTGATACAAATGTGGTCTCAAACTCAGTTTTCATTTTTACCATTTTCTCATTAATTTCTTCTTTTTGTTTGAGTTTGGAACCTCTTTTGTACCAACAATCATCTGTAAGATGATTGAACAAACCACATATTTCACATGGTTTCTTCTTCATCTTAGGTTGATCATCAACTAAAGATGGTGAAGCAACAGAAGACTTGTTCTTCAATGCTTTGGAAGCATTGGTTGCTTTCTTGACATCCTCTTTAGTAGTCTTCAAACTCTTTCTACTGCCAGTTTTCTTCTCTTCAGTGCTGACAGCAGTTGAAGTTTGAACTTCAGGTGTTAAATCCTGCTCTCCTAGTCCTTTCAGGACCTTCAGGATTAACTCCTGAGTTGATCAACTTATTGATCATGTGAATGTCAGCATTTGGACCATCAACATCAGCTGATAGGTTCAAGAGGACTTGATGCTGACTGCTACTTCTGATTGTGCTGTATCAGAAGGTAGATCACATGATTTGATGGATTGGTTATCACTCTCACCATCAGATTCTACCTCTGCTCTTGGGGTAAAATCTGTAGGTGGAGCAGTGTGATTATAGCCAATGCCAAACTTCACATTTGAAGCAGATTGCTTACTAAGAAGCATTTCAAAACCTTTGCATGATTGTACCCATCTATCACACTCGACCTGGGTAACTGCAAGGGTTTCTTTGAGATCTTTGTACTTCTCTAGAAGTACATCTTCTCTAGCCTTATCATCAATTATTTTGCAATTCAGTTTATAAACCTCATCATTTTTATCTTTGAGCACAAACTCAAACTCAGCTTTGTTTTTGGAAATTATTGTTCTAGCTCAATGTTCTTATTAATTAAAGCTACATTTGCTTCTCTAATGGAAGCAAATGCTGCTATGCATTGTTCAGAACATAATTTGGCTTTTGCCTCAGAGGATACCTGTGATACCTGAGGTGTAGAGGCATTGGAAGATGAAGTATCAGCAGACTCCAAAGCCATAAGAGCTAGATTCCCAAAGGGACTGTCACCACCATGTTGACCAGCACCTGAGAACAGTTGATCATGACCAGACAAGTCATCTGGTAACTGCTCCAGTCAACAACTCCTGGGGTGAAGAAGCTGTGTTGTTGAGATGAAGGTTGTTGATGAGATAGGGAAGGCTGAGGTTCTGGTAATGCATGAGGTTGTGGTGTCATAGGAACTTGAACTTGATTTGACTGTGGCATGTAATAACCAGGGTACTGATATGGCATTTGGCCCTGAGGAACAAAATATGCCGGAGATTGTTGTTGAGGATGATGACTAGATGTGACAGGATGTTGCCCTCTGTTTTGTTGACTATTGCCAGGAAAAGTCACAAAGGGTGCAGTAGAGTTTGATCCAGTTGATCTACACTCTCTTGCAAAGTGTCCAAGCCGTTGGCATTTGTGACACCTCAACTTGCTCTTGTCAAAACCAACTTTGGTTTTGCCAGAGAGTCCTGGGAATTTTCTTCCAGTTCTTTTGTAGAACTTCTGAGATCTGATATTTATCAAGGCCATTTGGCTCAAAATATCCATCTCTTCTAAGTCATCATCAGCAATCCCCTTGAGATCATCCATAATGAAACATAAATTGTCATTATTACACCAGTGAACTGACCATCAACACTTACAAATGCAGAATTAGAAGTGCTCGAAGAGAAATTAATATGCTCATCATACTGGCATTCAGATGAAGCATATTCTGACTCATGACCCACCAAGGCAGTGTTGCCTTGTATAAAGTCTTCAGTGAGCTTTCCAGATGAAGACAGCTTTCTCTTCTGTTCTATCTCTCTCTCAAAAGTGAGCAATTTCCCATGGAGTTGGGTGAGAGATAGTTTGTCCAAACTTGCACTGGAGCGTAGGACAATAGTATATGTGTCCCATCTCTCAGGCAGTGATCTGAGAAATCTGTTATTCATCTGAATATTGGTGTATTCAAGTTTGACCATTTTTAGTTCAGAGATCAAACAAGAAAACCGCTCATATTGTTGAGTCAGTGTCTCACCCTTTCTATGAGAGAATGTCTCATATTGTTGGGCAAGAATTTCTCTATTATTTGCCAAGACCTCATCTGTTCCTCCAAATTGTTCTTTCAAAGCAATCCAGAGGTCATGGGCAGTTTCATGATGCATTAGCCCAGAATAGATTTCATTGGGCAAAGCCATGGCCAGAATTCCATGGGCTTTTGCATCAATCTCAAGCAACTTTTTATCCTCATCTGAGTATTGCTCCCTCCTCTTCGGAACCATTTGATTGGTTTCCGGGTTATTCACCATAGGCTTGTGTGGACCATGTACCACTGATGTCCAACACCCTGCGCTGTTAACAGACAGGTGATGGAGCATACGTGTTTGCCATATGTTATACTCATTCCTAACCAGCATAGGAGGCTTGGTTGAGGAACCAGTATTGTGAGGATCATTGGAGGGAGTGGTCATTTTCAGTTCAAAAACAGTTTAGTTCAAGTTTTTAAAAAGTTTTACAAACCACAACAAACTCAATGAGAACCAAGAAAAGATCTCAGGATGAATGAGCAGAAATACAGAAAATTCAATCTCTATAACCGTTTCTTGCAAAAACAAAAGCTAATTCAATCAAACTTGGATCTTGAATAGCAGTTTCAATGATCAATTATTAGATCGATCAATGATTAACCTGCTCTGATACCATTTGACAGGATCAGTGATCACAAGTTTGATGTATCAGAATATAAGCAGCGGAATACAAACACGAATTAGACAAATTGTAGCAAGCCAACGATATTTGTGAGCATTAAGATCGCATACGGTTATAGGGAGAGAATATGAATTTCTGATTTCTAGGAATGTTTATAGATGTAGAATATTTCTAATCGAATCAATCATTCATTCCATTCAATTACTCATTTCACTCAATGATTACAATAGGTTGTCACTCCTTATATAGAGTGCAACAGTCACTGCTGTTATCACGGAAAGTGACAACTGGCAGATCCAATACAGAAATAACTAATTCTTAACAAACTACTGAAATGTTCACAACTACTGAGAACATATCAGCAAGTTAAGTACAAAATATAAAACTACTGAAACTACAACGACTGAAGAACAAGCTCTTCAGTCGTTTTACAAAATAAAACTACTGATATCACAACTACTGAAGAAGTACTCTTCAGCAGTTGTGACAAACTACTGAGGCTTCAGTACTTGATCTTCAGACTTTGACCTTCAGGTGTTTCATCAAGCTGATGACTTCAGTAGATATCATCAGCTGATGTCTTCAGTCTTTGTCTTCAGACTTTGTACATCAGTTGTTGATCTTCAGCACTTGTGAACTCTTCAGCTGTTGTACTTCAGTACTTTGGTCTTTCAGCTTCAGCACTTGTGTTCTTCAGCTGTTGTACTTCAGTACTTTGGTTCTTCAGCTGTTAAGGTCTTCAGCACTTGATCTTCAGCTTTGAAGTCTTCAGCACTTGTCAAACTACTGATGAGGCTTTCAGCAGTTGTTGTGATACCATGTGGGACTTAGAGGTTTTCTGATCTTGGCTCATTGGTTCTTTTGGTCCAACAAATTTTACCACATCAATTAGTTCTTTTCAAAACAATCTCTTATTAATGAATATTTAATACCGATATGTTTGGTCTTAGATGTTGGACCGGATTTTTAGTTACTGCAATTGCAAAGCAGAGTTATCTACAAAATAGGAGTTATAATAGAATTTAAACCGTAAGCCCCATTTGCTGTTGAATCCGATGAGTTTGTGAACAGCAACTTGCAACAGCAACATATTCGGCGGCTTCACAGTTGACCATGCAACCGATATCTTCTCTTCTTCATACTACAACTGCCAGTTAATTATCTCTCCAAGAATTGACACCCACTGATGTAGACTTGTAGTTTTCACTGCAGCAACCGGAATCCGAGTCACTATACGCCGTGAGCTCAAAATCATCATCATGAGGATCCCACAACCCAAGTGTGTGGGGTACCCTTTAGATAGCGAATTTTTTTTGACCCCGATCAGATGATTGACCTTAGGTTAGCCTGATATCTAAACATAAACATGTCGCAATACATGATATCAGGTCTTGAGGCAGTGAGAACATAGGGATCCAATCAGTCCTCGGTACATCGTGCATTACAAGATCTCCTTTCATCAGGTGCTAGTCGTGATTCGTAGCAAGTGGAGTACCGGCAGCAGATGTGGTTCTCCATGTCAAAGCGATTGAGATGTCTCCTACGTACTTGGTCTGATGTAGAAAAATCCATTGGTGTTTGATCCCCTGTAGCCCGAAAGGACTTCATCTCCCCATAGCACTCATCTCAAACTCTTTCTTCATAACTGCTTCAACTCTTTGCATAACTCTTCGTTCTTTGAACCGAAAATTATGTCATCAACATAGATTTGTACGAGCAGTAGGTCGCCATCTTTTTCTTTAATGAACTGCGTGCAGTCATGACTCCCCTGCGAAAGCCGTGTTTCACAAGATGAGTCGAGAGTTTCTCATACCAAGCTCTTGGAGCTTGATGAAGCCCGTATAAAGCCTTGTCGAGCTTGTAGACTCTATCCCGATGATAAGGATCTTCAAATCCCTCGGGTTGACTGACATAGACTGTTTCTCTGATTTCCCCATGAAGAAATGCACTCTTCACATCTAATTGATAGACTTTATTCTTCATGTACGATGCATAGGCAAGGAAGATACGAATGGCTTCCATCCTTGCCACGGGTGCAAACACCTCATTGTAATCAATTCCCTCGACTTGGCGAAAACCTGAACCACCAGTCGAGCTTTGTTCCTGATAATGACCTCTTGGTCATCTTTCTTGCATTTTAAAACCCATTTGGTGCCAATGACCTTAGCACCTTTAGGTCTATCAACCAGAGTCCATACATCTAACTTCTTGAACTGAAGAAGTTTTTCTTGCATGGCACTCACCCACGCCTCATCATTTAGTGCATCACTGACGTATTTTGGCTCAAACTGTGAGACAAAACACCGATAAGCACCATCATGAATATATCCCTTTTCCATAAATGAGGCGTAATCAACTGAGTATAGCTGATTTCGGGTTTGCACTCCCGATCTGACATCCCTAATGACATTGTTTAGGGGATGATAGACATTTAGTCGTGATCTTGGAGTAGTAGGAACAGCTACCTCAGAGCCAAGATTATGAACATTTGGATCTGCATCTGAGGTGGTTGGAGTTTGAGGTTCTGAAGTCGAAGGTGCATCACTGATAGATGCTTGTGGGCTTTCAGGAACTAGAACCTATTCCTCCTGATTGTTCTGGTTATCTTTATCAGCTTCATCTTCAGAGGAGGAGTCATTGTCGTTGACTACCCCCCCTGACTGAGTAGATGATTCTCCCTGTGAGCTAGATGTTGGTGGATTCAAGCTATCATACATCATTCGTGTAGCTAACTCATCATCCGAGGGAGAGAGAGGAATGTTGAACGACTTGAAGAATCCTCATAGTCGAAGAAGTAGGCGGGTCCTTTGCCAGTAGGTGGTGTGGTAATCGCTGAACATCAACATTACACCACACTTTTACTAGACCCGTTGAGTTGTTGTAAACTCGCTTGTTCGGTATGTTGTATCCTAGAAAGATGCCTTCATCTGCCTTCTCGCTAAATTTACCCTCTTGTGTCTTCTTCAGAAGTGTGCACGGCGCCCCAAATGGTTCGAGATACTCCAAGTTCGGTTTGCGTCTTTGTAGTAGCTCGTAACATGTTTTTCCGTGGCGCTTGACTATCAGGACTCGATTCAGTGTATAACAAGCATTCGCCACTGCCTCATTCCAGAATTGGATAGGCAGTTTCGAGTCTGCCAGCATAGTCCGTGCTGTCTCTATCAAGCTTCTGTTCTTTCTCTCAGCAACGCCATTCATCTGAGGTGTGTAGGCAGAAGTGAATTGATGCACAATTCCCTTTTCCTTGCAGTATGCCTCCATCCACTGGTTCTTGAATTCCGTTCCGTTGTCTGAGCGTACTTGTCTAACTTTCAGCTTGTAGAGAGATTCTAGTGTGGTTACCAACTCCTTGAATGATTCAAATGTTTCTGATTTGGATTTCAGAAACATTACCCAAGTGAACCTTGAGTAGTCATCGGTGACCACAATACAGTACAAGTCGCCTGCAATGCTCTTTGTACTGACTGGACCAAACAGATCCAAGTGAAGAAGTTCAAGAGGAAGTTCTATTGAGTTAACTTTCTTTTCCATATGAGACTTCTTTGTCTGTTTGCCTTTCTTGCAAGCTACAAAAAAGTCAGGAAGCTGAAAGTTCTTGACATTAACTCCTCTCACCAGATCCTTCTGAATCAAGTGATTCATCTTCCTTTGACTAATGTGTCCCATTCTCCTATGCCAGGAGATGGAATCCTTTTCAGTAGCTTTAGATAGAAAACACTGAACCTCATGATCCATTGTAGAAGCTGTTGACAGATCCAAGACATAAAGATCTTTATATCTTGAAGCAGTCATCAAAACTTGGTCCTCTGGGATCAAGTAGTCTTTCTTTAGTACGTGACACTTCTTGTTGTCGAAGATGACTTTAAATCCCTTATCACATATTTGGGAAACAGAAAGTAAGTTATTTTGTAGTTGTTGAACGTAGTTCACTTTATCAAACTTAACTTTCTGATTCCCCACTTCTCCCTGTGCTGTGATATAGCCTCCCTTGTTTCCAGCAAACGAAACATGCCCTCCTTTTATTTGCCTTACATTTGATAAAAGAGCCCTGTTTCCTATCATGTGCCTGGATGCTCCGCTGTCTACAATCCATGTGTTAGTTTCAGCACTATAGCGAACACCCTGCACATACAATGTAAAGGATTAGTTTAGGTTAGGAACCCAAGCCTTTACTGGCTTGGGTTTCCCAGAGGCATCACACATCAGAAATTCAACCCATTGACCCTTAGAAGGTGAGGGTAGCTCAGGTTCCTTATTGTCATCATTATCAGACACAGAGGTTGACTTCTCTTTCCATAAGCCAGATTTGTGCAATGCCTGTTTGTGATAAACAGTCGACTGGCTAACGGGTTGAACTTTCTGTTCACTAGTTCTTCTAGGTGGAGTTAAAGAGCTCCTCTTAGAAGACCTAGGTTTTGAGTCCTGAAGTTCAATCTTCTTCCTAGGTGTCTGATAATAAGGACAATAGGAAGCAATGTGTCCACATTCTCCACAGTTGTAGCACACCCTGCTATCAACTTTATGATTAAACTTTCTTTGTGGAGACGTGTGTGACACTCTAGTAACATCACTCACTTTAGGTTTTGACTCTGGTTCTTTTGATGTTTTCACTGGTTTAACAAAATTAACTGTTTTAACCTGTTTAACATCCTTTTCTTTTTGGTTAATTGGTTTTGGACTTGAAGTATGTGAAAGATTATCCTTAAAAGCCCTTTTAGGTTCTCATTTTACTCTGTTTGACCCTAACTTTAAGTTAACCTTTTCAAATTCCTTTTCCAGATTAACACAAGGCAATTTACCCTTTGCCTTTGAAGTGGCCTCCTTTTGTTTGTTTCCAGAGTCAATAGATGAACATAAGGAATCTGATCACTAACAAGAGGAGTAGACACTACATCATCCTTGATGGGATTACTATTTATTGGTCTAGTCTTAGTGTTCATTAAAGTCTCAGGTGGTGGTGGAATCACTTTATAACCCAATCCCTCCCCGTTGTTCCTTTCTCTCACTAAGTGTTGGACTATGTGTGAAGAACTAGTCCAACTATGCAGTTTTTGTTTTAATGAATTTACTTCTACTTCTAGAACTACCTTTTGCTTCTTAGTGTCTTCTAGCGAGTTTAGATAATACCTAATGTCATTAGCTTGGTTAAAGGCAACTACTTCGGTTTCCCTAAGCTGTTTAGTCAAAAGGTCTATCTTTTCTTTATAACTGTGCTCATTTTGTTTTAATACCCTATTCGCCTCAGTGCATAGTTGCAAATCTTTTACTAAGTTATCATTATGATCTAATAACCTAGCAAATTTACCATCTATGCTATTCCTAAAGGTATCACAATCAGAACAAGCATGATTATTAAACATTGTGTCAGTAGTACTTACCTGAGTTGATTCAGAAGCGTTTGCCATCAATGCAGCATCAGATGTCTCTGGTTCTGGTGCTTCTGTCTTTTCTGTCTCTGACATGGTAGTCTCCGCTTTTGGCTTGTAACTGATCTCGGTTGCAGTTGCTTCTTCACTATGTGACATCGCTATCTCAACTGCTAGATCTCCTTCACTAGCGGAATCACTGTCAATATCTTCTACACTTGCAATGTTTGATTCTCCTGGTGAGACAAACCTAAAGCTCCAATCCTCTCCTTCATCATCATGAGCAGTCAAGGCTTTTGAGTCCTTGCTTGATGAAGTAGAATTGGTAGTTAGCTTGTCTTGACGAGTGAAGGACACAAATACAGTCTGGAGAGGTGCTCTAGATGTCTTATAGCTTGAGGCGTGGCATTGTATAAAGCTGGATTTTGATTGTATGTAGACTTCTAAGCTCTGTACTTCATCCTAAGTGATTCTTCTCGCAACTTAAGAATGAAGTCATTAATATCTAGTTTTGCTAGCATTCCATTCTATCTAAGATTAGACACGAATGAAGCCCACTTTTCAGGCAATCCGTCTGCAAAATTAGTAACTTTCTCTTCCATGGTAGTAGCCACCCCATGTGTATGCAGTTCACTCATCAGATGGTAGTATCTATCTATAACATCATCCAAACTCTCGTTTCCCATCGATGAGAAGTTATCGAATTCCTTCTTTAACTCATTAGCCTTGATTGCTTTCAACGAAGCATTCCCATCGTACCTCTTTTCTAGCTCATCCCATAGTTTCTTGGACTGCTTATTCTCTGAGTACTGGTGGAATATGTCTTTAGGGATAGACTGTGTAATCAATGCATAAACCATCTTCTCTGCATTATATTTGACTTTCTGCGCGTCTGTCATCCCTCCTAAGCTTAGCTTTACTCCATCGGCTCCTACCGGCGTACTATATCCAATCTCGATGGCTTCCCACATATTCGGATCCACTCCATTGAGGTAGATCTCAAAATGTTGTTTCCAGTGGGGAAACTCATCTAACGTTAAAAGCTTTGGTGGTTTATTATGATTACCCACCTCACTCTCAAGTAACAGCAGGTTCTGGATCCTAGAGTCCTTCCCAGCAGTAAAGGCTGACATTTGATCTTCCATTGCGAATAACTTTAAGTCTAATAAAACAATTTGTCACTGGGGCGACTAAAGGGTGCGAATGGACTAGTCGTACGAATGAACTATACGAATGGAGATGCGACTATGTCCAATCGTGCATCTGAGCAATGCGAATGAAGTCTAGTCGTGCGAATGGCTCACTCGTGCGAATGGCTCACTCGTGCGAATGGCTCACTCGTGCGACTGAAGCTGCTGTTTTGCGAAAATTTCTAGGTTAAACGTGTTTTAGCCGTAAAATTTCGAAATTTCGCAAGGTCTAATCGCCTAAGTCCGTAGAAACCAAACTTTGATGAGCATGGAACGTCCAAGATCACTTTTGACACAAAAGATTGTGTTTTTAGTGCAAAAACACAAACTTTTTATCAATCTTGATTGAATCACATGTAATCAAAAGCCAAAGCTCTGATACCACTTGTTAGGACCTGGTATTTGAACGAAATACCTAGAGATTAGCGTGTAAACCAGATCAAATAGTGCCGAATCCTATTTAATTAGCGATCCAATCAGTGAGAACACACGAAGAATCAATCAAGAATTGAAACTAACGTTAGAAATCGATTGGGAATCGATCTAATGTTTTCTATGAACTTGGAGAACGAATTGGGAGGCTTCTGGACGGCTAGGGTACGTCTGGAATCGTAATTAATCGAGAGTCACTCTTTTTTTCACGAATTGGGTTGTATTTATCGGTTGGTATTATTCAATCGTGCGAATGAACCATTAGTATGGTTCAGTCGTGCGATTGAACCATGCGGTTGATTCATCCGCACGACTGAGTGTTCAGTCGTGCGACTGAGCCAATCTTATGTGTCAATCATACAACTAATCCAGTCACCCGGTTCAGTCGTGTGACTGAGTCATTCGTATGAAGTTGTTCATGCTTATGGTCCATTCGCATGAGAACTTCATTATGTTAAGTTTGGATGTATTAATTAGTAAACATTATATGGAAACATTCAACCAATCACTAACCTAATTAACCAATTTTATATCAACTCATTAATGAAATATTAATCATTACAAATCACAATCAACCAATATCATTTCATTAATCATATCAAATTACACCAGAATTAGATAAACAAGATCTATTACATTTCATATCCTGATCTAGGGACATACATGTATCAACAAACATGAAGACCAACTCATTAAGGGCTGCAACTCTTCAATTGATTAATGAGAAGAAGAAAAACTTAAGAAGCTGGAACAGAATTATCAAGCACTAAGCCAAGAAATAAAGTATCAGCTGAAGACATGATGTTGAACCAGAAAGACCAAGAACTACTTGCTCCTGTACTACACAAGTACCCTGAATGGTTTGCAGAACCATCTCAGTTGAAACTGCAAGAAGGATTGACCACTACAGAACTAATCAGAAGGGTGTCTACTCCCAAGGGTAAAGTTGATCAAAAGATCATAGCTTGGAAGTATGACAGACATGGAATATGTTCATGGTGAAAAGGATCTCAGGGCTAGTACAATTCTTTACAGAGTACTCAACTCTTGTAAATGCCCTGGAGATTCATGATTTGAAGGAACTAGCTTAACTTGAACTTATCAATCATGCAGCTATGTTTAGGGGATATGAATTTGAGAACATACTTAAGATGTTCAGAAGAACAAACAACTTCAATTCATTAAAGACAATATGCATGAGAAAAGATAAAACATTTTTCAATCCCCTGAGAAGAAGAAAAAGATGCAAGCAGAAGAAATTGTATTTCCTGAGCTTAAGGTGAAGCCTACAGAATCATTAAAGAGGAAATGGTGTCTGGTACTCATTCCTCCACACCCATCTCAAATGTGTACTATGATGAGAAAACTTATGAGATGGTAATTGAAAGGAAGTGGGGAGGAAAGGAGGGAGCTTAAATCAGATTATTCAGTGGATATGAGGTTAGATTGCTTGATGAATCATATATCCATTACATATACACCAGACATTTCAGGGAATTGAATAGTAAACTAGGAGAGTTGGATATGCACTTCTTTCTAAAATGCATCAAGCTGCTAAAGTTGGCCTATGATCATATAAGAGCTAAAAGAGACAAAAGAATGAAGAAGACACCATTGCAGCTTGGCAACATTGTAAAACTTGAGGTTGATATGGGGGGAGCTTACTGATACATAGAGATGGACTTTCTACAATTTCTATATGGGAGCCTATTTCACTAAAGAAGGTGCCAATGGAAGCCATCTACAACATGAGCAAGATGAAGATTCATGTACTAAGCAGAGAAAGGATGTCAGAAGCAACAGATTTCGTGAATATGATCAAAGCTATATTGGATCCTACTAAAACTGCATTCATCTTAACCTCAGAAGACCTGGCAGAATCTTCACAACATCAATCACCTCCTAAACATTAAGGAAAACTTGGCTGTATAATCCTTAGGGGGAGTATTGTTGGACCCTTAAAAGGATTATACATGCCAACTCAATGGGTGATTTGATGATTGCTCTACTGAAATCCCTCAGTCCAAGAAGAAATGCGGATGAAGAATCTGCTAAGAAGAATAAAGTATTGTCTCCTGCATCTGTCAAATGTGAAAGGCATAAAACAAATACGGACAAGTATTTGTTCTTCCGCATTGAAAAATGCGGAAGACCAAGATTGGATATGAAGAAGTACTTACTCTTCCGCATTGACTAATGCGGAAGACAAAGTAAATGCGGACAAGACTTTGCTTATCCGCATTGGCAAATGCGGATGACCGAACAAATGCGCATAAGTATTTGTTCATCCGTATTAACCAATGCGGATGACCAACATACTAATACGGTTGATCAAGTGAAGAAATGCTGATCAAGATAACTCATCCGCATTTGTCAATGCGGATGAACAAGCAAAGATGCGGATGAAGACTTAGACTAGTTCTGATGTAATAGGTTAGGGGTAGTTTAGTCATTTTGTAAAAGGTATCTTGTCTGCCTATAAATAGAATAGATACCTCGTACATGAGTGACGGCTGATAGATAGAGAATTTTTGTTGTAATTATTCTCTGTAATTTATCAACTTTCATATATCAATACAAAAGCATTTATGAGTATTTTTCTTGCATTGAATGTTCTTTGATTGTTTGTTTCCGCCACTTAATCATTGACTTGGTTACCGTATTTGATTCACAGTATGAATATTACTCTTACTCAACCCCAGTCAATATATCTTACAACCACATTGACAACAACAGTGCTATCTCAGTCACTTAGAATCATGTGCAACAATCGAAGACAAAGGACAGCATCATCAAATATTATTTTATAAGTGATAATTTCGAAAAAGGATTGATTAAACTAGTCAAAGTTAACACAAATAAATAATATGTTGGTTTGTTCATAAAAGTATTTCATGAACAGGGATTTAAATATCTTGTATTAGTTATTAGGATGATTAACTTTGATCAGATTTTCTTAAATTAATTTTAAAATTGTATTCAAATATGTGTCTTTAGATTTGTCTAAATTATCACTCATATAAGCCTAGTTTACCTTGGAAGAAAATTTTTCTAAATGGTATTCCATAGACTTTTAAGAATTAAAGATAGTCCTTTAAAGAAGAAAGTAAAATAAGAAAATCATATAAAGCCCCTATCCTCTTTCCAGTTCAAGAAAGGCCTAAAGTGGAGACTATGGCTGTTGAGGCAGAAACTCAAGTAGGTAGGGAACAAGACAGACAAAAGAAGATTACTCACTTGAGTACCAGTGGTCTCTATCAAGTAACAACTCTTCTCCTATATCTTATGAGTATATCGAGTTTGAATACCTCAAGCATCTTGAGCAAGAAGTTCTTAAAGAAAAGAAATGTAATAAAAGGAAGATAACGAAAGAAGCTGCAAAGTCAAGAGCCACCATTAGAGCTAACTAGAAGAAGTCTAGAAACAAAATAAAGATAATAAGATTCTTAAAGTTGTATGGGTTCTCCGGAATAAGGCTTGGTCCAATGTCTCTATCCTGATGGGATGAGCAAATTAGAGTGATCAAGTAGGAGATCAAGATAGGTGAGCTGGTAGACTTGCATTCTCCACCATGTCAACTACACTTGAGGTTGAGGTCAAGGTTGAACCCCAAGAAATAACACAACCTAGATCTAGTTCTGATCCATAGCCAACTTCATTTTCTAACCCGTTACTAGGTCCAAAACCTTCCTCTTTTGAACATGTGAAGGGGAAGGACCTAACAGAGAAGGATAAAGAAGGAATAACTAATACTCAAGACCAACCTTCTCAGTTGGAGAATAAAAAGAAAAAGAGGATGGCCATTAGAAGGGACTTAAAGAAGAAGATGAAGAAGTCCAAGGCATCCACCTCTACACCTGAGGATAAGTCAAACCATCCTAAGGGTGAAAAAGAAGAGGCTGCTCAACCAACTCCATTACAAGTAGAGCCTCTTGTTCGTCAGCGACCTATCCTCTCTTGGGCTTACTCTCCAAACCCAACAGATGGTATGTAACTGGAGATCAAGGAGGTCAAGACATATACTTCTGGTAAAATATGCTTGATCTTCCTTAACATGATCTCTTGGACATGAGGAGGTACTATGAGAGCATGAAGAACCCAGACCAACTGATTAAGAGAGGAATGGCTCTAGTTATAATGATGGCTGCAAACAAGTGACGATCTGATCAATACTCATAGTCATCCTTAAGTTTTGGTAGCATTAGCCTAGGAGGAGTTTGTAAGAGTTATCATAGAGGATGATGCTAACCAAAGATCTCTCAACATGCATTCAAAAGTATAAGAAAGTTACCTCATACACTTGTCTAGTTGGTGATTATCTTCATACACTTGTCAAGTGTACATCATGGTCTTTAAGTCTGTAACTTTCCACTCTTGTACTTTAATCCTTTTTGTAATAAATTAAGATGTGAGCTATGACATATCACAGCCACTAGTCAAAAGATAATCTGCATTATGAGTTTACATTGATCTTATTGTCTAGATCAATGTTCTAATTAGACTTTAAAGTATGGCTAGCTGTAAGATGTAGTATAAAATATCTCAAGTATCCAGTCTTTAGGACTAAGCCTTGTAACATTTGTGAATACATGAGAGCAATATATATTATTTTTGAAAATCAATACTTGTGTTCTGCTTATGTTATTACTTTTGTCTTTGTTTTATTTTCCTAGTTTCCCATTTGATTTATTAAGTGTTTACTCTCGAAGTTGTGAAACTGTTGCATAACCATAACTGGCCCGATAGAAATTTTATTATAATAAATAAATTTGTTTTGTTTTCTCTAAGATAATAAATAATTATTTTCATAAAATAGTTTAGGGCAAAGATGTTAGAGAAAAGTTAATTACATTTGATAAAAAGCAAAAAGAAAGCAGTTATTATTAGAAAAGGCACTTTTCTTTTCCCAGAAAGCACATTGATTAGAGACAAAGAAATAGAGTGGTGGTTATCAATCATCTGTAAATATAACACATCAAAAATGACAAGAAGAAAATATAGTGGTGATCACAATTGAAGAAGAAAAAACTATAGAAAAAGTGATGGTGATTTATAATGTAAATTAGAAAGACATAATGATGGTTAAAGACATAATGATAGCAGAAGACAAAATAGAATATTAATGGTGGTTGAAATAAATGAAAGGATTGTTATTAACTACACACTAGTCTTATTGAATGAATCTTATTGTTAGAGTTGATTGAGTAGCAACAAGAAAGAAACAAAAAGAATCAAGAACTGGTAACCTTTTTGATGTACCATTTTTTGATTTGATTAGTAAATTAACACAAGAAAATGGAAAAACTGAGGTTGTGGTTGGAAAAATGGTAGTAGATGAAGTAGAAGGAGAAGAGGCTGTTAAAGAACTGGTAACCTTTTAGATGGACCAAGCTTCATACCTTCAACATGTTTCTCATCCCAATGCTAAACAAATAGAAAAATCTTGCATAAATCATTATGAAATGGAATGGAGAACATTGCATAACAGTGGGAATTATGATCTCTTTCTTATGAGACATATAGAAATGTTCATGGGATAGATGATAAACATTGGAATTTTGGATTTGAGAAAGAGTAAAAGAATGTTTCGGGAGACATAGATTTAAGACTTACAAAAAAATTATGCTGCAAAGATTCTATTGCATGATATAAACCATGTAAGACCTTTTGTTAGAAAGAAGGTTAAGAAATATCTTGAATTGCATGCTGCAAACAGAAGGAGTTTACAAAGAACTACAAAAGCAAGAACTCAAAAAAGACTTGGGACATAAGTAGATTAAAACTTCAACCTTATACCGCTTCTTAATGTTGGTTTGCATTAAGACAATGGCATTTTGAAGTTGTAAACAGTACACTAACTATGGTTAGATATTGGCTTTAGCAGTTGTAAACATTATGGTTGCTATGGTTTGAAGTTCATATTTGCATATTAGCTTAACTAACAACGTGTATATTACACAATGCATATAACATATGACACATTGGTGTTACATAAATGATTAAAGACACAATAAACACACATAACTAAAAATTCTTAGTGAATAAAAAGACACAATTTAGACTATGATTTACAAAATTTCTTATGGTAAATGACATGATATTTACATATTAGGTTATGCATAAAAGAGTAAGTAGACACAATGCATAAAAGACACAAAAAATACACAATACATAAAATAAATAAATTGGGATAGTACATATAAAATTATAGAAATGTTACCATTTGTAATGGGAAAATATTGGTAATACCAAACAATTTCTTGACGCTTGATTAACTACTTGATGCTTGATTACAAAACTATAATAATAAAGAGACAATTCTCTAATCTTGAAAACCTTTGACTACTTGATACTTGATTAACTATTGAAGAACAAGAAGCTTGATTATCTCTAAGAGCTTGTAGATATAACTTGTAAGTGCGTTGATTGATACCGCCCCCACTGCAAATACTACATATCCTAAATTTCTTTACTGTTAGACAAATAGCTATCTACCAAGCTTATTTTAAACGTTGGGGTTTTGTCCTTGATTTAATAGGAACATGTAGTTTAACATTACATGGGTCCTTTATTCTAGTAACTGATGTAATTCTACCACTCCTGCTCGGACATGAGGCCACAATTTGAACCTCATTAGTTTTAGGAATGTAACTCTTCAAGTAGTCAAGGTAAAGACATGGTGCATCTTTGTTAGTAACCAATCGATTTATGATATAATTATTCAAAAACCAAATATCATGAATAACAATTCGATATCAAGCCATTTATTTTTAGAACATTCAACTGTAGCAATAGATTTTAGTGGAGTATTTGTAACAACGTTCCTTGTCCGACGCCTAAAGACATACTTTTTCAAGAACTTTGTTATATCATAGAGTCTAAGAAAATAGAAAGTATGCCTACATAGCAATCCAAACCACTTAAATATATTACAACTGCATGATATTGTCATATCTTTTTTTCGAAACATAACCTACACATAATACACAATGAAGTATTTAGACACAATGAATAATTAAAGAAGAACAAGGCTAAAATAAAGAAGACACAATACAAGAAAACTAACAAAATTACACTTTAATACCATATCAAAAACATAAGATTAAAAATAAATACTATAAGATACAATGTATAGTGACACCAATTAAATAAATACAAATTAAAACACATATAAAAAGACAAAAGAACCGATAGAAGACATAATGAATAACGATAATAAATTCATATCTTAAAATATAAAGTACATAGTTTAAAGAAATCTTTCACTTGAAATTTTGAAGAATCATCAACCATCTCAATGCTTACATATGCACAACTATTAATGGCATCAAACATCTCCAATGGTTGATCAAAAAAATTGTTCGCATAAGAATTTTTGCAACTTGTTTTTCAAAAACAAATGAACTCTAAATGTTAGCCTGTTTCATGATCATTTCTTCATGATCATTTCTCCTATTCTTATAAATCTGAGCTTCCATTGCTATCTTAAAGTGTCTTAAAAACTCAACTAAAATGGACTTTGATTACAAAATTACCTGAAAAAATGGTTCTCACACGCATAAGCCCATACAACTTCTTATCATGATAACATCTAGGTATCAAATCTCGTCAAAGATTGTAAATGTTAGAAAACCAAGAATGATCACTTAAACCAAAATCAAAAAGGATTTTTTGCCATTCTTTCCAAGTCCTCAAAAATAATTGAATCGGACCAAGTTATGTCACAAAATATCCTTTTAATATTTGTTGGGTTACAAAAAACCAACTTTATAAAAATGACAAAATAAAGAAAGAAAAAAATAAAAGACACAATGGGTTAAAGACACAATGGTATAAGACAAAACATAGAATTTCTTTGGTGTAACTTTGTCCCATATATGCCACATACATAACCTATGGAAGCTATTGGTAAAACATCTATAACCACTCACTTCATAGTAGCATCTTGGTTAGTAACAATCGCTTGCGTTGATTTACCAAATGCCTTTAAGTATGATCATAATAACGACCTATAGGTAGTTTCAGATCCATGAAGAGCAACACCAAGTGTAACATTTTTGTTGTGTTTGTCTATACTAGTAAAAGGAACAAACACCATACCATACCTATAAAAACAAGTAAAAATTTAGAACAAATGTCAACTATAAAACAACTAACTAATAGAATTCTTAAAATAACATAATGCAAAAAATAACACAATGATCAGAACAACATAATGATCAATATAACACAATGAACATTTGAAGTAGACTTGTTTGATCAACAGGTCACATTAAATGCTACCATATCACAGTAATACCTAAAATTAGAAAGGAAAACAAAATGAATAAAGATGAAGTTGTATATAAGCGGATTGGTTAAATATGGGCAAAAAAATATGCCCATATGTAGGTTTAAAAGGAGTAAGCCACCCCTCCCCTCGCTCCCTTGCACCCAAATCAACCCAAATTTTAGAGAGATAAAGCTCCAAGCGGTTCTAGAGAGACAAAGTCAAAGGAGTTTATGAAGGTATGGTTTTTATCAAGCTTTATCATAGATCTAAGCTTCTTTGCTTATTTATATGAGACTTTATGTGTGAAGCTTGAATCTTTATTTGTGCATAGTATAGATCTCAAGTTTTTGCTCTCGGTTTAGGTTTTTTGCTCAAGGGCTTCTTAAGGTGAGTTCTATATCCCCTCTTTTATATGTTTTCTACCTTTTGGGGCTGATATGCATGCTTATAAGATAAAACCTTGATAAACCTATGTTCTCTTTATTAAATGTGATATTTTTACGAGAAATACTAAGTCTTAATGTAGGTTTATGATGATGTTGCATGCATGATATGTTCTAGTTTTAACCCTAGCTATATGAGACCATGATCTATTAATTAGGGTTTTGCATAACCTGGTTATGTTATAGAGTCCCTAAGTTTAAAATAAGTAGAAGATTTTACTAAGCCACATTGTTCACTATTACCTACATTAGTTCTTAGTCGCCCGCATTGACTAAGTAAAGTTATCCACATTTCTAACCTCTAACCGCATTGGTCCCTTTACCCGTATTTGCTATGGTATTCATAATAATCAAGTGTTGATCACCCATATTGGTTATTCGCTTGGTTCTCTCATCTACATTTGTTCCAACAAAGTTGAAATGACTAAATACAACTACTCACATTAGTTTCTCATCCACATAAACCTTTCACCCACATTTTTCACCCACACCATATTAAATATTCACTCGTATTAATTGTTGTTTCTCATATTAAGTGATACTTAGGATATTATCTAGGACTCTATCTAGATGATGTCTAAGGACTTAACATTAATGATTCTATGGTATGAATTATAATATGGGTCATTCTATGAGTAATATGTAATGCTCCATGATATGTGATGATAAAGAAAGAAAACTATAAAGTATTACTTATAGTAAAGTGGCACATAAAAGTAATAAAAAGAAACGACAATAAAACATAATAAAATGTTATCTGGGCCCTAATGATGTTGAAAGTTCTTGCAAGTACAATGAATGAAGGTGCACAACCATTTGGTTGTTAGGTCAACTGATATGCGACTGATTTAGCCAATGAGCATGCACATCAAGATTTTAGTCCTTGAGACTGACCATGGAATAGAATGGACTCTTATTCATGAATAGTTTATGTGTATTGTAGTGTGGGTCAACTGTAAGAGGTTTAGCTAACCGGAGAATGGCGTTGGTAGGGGTTGAAATTTGTTATCAACCATATGTTTTTAGGATCTTTCTTTATTCAAATCTAGTTAATAAAGAGGAAAGATAATGAAAGAAAAAAAGATAATAAATATGGTAATAAATGTTATGAAAGTCAATTTGACTATTATGTATAATGAATGTGTGTTCATAAAAAAGAATATCAAAGATATTTTTTCTGTATTATTATAATATTAGAACTCACATAAAAATGTTTACTTTTTATGTATATTAGTTGGCTGGTAATGTGATTTCTAAGGATGACATGGGAATGAAGCTACTTGGCAATAGGAGACTAACATCCACGTGTTTTAAACTAATGTTCTAATTTCATAATAACAATTATTACATTCTAAATTCAAGAAAAATATGTAATTTGACAACTTGTTTTATAAATGTGATGAATGATCTATGCTTTTCCACTACAATGATTCAAATAAAATATATATTTTTTGTTTTATGCTATGATGGACCAATGATAAGTCTTCCCGGGAACGAGTCCTTACATCATGTTGGGTTTTGGCCAACAAGAATAAATTAAAGATTTCCAAATCAACATTCAAGTCAACAAGAAGATGAAGAATTGAAGCTTGAAGTCAATAAGTCAACATTATTAGTCTAGGGTTTGCAATTGTAATTATTTTTAGACTAGTATAAATAGATTATTTACATTCATTTGTAATGAATGCCTTCCAAGTGTGTGTGCGCCAAAACATGAGAGGTATGAGGATCCAAGCATAGATCATCATACTTCATGGATGATGATGAATCATATGATTAATCATATTCATTTCAACATTATTATCAATACAAAACAAAAAATTAATCATATTGATTTTTGTTCATCATTAGATTTTAGCATCTATTCTAATCATCAAGTTTGATCTAATAAATGGGTTCCTAAGATCGTTGAGCTCAATTGGTTTTGATCTCAAATCTAAAACCCTTAATTGGTATCGGAGCCAAGGTTGTGGATTCGTACTGATTTGGATCATATTTCATGGTTGGATTGCTAAAATAGAAGAAGATTTGAAGAAAACTTGAAGAATTAGTTAGTGTGTTCTTCATGAGAAATCTAGGGATTTGAGGTGAATTGATGGATTCAGCTCGAATATGATGTTGTTTGATCATCATCTATGATCAAATCAACAATTGGAAGCAAAAAATCGAATTTTGGAGCAAAATCCATGAGATTTGGGATTTTCAAATTCATGTTCTTCATTTTCACACACTAGTGTGTGTTCTTGGTGTTCTTCATAAATTCTTAGATCTGGATCATAGAAATGGAGTTTGGATTGATTTGGATTCATCAATATGATGCTACAAAAGCAATTTCATCAACAAATCAGCATCAACATCATGTTTGGATCAAATCAAAATTTCAAGTAAGTGGGTTCTTGATGTTCTTGGAGTTCTTTGTCAATAATCAGATTTGGATCTGATTTATCATCAAATTTTGTGTTCAATTTATCATCAACAATGAATAACAACAATTGAACATGATTTCAGCAAGATTATCAAAACAATTGGTTCGATTCAGATTGGTTCGAAGGCTGCTGCGCAAAATTGGTTCTTTGGTGCACCCCCTTTGAGATTTTGTGTTCAAATTTTGAATAACAACAATAGAACATGAATAACAATGAATAACAACAATAGAACATGATTTCAGCAAGATTATCAAAACAATTGGTTTGATTCAGATTGGTTCGAAGGCTGCTGCGCAAAAATGGTTCTTTGGTGCACCCCCTTTGAGATTTTGGTGCGCCCCCTTGTAGGCTGATGTGCCCATCTTATCGGACCCTATAGCTGATGCGGCCCACAAACAGGTTCATGCTTCTCCACAACATTGCCTGCTCCCCTTATGATGCTCCGGTGCCTTGTTTGGACTTGATGCGCCCCATTTAGAGGTTGTTGCGTCCCTTGGGCAACAACTGCACAAGGTTTGGACAACAAAATTTTTTAGCATTATGTTGAAGCAAATCATCAACATTAAGAGCCGTGTCTGAGCAGCGTTTTAAGATTTAAATAAGCACGTTTCGGCATCAAAATGGGCTGTGTTCTATCAGCTCCAACAGCAGCATTTTAACAGCAAATTGAGCAGCTTAACAACAGCAAAATGGGTGGAATTCAGCAACAGATTCTGCAACAAATCAGCAACAAACGTGCTGCGGTTCAGCAGCATAAGAGCACCAAATTAGGCTGTGTTTCAGCAGCAAATTCAACAGCATATAAGTTGCCATGCAGCACACGAATCAGCAACATATGAGCAGCCCTGCAGCACACGAATCAGCAACATATGAGCAGCCCCGCAGCACATCTAACAGCAACATAACAGCAACCTTGAAGCTCTTGAAAACTACTGTGAATCAGTAGCATTTCAACCACATAGCAGCAGAAAATTAGCGTTACTAATAGCTTCATTTGGGCAATGTTTTAGCACAAAATACCTTTGGATCAACATCAAATGAGCTACACTTGAATACCTCAAACAGCTTGCTGCACCCCATAGCATATGATGCGCCCCTTGTGGGTTGCATCAGTGCATTTTAACAGCAAATTCTCATCAAAATGTAGCAACAAATCAACATTATAAAGTGCTTCATTTGTGTAGAATGTTAGTATTCGAGCTATACAAGATAGTCTATATTATCAACACAGTCAAAGTTAACAAAAATCTACGTCACGGTCAAAGTCAACGCGAAAGTCAAACCCGACATGTTCGAGTCGAAGAACCGAGACAAGATGTTGAAGACTTAGATGACTAGGTGTTTTATTGTAATAAATATATTTTGTGTGAACAAAATATATTTTATCATGTTTTAGTTATTTTTTATATTTTATATGTAATTTCCATTAATTAACCTAAGTCTAGGGAGTCAAGTGCAATTAGTGAATATTATATTCACTATAAATAGGTTAATTATAATTAGAGTTGTCTAATGGTTGTATGACCAATTGACTGGGGTTTATTTGAAAACATATCATTTGCAATCAATTTGAAGATCAAAGAGGATTTTATTGTGTTTATCTTAGTTTGATCTGTAATTATCATGTTGATTGATTCAAGTGTGATTATTCTGGGTTAACAGTTAGCAACAACAACACAACAAAAGGGGTCGATTTGGATCTGCACAAAAGAGCTGTGTTTTAGCACACTTGGTGTGCCCCCTTTGGGCTGCACTTGTGCAGAATGTGCAGCAACAAATCAGGGTTTCAAAAGCATGTTTTGGGTAGTGTTTTAGCATCAAAACAACACCAAATGAACATGAAAGGAGCTGCATTTAATCATCAAAGAACCAGCAGCCCGTGCAGCACAAAACATCACCTGATGCACCCATTGTAATGGTTTGGTGCACCCCTTACGTGGGCTGCATCTTCTGGGTAGCTTCTACATGGTTCTAACAGCAACAAACAACATCAACGAACCATCAAGAACATTAACAACAACATGAAATGCAGTAGCAAAATCAAAAGCATCAAGATCATGATCAACAACAACAAGAAGAACACTCTCAACATCATTCAAGCATCAAGAACAACACTCTCTTCATCGTTGTCTCACCAACAACAACAACATCACCTAATGCATCAAGAACAGAAAACAAAAACCTCAAACCTCACCAAAATAGTAGATTTAAGAACATGCTTCCGCAATAACAACAAAAACAACAACATGGATCAACTATTCAACAAAATGGCATCAACAAGGAACATCAATATCAAGTTTAAATTTTTATCATCGGAAATTTATAAATGTTATGGACTTGATTAGGTATAATATTGATAAAATTATGATTGAATTGGATGCTAGATCACTTTTGGGTGTTACTTTCCCAAAAGGGAAACTTTATTGTTGTGGAACATCCGATTGAATTGGGCATGCTTGTAATGTTAGGATCATGTTAGAATGATTGTTAATGATGTTTGATGTGACTGTATGTGTTAGTTGAGTTGTGTGGATGCTTGGTTGTTCATGTAAGAAGTATAGGTTTTGGTGAACATACATGAGGATGAATTATTATTGGTGATTAGGTGATCATGATTGGGATTGGAATTGGTTCTCACTGTGTATACTAGTAATGCGATTATGATTGTCATACACGCGTGTGAATCTGAGGCCCCTACTCAGTAGGATTGGCAAGGTTTAGGATTGAGGTCGTGGGTGGCTTCACATGGCATGTAGTGCATGATTAGACTTCATGTATGAATTATTTGATGTGTTGTATTTATATTGGTGGTGAGCATGATGGTTGTTTGAGATTTGCATGGATGTATGATGATCTAATTTGGTATGATAAGTTGATATGCACGATTAAACAATATTCCAACTAATATGTCACCAACGGGTCAACTTAGAATTGCTAAGTTTTCTGTGTACACATACTTATGTACTTGTGTGTTCTAGGTAACCTTTGAAGGGTTGTCTTTGCACCAATCACCCGTTTCTTTATCAATTATCTTAGCACACCAAGTGAGTACATGCCCCTCTATTTTTATAAACCTTCTTCTGGGGGAGGTAGCATACTTGTACTCAAACACTATCTTATTATGATAAGTTGTGTATGTTTTAACATAGTTCTTAATACCTTGAAAAGTCCTCACACTTTCGGATCGTTAGTAATGGTAAGTAGCGGGAGAATTTTGGGTAGTACTACTAGGTCTGACGAGGCCCACTTGTGCGACTCGAGGTCAAACGGGTGCAATTTTGTCCTAAACACAAACATCGTCGCGACCTGGTAAGTCGTGATAGGAGGCAACAAACAAAACACAGTCAGCTTCGATCACGAAATCACTATGGTTATTACTTGTGAATATAGACTAGCTATCTATTTCAATACATTTCTTATGTTATACAACTGTTAATATTTATGATAAAAACAAACTCTTGAACTCACCAACCATTGTGTTGACATTTTTAGTATGCTATTCTCAAGTCGTTAACTCAACTTGTCATTAGGAGCACAACATGGGTCCAACATGCATTCTAAGACTTAATTTTATAGAAATATTTGTTTGTCTTTCATTTATGGGTTTTAAACAATGGGATGGTGTGCGTTTTGCCATATTACGCATTTTATTACTTTGGGTTTATCTTATTTACAAAATGCTATCGCATGGTTTTAAACGTTTGAACTTTGATTTGTTTTGTTTTGAATGTGGCATATAGTGTCGTTTTGAGTAACTAGTGACTGTGATCCTGGTTTGTTCACACGCCTTGCGGTAAATTGAATATAACACTTTCAATTCAAAAACTCCAAAAAGGCAGATTAAATCTTTAACCTGGTGATATTTATTTCTTATAAGCATTAGCTAAAATGTTTCCAAGTCATGAAACCATCTCAGGATTGGTTGGGATGTTTGAGTACCATCAATTACTTTCAATCTTGGATTTCTAACCTTATCAAAATACTTATCCCCATAAGCTTATAAGTAGTTTTCTTTTTCTATTGAGCTTGATTCTCCTTTTCTTTTTCTTTTCAAAATTTGAAAATACATCTTGTCCTCCTAATCACACCTTATTTGGAGAAAAGATGGCATTCTCGAAATTCCACAGTCTAGAAGTTTCACAAAGTTCTCTCCTCTTGGAGCCTTTGTAGGATTAATTAGAGGTAACTTGTGTAATTCTTTTAATTCTTGGACCGGTAGAGCAATGATGCTTGAATAAAAGTGATAAACATCACAAATAGCATTCACTCTCTTTATCAAAAATACATCAAAAATCTCATCATATTTCCATGCAATGATTTTCACTTCTTTTGTTTTTTCAGACACAATCATAGCATTCCAAATCTCTAAGATTGATTGTCTTGTTTGTAATACATTTATTACAATGTTTCCTACAGATCTTACTTTATTCCAAAGTTGTTTCTGATCTATATATACTTTGTAAGCTTGCTTCTCAGTATCAGGAAACATCTTTATCAGCTCATTCCTCTTATCATGAATCCTTTTCACTAATTCCATTGATTTGATCTCTTGAGGCTTTAACATTCTTTTCTCTTTGTAACCTGCAAGTATTGTGGATTTTCCATGTCAAAAATAATCATCTTGTTGTATAGTTTCTACATCTCGTGAAAACTTCTTACTAATTTTCTTAGTAATCCTCATTGCAGCATGTTTAGTCTTTTCCTTGGATAATTTCTCGATTGCAACCATATCCTCAAAGATGTAATCCTCATATCTTCTTGATCTGGATGATGCAATTCAAAAACAGGAATATCATCAATATTTGTAACACCCCAACAAAAGAAGTCAAAACGAGTCATCAAGAATAATGGGCTTAATAGTGGGTATTTATTAAAGAAAGGAAATGTATTATTGGCCAAATTAAGCTTATGGGCAAGAGCCTAAGTGATTAACGGCCCATAATCAACCCTTTAACCCATCTAACCGACTGCCATCTCCCTCATTTGAACCCTAGCCTCCAAAATTCATAGAGAGAGAAAGTGAAGAAAACTCAAGATTTGGAGCTTCAAAGGTTAAGAGATTGAATATCTAGGTGTCGGAGCATCAAACCACAAGAAAGGAGCAACAAATCCCAGGTAAGAATCAGCCTTTAAACCCTTGATGCGCCTGATGCTTGTAAAACGCCCACTTGAAAAAGAAACACATAAGGGATTGCCTTAAAAGATTTCTGAAACGCCCGATTGAAGATGCGCCTGAACAATTGTGAAATGCCCAAACAGTTTTCAAATGCCTGAAGAGCTATCAAGTGTCAAAACAATTGTCAAACGTCCAAACAGTTATCAAATGCCTAGAAACTTAGTCAAAATTTCTGAAATTTCAACCTAAATCGCCCAAACGGTCTTCAAATGCCTATGATTATTAGTTTCTAAACGCGTCCAAACAGTGTTAAAACACCCAAACAGTGTCAAAATGTCCAACTCTGAAACACCTAAATAGTGCATGCGCCTAAACAGTTTGCAGGACCGTTTGAAGGGGTTGGTCACATACAACACAACACATAATGAGGAGAGTTGATTTAGAATACTTAATTGATCAAATATGGAACTGCCAACCAGTCACCTTGATACTAAGTAGCATAAGTAATAAAGAGATAGAACAATAACAATTAACACAAGTGATTGGTTTTCAACAATGATGTATATTGATCTTAAGTTCTTTACAAGTGTTAACTACGCATAAAGGATTAAAGATTAAAAAAGACCTAAGATACTTTATACTACATCTTACAGCCTGCCATACTTTGAAGGCCAGCTGGATACATGATCTAGACAACAACAAAATCAATACAGAGTCAAAAGGCAGATTTCCTTTTGACTAGTGACTATGATATGCCATAGCTCACATCCTAATATATTACAAAAAGGATAAAAGTAAATAAAGTATAAAGTAGCAGACTTAAGACCTCAATGTATAGTTTACCAAAAGCATGGACCTTTCACCAACTTGTGAAAGTTGGTGAGTCAATCAAAGTTGTAGCGGATAGGTGGTCCAGCTTTATGGTAAAAGGTACATCAGATAAAGCATGTACTCAAAAGTCTTTGGAAGAAATCTGTCTTCATAAACTAGCTTTGGAAGACTTTATCTTTGAAGTTTCAGAAGACTTCATATTTGGCATCAGAAGATATTGGTCTTGGCTTCGGGAGATTTCATACTTAGAATGTTTTCTAATGCAGAGAGTGAAACTTCCGAAGCATTATACTTTAGCACTTGATGCATGCATGCAGGACAAACTGTTTGGATGTTGTGGGTTGCATCAGCCTTATATGAATCCTTACAAACTCCCATAGGCTGATGCTACCAAAACACTTGAAGATTTCAGATGTTGACAGTCCTCATCATGATAATGATCATGCCTTTCTTCATGAGATGGTCAAAATCATTTAGACTTTCAAAATGTCTTCTCATCTCAAAAAGATCATGCAGAGGTAAATTGAACATGTATTTTCATGTGTAGACATCTTCAGCACCTTGATCTCTGATGACATGCCATCTTTCTAGATTAGTAGAGTAGGTCCAGGACAAGATGAGTCATCCTGATGCCAGAGGAGCTGCTTGGATTGGAGTTGGTGGAGCTTTCACTTGTTGCACATTCTGAAGATGTTCTGACTCATCTTGAGATTTGGAGATGGATGCCTCTTTCTTCTTCTTCTTAGACTTTGGTTTAGAATCCATCCTTTTCTCCTCTTTGAACTTTTTAACAGAGAAAACAGGCCTGTAGCACCTTATTGATAATCTTTGTCTTTCTCAGCTGGGTCTTTCTCTCTCACAAGTTTAGATTAAGAGGGAACAGAACCCTGCTATGGATTAGAAGATGAAGCTTGCTGAGACTCAGCAGGAGGTCCATGCTATGTTGTCTCACAGGATTCAACCTTAACCTCCACTTCTTGTGGGACCCGACTCGGTAGGGAGTGTAAGTCAATAAGTTCTACTCTTGTGATCCTCTACTTGATCACCCTAATATGCTCATCCATAGTGGATAGAGACATAGGACCAAGTCTCCTTCTGGTGAATCCATACAGCTTCAAGAAGCTCAACATCCTCTGCCTATCAGTAGACTTCTTTATACCCTTTTGGATGATGGCTCTTGACTTTACAGCCTCTTCCCTTATCTATCTTTTTGTTGTCTTTCTTTCTTTGAGTACTTCAAGTTCAAGCTTCTTAAGATACTCAAACTCAATGTACTAAAAGGACTAGGGAAAAAGTGAATCTGCCTGATATAGGCATGTGGCGCTTAGGTAGTTGATCATGTTGATCCTATTAGTTTTTTTGTCTACTTAAGGTTCTTGTGGAGCCATAATCTTTTGTACAGGGCTTTCTTGAACTGGTGGTAGGAGCATGTTTGTAGAGTCTTTTCAGTCACTTTTCTTCCTTAACCTGAAGAAGCAATCTTGCATTTTGTGCCTCCTTCCTTTCTCTTGACATTTCCATGTCGGCCAGTTCATTTAATTCCTCTAAGGGGAGGGAAATGATATTATCAATATCGTGGTTCTTGGTCTTTATATAAGCAATCCCGACTACCCTCAACTTATCATTTTGAGTATTTGGTCTGGGAGCAGCCCTGATTGCAGCTTCCATGAAGCCAGCAGACCCAACAATGGAACTTTCTCCCCTTAGCTTCCTTTTCCACTCTTTCCTCCCCCTCAATCTCCTCAGGAGTTAGTTTCTTTTTTATTTTGTCACTCACAGACCTTTGTGACTCAGGGTGGATAGAGCTTTGTCCTACATTGCTTAGTGTAGCATCCAAGCTCTAGCCAGAGAGAGGTTGAGATATACGTTCACTAGAAGGTGTCTCATCAAGGGAATGGGCTTCTGAAGCAGTTGTAGGTGTGACATGGCTCTCAGGTTCAATCACTAGGCCTTCAGTGAAGGTTTTCCCTTTGAAGCTAATCTCAGGGTCTGCCTCAACATCTAGTTGACCAATGACATTGCCTGATTGCCTCTGTCTCCTTCTGAGGCTGAACTCTTTAGTAATCCTCTCTTGAATCCTTTGAGCCAACTTGTCAGATTATATAGATTGGCTTGGATTAACAAGTGGCATGTTGATAAGGTCATGACCTTCATAGTAGTTCAAAGTTTTAAAATTGTAGACTTCTTGTTGCCCTTGAACTCTTTTAAGAATAAAGGCTCTTCTGTTAGCATCATACACCCACACAATGATGTAGTTGAAAGTTCCTTGAGGTGGAGATGACACCACCCTTGGAATACCTTCCTCAAAATGACTCTAAATGAAGGAGTCTATAAAGTCCATATCAATGTGAACTTGAGGAAGTTGGAGTATGGATAGTTACAAGTGAAGATGTTGAGTCCTTAAAGTCCATGCTCTGTAATGAACTCAAAGGTTTTGTGATTGTAATGACTTTATCCCCCTTTTTGGTAGCATCACCCTCTTTCATAGGTGAGCTAGGAGTTAGGTCAATCACATTCACGGGTTCTTGTGTTCCTGGTTGAGCTCTTCTTAAAGGTCTCCCAACTAATTTCTCCTTGAGATGAGAAATCTCAAGTTGTTGACCATTGACCCTATTATGTAAGGTATTCACCTGAGATTCCAAGTGACTAACCTTAGAGACTAGATAGTGCATGTTTTTGACAGTTTTTGCACCTTTAGTCTCGTATTCCCCTCTTCTTCGTTAGAAGATTCATTGGGGGATGAGATGATTGAACCAAAGTCCTCAGTCTCACCACCAGCATGATGTTCTTGGCTGTTGGTTTTCCTCTGCTCACTGAATACTTCAGATGGAGTATTAGTGGGTTGAGTTACCATGGTTGAGGTCTTAAATATGTAATCACTTGTAGAAGTGAGAGCCTCTTCCATATGTACTTCCTGAACAGGGTTAAGAATATCCGCCTTAGTAGTGGGTGGATGATATGAGCTAGACAAGGGAGGAGCAGGAGCAATCATCTTTCTTTGAGTGGGGGATGAGAAGAGAGACTCATGATACTCACTGAATCCCAAGTCCTTATCATAATAGAAGTCTAAAGGCTGGGGATGGTAACTTTCCCCTAAAGATTGTTCACTAGAGTGTTGAGACACTAAGTGAAGGCTTAAAGTTGTTGGGCTAGTGAGCTCGTTAGGCTGAGCATAAGGAACCTCATCACTAATTCTTGAAGAGATGGGAGTGGTTTGCTCCTCAGGGGAAATGGGAGTTCTAGTATCCACTTCCTCCTATGTAGGTAGTATTATTGGGGACTACACAGACTGAATAACTTGTGCAGGGGTTCGTTTGGATTTTCTCTGGTAGGTAAGGATCATGTGTGGCTGTTTTAGTGGTTGAGAGGAAGAATGTGTGAGTTCAACACTAGCTTGTGTTGCTAGGTTGTCACCTTGAGCAATGAGCTCTAACATTTTGGGCACAAGGGCTGTTTCTATCCCAGAGAAACCAACAGTTAGTTTATTCAAGATTATAAAGATGCCAGGCTTCATCTATCCCAATTTAGGAACATTATATGTTTCCCTCAACTGTGAGCCCAATTCATAGTTGAGAATGTGTTGAACATATCTAGGATACATATAATATTCTAAGGAATCCAAGTTAGCAAGCAAATTTGTATAAACAAATTACGAGTACCTGAACTTGACCCCCTAAACCATCCCATGCACTATGAATGAAAGATCCTCAGGAATCTAGTCCCAGCCCCCATGCTAGTTGGACAAGTTATGGATGACCACATGAAGTAAGTACTTCCACTGGGAGGAGACCTTTCCTTTCCTGAAGGTCTTGACAGAAAAATCTCCCTCATAGCCCATCTACTTAAAGGAGTGGTTGACAGCTTCCTTGGGAAAGGACAATTCACCTTCCTCATCATCCAGCTAAAGATGAGTGTTTATGATGGCTTGAGTGATGAAGATTGTCCTTCCCTGCAATGTGGCAGACAGTGCCTTCTCCCCATCTAGGATAACCTCTTGACAGTTCCTCCAGAAATCAAGCAAATAATCCTCATAAAGAACATGATCTATGGTAAGGGAGGTGGAATAGTTTGACAAAGCTAAACATCAACAAACCTCTGAGCAATGAGGATCTTTCTCAGAGTTTAACAGAGCAACCTAATTGTGTTTCCTGTGTAACTGCATGGAAAAGTTTGGGTTATTTCTGTGGTTGAGGTTGGCCATTTGAGAAAGCTTAGAGGTGAAGGAACTGAAGAACAAAGGTGGTTTTAGAGAGAATTTTGGAAACTTAGGTCTGGAGGAAGATGGAAATGATAAAGAAAGAGGGGGAACTGCTGGTATTATATATGAAATGGATTTCAGACAAAGTTAATGAAAGAGGATAAACTTTGAAATTCAGATGTCAGTCCTACCTCTGAGAAGGTAGATTGCTTTTTGCTTAAAAAGTAGTGTTCTTGAAAGTCAAAAATCTTCATAAGGTAATTTTTCTTTTGAAGTTTTGATAAAAATCTTTTGACGCCAATATGACTTCGGAAGATATTCTTGAGAGTTTTGAAAATTTTCCTTCGGAAGAGAATTTAAGACTTGGATGTTTTATTCAGCTAAGAATAAAGCTTCCGAGATTAGTTTGCTTCGGACGAAAATTGTCCTTAAAAATATACAATTAATTAAGAGAAATTTTAAGCTTCAGAAATGTTTCAGAAATTTCTTCTGAATGCAATTATACTTAAGCAGTTGTTTGTTTTAAAGAGAAGTTTATTCCTAAGATAAAACCATATCTTCCGAAGGACAAAAACATCAAGATTTTAAAAAATCTAAGGAAAGTCTTCTAAAAAGATTTTCTTCTAGAGAAATCAAAAGATTATGAAGGTGATAAAATAGACAACATAGGACACACAAATTCTAGAAATAATATGAATTAGTTTTAAGAAAAAACTACTCAAGGTTAATCATCCCAATAGCTGATATGAGATATTTAAATCTCTGCTCATTAAAAGTTTTGGTGAACAAATCAGCATATTGTTCATTTGTGTTAACCTTAACTAGTTTGATTAAACCTTTCTCAAAGTTATCTAAAATCAAATGATACCTGATATTGATGTTTTTTCCTTGAGTGCTGCACAGGATTTTCTGTAATATAGATAGTACTATTTTTGCCGATGTCAATGGGAGTCTCTTTAAAGTTAAACCCATAGTCCAGCATCTAATTCTGAATCCAAAGCACTTGACCATAATAGCTTGCAGCAGCAATGTATTCAGCTTCAGCAGTTGATGCAAATACACATGATTGCTTCTTGTATTGCGATGAGACAACCCTTCCACCAAGAATCTGACATCCCCTTGATGTAGACTTTGCAGTCATATTGCATCCACCATAATCACTATCTGTATATGCATATAGATTGAAGTCACAATTCTTTGGATACCAAAGGCCAAGTGTTAAGGCACCTTTGAGATATCTTAAACTTCTCTTGATAGTGATAAGATGTGACATCTTAGGTTTGGCTTGATATCTTGCACAAACACATGTGGCAAACAAGATATCAGGCTACTAGCTATAAGGTACATAAGAGACCCAATCATAGCTCTGTAGAGATGTTCATCCACACACTCCCACTCAAGGTCAGGCCAAGGGAGTGGTTTCTTACTATGGGTGTCTTAGTAACCTTGCAATCAGTCATGTTGAACCTCTTAAGTATGTCTTGAACATACTTTGACTGACTATGAAGATGCCATCTTTAACTTGCTTCACTTGAGTTCCCAAAAAGAAATTAAGTTCCCCCATGGCACTTATTTCAAATCTATCCTTCATCAGCTTCTCAAAGACTTTGCAGAGCCTTGGATTAGTTGAACCAAAGATGATGTCATCTGCATATACTTGAACTAGCATAAAGTCATTTCCTTGTCCTTTGATGAAGAGAGTTCCATTTATATTACCTCTTCAATATCCATGCTTGCAAAGATACTGAGATAGAGTCTCATACCACTTCCTTGGTGCTTGTGCAGCCCATAAAGAGCTTTATCAAGCTTGCAGACATAGTCAGGATGACCAGGATCTACAAAATCAGGTGGCTGTTTGACATAGACTTCTTCATTAATCACCCCATAGAGAAAATCACACTTGACATCAAGTTGGTAAACCTAGAAATTCTTGGATGCAGGAAAAGCTAAGAATATACTAACAGCTTCCAGTCTTGCTATAGGAGCAAACACATCTGTATACCCAATTCCTTCTTCTTATGTACCCTTGAACAACTAGTCTAGCCTTGTTTTGATGACATGTCCTCTATCATTGTGTCTATACCTAAACACCCATTTGGTTCCTATAGTAGTCTTCCCATGAGGAAGAGGACATCGGTTTCAAACCTTTTTCCTTATGAATTGAAGCAACTCTTCTTGTATATCTTCAGTCTAACTTCCATCCTTTATAGACTCATCAATCTTCTTAGGCTCTATTTCAGATAAGAAACAAGAGTGAAGACAAACATTTACATCATGGGTTTGTCCTCTTGTTCTTACCCCTAAATCAACATCTTCAATAATGTTTGTGGTGGGATGAGACTTATGGATCCTTAGCTTAGGAATCATAGCAAGTTGCTGAGAGAGATCTAAATTAGAAAAATTTTGATATGCCATTGAGGTTTCTCCCACCATATTAGCACACTTATCAAGTGATACTTGATCCAATGAGTGTGTGACATCATTGATGTTATCATCAATAGAGTGGTTGTTAACATCAAGAAATTCTTGATCACTTTTACCAAAATATTTGAAGCTTCTTTATTAGGTAGTTGAGCCTCTAAGCTAGAATTTAAAGGCATCTCAAATGTATTAGCTGAATTTGTCATTATAAAGCTGATAGAAACTTCATTTGCAGAATTAGTTATAAGTGAAGCTGAAGATGTATGGCTTGAAGGTCTTCTCAACTCAAATCTTGGATCAGGATCACCTATAGGTAAAATATGTGTAGACCCTAAAACATTGTCACAAGATTTGTTAAAACAGTTGGTAACTAAATCAGGATCAAATAGCCAAGCAAGACTAGAGCCATTTACACAAGGTGTGTGTTCATTGAAGGTCATATTAGTTGACTCCTCAACTATTCTGGTTCTGAGATTGTATACTCTATAAACCTTAGCTTGAGAAGAGTATCCAATGAAGTGTCTATCATCTAATTTCTCAGCAAACTTGGCAATTTGATCTTTGGTATTCAAGATGGTGCAAGGACATCGAAATGACCTAAAAAACCAATGAAAGGTTTCTTCTTGTGCCAAAGTTCATAAGGAGTCTTACCATGTGTCTTAACTATTAAAACTCTGTTCTGCACATAATAGGAAGTGTTGACTGCCGCTGCCAGAAGATGATGGGCAGTTTAGAGTCAGACAACATAGTTCTTGTTGCTTCAATAAGTGACCACTTTCTCCTTTCAGCAACACCATTTAGCTATGGAGCCCTAGGAGCACTATATTATCTTGCAATACATTTTTCATCACAAAATGTATCAAGGATTTGGTTCTTCAATTTAGTTCCTTGATCACATCTTATGGTTTTGACCTTGTGATCAAATTGATTCTCAATCTTTAAGATGAAATTCTTTAGAATCTCAGGGGTCTCATCCTTAGTTCTAAGGAAGAAGACCCGAGTGAATCTTGTAAATTCATGTGTGATCACTAAACAGTAAAAGGGCCTTCCTCGACTCATTACACTGGTGGAGCCAAAGAGATCCATATGTAACAGGTGTAGGGGAGTAGTGATTAAATTTCTTTCCTTTGGCTTGTGAGATACCTTGTGTTACTTCCTTTTCAGGCATGCAACATAGTGGTCATCACTTGTAAACTCTTTCTTTGGCATTCTAGTTACCAAATCATTATTAATTAGTTTATTCATGTTTTTAAAGTTTATATGGCATATTCTTTTATGCTAAAGGAAAGATTCATCACTATTTGATTTAGACAGAAAACATGAAACTTCTCTAGAGGGAGATGTTTCTTGCAAGTCCATCTTGTACATGTTCCCTTTCCTGGGGGCTATGAGCAGGATGTTCTCATGAGGAATGACCACCCCGGGCTTGAGAACAATGCACTCATCCTCAGTAACAACATGTTATGACTCCGATCACAAAATTAAGATACATTTAAAAGATTGTATCCAAGCTCCTTCAAAAAGTTTATCTTCTTATTGCTGAGCTTACTATATGTGACCTTGCCCCTTCCAGATATGTAACCACCTTCATATACCCCAAAAGCAATTGGCCTTCCATCAATTCTCTCAAAGTTTTGGAATACTGATCTGTTGCCCGTCATGTGCCTGAAGCAGCCACTATCGATGATCCAGACATTCTTGTTTGTCTTGCATTGTTCCTGCACAAAAGAGATGATTAGTTACATTTGGAAACCCAAGCATTATTGGTCTTGGGTTCATCAAAAGAAGTTGAAAGCAATGAACAGTAATAGATCCTATAGTCATATTTTGAGGATCCTTTGCTATCGTTGAAGAAGAACTTTCAGTCATTTGGTCTTTATTTGTCTTCCACACCACCTTTGGATGTTTAGACTTGACCTTCAATAATTTGGAAGCTTTAATGACTTTGGAAGTTTTGATGACTGAACCTTTGAAAGATCTTACTAGCACTGCCACAGGCTTCAGTGCTTCAGAAGTATTCCCTTCTTCCGAGACCAAATTTTCTGTCGAATGCAATTGTCCACTTGCCTTTTTCTTCATTTTGGAGCTTCCGAAGGAAACAGATTTTCCTTCCGAAGCTTGCTTCTTTTTGAAAATCTTAGAAGTCTCTTCCTTGACTATGTGGGTAATGCCTTTAGGATTGTAAGGACAATCCTTAGCAAGATGAGAGAACTCTCACACATAACACATTCCAACTTCTTCTCCCTAAGAGCCTTATTTTGTGAACAAGGCTGATCTTGATCACTTTTCTTCACCATATTTATCTTTGTAGATGCAATGGAAATCCTTTTAGGTTGAGGATTTCCTTTGGAGTTAGATGGTTCAGACTATGTAGTAGTGGTACATAGCTGATCAGCCTTCTTCTTGATGCTGGGATGAGTTGATACCGAATGTAAACTCCTGGTTCTAGAGTTTAGGTTAGTGTCTTTAGTCTTCACCACTTCAAATCCTACAGAGATGAAAACTTGTTTCTGCTTAGAGTTGAAAGTGGTCTTGATCTCTTAAGATTTCTTTGCTTTTCTCTTGCTCTTTCTCATCAAGTTCTTTCTCATAGACTTGGTCATCACAATCTTGTAAGACCCCGTTCCCGGGACGCTTACAGCTAGTAATTTATCGCACATAAATCATATACTTTGCATTTAATCATCAAAACATTACAACGGAAACATAAAACAATGGTATTTCATTTCATCATAAAAACTTTAATGCGTCGTTTGACGGTTACAAAATTACATTGTTGTATTACATCACAAAAGCTTTAAATAAATGGATGCCATCCAAAAGGGTTGAGTAGCCACCTCGTGCCATCCTCAACAACGTTTACCTGCCAACTGAAAACATATAAAAGTCAGCGTTGCTGAGTGAGTTCTAGTTTTATATAATAAAACATACATAAAATTGTTATTTATTTCCTTTCAGAGTCCATACAATACGTTTCATTCGTTTGTGACCACACATCATACGTACATACAGATAATATCATTATTATCTTCCATTACGTTCGTTAACCTTCGTTCATTCATTACATCTTGTGACATGTACATTACCCCGAACATTATGCAAGAAGAGGGTAACTGGGCCTGAGGTCTTTCATAGACCTCGAACATTATGCACGAAGCTGACTCCAGTACCTAGGGCAAGTACATTCACCATTCATCTTTTCTTTTTCATTCCGGATCAATGCCATATGCTATACCCCGAACATTGTGCACGAAGCTGACTCTAGTACCTAGGGCAAGCGGAAAGGATCCCATACATATGGTCAATCACAAGGATTGGACCCCAGTGTGTATCCTTCTGGGGTAGCTAACCCGCACACAATTGAGCTAACACCCTTCATTGGGTGTGGACCTCCATACATTTTCTTGCAAGACTTTTTACGTTCATTCATTCGTTAATGCATGCATTCATTCATCATGTTCCTCTTTCATTATCTTTCACTTTACGTTACATAATACTTTTGGTTCATTCATTAACATAACACGTAAAGCCATGGAAAGATAAACATTCATCATCATAGAAACATAACATAACATATCATTCATACATCATCATACAGGGCATCATACATACATAACATGCATCATGCATAACCATGCAACATTATCATCATTATCATCATAAGCATCAATAACAATGCACAACATGCCCATCATACCATCTATGACCCCAAAAGTCAACGTATATAGTCCCCCAGGAATCTCCCAAGTCAAGCCTACTTTACACATTTTCCCCAAAATCAGAAAATATTCTAAGTCCTTAGGTGCATGGGCACTATGCAGGCGCATGGATACTATTCAGGCGCATGGGGAACACTTAGGCGCATGGGCAACTTTCAAGCGCATGGGTACTATTCAGGCGCATGGGGAACACTTACGCGAATGGGCAACTTTCAGGCGCATGGGTACTATTCAGGTGCATGGGTACTATTCAGGCACATGGGGAATCGTGGACGTCTGAACACTTAGTTAATTCCAGCCCAAGCTAGGCACATGGGTACTATTCAAGTGCATAAACACTTAGGCGCATGGGCCACTTGGGGGCATGGGCACTATTGGGGCGCATGGCCCTACACTTAGTCATCCGACTAACATATCTAGGCGCATGGACCACTGTTCAGGCGCATGGGCTATACTTAAAACATTTCTAAGGCAAATTTCTAGGCGCATGAGCTACTGTTTAGGCACATGAGCTACTGTTTAGGCGCATGGCTTGCACTTAATTCTTTCTAAGGTAATTTCAGGCGTATGAACACTTACCTAGGCGCATGAGCTTCTTTGAAACATGTTTCTAGGATCTTTTCAATCCTAATCATCAAACTCATCTGTTCTAAGCATAATGCGGCTATTCTAAACATGAGTAGCCTATAAACATTCAAGAACCATCATCCAACATACACAACACATACGAGTATCACACATAAACTTTTGTAAAATCTTGTTAATACGTTTTCAGCCCCAAAGATAGTTTAAAACATGTAAAAACCGGGGTCTAGAACTCCTGGTGCAACTTGGGTGTTCTTCCTTTTTAACCCGCTTGCAAAGAGTTCAAACACCTTAAAACAACACCAAAAACACACACACCCGAGCACAAACACAACCCATAAGCACATAAACACATAACCGGGATAAAACCCGTCATAAAAACATAAAAACCATGGATTCTTACCTTGAATTCACCTTTCTTCTTCAATCGTAGAATTCTCTGCTCTCTCTCTCCAAAACCAAGGAAAATGGTGGAGTGAGGTGAGGGTGGGCAGCCATACCCACCTTTACACCAACTTTTGAAAGCTTTGTCCTTTTTGGACACTTTTAGTCCCTCCACTTAGACTTTATTGCCTTTCTTGCTTTTATTCTTTATATCTTGACTTTTAAAAATAACCGGGTGTTACAAATCTTCTTACTCTCTTTAGAAGGATAGTGACCCTTCTTAGAATACTCTTCTTCAGTCATCTCAGAGGCATTCTCCACTATCACTTATTCATCCTTTTCAGTCAAGGGGTCTATGAGAGGAAGCTCATCTTCATAAGTTCCACACCTAGGATATCTTACAAACAAAATGGTGCTTGGATGAGCTATCTCACTAGATCCTAGTCCCTGCTTATTCTGATAACAAACTTTTGCATGAAAAAATAAGGATATGATGTTCTTGAAGGTTTATTCTTCAAGAAAACATTTTTCTGCCTTGACTTTGCTGGTCACAAGCTCAACCTGGCATTTAGTCAACTTGGTTATGAGATCTTTGATCTGAGTCCTATAGTTGGCGTGTTAATGTTTAAGAACTGAAGTAGTTTTCTCTAAGTTCTCTATTTTAAGTTTAGAATCGTTTTTAGATCTTTTGAAATAAGATTTTAAGATTTTTAAGGACTCAAGATCAGATCTCATCTCTATGTTGTAGGACAGGTATTTGTTACCTTTAGCAATACATTCAGGTGTAGAGATATGTTCCAATACCTTTCCTTCATCATGGTCAACCATTAGTTCTTGGTTTGGAGATACATCTTCACCTGAAAACTCCAATCAAAGCCTCCTTTTTCAACAACAACTACAGGTTGCTAGTTTGGCTTCTCATTCTAGGTGACTTTCTCAGTGAAGTTTGGTTTGGTTTATGCTTGGCCACCATCTATCCTTGGTGCCTTGCACTCTCTTGAAAAGGGGCATCTAGTTATAGTTTTAACACTTGACTTTGCTTTTATCCAGCCCAAACTTTCTACTGGTTGCATTGCTTGGAAACTTCCTTCTTGTCCTTTTGTAGAACTTCTTGACTCTGTGAGTGAAAAGAGCCATCTGCTGGACTATTTCCATATATTCCAAATCATCTAGATGGATACAGTCCAGGTATTCAAGGGTGAATAGAAAGTTGCATGAGCTTTCATCAGATGACACAAAGGCATGTGAAGAACTTGTCTCTTGGAATGGGCTTCCTTGAGTGTAGCTTTCTCTTGGTTTCTCCAGAAAGGTGGTGAGAGGACCCTTCTATGCTATCCCTTTTCGGGCTGAACTCATTTGATTGTTGTAGTTACTAGATGAACCTTGCATTTTGATCTCCATCTGGTATCCACTGAGAATACCATACAACTCAGTCAAAGAGAGAGTCTTAAGGTTCTCAGTTCTCTTGATAACAACATAGTAATGTTTACATTGCCTAGGAAGAGAGGACATAAACTTCCTTGCAATATCCCTGTTTTCAAGAGTCACTCCAACATCCACTTGAGTGTCTACAATCTCAACATACCTGAAGTATTGTTGAGTCATGGTTTCACTTGTTTTAAAGGTGAAGTTTTCAAATTGTCGCTTCAGGTGATCCTTGATGAAACCTTCCATTCTTTCGCACCAAGTGTCAAAGTCTTCAATAATGCTCAGTAGGGACTTTGTCATGGTTCCAATTTCCATATCAGCTTTAGTGATAGCTACCATTTTAGATGTTAAGTATTTTGTGTGTGAGAGGGATCTAAGATAGTAAGATCTTACAATCAACAGCCTGGAATGCTCTGATAGCAATTGCAGGACCGTTTAAGGGATTGGTCACTTACAACACAACACACAATAAGGAGAGTTAATTTAGAACACTTAATAGATCAAATGGAGAACTGCCAACCAGTCACCTTGATAGTCACCTTAATACTAAGTAAAACAAGTAATAGAAAGATAGAACAAGAACAATAACAAATAATACAAGTGTTTTGGTTTTCAAGAATGATGTATATTGATCTCAAGTTCCTTACAAGTGTTTACAAAGAATACAAGGATTAAATATTACAAGGGACCTGAGATACTTTATACTACATCTTACAGCCGACCATACTTTGAAGGCTAGTTGGATATGTGATCTTGACAACAACAAAGTCAATGTAGAGTCAAAAGGCAGATTGCCTTTTGACTAGTAACTATGACATGCCATAGCTCACATCCTAATATATTACAAAAAGGATAAAAGTACATAAACTAGAAAGTAGCAAACATAAGACCTTAATGTATAATTTACCAAAAGCATGGACCTTTCACCAATTTGTGAAATTTGGTGAGTCAATCAGAGTTGTAGCGGAAAGGTGCTCCAACTTTATGGTAAAAGTTACATCATATAAAGCATGTACTCAAAAGTCTTCGGAAGAAATCTGTCTTCCTAAACTGGCTTCGAAAGATTTTCTCTCTGAAGCTTCGGAATACTTCATGTTTGGCTTTGAAAGATATGGTCTTGGCTTTGGAAGATTTCATACTTAGAATGTTTTCTAATACAGAGAGTGAAACTTCCAAAACATTCTACTTTAGCACTTGATGCATGTATGCAGGACAGACTGTTTAGATGTTTTGGGTTGCATCATCCTTATATGAATCCTTACAAAGTTGTTATGCGCCTAAACACTTAAGGTAAATTTCAGATGATTTTAACACTTCAAGCCCCTAATTCATCATCTTCATAACAACCTGATCTTATCAAATTCTTCAAAACTTTATCAATTGATTTGAAAATTTTCAATCATATAGCATATATACCGATAATCAATCCTCAATCATCAATTCTCTCAATTAACAATAATATATCTGAATTATGTTTAAATTTGAGTTTGAATACGAAGAACACTTTTGCACACAAATCTGATAAAAATTTAGATCTGAATGTGTGAAATCACTCAATTGTGATTCAATTCATGTTTCTAATGATGAAACACAACTGAAACCAACAATTAATTGATCAATTGTTATCAAACACATATTCAAGTGATTCATAGTGCTTAAAAGTTGATTTTAAGCTCCAAATCATTGAACCGAAGGCTCTAATACCATTTGGTAGGTTCAAATGGATCGATCCGTGTTGATTATATGATGCAATATTAATTATATGATCTATGTAATCAAACAAATGCAAATACTTCAAAATTCATAGAGATTTCATTGATAGTAATGCAAACAGATACAATGTACAATGAGTGAGTTCTAATGATATTCTCCAAAGTCTACCTCCACAAAATACATAATATCCTATTTATACTAAAAAATAAAAACTAGGAACATATATTTACAAAATAAATCCCTATACTATGAGAAACACAAAAAATAAAGACTAAATGCTAATTTTCAAGAGCTCCAACAATTTTTAGAAAAATGGTTTTTATAAATTAAATGTAAACTAAAATAAATAGCCAAAACATAACAAATAACCAACAAATCAACAAACTATAGAGAAATCAAATAGAATGGAAAGCAACTACCTAGGTCAAGAATCCAATCTCTAACTCACAACTTTTAGAATCAGGCAATGGAATGACTACTAGGTTCCCAAAAATACGACCAACTCAAGAAAATCTTAAAAAATGTTAGATCACCTCCCAGTCTCACTAACACCTCTTAGAAGTTACTATGGGACGTGTAAATCATTGGTTACTAGTTTGGATCACCTCCTGCTCTAACCTCACTAGGGGATGCTAAGGTACTCAAATGACTCTCTCACCTCCCGGTCTCACTAATCACAACACACCATAAAGTATAAAGGAGTAATCTAAGGTTGTTAATAATAACTCAAATTTGCTAGAAAATTAGGGTACTAAGTGAGGATCTCCTCCCAAACTCACCTTTACCTAAAAACCTAAGAACTAGACAAATCGACACCCTATCTCCTCCCAGACTCAAGAGCGGCAAAACACTAAATTCAAAGATTCACACGGTTGCTTATATGGATATCAAATACAAGAAACCATTAGATTTTTACTAGTAATACAAAGTCTATAAATATCATGTAAAAACCAAGATTTGAAACTACTAAAGCAACAAATCAAAGTAACATGCAAAGCAACTCATACAAGTCAATCTCTTCATGTACTCAAGAGCGGCAAAACACTAAATTCAAAGATTCACAGGGTCGCTTATAAGGCTATCTAAGACAAGAAACCACTAGATTTTTACCACTAACACAAAGTTTATGGATATCACGTAAAAACCTAGATTTGAAACTACTAAAGCAACAAAAATCAAAGTGACACACAACTCATACAAGTCAATTACTAAGAGCATTTAAACGCATCATCATCATCAAGACAAAGATGTTTTACCAAAACATTAAACCATATTTGTTCATAGCCAAAACTAAACATTATAAATCATAAATATTCATCACTACAACCTAGGTAGCATAAATTTTTAGTCACTCATCATGTTTAAAACGTAAAACATAATCAAATTAGTAGCAAATATGGCTGAAAATAAATGTTTATCGAAAGAATAATGAATTAAATACATAAGAAGTATGAAAACCGAACCCAAGCCTTTCGTTTCTTTAATTCCTAACTTCTACGACTTCAAAAACAATCCAGAAACACTCCTTAGATGTATTTTCTCATCCCAAGAATGATCTTTTTTGTTCCAAGAGTCTCTTCAAGTCGTATGGTTGCTACTAGGTCAAAAAAATGCTGAAAATTGTTTAAAAAACAAAGTTAACATGACCCAGGTCTTTTTTATGCTTTCTATGCCGCTACTATATGTCTTGAGGAGCCTAGGCATGCGCCTAGGTCTATTCTGATTGTTTTGGGCAACGGTTTGGCCTTTTTTCCTGCTAGGTTGGGGGCTTGCTATTAGGCTACTAGCTACTAATGCGCTCTTGTTGACTTCTTATGTTGTTGTGGGCCGAAAATTATTAATGTTGTTGTTTTATTTTTTTATATTGTTTAACAACTAATACTTTTAATTTTTCACATTCTCATGCTCCTCTCTGGACGTTTGTGACTTGATAATATCTTCATGGTTTGATTCCTTCCTCTCAAACCCGTATAAAAATATATAAAATATATAAAATAACTAAAAAACAAATAGAAACCAATAGAAAACTGAAGACAGACAAATAGATATCAAAAGCTAATAAAATCTAATAAAAACTAATAAAATAAATATACAAACTACACGAAAAAGTAAAATGTGTTTTACAACACATCAACCCCTAGTTTTCTAATATCAATCCAACAAGTTATATGATCACATCAATAATTACTACACAAGCACTTAAATAACTAATTTTCCCAAAGTAATATCCATATGATCTAGCCATTTTGTTCTAACACATTAAATGATCCAACAACTAATCTTGCATGATCCTAACACAACATACATGCTCAAAACATGGATACTCACCGATCAGATTAATTAAGTTTTCTCTTTAGGAAAGTTATATCCTATAACCTAAATTTCATCAATATAACCCAAATTTCATCAAAATCAATCATTGATTCATCATTTATATTTTTAATCTAATTCATAACAGTCACTAGAACACAAAAAACAACATAGGATCAAAAAATATCAAGTTCTTGAAAATTAAAGTTTCTACTTCAAGTATGCTATGAACTAGACGTTGAAATCATGATTTCAATGCATAATCCACAAAATCATCAACAATACTATCGAACTAACATAATAGCATCATCCAATAAGATCAATTTCATGTTATTTTGCAATATTGTGTTAGGGTTTATTCATAATCACAGAAACAATGAAAAACTTGTTAGAGAACTCACCTTATACGCGTTATTGATCGACTATTAGTCTTGCTAAAATGTTGTAATGATCGAAACCAAACAAAATCGAATGATTGTGTGTTGTTGAGGCTTGAAATTGCAAAGGGATAGGGGTTGTGATGCTCTCGGCCGCAAAAAGGGTCATGGGGGTTAGAGTTTCTAATTTTTGGTATTTATACATACCAATATTTCCTTTCTAATATGTTTTAATTTTATGAATTATAAAAAAAATTTGAATTAATTCTTATTTCATAATGTTAAATCTTATAAACCGACAACCAACGTGAAAATCAAATGATAGCCACCATTTCTGAAAATTGTATAATTCATATAGTCGCATGTTAAGACGTAATTTATCAAATAACACTTACCATATTGATTCACGTAATCATATAATAATAATCAAAATTATTAAATCAAGTTAATATTTGTTTAACCAACATTATTTATTTGTTAAGTGACCAATGTTTAAGGACAACTAGTATACGGTTATGACACGTGTACGCAAGATTTAGCAAATCTAACAAAGTTTTGGTACCGGAAAATTATTGGATGTCACACTATTAACCTTTAAAACTGATTTTTGGGTTATAACATATTCAAGGGAATTAAACATGTGTAATTGGGATTTACAATAGGATTTTGTGTTCTTTTAAAGCTATACGAAGACACTTTTATTGTAGGTTGATCATGGAACATGTCTAATTATCTTGAATATCCCAAATCTACAATACTTTAGGATTCAAAGATTAGGAGTTACATGATCATGGGTATGAATGATCATGAGCATAAGGGATTAAATTAAGGGTGTTTATGTTTGTTATTTTGCTTAGTGATATGGTAGATTCTAGAGCAGCTTGTGAATGCAAAAAAATCCTTAAGGTTGTCGTAGTATGTACCTTGTGAAAATAAATTTACGGAAGAATGTTGATTACAATAAGCATTTGACCAACTTTTGACGACTTATATTTTTGTGCTTTGGCATAATTTTTTTGTTTTTTATAATGGAAATAGGTTTAGTTGAAAAGATGATTGAATGCTTGAAGCAAAGAAAAAAGTATGAAAGAGTTCTAATAATGATAAAGGATTATAAATGGGTGAAAAGTTTGAAGTATGGAAAAGAAGAGCAAAGGTGATTGTAGAACTAAAGTAGCACATGAAAAATATAAAACAAAGAACAAAGAAAGGGAGAAGGCTAGCTTCTTGATTGTAGTAAAAATAGTTCAGCTTGATTCAAGAACCATGTAAAATGAAAAGACATAATTACTTCTTCATCAACATTTAGATTTAACAAAAGTTAGAGTCTTATACTAAAAAGGAAAGATATATTAAATATAAATATCTTTACTGTATGTTTTAAGAACTAAGAGCTAAATTGCTATTTAAATGAAACCATAGAGACCAAAATGAAAATTTCATTTAAAAGTTATAAGAGAAAAATATGAAAAAAACATAGCATTTTGAATGATTCACTTATCATAACTTGGATTGTAAATAAAAAAGATGGATAAGAGAATAAGGGCATATTGTCATGACCCGTCTAAAATCAAGTCGTTTATCCCGTATTCCGGAAGATTTCGGACATGTATAGATACGTCTAGAGCTGCCCGGAAGTCTTCAGAACAACCCACACATTTTTGGACTAACATAGCAGCAATGGGGCATCCTAGAACAACCTTGAAACTTGCCAAGAAAGGCCTAGAAATGTCAAGTCATGGAGATGCTAAGAAAGCTCTAGAAAGGCCCTAATGTTAAGCATAAAAATCTGAATATTACCTTGTAAATATCTAAGATATTTAGTTGTTAACAAACTCTAAATTATAAATGATCTAGACACGTGAAGTAGTATAAATAGGAGATGTAAGGCACATTTAGAGGTGCCCAAGCCATAAACAAGTCTTGTGTAAAACATGTGTACAAAGCACTCTTGTGAACATCCTTGTAAGCACAAGAGTTGGAATCAGAGCAACGTCGATTAACAGGGATGGTGATTGATCCAAGGAAGGTTGTCGATGATTAAGGAAACTGTTGGTCCATTTGATCGTGTTTCAGTACAATTGTTATGTTCAATCGTTCAATATCAGAAACAAATGACAAATAACGAAGATGAAGAGAATGATCACAACCACAATGTATTCAAATATAAACAATAAGGAACCAATACAATCAAAAGAAACAAAGCTCAAATGTATTTCAGTAGAATAACAGCTTACAGTAGTCTCTTGCAACACAAATATTCGATTAGGGTTTTGCAAGGATACACAACATGAGCAAGATCAAAACTATATATAGAAATCATAGTTTCGCTAACAGTTTCGCTGTCAGCGAAACTATGCTACTGAAAACTATAGATTTGCCGGGTAAAAACAACAGTTTCACCAGGTGAACTAAACAACTAACTATGAGCGAAACTGCAGTTTCACTCATAGTTTTGCTCGACAGCAAAACTAAACTAAATAAGCAACAAAAAAATATACTAACATTAAACCTTTTATAAGGAATGCAAACAAAATCTAAACTAAAGTGAGTCCAACCTATACATGATCTTCAATACTCCCCCTTGGTTGGACCTCACTGTCTTTATCATTCTTGATTTGTCTGATCGGCTTCAATCTTTACCGCTCACTGTGATGATTCTTTTCCAGTTCCTGCAACATCATCGTTGGAAGCTTCAGCCACTGATTCTCCCTGGTCAGCTCCTGCATCATCAACTACTTTTGCATGTGCACTAGCTTGAGAAAACTTCTTGGTGAGATCCTACATATCTATTCTATCTCATCTTTTGCCCTTACTTTCTCAGCTAGCTCTTTCACTTCTGCTCTCACTACTCTTACTTTATTAACAATGGTCATGAACAAACTGGCTTCTTTTCTAGTCTCCTCCCCTGCACCTGCCTTAATATGGTTGTCACAAAGAGTCACCAAATCTTCATTACAGAAAGTAAATATCTCCATGGGGTCAAACAATCTATATTCAACTCTACCCTTCACTCTGATCACCGTCTCCCCTGTGTTGTTGTCATAGAACCATTTTTCAAACTTTTGTAATCTCGGGGGTTGAGGATCCGACAACCTTATCTTATTCATTGTTCTTGGGGATTTCACCCTTAGCACAGTCTTCCTTTTACCAGTCTCCCTGTCTTTATCTTTCTTTGACCTTCTACGTTTAGCCTTCATAAAACCAAACAACTCAAAATTATCATTCAATCCATTCTTTATTTCCATCTCCAGCAACATAGTTTTTTCACTTAGATCATCATTAGTAATGGCAGGACCACCAATCTTCTTAAATCTCATTTTGGCAAGGCCTTGAATGCCTTCCTCTTATCCATGTATGTAATACCTCCCCCTCCCTATTGATCATAATATCTTGAGGTTGGGGTTAAACTTCCAACTGATGATTTTCTTATTAGCCTCTTCTTACTTAGCCCTTGTAAATTTTGAAAAAAAGGAGTTAGCCCTTCAATCTCCTTCTCCTACACAAACCAATCATCCTTTAACATCTCAAACATATTGTTCTCGTCATCTCCTTTCTTGACTACATAGGTTAGTGGTCTTTTGTCCACTTCATAATATTTGGGCTCAGAGTCATAATCGACTAACTACTCATCTTCTTCTTCTTCATCCACCAATCCTTTCTCAACAGACTTCTCAACACCTTCAGTTTGTTTAGGGAACATCTCTTCTCCGTCAAATCATCAATGTCCATCCTATATCCACAAAACAACTTCAAACACCTGCTCCACATTTTCTACATTCACATTCCTTCCTTCCTCATTCTCTCTCTCAACCATTTGCCATACACCAGAACCCCCTGCCTCTTCGGTCGTAGCACCAGACGTGCCCTCTCCTGCTCGAGAAGATGTACCCAAATTTCTAAATAGGTATCTGGAGGTGTCAGTCAAATCATCTAACTCAGGTTGAGTTAGCTGATTAGGCAGGCCAACATCTATCTTCAATTCATTCACCTCAGTCAGTAGTCTTTTTAGCAATCTTTGATGATCCATCATCAAGCTTGTCATACCTTCAATCATCTCGTCCTTCCGTTTTTCCCTCAGTTCTTGATTACTAAGTTTTCTCTTAGTCATGCTCAACTCCTTAGCAAGAGAAGAGTTGAGGTTTCTGATCACGTCCTCATCCGAACCTGCCCTTTCCTCCCTCCTCAGGGGCTTAGTGAAAGATTGATGTCTATGTTTGGTTCTCCTCTTAGTCTTTCCCCCATCTACTTTCTTCTTAGATCTTTTTCTTTCTCGACTCTGGCTTCCTCTGCCATCTCATGAACTTCCTCCTCAAAATCATAATCTTTCTCTTTTGCGTACTTCTTCCTTTTCTTAACAGCTCCAATCTGTTTTAGTCTAGTTCTTCTACTCTTTTCTCCTCCGACTCATTACCCTTCTGATGTAATTCCATCATTCTGGAGGGTCCATGTTTTTCCAAAGGTGAGTGATCTTCCCACTAAAGTCATGTCTAATAGCATAGCAATCTGCATATATACAGGTGTTCATCTGTACCAATCTCTTCATCTCTCGATATCTTAAAATATTAGGAATAACATCAACTATAATCATGTGAATGAATCTAGGGTATAGAAACCACTTGTCCTTCTTCAGTGACATTACATTCTCAGCTATACAGTCAAAAATCAGTCTTGTAATGTTGGCCCTCTGTCCTCTACAGCAAATTACCATGGCTTTAGCCTAGTCTAAGTTTAGCCCGTCTGATTCACCTTTTCGGTGATCAGAGCACATAATAAATACGTGGGCTATATATCTGCACTCCTTGGAGAGAAAGGATTTTTCAATTTCCTTTCTCGTGCCAAATGGAGGACCATCATATCCCATAGACCTAAAAGCATCAAACACCTCCTGATCTAATAGTATCACCTCCTCTCCAGTATCCTCATCAAGTAATAATCATGTCATTCTCCATCACTCTAGCCATAATCCTCTGAGGATTGACTCTCATGTCATACTCTACAGTACGCAAGAAATCTCGAATGTGTAAGTCATATATGGTAGAAGAATGTAAGATCGCGTAGGTGATTGGAGATCTCTATAGCCAACGAATGGAGTCTCTAAACCTAGGTGCCTTGGGATGAGACTCATCTAGAAGAGTTGTAAAATTATTCCTCTCGTCAAATCTGAGGTTAGCCATGTAACCTGAAAAGCAGATGAAACACATTAGGACGATATATTAAAAGGTAATATTAAAGAAAAATAATTAAAAGAATAAAAATGAATAATAATCTATTTAAGTTAGCTAGCCAAAATTATGTTTCGTTGGATGAAAACTTAGTTTCAGCAAGCGAAAATGTAATTTCGGCATCAGTTATGGGGCAGTTTCGGCAATACAGAGCAGTAGATTCATCAGGCCAAAACTATAGTTTCGACACAGTGAAACTGAATTGTGATCAGCGAAACTATTAAGTTCGCTCGGTGTAAGGCCCCAATCCTGGGACGCTTACAACTGGTAAATCATCGCACATAAAACATACACAAACATCATCATCATATAGGGCAACATCATACATACATGCCCCTCTTAACATCTATGACCTCAAAAGTCAACTTACATGAATCCCCGGGAACATCTCAAGTCAAAGCCTACATTCGTCTTTTTCTCAGAAAGTCGGAAAAAGTCTAAGTGTTCATCTGCATTTACTATAGTTCATCCGCATTTACCATAGTTCATCCGCATTGGTCTTACTTCATCTGCATTTCCCCTTACTTAGTCAATATTCATCCGCATTTCACAGACTTAGTCAATGTTCATCCGCATTGACTTACCCCATCCGCATTGACTTACTTCATCTGCAGTGACTTACTTCATCCGCATTGACTTACTTCATCCGCATTGACTTACTTCATCCGCATTGACTTACTTCATCCGCATTGACTTACTTCATCCGCATTGACTTACTTCATCCACATTGACTTACTTCATCCGCATTTCCATACTTAGTCAATGCTCATCCGCATTGACCGCATCTGCATTAACTGTTCATCCGCATTTACTTACTTAGCAGTTAATACTCATCCACATTAACTGTTCATCTGCATTTACTTACTTAGCAGTTAATACTCATCCACATTAACTGTTCATCCGCATTTCTTCCCATTGCTCATCCGCATTAACCTTCCAACACTTATGCGGATTCTAATACTTAGCATATGAGCCTTAAACATCATATTTCAATTTCAAATCACTGTTCATCATGTTCTAAGCTTAAATCATACATCCTAAGTCTTAGAAACATCCTCATACATCATCAAGCATGAACATAATCATACATCACATCATACATTCAACATATACCAAATGAAACATATGGGTCCGAAACCCAGTTTAATGAAAACATACATTCATGCATTTCCAGCTCCAAAATTAGTTCAAAAGGGTAAAAGAGGGGTCCTAGAACTCACCTTTGCAGCTCTTGAGTATGGCTTCTTTCAAACTCGTTTGCAAATTGAATCCAACCGCCTAGAAACCCACTAAAAACATACCCGAACACATATAATCACACATAAGCATAAACCCGATAACATAACCGGTTAAGAACACCATAAAAACATGAATTCTTACCTTAAATTCGAATTCTTTCTAGTTCTTCCTTCAAAACCGAGAGTTTGCTGCTCCCAGCTACTCTCTCTCTAATACCCGAAGATCAGTGATGTATGTGACATATGGGCGGCCATACCACCTTTTACACCCACTTTTCAAACATTTTGTCCTTTTGGACACTTTTTACCCCTAGACTTGGGTTTTATTTCTTTTACTTTTTTTCTTTCACTTTATTCATTCTTTCCTTGACTTTAAAATAACCAGGTGTTACACTCGGACATCATAACTACACAGTTCGCTGAAAAACCTTTGAACTTTCGTTTAGTTTCGCTGGACTATTAATACTTTCGTAGCAAGAACTGCGAAGGTATCGAAGAGTCAAGAGAGTCCATAAAGATATGATTAAACCAAGATTAAACTAAATTCCATGGTTCGAAATTAACATTTGAATAGAAAACAAGAGTCAAATGAGAATCAAAAGTGCAAACTCTCAAAATCGAAATAAAAGGACACGGGAGGGTTCACAATGACATACAACGATGATAATGTGAAAATAAGTGGTAATCGCATAAATTGAGTTATATAGGACATAGTTCCGCAGGCAGCGAAACTATAGTTTCGCCCGTATAACCTCTTGTCGAAACGACCATGCGACGTGCGAAAGAACCGGCGAAGCTATAATTTCAACCAACGAAAGTATAATTTCGCTGGAGACTTAAAAAAATATTCTCTATTTAAAATAAAATAAAGAAAAATTATGTAGAAGAGAACTAAAACAAAATACAATAAACATAATAAAAGAAATAAAAAAATATGCCCCACTAGACCTTACCATATTTCACGTAATTTTTAAACAAAATCAAACAGTAGAAAAGGATATGAACGAGAAGCTGAAAATATTTTTTGGAGAGTCGAAGTTTGGCGGGATTGTTGATATACATGTTCCTTTAAATCCATGCTTTCTTCGTTTCAACAAGCATACCGCAACTACTGTTATTATGTTTTGATTCTTTTAAATAAAACATTGAATAACTCAGTCCCCATAGATATTTTGAACTAATGAGATGCTCTGCTTGACAATTCTTCTCAGAAGCAAAAAAGGTCCTTTTCCAAAAGAAGTAAAGCTCTTAAAGACATCAAATGATGAGAGCTCCAGGTCTACACTTACGTATAACAGAGGAGATAATCAATTGGGTTTTACGGATGAGAGCTTCAGGTATATACTTACGTATAACAGAGAAGTTCATCATCTAGTGCCGATGAGAGTTCTAGGTCTGTACTATCGTACAGCAGAGGAGATCATCACTCCAAGTCAATGTTCTCACATAGCAGAGGAGATAAGCACCAGAAATAATATAACTATGAGCTTTTTAGATGCTAAGAAAGAGTAAGCATGTAACTTTTGAGACAGGGTGGAAGATCAAGGCCCAAAGATACTTTAGATAAGAATAACTCAAAACAGAGATATCATGTTCTCAATCCCTTTTGAACAAGGACTAGAAACTTTGTGAAGGCCATAAAATTTTTAAAGGGATTATCTGAATCATCAAGTTTCTTGTTATATTAGTTAAGCTACAAGATTACTATTTACTTTGCTTTCAGGTTAAACCTATCAAGCAAATCCCAACACAATACCATTGACCTCCTATACATTGTCCAGGCTTCTCATTTTATTTTGAAAAAGAAAACAAAAAGAACATTTAATATATATATTCTCTCCCGAAATTTCTACAAATAAGCAAGATGTAGAAATTTATTATTTAGCTATATATCACTATTATTTTTTTTATCATTTTTTTAGTTTTTTATGTGAAAGATGAGGAAGGGCTATGGAGCAAGCAGAACTAGAAAGAAAGAAAAAAATAAAGAAAGAGAAATAAATAATATGTACATGATAATATTCTAAGAAAAAGGAGTTTAAAATGATATTAATTCTAACATAGAGATCAATTCATAAAAATGAGGTTTATCAAACGTTTTAGTGAAAAGATCAGCCTCTTGATTTTTTGTGTCAATGAGAATAATATCAATAAAACCTTTTTCCTAAGCATCACGAACTACATGAATCTATGTCTCAGTGTGCTTGGTGCGAGAATGATGAATAGTATTCTTGGCAATGTCAATAGCTGCTTTGTTTTCATAGAACAACTGTGTATGGAGAAAGTTGATCGAGTAGTCAATCATCCGATGTTGTATACAGAGCACTTGAGAGCAACAGCTAGAAGCGACAATGTATTCTGCTTCTCCTATAGAAAGAGAAATAGTGGTTTGTTTCTTGCTCTGCCATGAAACCAGATGATTTCCTAAGTACTGACAACCTCCGGTAACCAACTTTTTGTTTAACCTACAACCATTAGAATCCTTATCAGAATAAGTATGTAAATCAAAATTCCCACCATAAGGATACCAAAGCCCTAAACGAGAAAATCCTTTAAGATAACGAAAGATTCATTTTACAGCCTTTTCATGAGACTCTTTTGGGCATATTGGTATTGAGCACAATATCCTACAACGAAGGTTATATCAGGATGACTGGCTGTAAGATACATAAGAGAACCGATCATTGATCTATAGAGATGAAGATCAACAGGTTTCCCATTCTTATCAGGAGTGAGGCAAGTTTGAACAGTGAAAGGAGTGAGTTTAGCAGAGGCATCATCCATCTTGAATTTCTTTAGAATTTCTTAATATACTTCTCCTTATGAATGAGAATTCCCTCAAGCTTTTGTTCAACCTGCAACCCATGGAAAAATCACATCTCCCCTATCATGCTCATTTCAAAACAACCACGCATGACTTCCTCAAATTCCCAACACAACTTCGGATTGGTGGAGCAAAAAATAATATCATCAACATAGACTTATACAATTAGCATCTCACCACCCACTTCCTCCTTGAATAACGTCATATTAATGGTGTCACTAGAAAAACCATTGCTAAGGGATATTGTGTTAAAGTCTCGTACCAGATCCGAGGTACCTGATAAAGACCATAAACGGACTTATCAAGATTGTAGACTTTATTAGGAAAGTCTGGATCCTCAAACCTTAATGGTTGACACATGTATATCTCTTCATCAATATCTCCATAAAGAAATGAACATTTGACATCCATCTGATAGACTTTGAAGTACTTGTGAGTGCCATGTGCCCGAAAGATCCAACTAGCTTCAAGACGGGCTATAGGGGCAAAGACTTCCATGTAGTCTATCCCTTCCTCTTGAGCAAAGCCCTAAACCACTAATCTGGACTTATTCCTTACCACAATGCCACGGTCATTGGCTTTGTTCTTGAACACCCATTTCGTGCCAATTGGGCATTTATTTGGTGGAAGATCAACCAAGGTCCTCACTTTGAGTTTCCTAAACTGCTGAAGCTGTATTGTATCAATTCAACCCAACAAGGATCCTGAAGAGCGGCATGAACATTTTTTGGGACGATTTGGGATATAAAACAAGAGAATAGACATAAGTTAATCAAACCAGATTGACTCCAGGTCTGAAATCCATCGGTGATAAATCCAATGATGTTATCATGGGGATGATCATTCAAAGTTTTGAAATATATGGTAATGGGTAGGATATTTGAAAATGGTTAGTTGATAGGTTGTTCATAGGTAGATGGAGGTGAGGAAGATAGTAAGGTATAGTCAATTGGAGAATTGGGTGGTACAGGCTGAGATGAGATAGATGTAGGTGACGAGGGAGGAGATGCAGAAAGACATGGAGGTGGAATGGCAAAAGATGATGATGAAGATGCAATGTCAATTGATGTAGCATCGTTAGTTGATGTATTAGGGGAGCTTGAGGAATGACATGTAATGGATTTGGAGGGATGATATGTCACACCCTAACCTAGACGGCAAAATCGTCGAGATGCGAGGGTTTAGATTGTTTATAGCCACATAACGCTATCTTTAAATGTAAATATTATTATCATAACTTTCAAGTGAAAATACAACCATAAGTCTCAACATGAAATAAGTCAAAAAATAAAACAAAAACAAACCAAAACTCTTTATTCATTATCTTGGGTCCAAATCCTAGATTTAAGCAACTTCAAATGATGACTTCATACTTAGGCATTAACTGAAACATGTTAAAAATAAAGGGTCAACTATAAAGTTGGTGAGTTTCCAAGGGTTTTACATACATAATAAATCAAAGGTTACAGGTAGCAATTCATGTCATAGGTATGAGTTAGTAAGTTTATAGAACAGGTATAGCTACAACCAAACCTTGACTTGATTAAAAGTTTATATGATTGGCTAAGTGTACTTGGTTCCCATGATGAATAAGTCATACGTCATCAGGAGCCGGCAATACATCGGCTTTAGCACCAAATAGGCTTGTCAGACACAAAGATCTACGACGTCGCCAGGCTAGCAATAGTTAATGATTGTAAACAAAATACGTATCTCATATAAGACTTACAATAACACAAAAACCATGACAAATAAAAGTATGAATTGCAAGTGGTTTACAATATTTAAACGTTTACAAGTGTATGTTGATAAGATTAACATGTTTCACCCCAAAACGGTGTGAAATAATGTAAAAAAGGGACAAGAAAACTCACATGATTGATAAGTATATAATCTGTGACTAAATAAAATAGTAAGCGATGTTCCAAAGTAATCATTCACAAGTACCAAAATTTATATATATTTATAAGATTTAGGTTAATAATAAGGTTAACGATTTAACACGAACTACGGCATTAAAATTTGGGGATTTTTATAAAGTTAATAATTCTTATAAAAATACCATTCATGAAATTTATAAGATTTATTTTTAAAAAATTTGATCCTTTGTAAATAACTTGTGATTTTATTTATAAAATATATTTAAACTCTATACTTATCATGATAAATCCTTAAACAAAGATAACATAAGGTTCAATATTAATTTAATAACTTAAAGTATTATGTAACAATCTAAAAAAATATTTAGTTATAACATTGTAAATAATTTTTTTATATTAGAATACTAAAATGTTTTACAAGAATAGATTTTTCAGAAATATTTAGATGACTTTAAAAATATTTAAAGTTTATAAAAGTTATTTTTATATTTATTATAAATTTTCATAATAAAAATAAAGCCAAGAAGGCTTCAAAAAAATTACTTGAGTGAACCAGGGCCTTGGCCGTGGTTAACTTTAGTTTTAAAATGTTAAGAATACAAATTCAGAAATTTCTCCGAATCACATAAACCCTAAATTTGTTTAGATCCAAATTGAAGCACCAAACGATCATGTGAATGTTGATAACCATGGGACTTTTGTTCCTTATGTATAAACGAGTTTGTTTGTGTATTTAATTTATCCCTTTGTTAGTGGATTGGAATTGCACGAGACGAAGAACCGACCGCGACCACGTACGGCTCCATCGATGCCCAAATGATGATATTAAACGAATTCGTTGCACAAAAAACTTCCAATAGCTCTAGAGGTCAAAAGCCCTCTATAAATTGTAGGTTAGTAAACTCGAAAAAAGGTCTTCGAATGGGTTGTAGGTAGCAGGTGAGGAGATGATCGAAGGAGGTGTTTATGTTTGATTTAGGTGGAATTCCGAGTTGTGAATGTTTAGGAACATATAGATGATTGTTTATGTTTGATTAATTTGATTATTATTAGAGTTTAATTGACGGACAGTTAAAGAATTGATGTCGAGTGGTTACCAAACTCAATTGACACCTTCAATCTCGAATTAATGCTCATCAAGCATTCGAATCAGTTTTAGGAAGTGGTTAGTGTCGATTAGGCTTAAAATTCAGGGGTATGGGTTGGTTTGGGTGGTCGCCGGGGTCGCGCTGTGGCTTGCCGGCATGTAGTCGGAAAAACAGGGTGAGGAGAGGGTGGTTTGGGTTTTCTTTTAATAATTACACAAACATCCCCTGTAGTTTAAAGTTTGTTATTTTATGATAGAAACTTTAATTTCAAGTTTCATAAATTACATAAATACCCCTAAACTTAATTTAAGTTTAAATTTTAACTAATTTATTAATTTGTAAGCTTTTATAATTATTATTCTTATTATTAATATTATGGTTACTATTACTTTAGTTGTTATTATTGTTATTTTTATTATAATCTATTATTATTATTTTTATTATTACTAACATTATTATTATTATTATATTATTATTATTATTATTATTATTATTACTAGTGTTTAGCAAATTAATTTATTAACTTCCGATTTAACTCAACATGCATAACAAGCCCTCAAAGTTTCATAAATTGCATAAATGGCCCTTACAAGAAATTAACAAAGTTCGCTTTTAATTTAACAAAAATACGAGATGTTACAGTCTCCCCAACTTATAAAAATTTCGTCTCGAAATTAAGAATGAAACTATACGAATAAAAACAAGTATTTCTTCTTCATGTGCTCCTCACGTTCCCAAGTAAACTCAGCGCCATGTTTATTCTCCCAACGAACCTTGGCAATTGGAGTAGTTGTGGTTCTAGTTTCTTCATAATGCGGTCCATGATTTCAACAGGTTTCTCAACAAAGTGCAATGACTCGACAATCTGGATATCTTCCAATGGGACATGCAGACTTTCGTCACCCAAACACTTTCTCAAATTTGAGACATGGAAACAGGATGAACTCCACTAAGGTTGGAAGGTAGTTCCAGTTTGTAAGCCACTTTCCCAATCCTTTTCAGAATCTTGATGCATCACAATACATGGTGAAATCGTCTTATCCATCAGGTAGGGTCAAGATAGGAGCATTGCACAACTTGTGCTTTAATGCTTCAAAAGCATCTTCTTGCTCGGACCCCCACTTGAACGGTTTATTCTTTTTTGTCAAAGAAGTGAGCGGCTTCGTGATCCTTGAAAAGTTAGCAATGAATCGCTAGTAATATCCAACAAGACCAAGGAAAGAACAAACATCAGCTGGAGTTATGGGAACACACCAATTCTTTATAGCTTCCACCTTTACAGGGTCAATGTGAATTCCTTGGCTATTCACCATGTGTCCTAAAAATTGAACTTCTCAAGCCAAAATTTACATTTCGAGAATTTCACATATAGTTGTTCTTTCTTCAACAACTCAATAACTTGTTACAGATGTAGCTCATGATCGGTGTGGGACTTGGAATAGATAAGTATTTCATCAATGAAGATGATCACGAACTTGTCCAGATAAGGCTTGCATACTCAATTCATGAGATCCATGAAAACAACATGAGCATTTGTTAAACCAAAAGGCATAACCATGAACTCATAATGCCCATATCGAGTACGTAATGCAGTCTTTGGGATATCATTGTCATGGACTCCCAATTGGTGATGAACAGAACGTAAATCAATCTTCAAGAATATGATAGCTCCTTGCAGTTGATCAAACAAGTCATCGATGCAAGGAAGGGGATAGCGGTTCTTGATGGTAAGCTTGTTAAGCTCATGATAGTCGATGCACATACAAAATGACCCATCATTCTTCTTCACGAACAGAATAGGTGCACCCCAAGGTGAAGAGCTCGGAGGAATGAAGCTCTTCTTGGATAGTTCTTGGAGTTGACTAGATGGCTCTTGCATTTCTGATGGTGCAAGTCGTCGATATGCTGACTTAGCCACGGGGTTTGCTCCCAGAATCAAATTGATTTTAAACTTGACTTCACGCATGGGAGGTAAACCACTAAGGTCATTGGGAAATACTTGAGGAAAGTCTCGTACAATCAGGACATCCTTAAAATCTTTCCCTTTGACTTTCGTTTTGACTATGTAAGCCAAGAAAGCCATATAGTTCTTACTTAGGCACTTTCGGGCTTGGGTGCATGACATGAGTTTGAGCCCTTTGGAGGATTTTTCACCAAACACTTTCAATGTATCCCTAGAAGGTAACGGTATACAAATGCACTTCTCGAAACAAATGATCTCGGCATGGTTTTTGGCTAACCAATCCATACCAATGATGACGTCAAAGCTTCCAAGTTTCATAGGAATAAGATTGATAAGGAAATCATGTGCGTCGAGACTCAAAATACAATCGTGGATAACAATATCAACATTGATCGGTTCTCCATCGGCGACTTCAACGGTGAGAGGTCTTTCTAGTTTCGTATGTGGCTTAGAAAGAATGGGTTCAAACTCTAATGAAACAAAACTCTTATCAGATCCAAATTCAAATAGAATGTATACATAAGTATTATTAATAAAGAACATACTTGTTCAATTTTAAAAGTATTTAACGATACAGGTAACGAATGAAAAGACTTAGGTCATAAAAGTTAAGGGTAAGTTAACATCTTATTCACCATATCATTGTTTGCTTGTGCTTGATTTGCATTGCTGTTGAAAGCACATCCTCGGGCTTGTGGAACAATACCCAAAAGACGAGGGCATTGTGGGCAAAAATGACCAGGTTCCCCACAGTTGTAGCAAACACGGTTTGTGACCATCGTGGTGTTATTAGGTGCATGGTGACAAGTCGCCACCAAGTGACCATATTTACCGCATAAGGTACAGATGCCACGGGACGTTCCCCGGATGATGGTACCAACAGGTGTTGCACGTAGGTTGAGGACCAGCATAGGCCTTAGCCCAGGAACTTGTGCCACAGGTGCAGCCGCAGTTACAAGTTGTCTTTGAGGTTTTTGGATGCAACCACGACATAGTTGCGCGCCGGTGTGAACTTTCGCTTCTTCTTGTTGTTGTTGTTGTTGTAAGACGGTTCGGCTTTGGTCTCCCTAACAACCTCAGTAGCCATCTTTTCCACCTTCTTTGCACCCTTCACAGACATGGTGCCCGCTCGTATATGATTCTCGATGAGTTGAGCGGTGATAGTGATGGCTTCTTTCAAGGTTGTGGGTAGGCTACCCACCACATCATCTTAAATTTGGGGTGGTACATCTTGATGAACTTCTTGATATTGCGAGGGACAATGTCGACCATATGGGGAAACAATATACTCTACTCATGATGCCTAGTTGAGTAGGCCAAAATGTCACCACCATCTTGCTTCAAGTTCCAGAATTCCTCCTCCAGTTTTTGTAGTTCAATCCTCGGGTAGAACTTCATGATGGCGATGTTCTTGAACTCGTCCCAAGTGAGTGCCAACACAACATTAGCACCTCGATTCCTCTTCTCGCTATTCCACCAGGTAAGTGCCCTTTGTTGGAGCATACTAGTGGCATAATGAACTTTGAGTGCCTCGGGACACTTACAATTGATGAAGGTGTTCTCCATGCTCTCGAACCACTCAAGAAGACCAGCGGCTCCTTCCTTGCCACTATAACTAGTGGGCTTGCAAGAACTAAGGTGCTTGAAGGTACAGGTTTGGTTATTGCGCCCTTGGTTATCGCTGTTTTCTCGTTGACCATTTCCATTTTTGCTTGAATTGGTCATCAAGGTGCTATTGAGTTCAGTAACCATGGTCAGGATGACGACAACCATTTGTCGAGCAATCATGGCGGCTAGCTTACGATCGAAACTTCCACGCTTTCCATGGTGACGAAACATGCTGGATATACAATGAGTTAGACATGGGAAAGAGAAAACAAAGGATAGTAATTTAAATAAGAGTATGTCAAGAGTTGTAAGGCACATGGAATGGTTCTATCTGGTAACGCATTACCATTTGGAAACATTGACACATCAAGGTAAATTGATCCATTTGACTTGGAAATTTGTGTATGTTGACTATAGTTTATCACTCATCCCAGAAATCCCCAGGTAAGCTTAACTAGTCTCGTAGGATTTATGCGAAATGCTTACCTTAGCCTGATGGCCTTCTGCCAGGAAAACCAAAATACAGGTGTCTATGTGCCATATAAAATTCTTAGGTTCATGAAATCAAAACCTTGATTAGATTTTTATAGATTAGACATAGAGTCTAAGGAATTAAACCCACAATAATAAATGTAGATTCCACATGTCGTCGAGAATAAGTTTAGGAAAGTTTCATTTGTCAGGAGAATTAAAGAGTCAAATATAAGTTTAGGGGAGACAAGCAACAAAGTTTAAGCATTTACAAGGCATTCCTATGCTAAGGCATCAAGTTACAGATAAGAAGGCATAGCATTACATAGCATGCAAAACTATATATTTTTTTACAAGAATATAAATATTATTCTATAAGGTTCATGCATAAGCTATAGTCTAGGTCACCATTTCTAATAACATAAATCCCTATAGTTATGGGCTCTCATACCAATCTATCACACCCCAATCATCGCGGCGAAATCATCGAGATGCGAGGGTTAAGATTGTTCCCAGCCACATAACTCTATCTTTAAATGTAAATATTATTATCATAAGTTTCAAGTGCAAATACAACCAAAACTCAACATGAAATAAGTCAAAACATAAAACAATCCAAAGCTCTCTATTCATTATCCTGAGTCCAATTCCTAGATTTAAGCAACTTCAAATGATGACTTCATACTTGGGCATTAACTGAAACATGTTAAAAATAAAAGGTCAACTATAAAGTTGGTGAGTTTCCAAGGGTTTTACATACATAATATATCAAAGGTTACAAGTAGCAATTCATGTCAAAGGTTATGAGTTAGCAAGTTTATAGAAGATATATAGCTACAATCAAACCCCGACTTGATTACAAGTTTATATAATTGGCTAAGTGTACTTGGTTCCCATGATGAACAAGTCATACGTCATCAGGAGCTGGCAATACATCGGCTTTAGCACCAAATAGGCTTGTTAGGCCCAAAGATCTAAACGTCGCCAGACTAGCATAGTTAATGATTGTAAACAAAATATGTATCTCATATAAGACTTACAATAACACAAATAACCATGACAAATAAAAGTATGAATTGCAAGTGTTTTTACAAGATTTAAACATTTACAAGTGTATGTTAATAAGATTAATATTTTTCACCCCAAAACGGTGTGAAATAATGTAAAAAGAGGGCAAGGAAACTCACATGATTGACAAAGTATATAATTGGTGACTAAATAAAATAATAAGTGACATTCCAAAGTAATCATTTACAAGTACCTAACTTTATATATATTTATAATATTTAGGTTAATAATAAGGTTAACGATTTAACACAAAATAGTGTATTAAAATTTGGGGATTTTTATAAAGTTAATAAATTATTATAAAATACCATTATTGGAATTTATAATATATATTTTTAAGAAAATTTGTCCTTTGTAAATAACTTGTGATTTTATTTATAAAATATATTTAAACTCTATACTTATCATGATAAATCCTTGAACAAAGAAAACAGAAGGTTCTGTATTAATTTAATAACTTAAAGTATTATATAACAATAAAAAAATTAGTTATAACATTTGTAAATAATTTTTTTATATTATAATACTAAAATGTTTTACAAGAATAGATTTTTAAGAAATATTTAGATGACTTTAAAAATATTTGAAGTTTATAAAAGTTATTTTATATTTATTATAAATTTTTCATAATAAAATTAAAGCCAAAAAGGCTTCAAAAAAATTACATAAATTCCCCCAAATCACATAAACCCTAAATTCGTTTAGAGATCAAATCGAAGCACCAAAAGATCATGTGAATGTTGATAACCATGGGGATTTTGTTCCCCATGTATAAACGAGTTTGTCTATGTATTTAATTTACCCGTTTGTTAGTGGATTGGAATTGCACGAGACGAAGAACTGATTGCGACCACGTACAGCTCAATCGATGCCCAAATGATGATATTAAACGAATTCGTCATGCAGAAAACTTCCAATAGCTTTAGAGGTGAAAAGCCTTCTATAAGTTGTAGGTTAGTAAACTCGAAAAGAGGTCTTCGAATGGGTTGTACGTCATGGGTGAAGAGAGGATCGAAGGAGGCGTTTGCGTTTGATTCAGGTGGAATTGAGAGTTGTGAACGTTTTCGAACATCTAGATGATTGTTTATGTTTGATTGATTTGATTATTATTAGAGTTTAACTAATAGAGGGTTAAAGAATTTATGTCGAGTGGTAACCAAACTCAATAGACACCTTCAGTCTCGAATTAATGCTCATCAAGTGTTCGAATCAGTTTCCAGAAGTGGTTAGCATCGATTAGGCTTATAATTAGGGGGTTATGGGTTGGTTTTGGTGGTCGCCGGAGCCGCGGCATGGCTTGCCGGCCAGCGGCCGGAAAACCGGGGTGAGGGAGGGTGGTTTGGGTTTTCTTTTAATAAATTACACAAACAGCTCATGTAGTTTAAGTTTGTTATTTTATGTTAGAAACTTTAATTTAAAGTTTCATAAATTACATAAATACCCCTAAACTTAATTTAACTTTAAATCTTAACTAATTTATTAATTTTTAAGCTTTTATAATATAAATAATAATTATTATTATTAATATTATTAATATTCTGATTACTATTACTTAAGTTGTTATTATTATTCTTTTTATTATTACTAACATTATTATTATTATTATTATTATTATTATTATTATATTATTATATTATATTATTATTATTATTATTACCAATATTTAGCAAATTATTTATTAACTTCCGATTTAACTCAACATGCATAACAAGCCCTCAAATTTTCATAAATGGCATAAATGGCCCTTACAAGAAATTAACAAAGTTAGTTTTTAATTTTACAAAAATACAAGATGTTATATGATATTTGTTTGGACGTTGGAGATGGACACATTATCATCAAAACAAGAAGATTAAAAGAGTTAAATACCATATCAGAGTCAAAGAACCATGCTGGTTCAGATCGAACATCTGAGGAATTAGATTCTTGCTAGTCAACATCAAAAGGCTTTTGCACAATACGGGTTCTCTTGTTATACACCCGATAAACTTTTTGAGAAGAAAATAGCCGACGAAGTAATATTCATCAGACACAGCATCGAATTTCATCTTGTGTGCCTAGGTATTCAATAAAGTGCACGAGCAACCAAATGGTCGAAAGAAGTCAATCAAAGGCTTTCTCTTTTGAAAAAGTTCATAAGGAGTCTTCATTTTGTCTTTGACGATTAACACCCTGTTCAGAACATAAGAAGCACAATTCACCGTCTCTGCCCAAAAGATAATAGGTAAAGAGGATTCATTCAACATCATACGAGCAACTTCAATAAGAGTGAAATTCTTTCTCTCAGCGACATCATTCTATTAAGGAGTTCTTGCAGCACTGAACTGTTTCAGAATTCCCTTACTAGCATAGAAAGAATCAAAGATCTAATTTTGGAATTCGGTACCATTGTCACTTCTAATTGCCAAAACTTTCCTCTTGCTTATCATCTCAATTGAAAGAATTAACTTCTGTAGCTCCTCTGCAGCCTCTTCTTTGTGGGTAAGAAATCTCACCAGGAATACCTTGAAAATTCATCTGTTATAACAAGATAAAAAGATTTTTTAGCAATTGATTTAATACTAACTGGGAAAAACAAATCAGTATGCAACAACTCGAGGGTATTAAATATGTTATTTTCAATTTTTGGTTTATGTGGTTTCTTATGTTATTTTCTCTTTGCACATGCCATACATTTTTCAACCATTGAAAAGTCCTTTAAAGGTAATCCCCTAACAAGATTGTTTTTAACTAATTTGTTTATATTTTTGAAATTAACATGGCCCAGTCTGCGATGCCATAGGAAAGACTCAGAAGTAGAAGCTTTGGACAAAAGACAAGTGACGGTAGACGTTGACTCCTTTGAACCCATGTCAAGAAGATATGTGTCATTCTTTCTTGGAGCCTACATTAAGACCATCTTGTAGAGAATATATGAAGAGGCTGATGCAACCCAAACATCCAAGTCTATCCTACATGTTGCACAAGTGCATTGAAGAAGAATGCTTCAGAAGTTTTACACATGCAACAGAAAATACTCTAAGTGTAAAATCTTCCGAAGCCAAGACCAATATCTTTCGAAGCCAAAGATGAAGTCTTCCGAATCTTCAGAGACAAAGTCTTCCGAAGCTCAAATCTTTTAGACAGATTTCTTCCGAAGACTTTTAGTAACATGCTTTATCTTATGTACTTTTCCATAAAGCTGGACCCCTTTTCGCTGCAACTCTGTAAAGTCACCAACTTACATGAGTTAGTGAAAAGGACCATTCCTTTGGTAATTGTACATTGACGTCTTGAGTGTATAACTTTCTACTTCATGTACTTTATCCTTTTTATAATATATAAGGATGTGAACTATGGCATGTCATAGTCACTAGTCAAATGGCAATCTGCCTTTGATTCTACAATTGATTTTTTTTGTGTCTAGTCAATTGTATGTAGCTCGTTTTCATATTATGGCCGACTATAGGATGTAGTATAAGTATCTGATGTTCTTGTATCTTTCTTTTATGCTTCGTAACACTTCTAATAGAACATTGAGAAAGCAATATGCTTCAATCTTGAAAACCATACTCTTGTGTATTTTGCTCTTGTGTTTTGTCTCTTAATTACTTATGTTCTTAGTGTTTTTACTTGTGGTTAATCCAGTTCACCGTTTGATAAAGTTTAGTTGTTCTCCTCTTTGTGTTGTTGTGTTGTAAGTGACCCCCTTCACCGGTCCTGCATTTGGTATCAGAGCTTTCCAGGCTCTTGATATAAGATCTTACCATCTTAAGATCCCTCACACACACAATACTAAACTTTTCCAATGGCAGCCATTTCCAAGACTGATATGGAAACTAGAGCCATGAACAACTCCCTACTGATCACTCTTGATGACTTTGATACCTGGTGCCTGAGAATGGAAGGTTTCATCAAGTCTCTACACTCAAGAATCTAGGAGTCTTCTAAGAATGGGCCTTACATACCAAGCACCACCTCTGCTACTGGTGCTGGTATGATCCCCAAGGTTGTGGCAAACTACTTTGATGAAGACAAGGAAAGAGTAGAGATTGATAGAAAAGCCATGACAGCCCTTCAGACTGCTCTTCCAAACTCTGTATACAGAGGTTTCAAGAAATGCAAAATAGCTAAACAGTTGTGGGATGTATTGAAACTGATGTGTGAGGGTTCCTTTGAAGCTAAGGAGAACAAGAAGGATTTCCTGAAGCAACAGTTTGAAAACTTCACCTTCAAAACAAGTGAAACCATGACTGAGCAATACTTCATGTATGTTGAGATTGTGGATACTCTTGTGGATGGAGGAGTTCCTCTTGAGAACAGGGACATTGTAAGAAAGTTCATGTCCTCACTTCCTAGGTAGTGGATACACTATTGTATAGTGATCAAGAGGACTGAAAATCTCAAAACTCTCACTCTGACAGAGTTATATGGGATTCTCAGTGGCTACCAGATGGAGATGAACATGCAAGGTTCATCTGGCAACTCCAATAATCAAATGGGTTCAGCCCTGCATGTGGTTGAAAGGGATAACATAGAACCCTAACATCATATCATATGCTACCCTGACAACTCACCAAAGGGTCCTTTCATCACCTTCCCAGAGACACCAAGGGAGAACTACACTGAAGGAAGCCCATTCCAAGAGACAAGTTCTTCTCAAGACTTTGTGTCTTCTGATGAAAGTTGTGGCAACTTTCTCTTCACACTTGAAGACCTGGACTGTATCCATCAAGATGATCTGGAGTACATGGAGATAGTCTGGCAGATGGCTCTTCTCACCCACAGAGCCAAGAAGTTTTACAAGCGGACTGGAAGGAAGTTTCCAAGCAATGCAACCAGTGGAAAGTTTAGCCTGGACAAAGGCAACGTCAAGTGTTACAACTATAACTTGATGGGCCACTTTTCCAGGGAGTGTAAGGCACCTAGAACAAATAGTGACCAAACACAGTCCAAACCTAACTACACTGACAACGCTCCCCAGAATGAGAAGCCAAAGCAGCAGGCTGCCATTGCAGTTGAAGATGGAGGCTTTGACTAGAGCTTTCAGCTGGAAGATGCTTCTCCAAACCAAGCACTGATGGCAGATCATGATGAATCCAAGGTATTGGAACATCTTTGCACCCCTGAATGCATTGCTAAAGTTAAAAAAATACAGGTCCTATAACTAGGAGATGAGATCTGATCTTGAGTCCTTAAACATTTTAAAAGCTGATTTTAGAAAGTCTAAACATGATTATAAACTGAAGATAAAGGACCTAGAGAAAACTATTTTAGTTCTAAAAGAAGAGCATACAGATTTTAGGACTCAAATCAAAGATATTATAACCAAGGTGACTGAATGCCAGGCTGAGCTTGTGATCAGCAAAGCCAAGGCAGACAAATGTGTTATTGAAGAAGAGACCTTCAAGAACATGATATCCTCATCCCTGCACAACAAGGTGTGCTATCAAAACAAACATGGACTAGGATCAAATGAGATAGCTCCTTCACACACAATCTTGTTTGTAAGATCACCTAGGCGTGGAACTTAAGAAGATGAGCTTCCTCTCATAGATCCTTTGAGTGAAGAGGATGAAGAAGTGATAGTGAAGAATTTCTATGAGAAGAGTTAAGAGGAGGATTATAAGAAGGGCCACTATCCGTCTGAGGAGAAGAAGAAGACTATGGTGACCAAGTCAATGAGAAAGAACTTGATCAGGAAGAGCAAAAGAAAAGCAAGGAAGGCTCAAGAGATCAAGGCTACTTTTAACTCCAAGCAAAAGCAAGTTTTTATTTCTGTAGGTTTTGAAGTAGTAAAGACTGAAAACATCAACCTAAACTCTTTTGCTAAGAAATCTGGTTCTTGTTCAAATCATCTCAGTACCAAGAAGAAGACTGATCTGTTGTGTACCATTGCTACACAGCCTAGACCATCTAACTCCAATAATAGTTCCCAACCCAAAAGGACTGTTTCAGCATCGGCAAAGATGAGGGTGGAGAAGGGATGTGACCAAATTCAGTCTTATTCCTAGTAGAAGGCTCTTGGGAAGAAGAAAATATAATATGTTATGTGTGAGAGTACTGCTCATATTGCTAGGGATTGTCCATACAATCCTAAGGGTACTCTTCACATGATCAAACCAAGGACTTCCAAGAGTTCTAAGAAGATTCAAGCTTCGGAAGGAAAATCTATTTCCTTCCAAAGCTCCAAATCTAAGAAGAAGGCAAGTGGAAAATTGCCTTCGGAAGAAAAGTTGGTCTCGGAAGGAAGGAATACTTCCAAATCACTGAAGTCCGCTGCAGTGTCTGCAGAATCTTCCAAAGGTACAGCCATCAAAACTTCCGAAGTGTCAAGAGCTTCTAAAGTGTTGAAGGTCAAGTCCAAGACTCCAAAGGTGGTGTGGAAGTCTAAGGAAGACCAAGTGACTGAAAATTTTCCATCACCAAAAGCTCAAGATCCTCCTAGCACAACCATAGGATCTATTACTGTTGTATTACCGTCTGTTTAACTTAGTGAGCCTAAGACAAGTAAGGCTTGGGTTTCCAAATGTAACTAATCATTATCTTTGTGAAGGGACAACTCAAGACATACAAAAATGTCTGTATCATCGATAGTGGCTGTTCCAGGCACATGATAGAAAATAGGTCACTACTCCAGAACTGTGAAAGGATTGATGGAAGGCCAGTTGCTTTTGGAGGAGATGAAGGTGGTTACATTTCTGGAAGGGGCAAGGTCACAAATGGTAAGCTAAGAAATGAAAAGGTAAACTTTGTCAAGGAGCTTGGGTACAATCTTCTGAGTGTATCCTAATTTTGTGATTAGAGTCATAACATGCTCTTTACTGAGCATGAGTACATTGTTCTCAAGCCCGAGGTGGTCATTCCTCATGAGCATATTCTGCTTAGAGCCCCAAGGAAAGGGAACATGTACAAGATGGATTGGCAAGAAACATCTCCCTCTAGAGAAGTTTCATGCTTTCTGTCTAAAGCAAATAGTGATGAGTCTTTCCTATGGCATTAAAGAATGTGCCATGTAAACCTATGAATATGAATAAACTTATTAAGAATGATTTGGTAACTGGAATGCCAAAGAAAGAGTTTACAAGTGATAACCATTGTGTTGCATGCCTGAAAGGGAAGCAACACAAGGTATCTCACAAGCCTAAGGAAAGGCACTCCATCACTACTCCCCTACACTTATTACATATGGATCTCTTTGGCCCCACCAGTGTAATGAATCTAGGAAGGACCTCTTAATGTTTGGTGATCACAGATGACTTTACAAGATTCACTTGGATCTTCTTCCTTTGAACTAAGGATGAGATTCCTGAGATTCTGAAGGGTTTCATCTTGATGATTGAGAATCAATCTAATCATAAGGTCAAAATCATAAGATGTGATCAGGGAACTGAATTCAAGAACCAAATGATTGATACATTTTGTGATGAAAAAGGTATCACAAGACAATACAATGTTCCCAGGACTCCTCAGCAAAATGGTGTTGCTAAGAGGAGAAACAGGACACTGATTGAAGCTGCAAGAAACATGTTGTCTGACTCTAAGCTGCCCATCATCTTCTGGGCAGAGGCAGTCAACACTGCCTGCTATGTGCAGAACAGAGCTTTAGTGGTTAAGACTCATGGCAAGACTCCTTATGAACTTTGGCACAAGAGGAAACCTTTCATTGGATTTCTCAGGTCAAATGGATGTCCTTGCACCATCTTGAATACCAAAGATCAAATTGCCAAGTTTGTTGAGAATCAGATGATGGACACTTCATTGGATACTCTTCCCAAGCTAAGGCTTATAGAGTATATAATCTCAGAACTAGAATTGTTGAGGAGTCAGCCAATGTGACTTTCAATGAACACACACCCTGTGTGGCTGGTTCTGGTCTTGATTGGCTATTTAATCTTGATTTAGTTACCAACTATTTTAACAAATCTTGTGAGACTATTTCAGGATCTGCTGAAAATTTAAACAAAGGTGATCCTGATCCAAGATTTGAGCTGAGAAGACCTTCAAGTAACACATCTTCAGCTCTAGTTGGAACTACTTTTGCAAATAAGGTTTCTATCAGCACTACAATGACAAATTCAGCTGATACATCTGGGATGCCTTCAAATTCCAGCTCAGAGGCTCCATAACCAGAAAAAGATGCCTCACACGTAGAAGAAAATAATAGAGGTGGTGACAGTGATCAGGAGTTTCTTGATGCTGATAATCACACCATAGATGACAACATCAATGATGTCACACACTCATTGGATCAAGTTTCTCTTGATAAGTGTGCTGATGTGGTGGGTGAAACATCTATGCTAGATCTAAATTTCTCTAATTTAGATCTCTCTTAACAATTTGCTGTGATCCCTCAACTAAGGATCCACAAGTCTCACCATACCACAAACATCATTGGAGATGTTGTCACAGGGTTAAGAACAAGAGGACAAGCCCATAAAGAAAATGTTTGTCTTCATTCTTGTTTCTTATCCTAGATAGAGCCAAAGAAGGTTGATGAGGCTCTAAAGGATGGAAGTTGGGTTGAAGCTATGCAACAGGAGCTGCATCAATTCAAAAGGCAGAAAGTTTGGAACCTTTGTCCTCTTCCTCATGGGAAGACTACCACTGGAACCAAATGGGTGTTTACAAACAAGAAGGATGATAGAGGCATTATCATCAAGAACAAAGCTAGACTAGTTGTTTAAGGGTACACACAAGAAGAAGGGATTTACTACACTGATGTCTTTGCTCTTGTAGCAAGACTGGAAGCTGTTAGGATATTCCTGGCATTGCTGCATCCAAGAACTTCAAGGTCTTTCAACTTGATGTGAAGTTTGCTTTTCTTTATGGAGTGATTGATGAAGAGGTGTATGTCAAACAGCCACCTGGTTTTGTAGATCCTGATCATCTTGATTATGTCTGCAAGCTTGACAAAGCTCTTTATGGGCTGCATCAGGCACTCAAGAAGTGGTATGAGACACTATCTGTGTGTCTTTGCAAATATGGATACAGGAGAGGTACTATAGATGGAACTCTCTTCATCAAAGGACAGAGAAATGACATATTTCTAGTTCAAGTATATGTGGATGACATCATTTTTGGTTTAACTAATCCAAAGCTTTGCAAAGAATTTAAGAAGCTGATGAATGACAGATTTGAAATGAGTGTCATGGGGAAACTCAATTTCTATCTAGGAATTCAAGTGAAGCAAGTTGAAGATGGCATCTTCATTAGTCAGTCAAAGTATGTTCATGACATACTCAAAAGGTTCAACATGACTGATTGTAAGATTGCTGAGACACCCATAGCAAGAAACCACTCCCTTGGACCTGATCTTGAGAGGGAGTGTGTGGATGAACACCTTTACAGGGCTATGATCGGGTCTCTTATGTATCTTAAAGCTAGCAGGCTAGATATCATGTTTACTACATGTATTTGTGCAAGATATCAAGCCAACCCTAAGATGTCTCACCTTATCACTGTCAAGAGGATTCTAAGATACCTCAAAGGTGCTTCAATACTTGGTTTGTGGTATCCTAAGAATTCTGACTTTAATTTGTATGCTTATACAGATAGTGATTATGGTGGTTGTAACATGACTGCAAAGTCGACATCTGGGGGATGTCAGTTTCTTGGTGGAAGGGTTGTCTCATGGCAATGCAAGAAACAATCTTGTGTCTTTGCATCAACTGCTAAAGTTGAATACATTGCTACTGCAAGCTACTGTGCTCAAGCGCTTTGGATTCAGAATCAGGTGCTAGACTATGGGTTAAACTTCAAGGAGACTCCCATTCACATAGACAACAATAATGCTATCTCAATCACAGAGAATCCTGTGTAGCACTCAAGGACCAAGCACATTAATATCAGGTATCATTTAATAAGAGATAATTATGAAAAGGGGTTAATTAAACTAGTCAAGGTTCACACAGATGAACAATATGCTGATCTGTTTACAAAGGCTTTTGATGAACAAAGATTTAAATATCTAATATCAGCTATTGGGATGATCAACTTTGAGTAGCTTTTTCTTAAAACTAATTCTTATTATTTCTTAATATATGTGTGTCCTAAGTTGTCTAGTTCATCACTTTAATAAGCTCTTGTTTTCTTTGGATAAAAATCTTTTTGAAGACTTTCAAAACAAATGACCGTCCAAGAACTTTTACCTTCGGAAGAGATTTCAGAAATATCTTCCGAAGCTTCAATGGTTGTCTCCGACACTTATATGTTTTCAAGGACCTTTTTATTCCATAGCAAATTAACTCTTGGAAGTTTTTTTCTTCTATGAACAAAGCAATGAAATTCTTAATTTTTCTTCCGAAGCAAAATTTTCAAAACTCTCAGGAAATTCTTCCGAAGTCATTTTAGCTTCGGAAGCTCTTTTATTAAAAACTTCCGAGCATAATTTACCTTCGAAAGCTTTTTGACTTACAAGAAAACAAATTTTTGAGCAAAAGTAAACTACTTTTTCATAGGTGGGATCGACATCCGGATTTCAAAGTTTATCCTCTTTCATTAAACTTTATATGAAATTCTTTTCACAAATAAACCCAACGTTTCCCCCTCTTTCTTTCATCTGCTTCTTCCTCCAAACCTAAAACCCCAATTTTTCTCTGAAATTTCTTTCTTCTTTCTTTCTTCATCCTTAAGCTACCTCATAATGGCCAACCCCCATTCACAGAAATGACCCGAACTTTACCATGCAGCTACACAGGCAACACAACCAAGTTGCTCTATTAAGCTCTGAGAAAGATCCTCATTTCTCATAGGTTTGCCGCTTCTTAGCTTTGTCTAACTACTTCATCTCCCTAACCACTGATCCTCCACTCTATGAGGATCATCTACTCGAATTCTGGAAGACCTACCAAGTGGTCGTAATGGATGGGGAGAAGGCACTGTCTACCACAATGCAGGGGAGAGCCGTCTTTATCACTCCGGCCATCATCAACATGCATCTTTAGCTGGACGATGAAGAAGGTGAGGTGTTCTTCCCAAAGGAAGCTTTCAATCATTCTTTTGAGTAGATGTGCTATGAGGAAGACTACTCTCTCAAGACCTTTAGGAAAGGGAAGGTCTCATCCCAGTGGAGATTCTTGCTTCATGTGGTTATCCATAGCTTATCAAACAAGCACGGTGGTTGGGACCAGATTCTTGAGGATCTCTCCTTTATTATCCACGGAATGACTTAGGGGTCAAGTTTAGGTATTCTCAATTTGTTTATACTAATTTACTTGAAAACTTGGACTCCTTAGAATATTACATGTTTCTAGATATGTTCAGTACATTCTTAACTGTGAACTGTGCTCACAGTTAAGGGGAACAGGTAACATTCTTAAATTTGGACAGCTGAAGCCCGGAATCTTTAAAATACTGAGAAAGCCCGCTGTTGGCTTCACTAGGATAGAAACAACCCTGGTCCCAAAAATGTTAGAGCTCGTTGCTCAAGCTGACAACCTAGCAGCACTAGCTAGTGTTGAACCCACACTTTCTACTTCCCAACCACCCAAACAACCACAAATCACCCTCACCTACCAAAGAAAATCCAATCGAATCCCTACTCGGGTTATTTAGTCTGTGCAGGTCCTTATACACTCACCCATACAGGAGCAAGTGGACACTGGAGCCCCCACTTCTCCTGAGGAGCAGACCACTCCCATGTCTTCAAGGATCAGTGCTAAGGTTTCTCATGCTCAGCCTAATGAGCTCATTAGCCACCTCTCCCAAACTGCCTTAAGCCATCACTCTGAGTCTCAACACTCAGGTGATCAACCTTCAGGGATAGTTACCATCCTCATCCTTTAGATCTAAGTCAACCTATCCCTAACCTTGACTTCTATACTGATGAAGATCTTGGTTTTAGTGAGTACCATGATTCTCTCTTCTTTTCCCTTACTCAAAGAGAGATGAGTGCTCCTAAGTCTCCTACTTCTAGCCCACATCAGTCACCTACAACTGAGATGGATAGTTCTGAACATGTTCAGGATGTCCATATGGAAGAGGCTCTCAACTAAGATTGCCAGTGAGCAGAGGAAATCCAACAACCAAGAACCTAAAGCTAGTGGTGTGAGTGAGGACTCTGGTCCAATCATCTCATCCCCCAATGATTCTTCTGATGAAGATGAGGGAAATTTAAGACTAAAGGTGCAAAAATTGTCTCAATCATGCACCTATTTAGTCTCCAAGGCCAGTCATCTTGAATCTCAAGTGACTACCTTGTAGAACAGGTTCAATGATTAGCAACTTGAGATTTCATATCTTAAGGAACAACTAGCTGGGAGACCTTTAAGAGGAGCTCAACCAGGAACACAAGAACCTATGGATGTGATTGAGCTAACTCCTTGCTCACCTATGCAAATGGGTGATGCTACCAAAAAGGGGGGGAAAGTCATTACAATCACAGAACTTGGGAGTTCTTCAAGGAGAATGGACACTGAGGACTCACGATCCTCACTCGCAATTGTACCTTCTCAGCAACCTCCTCAAGTTTATATTGATGTGGACTACATAGACTCCTTCATACAGAGTCTATTGGAGGAAGGGATACCAAGGGCCATGTCATCTCCACCAACTTCTAATCACATCATTAGGTGGAGGTATGATACCAACAGGAGAGCCCTAATCATCATGAAAGTTAAAGGGCAATAAGAGATCTTCAATTTTCAGACCTTGAACTATTATGACAGTCTGGATTTAGTCAACATGCCACTTGTCAATCCAAGCCAATCAAGACATGCTAACAAGTTGACTCAAAGAATCCAAGACTAGATCACTATGGAGTTCAGCCTTAGAAGAAGACTGTGGGAATCAGGCAGTGTCATTGGTTAACTGGATGTTGAGTCCAACCCTAAGATTAGGTTCATAGGGGAAACCTTGACTGAAGGTCCAGTGACAGAACCTGAGAGCCCTGTCTTATCACCAATAACTGCTATAGAGATCAATGCCCTTTTTGAAACACCAGCTGGTGAAGGTGCTTCTCAACCTCTCTCTGGCCAGAGCTTGGAAGCTACATCAAGAAATGAAGGCCAAAGCTCTCTCCAACCTGAGTCACAAAGGTCTTTGAGTGACAAAGGGAAAAGAAAAATGACTTTTGAGGAGATTGAGGAGGAGAAGAGAGAGAGGAAAAGGAAGCTGAGGGGAGAAAGTTCGTCTGCTGAGTGTTCAAGATTCATGGAGTCTACTATTAGGGCTGCCCCCAGACCAGATGCTCAGAATGATGAGTTAAGGACAGTTAGGATAAACTATCTACAGACAAGGAACTATGACATAGATAATGTCATCTCTCTCCCCTTGGAAAAGTTAAATGACTTGGTTGATCAGGAAAGTTCAAGGAAGAAGAAGGAGGTAAAAGATGCAGAGCTTCTATTACAAATAAAAGAAGACAGAAGAAAGAAAAGATTGTACAAGCATGTGCCTACCCTCTCCCTAGTTCAAGAAAGTCCTGCACAAGAGGATGTGGTTCAACAAGAATCTTAGGTAGATAAAGAAGAAGATAAGATCAAGATGATCAACTACCTGAGTGCCACAGGCCTATATCAAGCAGAAGCACTTATTCCCTTAGCCTATGACTATGTTGAGTTCAAGTACCTCAAACAACTTGAACTTGAGATAGTCAAGGATAGAAAGACAAATAAAAGGAAGCTAAGGGAAGAAGCTGCCAAGTCAAGAGCCATTATCCAGAAAAATATGAAGAAGTCTGCTGAGGGGTAGAGGATGATAAGCTTCTTGAAGCTATATGGATTCTCCAGAAGGAGACTTGGCCCTATGTCTCTATCCACTAAGAATGAGCATATCAGGGGTGATCAAGCAGAAGATCATGAGTGGAGACCTGGTTGACTTACATTCCCCTCCAATTCAAGCCCCACCTAAAGTGGAGATTAAGATTAAAGACAACACAACTTGGACCTCCTGTTGAATCTTAGCAAGCTTCATCTTTTGATCCACAGCAGGGTCAATCTCACTCTCAATCTGAACCTGTGTGAGTAGAAGACCCAACTGAGAAAGAAAATAAAGATCAATTTGGTACTACAGGGCAGTCTTCTCAGTTAAAAATTGTAAAGAGAAAGAAAAGGATGGCTTCTTAAAGGAAGAAGGAAGATGTCGTTACTGCTACTACTACATGGACTTCTTCTTAGTATGCTCCAAGGGATGGTCTGTAAGAATAAATAGAATTGAGTATGACATAACCAGAAAGTCTGTGGTATCATTAGCCAATGCTTGTGATTCTAGAACAAAATAATTCTACTTTAGTAGAGGATAGGATGCAGCAGAGGTTGTACTTTCTCTTCCCAGGTATGGGCAGGGGGAAAAGCTTCTAAACCAAAGCCAAAGAAGAAGAAGATTGCATCATTTTCTGAACCTCAGGATGAGTCAGAACATCCTAAGGATGTGCAACTAGAGGATGCTATATCAACTCCAATTCAATCAGCTTCTCTAGCATCAGGAAGACTCATCTTGTCCTGGACATACACCACAAATCTGGAAAGATGGCATGTCATTAGAGATCAAGGCACTGAAGACATCTACACTTGGAAAGACATGTTTTAGTTGCCTTTACATGATCTCTTTGACATGAGAAGACATTTTGACAGTTTGAAGGATTCTAATCACTTCATGAAGAATGGTATGGTGATCATCCTAATAAGGACTGTTGATATCTTAAGTCTACTAAGTGTTTTGGTAGCATCATCCTAGGGGGAGTTTGTATAGAATATATGAAGAGGCGGATGCAACCCAAACATCCAAAGTCTATCATGCATGCGTCATAAGTGCATTGAAGAAGAATGCTTCAGAAGTTTTACACATACAACAGAAAATACTCTAAGTGTAAAATCTTTCGAAGCCAAGACCAATATCTTCCGAAGCCAAAGATGAAGTCTTCCGAAGCTTCAGAGACAAAGTCTTCCGAAGCTCACCTCTTGAAGACAGATTTCTTCTGAAGACTTTTAGTAACATGCTTTATCTCATGTACATTTCCATAAAGCTGGACCCCTTTCCACTGCAACTCTGTAAAGTCACCAACTTACATGAGTTGGTGAAATGGTCCATGCTTTTGGTAACTGTACATTGAGGTCTTGAGTCTGTAACTTTCTACTTCATGTACTTTATCATTTTTGTAACAGATAAGGATGTGAGTTATGGCATGTCATAGTCACTAGTCAAAAGGCAATATGCCTTTTGCCTCTACAATTGATTTTGTTTTGTGTCTAGTCAATTGTATCTAGCTGGCTTTCATAGTATGGCCGGCTGTAGGATGTAGTATAAGTATCTCTTGTTCTTGTATCTTTCTTTTTTGATTTGTAACACTTGTAATAGAACATTAAGAAAGCAATATACTGCAATCTTGAAAACCATACTCTTGCGTATTTTGCTCTTGTGTTCTGTCTCTTAATTACTTGTGTTCTTAGTGTCTTTACTTGTGGTTAATCCAGTTCACTGTTTGATAAAGTTTAGTTGTTCTCCTCTTTGTGTTGTTGTGTTGTAAGTGACCCCCTTCACCAGTCCTGGACATCTCTTCTAGAATATCAATCTCAGATTTCAGAAATAGACATTCATTAGACTTGAGCAAGATCGGAATGACTTTATCACAAATCTGAGACACACTCAATAGATTAAAAGCGATTTCAGGTACAAATTTTACTTTCTCTAGAGTAAGAGAGTCGTTTGAAACCTCCCCTTGGCCAACCATTTTCCCTCCTTTCTTGTCGCCAGCAAATGTGATATATCCTCCATTGATTATTCGATAATTGTTCACTAAGTCCTTTAGTCCCATCATGTGTCTGGAGCATCCACTATCAACATGCCATACACTGTTTACAACTTTAATGGATGTCCCCTGCGAAAATATCAAGGAACAGATTAACCAGGTGAAACCGAAACCCAAGTTTGAACAACTTTGGGTTTAGGAGAGTTTGTATTCTTACAAAAGAAATTATTAACCAATTGATTCAATCTACTCTCAAATGATTCCTATTAACATTTCTATGGTGTAGCTCAGGGCAGTGCTTAACTACATGTTCATCTTTACCATATCGAAAACAGTGTGATTTTACTCTCGGTCTGTCATGCAACGAGGTAGGAGTTTTATCAATGTGTATTTCCTCATTACATTCAGACAATCTAATATCTATATCACTGTACATATCATACATGTCTCTAGGTATGTTTTTATTTACAAAAGAATAATTATTTAAAAAAATTAAGCATCGTCATTAGAAGTACATACTAGTACCACTCGTACTTGCCTCAACTGATGACACGACCCTTTCATTTAATAAAGAAATATTAGTTGGGGTAAAAGATGAAATAGGATGAGAAAAGAATTTTTCAAAACAATTACTTTTAATTTTCTTTGAACTTTTCACAGTGGAATCATTCACGACATCAACACAATCAAAAGAGATATCATCATTGCAAGGCATATTATTTAAAGAGGAAATTGAAACATCACTAGAACAAGATAAGACAATGTCTGCTACATATTGACTTGAAACAAAGACAAAATGTAAACTAGATTTATTGTTGGACCAAAAGAACCAATGAGCCAAGATCAGAAAACCTCTAAGTCCCACATGGTATCACAACAACTGCTGAAAGCTTCATCAGCAGTTTGACAAGTGCTGAAGACTTCAACAGCTGAAGATCAAGTGCTGAAGACTTCAACAGCTGAAGAACTAAAGTGCTGAAGTACAACAGCTGAAGAACACAAGTACTGAAGCTGAACAGCTGAAGAACACAAGTACTGAAGCTGAACAGCTGAAGAACACAAGTGCTGAAGCTGAAAGACCAAAGTACTGAAGTACAACAGCTGAAGAGTTTACAAGTGCTGAAGATCAACAACTGATGTACAAAGTCTGAAGACAAAGACTGAAGACATCAGCTGATGATATCTACTGAAGTCATCAGCTGATGAAACATCTGAAGTTCAAGTCTGAAGACCAACTACTAAAGTTTCAGTAGTTTGTCACAACAGCTGAAGAGTACTTCTTCAGTAGTTGTGATATCAGTAGTTTTATATTTTCACTTTCAGTAGTTTTGTAAAACGACTAAAGAGCTTGTTCTTCAGTCGTTGTAGTTTCAGTAGTTTTATATTTTTCAGTAGTTATAACAACTGATAACACTTAGCATTTTTGTAAGGAGATGTCAGCTATTTTGACATCTTCAGTAGTTGTGTTTCAGTTGTAATAATCTGTTAGTTGTCACTATCAAGTGACATCAGCAGACGTCACATCTCTTATATAAGAGGTGTCGACCTAATTGTAAGTGTGACATTCTGTTACCACGAAAGCGAATATTGAATGAAATATATTTGCAGAATTCTCTCTCTATAACCGTCTTTGTTCTTCATTGAATATCATTTAGTTCTTGTGAATCGACTAATTCATTGTTTGAATTCCGCTGCTATACTCTTTAATCAATCAAACATAGATCACTGATCCTAACATTTATTATCTAAGATAGAATGCTGCAATTCAGATGTACTAAGACTAGTGCATCCAAGCCCGCTAGTCGGTCCATAACCATAGTCCTCACGAACGTGCTTAGTGTTCACACCTTCTAAACCTGTAGACATACTGTTAGTATCTATTGTGATCAAATCATTAGAAGGATGAGGTACAAGCATAGGAGAATAACAGTAAGAACTAGGAGGAGGATAAACCTTAGCATTTGCATATCCCAAACTTATTTTAATCCTAGCCCCCCTTTGAGATTTGCATAAATCATCATGTTTAATCCCTGATATTGTCCATTTATCAAGCTTTGACTGAAGTTTGCTTGTTTCAAATTCAGCAAGTGCAACCCTTTCAGTCAAAGTGTTGATCTCAACATTTATTTCCAAAACGATTCTTTTTAAATGATCATTTTCTTTCAAAGCTTCGTTTAATTTAACAAAATATTTAGAATCGTTTACATTAAGTTCTTCATTAATTCGTTTTAAATCCTTTTCATTACAATTAACAAACGATCAGCTTTGTATACCCTAAATAACCTAATTTTGCATGCTGAAGAACACATGTCCTAGATTACCTCATAAGAAAGTCCCAGCACCACCTTTACTATGGCTAAAGCTTTCTCACATTGGCACACCAAAGTACTCAACTTGTTTTCCTCGATAGTAGTAGCAACATCATCTTTTCCATTAGTTTGCTCAGTGGATTGACTTCTGTAACTCTAGGATAATCATACTTAAATCAAATCATAAAGAATTAGATCAAAATATAATAATCACAATCAAAACCCTTTGATCTTCAATTAGATTGCAAAATATATGTTTACAAATAATCCCTTAATCTATTGGTCATTCAACCATTAACAACACTAATGACAATTAACCTATTTATAGTCTAGACTAATATTCACTAATTGCACTTAACTCCCTCGACTTAGGCTAATTAATACAAAATTACATATTAAGCATAAAAATGACTAAAAACAAGATAAAATATATTTTGTTCACACAAAATATATTTATTACAATATAACTCTTAGTCATCTAAATCTTCAATGTTTTCTCTCGGTTCCTCATCTCAAACGTGACGGGTTTGACTTTTGTTGACTTTGACCGTGACGTTGACTTTTATTGACTTTGACTGTGTTGATAATATAGACTATCTTGTACACCTCTGAAGTTCTTCCTTCCTATGCGTTCCATGAATCTTCGGGCTCTAAGTGTCAGCATTGCCATTTGCCATTGAATGTCAGTCTCTTTAAGATCATCAGGATCCACCTAATGCATATCCTTCATTGTCATCCATTTACCTTTCAACTCCCCCGCCACCAAGGCTTCATAACTCTAAACAAACATGCCAAAGAGTGCCATTGTCTCGGATGGAACTAACATTTCAGAATTAGCTTTCAAGTTAGCTTGATCTCTCCTAGCACTACCACTACTTCCAGAATAATCACTAGTATTCACTCCACCTTGTCAAGATGCATGCATTGGAGAGTTTGCGGTGGAAGACAATAATGCAGCATTCTGAGTGAAACCAAATGCAGGCATCATGGTTTGGTTGAATTCCCTTCTCTTCATGTCAAGCTCAAAGGACTTAAGCTTATGATTAATGTCCATAAGCTTGTAGTCAGTGAGACCTCTTTCCGGCATTAACATTCTCACCTGTAGACTCCATTACGGTGGAGGAGAGTCCAACAGCCTGTTAACCTGCTCACTATTGGAAAGTTTCTTATCATATTTCTTCAATGTGCTTGAAACTATCAAAAAATGATTTGTAAGATCTGTGAGGCTTTCATTCTTATATCCCATAAAAGAGTTGAACTATTTCTCAGCTTGAATACCATTGTCTTTTACCAGCTTATTGTTACCAATATAGAACTCACAAAGAGCATCGAAGAGAGATTTAGCATTCTTATGCTTAGAAAATTGATTATAGATGTCTGGTGCAAGACATAGGGTTAATGCTCCAAAAGCTTTCTCGTCTCTATCAATCAACTTAAGATCCTTCTCGTTAAACGTGGTTGGGTCCTTGTTTTGAGACACGACATCACCAATAGTGACAGTTGGTATATGCGGATCGGAGATGATAGATTCATATTGTTTGTAATCAGTGTAGAAGAATAAGGATTTGAGACATCGTTTCCAATCTTTATAGTTTTCTCCGTTTATGAGTCTCAGAGGTCGGCTGTGAGCTACACTTTCTAAATCGGAAAGGGTGAGAGAAGTCATCTTTGACATTCTAGTTTTGCTGAAGAAATGAAAATTTCATAGAAAGTAGCTAGTTTCGTAGAGCGAGTTTCACATAGAAAAGATTGTTTCGAAGTGAAGAATAGTTTCGCTGAGCTGACAGTAGTTTCGCTAGGAATTTTATAGCAATTTCGCTAGACAAATGCTTGATACGGCTTAGTTTTGCCGACAATTTCACACGAAACAAGCTGGAACTTTCGTTCAATGATACTTTCGACAACAATTTCGCTTGTAATATGCACACAAGCACTGTTGAACTTTTGTTTTAAATCACTACTTTCACACAGATGCTGAAAAAAATACAAAGTGTAGAACAATTGTAGTTTTGTTGAATAATAGTGTAGTTTTGCTGGATGATGATGCAATTTCGCTGGATGAATCTAAAAAGCTTTTTCAATATGAAATTAATCTGAAATCGCCTAAATCTGAATGGATTTTGGATCTGATGATTGATAGAGCTTTTCCAACCAATAAGAAGCAAAATTCAATCGAATTCAATATCAAATATACTAAAATTTGATCCGGAATTGATGAAATAATGATATTGAACAAAAACAACCAAAAACCACAAACAATCAAGAGCACTAAGGCTCTGATACCATTTTGTTGGTCCATTTGATCGTGTTTCAGTACAACTGATATGTTCAATCGCTCAATATTAGAAACAAAAGACAAACAATGAATATGAAGATGAATGATCACAACCCCAATGTATTCAAATGTAAACAATAAGGAACCAATACAATCAAAAGAAAAAAAGCTCCAATATATTTCAGTAGATGTTGATACATGTGTACATTGATTCCGATCTTAATGTAATATGTCTTTATTGTCTTACACATATGTAATAGTTGGGTACTTAATGAAATGCAAATGTTTGGTTGTGTTTATAATGTTTAATATTTCATTAATGAGTTATTTAACGCTTATCGAATTGATTATATAGGTTTGTGGTTGTTTGAACTAATATAATAATATAATGATAATGAATACATTCAAACTTAGTAATATGAAGTTATCATGTGAATGCCCCATGCTAATGGACCATATGCATGAACAACTAATGCGAATGACTCAATCGCACGACTGAACCAGAGACTGGATCAGTCATATGATTATAACATGAGATTGACTCAATCGCATGACTGAACACTCAGTCGTGCGAATGGATCAACCACATGGCTCAATCGCACGACTGAACCATGCTAATGGTTCAGTCGCCCGAATGAGCAACCCTAACTTATAAATACCACCTAATTCATGGAAAAACAAGAGGAATGAATACACTTCGACTCTAGACATACCCTATCCGTCCAGAGACCTCTAAGAACCTGTTCCAAGTTCATAGATCACAGTAGATCGATTCCTAATCATTCTTCATGTTTAGATTCAATACAAAATTGTTTCTACATGCATTCTTGTTAGGATCTCAGCATCTAGTTTGATCAATTAGATTGGATTTGCAGCGGAATGAACTCACGAATTAACAAATTTAAACAAGAACACATAAAATTTTTCAATGAAACAGTGTTTGTTATAGAGAGAGAATTTATGCCAAAAGGAATATATTCATTCAATATATGCTTCGGCTGGATTTCATGCAGCGTTACAATTAGGTCATCTTTCCTTTTATAAGGAAAGCTGACGTCCGCTGATGTCACTTGACAGTGACATCTAATTGTTATTTAACTACTGAAAGTTAACACAACTACTGAAGATGTCAAACAGCTGACATCTTCTTACAAAAATACCAAGTGTTAACTATCACTACAACTACTGAAAATAAACTACTGAAACAACAACGACTGAAGAACATGCTCTTCAGTCATTTTACAAGTACTGAAATAGAAATGAAAACTACTGAAAGGAAACCATCACAACAACTGAAGAATGCTTCTTCAGCTGTTGTGACAAACTCTAAAGGCTTCAGTACTTGGACTTCTTGAACTTCAGTTGTGATAAGCTGATCTCTTTAGCTGATGTCTTCAGTCTTTGTACTTCAGCTATTGATCTTCAGTACTTTAGTCTTCAGCTGTTGAAGTCTTCAGTACTTTAGTCTTCAGCTATTGAAGTCTTCAGTACTTTAGTCTTCAGCTGTTGAAGTCTTTAGTACTTTAGTCTTCAGCTGTTGAACCTCAGACTTTGGTCTTCAGCTGTTGAACCTCAGACTTTGGTCTTCAGCTGTTGAAGTCTTCAGTACTTTAGTCTTCAGCTGTTGATCTTCAGACTTTGGTCTTCAGCTGTTGAAGTCTTCAGCAGTTGTTGCGATGTCTTGTGGGACTTAAAGGTTTTTCTGATCTGGCTCATTGGTTCTTTTGGTCCAACAAATGCTCTGATACCAATTGGTATCAGAGCTGGTTAATCATTGATCGATTTAACAATTGATCATTGAAACTGTTCTTTTTCCATCTATGTTTGATCGAATGAGCAAATTTGCAAGAATCAGTTATAGAGATTGAGTTTCTGTTGCTTCTGGCCATTTTTTTTTGAGGTTATAAGTGGTTTTGAGCTAGATTTACTTTGTTTACCTTGAATTTGTCTGAATTCTGAATATGACTACTCCTTCTAATGACCCTCACAATACTGGTTCCTCAACCAAGCCTCCGATGCTGGTTAGGACTGAGTATAACATATGGCAACGAAGAATGCTCCATCACCTGTCTGTTAGCAGTTCAGGTTGTTGGACATCTGTTGTACATGGTCCACATAAGCCTATGGTGAACAATCCAGAAACCAACCAAATGGTTCCGAAGAAGAAGGAACAATACTCTGATGAGGATCGTAAACTGTTTGAGATTGATGCTAAAGCTCATGGAATTCTGGCCATGGCACTGCCTAATGAAATCTATTCTGGGCTTATGCATCATGAAACTGCTCATGACCTCTGGAAAGCACTGAAAGAACAATTTGGTGGTAGTGATGAGGTCTTAGCAAACAATAGGAAATACTTGCCCAACAATATGAGACATTTGCTCATAGGAAGGGTGAGACTCTGACTCAGTTTGAGCATTTTTCATGTTTGATCTCTGAGCTGAAAATGGTCAAACATGAATACACTAATAGCCAGATGAACCACAGATTCCTCAGATCACTGCCTAAAAGATGGGACACATATACAATTGTCCTACGCTCTAATGCAAATCTGGATAGCCTATCTCTCACCCAACTTCATGGGAAACTGCTTACATTTGAAAGAGAGATAGAGCAGAAAAGGAAACTAGCATCATCAGGAAAGCTCACTGAAGACTTTGTTCCAGGGAACACTGCCTTGGTCGGTCATGAGTCAGAATATGCTGCATCAGAAAGTAATTATGATGAGCATATAAATTTCTCTTCAAACAGTTCTGATCATGCATTTGTGAGTGTTGATAGTCAGTCAGGCTGTAATAGTGACAATTTGTGCTTCATTATGGATGATTTGAAAGGTATAGCTGATGATGACTTAGAAAAGATGGATATTTTGAGCCAAATGGCCTTGATTAATATCAGATCTCAAAAGTTCTACAAGAGAACTGGTAAGAAATTCCCTAGACCCTCTGGCAAAACCAAAGTTGGTTTTGACAAGAGTAAGTTGAGGTGTCACAAATGCCACAGGCTTGGGCACTTTGCAAGAGAGTGTAGATCATCTGGATCTAACTCCTCTGCACCCTTTATGACTTTTCCAAGTAATATTCAACAAAACAGAGGGCAACATCCTGCTAGTTCTGGTCATCAATCACAACCTCTATCTCCTGCATATTTTGTCCCTCAGGGTCCAATGTCATATCCATATCCCTGCTATTACATGCCACAAACCAGTCAAGTTCAATTACCCATTGCTCAACAACCACCTGCTCTTCTTGAGCCTCAACCTTCCCAATCTCATCAACAATCTCAACCTCAACAACACAGCTTTTTCACCCCAGGAGTTGTTGACTGGAGCAATTTACCAGATGATATGTCTGGTCATGAACAACTGTTTTCTGGTGCTGGTCAACATGGTGGTGATAATCCTTTTGGAAACCTTTCTCTAATGGCCTTAGAGTCTGCTGATACCTCATCCTCTAATGCCTCCACACCACAGGTATCACAGGTATCCTCTGAGGCCAAAGCCAAGCTATGTTCTGAAACATGCATAGCCGCATTTGCATCTATTAGAGAAGCAAATGTACCTTTAATTGACAAGAACATTGAGCTAGAACAAATAATATCCAAAAGAAAAGCTGAATTTAAGTCTGTGCTTAATGATAAGAATGATGAGATTTACAAACTTAAATGCCAAATCAGTGATGATAAGGATAGGGAAGAGGTACTTCTAGAGAAGTACAGAGACCTCAAAGAAACACTTGCAGCTACCCAGGTAGAGTGTGATCGATGGGTACATTCCTGCAACGGTTTTGAAATGCTTTTTAGTAAGCAGTCTGCTTCCAATGTGAAGTTTGGCATTGGTTATAATCGCACTGCTCCTCCTACAGATTTTACTCCCAGAGCAGAGGTAGAATCTGATGGAGAAAGCAATAACCAATCCTTTTCATCATGTGATCTACTATCTAATACAGCACCATCAGAGGTTGGTGTCAGCATTAATTCCTCCCAAAACCTATCAGCTGATGTTGATGATGCTGACACTCACATGATCAAAAAGTTGATCACTCCAGGTGGTACTTCACAAAGTACTGAAAGTACTAAAGAGCAAGTCATAACACCTGGAGAACAACCCAAACTACTGCATGTACTAAAGGGAAGAAAACTGCCAGTAGAAAGGGTGGGAAAACTACTGAAGAAGATATCAAGAAAGCATGTACTGCAAGGAAGAAAACTGCTAGTATTGATCGCAAACTACTGAAGAATAAGTCTTCAGTAGTTTCATCTTCTTCAGCAGATGATCAACCTAAGATGACGAAAAAGCCAAGTGAAATATGTGGCTTATTCAATCATCTTACTGATGTTGCTGGTATAAAAAGGGCTCCAAACTCAAACACAATGAGAACCTTAAAAAGAAAATAGATAAAATGAAAACTGAGTTTGAAACCAAGTTTGTACCAGTACAACATCAAAACCTGTAACCCCAAAATCCAAAAAGAAAACCAAAAAGGAAGGGGTAATCAGGCAACAGCTAGGTTGCTCAAAGGGAGATGGTACAACACAGGAATCCATCAATCTCACACACTAATGTGTCTGATGAGCTGAAGGCTTTATCACAAATCAGACACAACTTGTTATGATGGTTCAACATCTATTGGGGAGAGTCAACCAATTAGATGCTCCTGTGTTGAAACCACGGAGAAGAAAATCCATGCAAAAGGATTCTTCTTCTTCACCATCTCCATCCCCTCAGGCTGTTCTTCATGGCAAATCTGTTAGTTTACCATCTGTTGATGTGAACAGACCCAAAACCAAAAAGGTTTGGGTCTCAAAAACTAACTAATTTATTATGATTGCAGGGTTCTTCAGCATGCCACAGTAGCATCTGGTATGTAGACAGTGGAGGATCTATGCATATGACAGGGAACAACTCTCTTCTTCATGATTACTCTCAGAGAAAGAAGGGGTTTGTTTCTTTTGGAAATGATGCTAAGGGTTACATCATTGGCAAAGGCTTTGTCTCCAATGGGGAAATAAGATTTGATAATGTTAACCATGTGGAGAATCTCAAGTACAATCTCTTGAGTGTCAGTCAAATGTGTGATAAAGGCCATGTTGCTCTATTGACCTGTCAGAACTGCAGGATTTTATCATCCAAAGTTCTGAGTTTGATTGATAAGGTGTTGGATGATCACACTCTCCTAAGGGCCAACAGGACAGGAAGAGTGTATGCCTTAGATCTTTCCAAGAAAATAGATCTCAAAGGCCATCCTTGCCTATTTTCCAAGGCTTCTCCTCAAGAATCTATTCTATGGCATAGAAGCCGGGTCATGTGAATCTTAAAAACTTGAATCAGCTGATACATCATGGTTTAGTAAGGGATTCCCTATGAAGGAGTTCAGATGTGAAGACAACTGCACTGCTTGTTTAAAAGGAAAACAACACAAAGTCTCATTCCCTCCTATTGAAGAACCTAAGTCCATTGCCTGCTTGCAATTACTACACATGGATATCTTTGGTCCTGTGAGAGTAATGAGTATGGCAAAGAAGAAATACTGTCCGGTAATTATGGATGATTACTCCAGATTTGTATGGACTTTCTTCTTGCATTCAAAGGATGAGGCTGCTCAGACGATTATAAACTTTGTGTTGTATGTTGAGAAGCAGTATTCCCTATTTGTCAAGTGTATCAGAAGTGATAATGGAACAGAATTCAGAAACCATACACTTGATAATTTTTATCTCTCAAAGGGAATCAAGAGGCAGTTTAGCATCCCAAGGACTCCAGAACAAAATGGAGTAGTAGAGAGAAGAAACAGGACCCTAATTGAAGCTACAGGTCCATGTTGGCTGACTCTGGTTTGCCACTAACCTTTTGGGCTGAAGCTGTTAACACAACTGGCTATGTGCAGAATAGAGCCTTAGTAAATCAAAGGTTGATGAAGACTCCATATGAAGTTCTACATCATTTGGCTCCTCTAATTTCATTTTTCAGAGCCTTTGGGTGTCCTTGTTTCATTCTCAACACAAAGGATCAACTCCACAAATTTGATTCTAAGGTGGATGCAGGGTATTTTGTTGGTTATTCATCTACTTGCAAGGCATACAGAGTCTTCAACTGCAGAACAAAGATAGTTGAAGAGACTCTGCATGTGAAGTTTAATGAATCTCCAAAGGACAAGATTCCACAAAACCCTATGGAGTTATTTGATTTGGACATACTGCAATATGTTCCTTATCAGGCTTCAGCTGTTGCTCTTGTCAACAGTTCTCCACCTGGTAGTATTGATGATGATGATAATATCAATACTCACCTATTCAAGTTTAGTGATCAACTGCCTGAGTCCACTAAACTTAATGTTCCTGTAGCTTCAGCAGTTCCATCCACAACAAATGCCGATGAGATCTCTGATTCCTCTACATCTTTGATTTGCCATCTCATTCTTGGTTTCAAGAGTCTGCATCACCATCTGCTGCTGCTGAACCTACAAACACTTGCACAGATCTCATTGTTTATCAAGAGCTGAAGAATCACCCAATATCTCAAATTATTGGTGATATCAATGCTGGAGTTTCAACAAGAAGTCAATTGTCCAATTTCTGCTTCTATGCTCTCTTCATCAGTCAGCTAGAGCCAAAGAACTATCATGTTGCTTTGAGAGACAATGGATGGGTTGAAGCCATGCAGCTTGAGCTACTTCAGTTCAAAAAGCAGCAAGTGTGGGAACTGGTTCCTCTACCCCCAGGTAAGTGTGCAATAGGCACTAATGGTGTTTAGGAATAAACTGATGAGAATGGGCTTATTGTCAAGAACAAGGCTAAACTGGTTGTACAAGGGTTTTCACAAGAAGAAGGTATTGATTATGATGAAACCTTTGCCCCTGTAGCCAGACTAGAGGCAATTAGATTGTTCTTAGCCTATGCTGCATTCCACAATCATAAATTTTTACAAATGGATGCTAAAAGTGTATTTTTATATGGTGAAATAAAAGAAGAGGTTTATGTGTGTCAACCACCAGGTTTTGAGGATAATAAACATCCAGATTGGGTATACAAGCTTGATAAGGCTCTTTAGGGGTTGAAACAAGCCCCTAGAGCCTGGTATGGAACATTATCAAATTTTCTTCTTCAAAATAATTTCACTAGAGGCTCCATAGATAAAACTTTGTTCATTAAGAAGGTGGATCAGCATAAGCTACTTGTTTAAATTTATGTTGATGATATTATTTTGCATCCTCTAATCCTCAGTTGTGTGATGATTTCACCAAATTAATGCAAAAGAAGTTTGACAATGGGAGAATTACAGTTCTTTCTAGGATTGCAAATCAAACAAAAGGCTGATGGGACTTTCATTCATCAGTCTAAATACAAAAGATCTTTTGAATAAGTTTGATTTACAAAACTGTAAGCCCTGTTCTACTCCCATGTGCAACCCACACAACTGGATGCAGATCAGAAAGGTAAAGCTGTTGATGAAACACTTTACAGATGTATGATTGGGTCCTTGATGTACTTAACAGCTTCTAGACCAGATATCATGTTTGCAACTTGTGTTTGTGCTAGATTTCAGGCTGCTCCTAAAGAGTCTCATTTGTTTGCAGTCAAGAGGATCTTTAGATATTTGCAAGGTACACAATCTCTAGGTCTTTGGTATTCCACTGGACACTCATGCAAATTAGTTGCTTTTTCAGATAGTGACTATGCAGGGTGTAAGTTAACCAGAAAGTCAACTTCTGGTGGATGTCAATTCCTAGGCAACTGTTTGATTTCTTGGTAGAGTAAGAAACAAACATATGTTGCTACATCCAGTGCTGAAGCAGAGTACATTGCAGCTGCAAGTTGTACTTCTCAGGTACTCTGGCTTCAGAACCAACTATTGGATTATGACATTACAGAGACTAAGACTCCATTATTAATGGATAATGCTTCAGCTCTTTGCATTGTCAAGAATCCTGTCCAGCACTCTAGGACCAAACACATAGAGATCAGACACCATTTTATTAGGGACTGTTTTGAAAAAGGTCTGATTGATCCAAAGTTTGTGCCTAGTGCTGATGAGCTTGTAGACATGTTTACTAAGCCTTTGGATAGTTCAACTTTCCAAAACCTAGTGTTAAGGCTTGGTATGCTGCAGCTAGAATAAGTGACAACTACTGATGATCTCAGTAAACAAGTACTGAGGATCAGTAGTAAACATGTCACAAATAAGTACTGATTTTGATACAAACTACTGATGTAGTTATAACTACTGATGTTAGTAAAAACAGATAAGTACTGATGTCCTATGAACAACTGAAAACAGCCAAAAAGACTGATGAGTAAGTGTTGAGGACAGTATGAAACACTGAAAAGCTAAGAATTGACGAATACTACTGATGGGAATTTTTCTTCAGTTGTTTTACAACTGCTGTTTCATCTAAACAAGTGATGACAAAACCATGTCTTCAGTAGTTTCACAACTACTGATGACTAACAACAAGTCTTCAGTCGTTTACAACAACTGATGACAAAACCATGTCTTCAGTAGTTTCACAACTACTGATGACTAACACCAAGTCCTCAGTTGTTTCCAACATCTGAAGTCAAAACCATGGTTTTCAGTAGTTTTATAACTGCTAATGCCTAAAACCAAGACTTCAGTTGTTTCAACCTCTGAAGGTTAATACCACGTCATCAGTCGTTTAAAACTACTGATGATTAACACCAAACCCTTCAGTGTTTTATAACCTTACCCTATAAATACCTAATTACAGAGCTTCATCATCTCAACCTAACGTTCAAAAACTCAGAACCTTCTCTCACATTAATGGCGACCATACAGCTAAACCACGACACAACTGTGTTGCCTACCTTACCAAATCACCTTTCTGGATGAAGTTTGATACTGCTATGATCTAATGGTCCATTCTCCATACAAAACGGCCTTCTTATCAATCCTACCATTATATGCCGAATCCTAATCAGTTCTGGACGAACGTCACCCTTACCACTGGGGAGAATGACACCGAGTCTCTCCAGTCGTTCGTCAACTGCCGTAAGGTGGTCATCACTCCGGCAATCCTTCGCCAAACCCTACAACTGGATGATGCCACCTTCCCCGCTGGATATTCAAAGGGCACCACTGATCTATCCTTTGCCCAACATGGATACCAGGGTAACCTCAGCGCTTCTACCATCCTAATGAAGCATTTCCATGATGCAGAACGCCTATTTTCATATGGTGAATGTCTGTCTAGCCCCTAAGACTTCTTCTGGGATCAAATGTCAACCAGGTGGCAGCAGGTAGGTATTCTTTATCCTTGAGCAAAAAACTTAAATTTTTCTGAAATATATTTCTTGAACTTAAAGATATGGCCTCAAAACCTATTGCTACCGATGGATATTATATCCTCGGTTCATAATGGCCATTATAGAGAACTAGCTGAAAGCTGAGGGACTTGTTGGCCTTGGAGTCCCTGCCATGTCTGTATTGCCTGAGGTATACTCCAGGGATAACTCAGACCAGTCACTCAAACAGGCTGCCAAGCTGCGAAAACCCACGCAGCTGGTACCACAGCCACCACCTCCAAATCCAAAGTCCCCACAAACCCAACACAAGAAACCCAAAAAGGCTGCTCAGGGAGATGAGTTCCCTGAGGATGCCCCTGCAACACAAACGCAGGATATATCTACTGGCCATAACCCCAGTAGATACACGTACTCACCCACCCTCAACCGCTCAGGCCTCCTCTCAACAGGAGCCTAAGCACATTTGGGGCACCTATACATCTGGAACCTTCCTCATTTGAGGAGGCTGCCATTGAAACGCACCACTCTCCCCGGGTGCATACTACTTTCACACCATCTCCCACTACAACCGCCCCCCAAAGTCCTACCATAATAGTTGCAAAAGTGCTGACTCAGTTGCATTCCTCACCCCTCCCCAGATACCAATCAAAACTGGGATAGCCTCAACAATTGAGGGGGAGGATCCAAATGCTTCTGATAACCCACAGCACAGGGGTTACATGTTCCATCTCCAAGTGTAGAAACGGAGATTCGAACATCTGGTGAGGCTGTCACTTCTCTTGCTTCAGCATATGATCAGGATGAAGTTGGTATCATCCATAAGACCTCACCAGAGGCAACTGCCAATGAAGGACATAGTCCTGGGGCAGGAAGTCCCCAGTACCACGGACAAGGGGCACATGCTACTACTGATCTACACTCAGAGCATGTACATCCTGATTCAATCAGGAGGTTAGGTGATTCAGCACAGACTGATGATGACCTGGGCTTTTTCTATGATGTTCTAGCCCACAATACCAGCCTAGAGAATGAGGTGAGCAGACTCAAAGAGCTGTTGGCCAAAATGTCTCAGGATCAAAGACCATCTACCCCAATAACCCCACAGATGGTACCTTCAATTGAAGGTTTACCAAACACTGCGCCTACACACATAACTGAGCCAACAGCCTCTGCTTTTGGCTCCACCTCTCAGGGACAGAACCCCTCTGAGCAGATGGCTGCTATCTTTCAAAACTCCTTACCTCTCATCACTCCCATCATCACTGACATAGTGCATAAAGCCATTGATGAGAGGATTCCCTCAAATCTAAAAACCTTCATTGATGATGCTGTTCATAAATCTCTTTCTGCCTTCCAAACCCCTGATTCCAATGCAACCAAAAGGGGAGACTGCAAAGTCTAAGGCAGTGGAAGACAAGAAAAGAAAGAGAGTTGATGCTGAGAAAGAGCCTGATAAAAAGAAAGAGCTGAGAAAGAGAAGGAGGTTGAGAAAGAACTGATCTCAGAACAGTTGATCACCTATAAAAGAAAGAAAAGTGCTGAGTCAAGAGCTGATGAAGAAAAATCATTAGAAGACCTTGTTAAAGATGCTGATGAAGCGCATAGCAGATCAATGGATAAAATTATAGATCAGCTATTTAGACATGGTCATGACACAGCCACATTAGACTCTGAGATCAGAAGGCTGGAAATAGAAGAGATACAATCAAGATGGGCGGTTATAGTGTGTTGGAAAGGGAAAGATTGGAAATCATGATCAGGTTCATAGCTAAGTATGTTGGAAGATCATTGATTGAAATCAAGTCATGGTCCAGGGACAACATCTTGGCAATAACCACCAAGATCTGTTCGTCTGAAGTATATACCAAAGGGCTGGTCATTGAAGCTTTAAATGAAGCTGGTGCTGGGAGCAGGACTGAACTGGTCAAACACTACAAAGCCTCATTCACATCCAAAATGCTAGAACAGCCTGTCAAAATTCCCACACCAAAACCACCACAACCACAACCCACTAAACCAATTCCCTTACCACAAAACCAATAGCCGATGATGTACCCCAGAAGAGGAAGAGAAGGGTACTGAGGCTAGAAGAGGAAGAAGAAGATAATGATGAAGATGAAGATAGGCTGCTAATCTCAGCTGTTATACAGTTGCCTAAGGCCATAAGTCACCCTCCAACAATTACTCTTGAATCTCAAAGACAAATTGTGAAAGTGAAGTTAGAAGAAGAAGAGCTTCAAACAACATGATGAGGAATGTTGAGAAGAGTCGACAAAGCATATGCTGCCACATCTTCAATCATCAATATGAAGAAACATGCTCAAAGATTATACACTCTCAGACACACCTTTCAATATCAAAAAGAGAGAGTGAGGATTTGGCCTGATCCAGGGTGTCTCATAGGATTCAAAAGAAAAATATTCCACAGAGATACATTGGCCAAGTAAAGAAGATTGTAGATGAAATGATCTCACTGGCCTTTGTAGTATCACCTTGGGAGATCCTAGATGACTTCAAGAAAGCCTATAAAGCTAAACTGACCCCACAAAAGATGCTGGAGAATAAAGTGGTGAAAAAGGGGTTAGTGTATGCTTGAGGAAGTTAGAAAGAATGAGCTCCAGTTGTTCTTAAGGGTATTCACCCAGATGAATTCACATATAGAATCATAACAACTGTGGAGCTAAAAAATGGGAAGCAGGTCAAATACCTCTCTGAGTACTATGGGCCAGAATCACTCTTGAAGGAGAAACAGAAGAGCCTACCATGGAGGAACAAATAACCTTCCTTGAGGCCTATACAAGGGAGTCTTACAGACTCATAGTTGGGAAGTAGATCTCATGGATGGGGTAACAGCTCTGTGTCCACTTCCCCAAGACAGAGTTCTCATCCATCCTTTGCCAAACAGATCATTGAGACCTCTTCCCAGGCCTATGCTTACAAGGGTCACTTCCGAGCTGATCTAGAAGACAAAAAGACCAATCCTTCTGCCATAATAAGTGGGACATCTCCAATAAGCTTAAAGGTTTTGGCTGCATTGGTTCAGGGGGAGTTTGTTGGACCAAAAGAACCAATGAGCCAGATCAGAAAAACCTTTAAGTCCCACAAGACATCGCAACAACTGTTGAAGACTTCAACAGCTGAAGACCAAAGTCTGAAGATCAACAGCTGAAGACTAAAGTACTAAAGACTTCAACAGCTGAAGACCAAGTCTGAAGTCAACAGCTGAAGAACTAAAGTATGAAGACTTCAACAGTGAAGACTAAAGTACTGAAAACTTCAACAGCTGAAGACTAAAGTACTGAAGACTTCAACAGTTGAAGACTAAAGTACTGAAGATCAACAGCTGAAGTACAAAGACTGAAGACAGCAGCTAAAGAGATCAGCTTATCACAACTGAAGTTCAAGAAGTCCAAGTACTGAAGCCTTCAGAGTTTGTCACAACAGCTGAAGAAGCATTCTTCAGTTGTTGTGATGGTTTCCTTTCAGTAGTTTTCTTTTCTATTTCAGTACTTGTAAAACGACTGAAGAGCATGTTCTTCAGTCATTGTTGTTTCAGTAGTTTCTTTTCAGTAGTTGTAGTGATAGTTAACACTTGGTATTTTTGTAAAAAGATGTCAGCTGTTTGACATCTTCAATAGTTGTGTTAACTTTCAGTAGTTAAATAACAGTTAGATGTCACTGTCAAGTGACGTCAGCTGACGTCAGCTTTCCTTATAAAAGGAAAGATGACCTAATTGTAACGTTGCACGAAAGCCAGCCGAAGCATATATTGAATGAATATATTCCTTTTGGCAGAAATTCTCTCTCTATAACAACACTGTTTCATTGATAATTTCATGTGTTCTTGTTTAAATTTGTTAATTCATGAGCTCATTCCGCTGCAAATCCAATCTAATTGATCAAACTAGATGTTGAGATCCTAACAATCTCATTGATTGGATCGCCAATGAAATAGGATTCCGCACTATTTGATTTGGTATACATGTTAATCAGTTAGTATTTGTTCAATACACGATCCTAACAAGTTGTATCAGAGCTTTGGCTCTTGATTACGTGTGATTCAATCGTTTTTTATACAAAAATTGTGTTTTTTCACTAAAAACACAATCTTTTTGTGTCAAACGGTGTCTTAGACGTCTCCTGGTCATAAAGTTTAGTTTTTCCAGCATACGGCAATTAGGGTTTGGGAAAATTCGAGTTTTTGCAGCCAAAACATGTTAAACCTACGAATTTTCAAAATCCAGCAGCTTCATTCGCATGATTGACTCAATTGCATGACTGAACACATTCGCATCCCTCATACGCACGATTGGACTCATTCATACCTCCATTCGTATGACTGAGCAGTCTATTCACATTGTTCAACCGCACCTGTTCATTTGCCCGATTGAGCCATCCGCATTAGTTCAGTCGCACGATTGCACCGACCACATTGTTCAATCGCCCCAATAGCCCAATTTCACACCTTCATTCGCACTAATAAAACAGTTTGGTTTAAATTTAAAGTTTATAGCAATGGAGGACCAATACTCAGCATTCACAGCAGGGAGAGACTCACGTATTTAGAACGTACTGCTACTGGATAATGAAGTGGGGGATCATAATAAACCCCGAAAGCTAATCACGTTAGATGAATACCCACAACGGAAGCAACGTTTCGAGATCTACTTAAATGGAGTAGATCCAATCTTTGGGAATCTATAGAGACGGGGTACAACATGCCAGTTGGAGCTGTTGGTGTCAAACTCACACTTGGTGGCATGACTGATGGACAGAAGGTCAAATACAATGCTGAAAAGAAAGTATATTCTTTGCTTACACAGTCTATTCTGAAGGATATTTTCCATCAATTCTCGGAGTATACACAAGCAAAGAAATTATGGGATGCGTTAGAAAAGAGGTATGACGGAAAGGCATCACTCAAGGCCATAAAGGCTAAGGCTTTGAAGAAGGAGTTTGACAACTTTTATTCAATGGGTAAAGAAATCCTAGATGGCGTTATTGATAGATTCTACCACTTGATGAGTGAGATGCACACTCATGGAGTAATGACGTCAATCGAGGACAAGTGTCTAACTTTGCAGATGGATTGCCGGAGAAATGGGTTTTATTTGTCTCCAATCTCAGACAGAATGGTATGCTAACGAAGTTAGATATCAATGACGTCATTCTGAAACTGAGAGAGGAAGAGCTGAGGATGAAGTATAGAGCATAAAAGTCTTCCTATGATCAAAACCCAGCCCTGTACAATGCGACTCCTCAGGGCAAGACATCTGGAGCAAAACTGCAGACTGCCTTTGTGTCAAAATCAACTGGTCCTGCTTAAGCATCCACTTCAGGGTCAGAAATGTCAGGGTCGTCTAGTACCCAATATATTATACCCGAAGCCAATGTAGCAAAGATGAAGACCAAAAACTTTGGTAATGTGACAGTTGAGGTGGCTAAAGAGCACATGGATCTTTTAGCTGCAGTAGTCCACTCATATGATTGACTAATTGCTGGAAAGATAAGGAACTACCATCTGGCTGATAAGGATTACAAGCAGGTGGACGAGACGGAGCTGGAACGGATGGATATCATGTGGGCCTTAGCAAGTGTTGTCCGACATGCTAAGAAGTTTGTCAAGAAGACCGGACAGAACTTGGTTGCAACTATGGACACAACCTTTGGCTTTGACAAGTCAAAGGTGACCTATTTCAACTGTGGTGAGAAGGGACACTTCAAACGGGAGTGTGTGAAGCCCAAGAAGACTGGGAATGGGAACCCTTTCTCATCCTTTAATTATCAGGATAAAGCCACTAGCAGTCCTACTTCATCAGGCAAGGATCCTAAAGCCTTGACTGCTCACGATGATGAAGGACAGGACTGGAGCTTTCGGTTTGTCTCACCGAGAGAATCCAACATCGCTAGTGTGGAGGATATAAATGACGATTCAACTAGTGAAGGGGATATTGCAATGGAACTTGCGATGTCCAATACTGATGAAACTGCAACAGTGGTCAACTACTCGCCTGAAGAAGGAATAACTACAACAATGTCAGAATCACCAGAACCAGAAACACTAGACTCTGCTCTAATGGTTGATTCATCTGCACCTCCTCAGGTAAGTACTACTGACCAACATTTTGATAATCATGCTTGTTTGATTGTAACAAATTTAGGAAAAGCATAGATATAAAATTTGCTAGGTTACTAGATCATAATGATAGCCTAGTAAAGGACTTGCAAATGTGCAATGAAGCTAATAGAGTATTAAAACAAAATAAGCACAGTTACAAAGAAAAGATAGACCTTTTGAACAAACAGCTTAGGGAAACAAAAGTAGTTGCCTTTAACCAAGCTAATGACAGTAGGTACTATCTTAACTCCCTAGAAGACACTAAGAAGCAAAAGGCAGTTTTAGAAGTAGAAGTAAATTCCTTAAAGAAAAAATTGCACAGTTGGACAAGTTCATCTCATATTTTCTAAAACTTAATGAGAGAGAGAACAACAAGGAGGGATTGGGTTATAAAGTGGTTCCACCACCACATGAGATCTTGATGAACGCAAAGTGTAAACCAATCAATAATAATCCAATCACAGATCATGTGGTGTCTACTCCTCTTTTAAGTGATCCAGATTCCACAAGTAAATCAAATGAATCTAGTACTAAACAAAAGGAGGCCACTTCAAAGGCAAAAGGCAAAATGCCTTGTTTTAACCAGGAAAAAGAGTTTGAAAAGGTTAATATAAATTCTGGTTCAAACAAAGTCAAATCTGAACCTAAAAAGAACATAATGTTAACTAATCATGTGCATCATGTCAAAGTCCAGGTAAACAAATTGGAAAAGATGTAAAACAAGGTAAAGCAATTAAATTTGTAAAACCAGACTATACATCTAACCAAGAAGTGTCTCAGTCCAAACAGAGTAAGGTCACACGTGTGACATACACTTCTCCACAAAAATAGTTAAATCGTAAAGTCGAAAGCAGGTCATGCTACAACTGTGGAGAGTATGGACACATTGTATCTAACTGTCCTTACTATCAAACACCGAGGAGAAAAGTTGAACCTCAGGACCCAAAACCTAGCTCTTCTAAGAGGAACTCAGTTACACCACCTAGAAGGGCTGGCGAACCTAAAGTTCAACCCATTAGCCAGTCGTCTATTTATCACAAACAGGCCTTACACAAAGCTGGCCTATGGAAAGAGAAATCTATCCTTATGTCTGATAATAAGAACAAGAAGACATCTGCACTTCCCTCACCATCTACAGGTCAATGGTTGAGTTTATGATGAGTGATGCCTCTGGGAACCCAAGCCAGTAAAGGCTTGGGTCACTAACCTGAACTAATGTTTTAAATTGACCGTGCAGGTGTTCGCTATAGTGTTGAAACCAACACGTGGATTGTCGATAGCGGAACATCCAGGCACATGACAGGGAACAGGGCTCTTTTATCAAATGTCAAACAAATCAAAGGAGGCCATGTTTCATTTGCTGGAAACAAAGTTGGGTATATCATAGCTCAAGGGGAGTGGGTAACCACAAAGTGAAGTTTGACAAGGTAAACTATGTTCAACAACTTCAAAATAACTTGCTTTTTGTTTCCCAAATATGTGATAAAGGCTTTAAAGTAGTTTTTGACAACAAGAAGTGCTATGTCCTGAAAAAGGACTATGTGATCCCGGAGGACCAAGTATTAATGTCTGCGTCAAGATATAATGACATGTATGTCTTGGACCTATCAAAGGCCTCCACAACGGATTGTGAAGTTTAGTGCTTCTTGTCAAAAGCTACTAAGAAGGATTCCATCTCCTGGCATAGGAGAATGGGACACATTAATCCACGAAAGATGAATCACTTGATCCAGAATGATCTTGTGAGAGGAGTTAATGTCAAAAACTTCCAACTTCCTAATTTTTGTGTTGCATGCAAGAAGGACAAACAGACGAAGAAGTCTCATAAGGAAAAGAAAGTTCATTCAATCAAACTTCCTCTTGAACTTCTTCACATGGATCTGTTTGGTCCACTCAGTACAAGAAGCATCGCAGGCGACTTGTACTGTTATGTAGTTACAGATGACTACTCAAGATTCTCTTGGGTGATGTTTCTGAAATCCAAATCAGAAACATTTGAGTCATTCAATGAATTAGTAACTACATTAGAGTCTGTCTACAAGCTGAAGGTTCGTCAAGTGCGCTCAGACAACGGAACGGAGTTAAAGAATCAATGGATGGAGGCTTACTGCAAGGAAATGGGAATTGTGCATCAGTTCACCTCTGCCTACACTCCTCAGATGAATGGCGTTGCTGAAAGGAAAAATCACAGCTTGATAGATACGGCACGGACAATGCTAGCAGACTCGAAACTGCCTATCCAATTCTGGAACGAGGCAGTTGCAAATGCATGTTACACATTGAATCGAGTTCTGATAGTTAAATGCCATGGCAAGACATGTTACGAGTTACTACAGCGACGTAAACCAAATCTAGAGTATCTCGAGCCATTTGGCACCTCGTGCACCTACTGAAGAAGACCAGGAAGGCAAATTCAGCGAGAAGGCTGATGAAGGTATATTTCTAGGATAAAACATACCGAACAAGAGAGTTTAGAACAACTCAACGGGTCAAGTAGAAGTGGTGTGACATAGATGTTCAGAGATACACCACACCACCTGCTGGAAAGGAACCCGCCTTCTTTTTCGACTATAATGGATTCTTCAAATCCTTCAACATCCCACTCTTCACTTTTGATGACGAATTGACAACCAAGATGATGTATGATGTCCTGAACTCACCGGCTCCATATTCAACATCATCTGGTTCACAAGGTAGCTCATCTAACATTTCAGGGCGAGTAATTAAATATTGTGATTCTTCCTCCGATGAAGAAGCTGTGGAGAATAATCCAAACAACCAGGATGAACAGGTTCCTATTACTGCAAGTCCACAAGCATCTGATATTGATGCCTCTGAGACTTCGGAACCTCAGACTCCTACTGCCTCAGATACTGAACCAAATGTTCATAATCTTGATTCTGAGGTAGTTGTTCCAACCACTCCTGGATCACGCCTAAATGTCTATCATCCTTTAGATAATGTCATTAGGGATGTGAGGTCAGGAGTTCAGACCAGAAATCAGCTATACTCAGCTGATTATGCCTCAGTGATGGAAAATGGATACCTTCATGACGGTGCATATTGTTGCTTTGTGTCTCATTTTGAGCCAAAGTATGTAAGTGAAGCACTGAATGATGAGGCATGGGTGAATGCCATGCAAGAAGAACTTCTTCAATTCAAGAAGTTAGGTGTATGGACTCTGGTGGATAGACCTAAAGGTGCTAAGGTCATTGGCACCAAATGGGTCTTGAAATGCAAGAATCAGGCAAAGCAAAAAGTCAACCATCTGATAGGGGTCAAAAGGAAATGTCGGTATCTGAAGGGTACTCCAAAACTGGGTTGTGGTATCCTCATGATGATGACTTCGAGCTAAGAGCGTATAGTGACTCGGATTACGGTGGCTGCAAGATGAACTACAAGTCTACATCAGCAGGATGTCAATTCTTTGGGAGAAGATTAGTGACCTAGCAGTGTAAGAAGCAGACCTCGGTTGCTTTGTCAACCTGCGAAGCCGAATATGTTGCCGCTGCAAGTTTTTGTTCACAAATCATATGGATTCAACAACAAATGTGGGATTACGGTTTGAAATACTCTTGTACTCCTATTTTTGTTGATAACTCTGCTGCAATTGCAGTAACCAAAAATCCGATCCAACATCCTAAGACCAAACACATCGGAATAAAATATCACTTTATACGTGACTGTTTTGAAAAGAACCTAATCGATGTGGTTAAAATAAACATTGATTTTCAACGCGTTGACCTCTATACAAAGGCTTTCGATAAACCTCGTTTTCTATATCTGTTAGAGGTCAATGGCGTTAAAAAGAAAAGTGATGTAATTCCTGAAGATGACCATGTGTAGTCCGATGTGTATAGTAAATTTTCCTTTTTGTTTTATTTTATTTTATTTATCTTCATTTATGTTTTGAATTAATTGATGTTATTTTCCCGCCTATTAAAATCCTAAAACCGCAACTCATTTACGGTTTCAGAATTTTAGGGGGAGAATAGGTTAATAGGTTTATGTTAACAACATTAAAAAAACGAGGGAGAAGGACAGGCTAGCTGATAGAAATTAGATCGTATGTGTGATACCGATTCAATAACTTTGGAAAATGATAGTACACAGGAACAAATCAATTGGGACTTTAAAAGTTTAAATTGAATAAGATGTCAAATTCAAAGTATAAGTCTGTGTAGTCTGAGCAATATAAAAGGAAAAATGATAGTAACTGGTTACTACTAAGGTAACACAAAGAAAGTAGACCTAGAGGTTACTAGACCATAGATGATGTGTCGATAGATTCAACACAGTAGATGATTAGACCTTGTTGGTGATCTAAAGATCAAACTAAGTTATTCAACTAACTGTGGGTTCCCATCTTATCACTGGTTAACACAATCAACAAAAATCCAATAAGGGGTGATGAGCAAATAAACGCCACAAATGTGTGTGGATGACCATAAATAGAGCAAAGCACGAAAAAAAATGAAAAATATACGCTATCAAGCTAATAACTTATGTTGTTGGTGCGTTATGTGCAAAAGAAAAAATAAAGATGCTCTAACAAGAAGATAGGTTGTGTGCCTATCTGGTGTGCAATGGCACTGACCTGAGGATAAGCATAACCTAGATATTCTAGAATTCGTTGTTGTTTGCCGCCTCTCTGTTGTGCGATGGCACTCACCTGAGGCTTGGCTTCTCTTTGAAAGCTCTAAGAATAGTTTCTTCTTGTAAAAATACCCGTAGACTGGTCAAAAATCTCCTGAGGAATGTTGAATACCACATAAGTGTGAGATCCACAGATGTTGGTTGAAAAAAAAATTAAACCTTAAACTATCACCAATCTGTGTCAAAAGTCTGTGTATGGATTTAAGTGGACAAATATACTGACAATCATCGTGGCTACAATTCTTAAAAGTCCAAATCAATGTGGGGATCTAACAGTACCAGTATGATTTCCTAAATTTGCTAACGACTCCTAGATGAAAAACAAGAATAGCACATCAAAAGGTTTTGATAACATGTCCTGAATAATTTGCGTATCCCGTATGATTCCAAATTGAATTGGTCCATGTATGGTCAAAATGAATTGAAGCTGCCTTTTCAGGAAATGAATTCCTTAGATTTATATCTTAGGATTTAACCCTCACAAAATCACAAAAATATGTCTTAGTTTTGAATTTCAGTTCTTATTTCTTTTATTTTATTTAAATTTTGTCAAGTTAGTTTGTTATCATCGGACTATGTCATGGAATTCAATAAAGGATTTTAATCACCTAAAAGGGTCACATATGAGGTGACCACACGTGTTTTCAAATGTAAATGGGTCACATCTGAGGTGACAAATTGGTTTTAAAAGGATCACGTTTGAGGTGATCAAAAGTTTTCAAGTTAAAAGGATCATGTCTGAGATGATCGAGTGCTTAAAACGTCTATTCATTATAGTAAAGGGTGTAAAATGTAAAATGGTCATAAGCTCAAAAACCATGAGTATGATTCATTCGCACAACTGGACCATGGGTATGGACCAATCGTACGATTGGAGGATACGAATGTGCCCAATCGCACAATTAGCCCACACGTATGGGACATATGTGCGATTGGACCATCAGTATGACTAAAATCACACGATTGGATGACTAAAATGTGCTAATCGCATGGATGAAGGTGACCGAATGACACAGTCGCACAACTGAAGGTAACCTACTGTGCTAGTCGCACCACAAATCTTTAGTCGCACGAATCAAATATGCGACTGGGCTCAGTCGTACGACTGAAGTGAACCCCAGTATAAATAGAGGGGGAGTCGGACCCAGTCAGTCATCACTCCCAATATCGTCCTAAAATCACACAAGAGCATTGGTACTCTGCCAAAATGGTGTGTCATTGTTGTAGCATTGTGTCTATGATTCTAACAACTACTCTACTCATCTACAAGTACATTTCAACTGAGCTTGGTCAAAATGAATGTCTTAAGTGCAGGTTTTAAGTGTTGAAATCACAAAACCTCGGAACCGAGACTCCTCTTAAGAATAGGACACTTAAGTGGTTACACATGTTGGCTTAAATGAATCTAAGTGCTAATTTCAAGTCTCTACGGTCAAAATGATTGTAAACACAAAGTGAAATGCCATGTCTTGACAAAGAGTAAAATCCTTTGTGTTTAACAGTGAGGTATGCGAATGGACACGCTGATGAACTCCAGGCGCACGATTGAGTTAGGCGAATGACTCAATCACACGTATGAACCATGCTTATGGGTTCTGTCGCATGACTGTTCCAATCGCATGGTACAGTATACGACTAAGTTCAGTCGCAAGCTTAATCGTACGACTGAGCCAATCGCACGACTAAGCCTCAGTCGCATTGTCCATTCGCACGACTGTACTAAATGAATCAAGTTCATTAAATTTCAAAGGTCATCTTGTTACACAAATTCTAACATATATGAGTATTGTGTTGCAGCTATATGGTTGAACAATGGATAATGAACATCAAGCACAACATATGTGAATATGTTGATGCTTTTCTGAGGATAAAGTACATTGGAGACATCAACGTAGGTTTGCTCAACAAGAGAAACTTCTGCCCCCAGTTCAAGTGCTTAGCTCATGACATCCATAAGGGTATAGTGTCAAGGGGAGGAAGAATTGATGAGATGTCTGATCAAATCCAGAATGCATACTTAGTATTAATGTTAAACCATCTGTCCACGTGCTCTCACATGATGCTCTCCTATTTGATGGAGAGGAAGAAGATGATGTTTTGGACAGAGATGGAATAATGCTATGCAAATGGGCGGTGGTATGGATGACGAAGACTCTCAAGAAACTAACGAGGTTATGTCATTTATGTCCAAGTTGTCTATGCTTATTAGTTATAGTGGAATATCTCTTAGGCTTATGAACAACAGATTGATCCACAACAGAGCCAAAAGCTTGCTAAAGAAGTACTAAAGTTCTTAGAAGAAGGTGATGACCGTGAAGTTGAAACTAAGTTTCTAACACATCGGTAGTGTGAAAATTTCAGCCCGATTTAATATCTTTTGAGAAATTGATTAAAGATTGGGGTTTTGCACATCTGACTCAAGCTAAAGAATCAATAGATCAAGACAAAAGTTGTGATTAGATGTCATATGTACTTGAAAAACTTTTGTAATTGAATCATGTAGGTAATTAATGTGGATATATATGTGATATGTCTCTGTCTTGATTATGACTAATGATTGATGTATCTACAATGTTTTAAATCAAGTATAACAATTATCTCAGCAGGATGAGTATGATGTTGCTCCCCTTCAACAGGTCAAGACTCAAATAACCATGATTCTTGATCTGCAAAGGATTGTCAGGAGATCAGTGAGTTACACCCTTGAAGAAGGGGAAATAATTCATGATCTTACTGATGTGCAACTGGCAGAAATGTTCAACCTCAATCCCGATGAGATTGTCAAGGACGCTCCAACTTTTGAAGTAACCAGTCACGACGAGCTTAATGACATTGATGAGATAGAGATCGAGAACGTCACTGTAGAGCACTATCCAGAGTATGCTGACAAAAAGGGAAATTTGGTCCCCAATCTAGGTGATTCCCTAGTCAGTGATACATTTGAGATGTTAGATAAGATGGAGCAAGAGTCCGAGAAGGTTGAAGAACAAGCCCAAGCCTCAAACACTGATGTGGATATCAGAAAGGATGAATGGGCTGCATATTTTGAGGAGATTCGAGCCCAATGCGCTGCTCCTAAACCGAATGTCTACACCAAGTTCTACAAAGTGAAGAAACATCATAAGGTGTCAGGCAAGATTATCGCATGGGCCCATTTTGATGATCTTAATGTATACATGGTTAAGAGAGAGAAGGGTATTAAGTATTTTAGATTCCCACATGATCTAAAGTCTCTACCTGGTTTTGAGCTCAACCAGCTGGCTAAACTGAAGCTGTTATATGCTGACCCGAGAAAGATGTCAGGTTGGTTTGAGGCTGCATTGGAGAAAGAGTACCACACCAGGTGGGTCAACTTCAAACCTCAACAACCTACAAGGTATATCAGACGGTTTGAAGTTGATCCCATAACTGGAAAGCCAAAGATAGTGCTGAAGTGGAGTCCTCCACGCACAATGTCAAGAATCCCTCTCAGGGAAATGCCACAGGACTTCACTCCACACTTTAAGTGGTGGTACTATGATTGGAGAACAGGGGAGGCGGTCAGAGTTCTGAGCAAAGAAGGCAGAATGGATACCATCAGGGTATTTGACCCGATGTGGCTTACCAACTTGTCAGCTGAAGATGTCTACACTCTATACAAGTGGCCACTGTACTATGACACGCATGATATTGTACAAGCCCTCCAATTTCAAAATGTGATCAGACTCTGCTTTGTATTTGAAATACATGCAGGAGTCATAAGAGAGGAGAAGTACAAGAAGTATGAGAAAGTTTTGAAGAAGGTAAGACAATCGATGAATCTTGGTCCAAAGGGGAGTTTGTTGATACATGTGTACCTTGATTCTGATCTTAATGTAATATGTCTTTATTGTCTTACACATATGCAATAGTTAGGTACTTAATGAAATGTAAATGTTTGGTTGTGTTTATAATGTTTAATATTTCATTAACAAGTTATTTAACGCTTATCGAATTAATTATATAGGTTTGTGGTTGCTTGAACTAATATAAATAATGTAATGATAATGAATACATTCAAACTTAGTAATATGACGTTATCATGTGAATGGCCCATGCTAATGGACCATACGCATGAACAACTTCATGCGAATAACTCAGTCGCACGACAGAACCAGGAGACTGGATCAGTCGTATGATTATAACATGAGATTGACTCATTCGCACAACTAAACACTCAGTCGTGCGAATGGATCAACCGCATGGCTCAATCGCACGACTGAACCATGCTAATGGTTCAGTCGCCCGAATGAGCAACCCTAACCTATAAGTACCACCTAATTCATGGAAAAACAAGAGACCTCTAAGAACCGGTTCCAAGTTCATAGATCGTAGTATATCGATTCCTAATCGTTCTTAACGTTTAGATTCATTACATAATTGTTTCTATGTGCGTTCTCACTCATTGGATCGCCAATCAAATAGGATTCCACACTATTTGATTCGGTATACACGTTAATCAGTTAGTATTTTGTTCAATATATGATCCTAATAGTAGAATAACAGCTTATAGTAGTCTCTTGCAACACAAATATTCAATTAGGGTTTTACAAGGATGCACAACAATGAGCAAGATCAAAACTATATATAGAAGTCATAGTTTCGTTGTCAGTGAAACTATGCTGCCGAAACTATAGATTTGCCGAGGAGAAACAACAGTTTCACCGGGTGAACTAAACAGTTGACTATGAGCAAAACTGCAATTTCACTTATAGTTTTGCTGGATAGAAAAACTAAACTAAATAAGCAACAAACAAAAGTAAACTAACATTAAACCTATTACAATGGAATGTAAACAAAATCTAAACTAAAGTAAGTCCAACCTATACATGATCTTTAAAAACCAAGGACAAGATGAGACTCTCCATGGTAGCAAGAAAAATCATGGGACGTTTAAAGCCGTACCTTAAAAAATGATTCGGTGACATGGAAATAGGTATTTTCGAGATAGGATCTAAAGAAGACTTACATTCTAATGGCTAGTTACAGAGCTTAGAGATGGACTCAAGGTTATTGTGGAGCTGCTACGCGAAGAGGTAAAGCTAATGATCAATGATGCAATCAAAGATGGTACTACCAAGCTACAAAAGGACATGAATTAGTTGTCAAGTGATATGGATTGAAGTCTACTCGGCTTGGAAGCTGAAGTAGTTGATTGCAATAAAACCATGATCACGAGCAAAGGAAATGTCGTGAACTTTACACCAAGAGTTGAAATTCCTAAACCATCACCGTTTTTGGGAAAACGTGAAGCTCGCGTAGTCAATGACTTCATTTGGGAAATGGAGTAGTACTTAGGAGTGGTACAAATCCTCGATGACAACACTAATATCAAGATGGCCACAATGTACCTCAAAGATATTGAAGCCTTGTGTTGGAGACGTCGAAGCATGGATATAGAAAAAGGTATGCAGACAATCAAAACATGGGCTAAATTCATTCAAGAACTCAAACGAAAATTTTATCCGGTAAATGTTGAATATTAAGTGAGAAGTCCACTTCGTAAGCTTAAACAAACCAGGACCATCAAAGCCTATGTTAAAGAGTTTACAACACTTGTCCTTGAGATCTCGAACTTATCGCATAAAGACCCTCTTTTCTACTTACTCGATGGGCTACAATCAGGGGCCAAGATAGAATTAGAACAAAGAAATGTTCAATAACTTGCTTCAGCCATTGCAATAGCTGAAAGCTTGATCGATCATAAAGAAAAACAACCATATAGGCCCATGAATGAGGAAAGTGATGACGAGAAAGGTGGGAAAGTTAAGCCCAATCAGGATCAGAAGGTGGAAACAAGGAGACCACCATGATATGACGACAAAAATTTTCCTCCGAAACTCCGTTTCATATGCAATGGACCATATAATGCTCAAGATTTCCCGAAGAAACAAAGTCTGCAAGCCATGATAGCAAGAACTAATGACGTGTCCCACGAAGGCAAAGACGTTCATCTTGGAGCAATGCAATTACAAGTACTAAATGTTGTAATGGCACACGAAGGGAAGCCCTTAAAAATGCTTAAGTCTTGCCAAACAAAGGATATGGGCAACACCATGAATGCGAAGACCAAAGGACTTTGGTTTGTGAACATGGAAGTGAATGGACAACTTGCGAAGGCACTAGTCGATACCGGAGCAAGTTACAACTGCATGACACGAGAAGATGCTATGAGACTTAGCTTAAGAATCTCCACACGACATGGATTTCAAAAAGGTACCAATGGTAACACAAAACCATTCAAGGTAATGTCATGGTCTATGAAGACTCAGCGAGACATGGCAAGGAAAGCTTGATTTCTTGAAAGCATCATTAGACAATACAAGATCGTGCTTGGAATTGACTTCTTTAGAAAAGCAAAAGTCATTCCAGCAACATTTCTATGCACCTTGTACATCATTAAAGGCAATCAAGTACATGCAACAACAATGGAGTCTAGCTATAAAGGCAAAACACTATCCGTCTTGTAACTCACAAGAACAAGCCAATGGTTACTCAAGAAACACGACAAGGACGTCGTTGGTTTAGGTGGGGGAGAATATCACGACCTGCCTAAAAGCAAGTCATTTATCTTGTCATTTGGAAGATTCCAGACATGTATAGATATGACTAGAGCTGCCCAGAAGTCTCCGAAACAACCCACATGATTTTAGACCAATATAGCAACAATGGAGCATTTTGGAAAACCACCATGAAAGACCTAGAAATATCAAGACCTGGTGCTACCAAGAAGGCTCTTGAAAAGACTTGTTCAATCCATGGAAACTTCATGTAAAATATCTGATATTAGCCCTGCAGATATCTAGATATTACCTTAAATATATCTAAGATATTTAGTTGTTAGAAGACTCTAGATCATGAATGATTAAGACATATGAAGTGGTGGTATAAATAGGAGATGTAAGGCATATTTTTAGGTACCCAAAACCATAGACAAGTTTTGTGTAAATCTATTGACAAAACACTTTTGTAAACAACCTTGTAAATAATATAAAGCTATTTGTATTACTTGTTTACAAACATTTTGCAGGATCAGTGTTTGTCACTTAAACACAAGGTTTTCTCTCAAACTCACCTAGAATCACACTTGGGTAAGAATCAATAAGATTTGATCAAAATATGAAAAGTAACTAAGAACACAGAAAGATAATTTCAAGATACTTTTATATATTGATTCTCAACTCAAGATACGAAGACTCTTACAAGCAGATGATTATCTTTATGAGTTACAAGGAGAACCTATATATAATACTATCTACAGCCGGATATACTTTGATACCAGCTGAGATCCTTTAGCTAAAGCCTATACTATAAGACTATAGTTAAGGTATCTTAGATAAAGTCTTATCTGAGATTTGGTAGTCAGGACATGTCCCTGACTTACCTTTTGTCACCAACTAAAGATGGCAACTGTACTATCATGAAAAGGTAAACAGTGGAATAAAGTATGGTCAATAACATGGTTCTTTAGGAAGAAGCCATGCTGTATCAGAAGTTTGCAGCGGAGTGTTAGAGACCATACTTGTGTCCACTCGTTATAGCAGTGTCTTCCGAAGGTTAAATGGCTTCGGAAGAGTAAGTACTTCCGAAGCCACTTTAGACTTCGGAAGAGGCTGCTTCTTCCAAGACTTGGAGACTTCTTCTGTTCATCATACTTCGGAAGTGGTCTTTACTTTATTATTCTAAGTATTGAACTTCGGAAGTATGCGTTTGTCTTTGGAAGTAGAGTTCGGTCTTCGGAAGTTGGACTTTTCCTTTGTCTTCGGAAGAACTCTACAACCTTTGGAAGTTCCATGACACGCTTCGGAAGCCTTTGCATGCAGCACCAAAATAACTTAAGTGATCTAGTTTTGGTTGCATTAGCCTTCTTCTTGATCCAACAAACTCCCCCTAGGCTGATGCTACCAAAACTTCACTTACCTCGACTTCTCAAAACCTTTAGCACCAAGGAGAGCAAATATTTGTCTGTCTCCTTGTTCTTCCCTGATGTGGTGCTGAGAAGCTTGTACAGATCCTTGGTAGACAGGAAATCCCATCTGTCACCTTGGATAACATGTATCCTTTGTTGTTGCCCTCTGAAAAGAGTTAGTTGATGGGAACTGTAATCATATTCCCATCAAACTATAGGTTCCAATTTAGGACCTTCCACCATCTGTAGAAAGGCAGCACCTTTGGTGGGAGATCTTTCCTTGTCTTCCTGTCTTCTCAACTTCAACTCTTCTTCAATCTTTGCTTTTGTAGTTAGCTCAGCCAAATGAAGACTGCTGAGATGATTTCTGATGAGTGCAACAGTTTCAAAGTTGGAGGGGTTGGATAATGGTTTCTCTACTAACTCAGCAATGTCAAATTAGCTGGAGTGTAACAAAGAGGTTGCATTGAGTCTGTTGACTTCACCATTCTCTCTTTCCACAACAAAGTTGTGAGAAGGTTCATCGAACCTCCACTGGATTATCTTCCTTCTAGGCACAAGAGGCTGACTAGGGATCTTGTCCTCTTTTCTTGTATCTAGCAGAGTCACCAGTTTTCTTCTGAGCTTCTTTTCTTCCTCATTTAAAGAGTCTGAATTGAGGCCCAAAAGTCTTGTAGCCTGGTCCAAAGTTCCTCTAGGAAAATCAAGGAATCTGTCTCTTGTGTGGGAACTTGAAGATCTGTCTACATAGGTAATGTTAACGGAGTCTTCTACACAGGAGACTTCGCTCAAAGTGGTGCAATTAGTGAGCTTTATTTTGATTGCCTTAAACTCCTCAAGGGAGAGATGTTGAGAAGGCTGAAGGATAGTTTGGAGGGTGATTGGGTAGGTTTAGGTTCAGAGGTTCTAGCTAGTGTTTTGGGTTGGATTATGGGAAGTTTAGGAGGTTGAGGTGAGGGAGTAGTAGTGGGTAGTGATGTGGGTTCATGGGTGAAGGGTTCAGGTTTAATGGTGAATGGTGAGGGTGAGGGTTCAAGTTGTGGTTGGGTAGAAGCAGTGAAGGTCATCCCTTTTACCCTTCTATACTTCTCTTTCCTTTTCCCCATCTGGATTTCAGCCTTAATTTCACTGACAATCCGTTGGAGAGTCCTTTCAGACATAGGAACTACCTACCTACCAGAGAAGCCATGAGCCCGAAGATAGTCCTTCATCCAGGCTTTCTAAGTAAGCTTCTTGGAGGCAGTGACCCTAGCCTCTTCTTCTTTCTTCTTCTTCTCTCTGGCCTTTTCTTTTGCAGCCTTCTTCCTTTCTTTCTTCATTTGATCCTGCTCTTTGTTATAGAGCCAGAGGATCGTATCATTATTGTGTAGAGAGAGTTCTTGAAGATCAAAGCCTCCTGATTGGAAGCAGCTACTTTTGTGCTGGCAGCTAGCAACTTCTCAGTCTAAAGTCTTCCTTTCTTCTTAAGTTTCTCAATCTTCTCTTCTTCCTGAATCTCTTCCGCAGTCATCTTCCTTTTACCTTTATCATTTGAAGATCCTGACTGTGGTGGTTCTTGGAGAGAGGTTTCTGATTGTGAGAGAGTTAAAGATGGTTTCTGAGATGGAGGTGCAATTGGAAAGTCCTCGCTGCTCATTTCAGATGCCATTTCCAGGATAGCATCTGTGATGATCAGTTTCTCGGACATTTTAAACAGTCCTTCTGCAGCTTCCATTTCAGCTTCGGAAGATTCAGCTTGTTCTTCCGAGGCTTTAACTTCAGCTTCGGAAGTTAAGGAGATGCAGATTCTATCCTAACTGTTTCAGTTGCTGGGCCATCAGTTCCCATTTCCCCTTTGAATTGAATCTTAGGTTCCATGAGGACCTTAGGTTGACCAACTTCTTCCACAGTGGTAGAAGGTGCAGTCAGCCTTTAAAGTTCTTCTGCTCCAAAGTAGATCATTACAGCATCATGACTTGGCTGCTCAAAGGAAGATCTTAACAGAAACTTGGTGAAGAGTCTGTAGAGATCATTGAGCATCCTTGGATCAATCTGAAGAGTGACTTAAGATGTTTCAGGCGCAGAGATGATGGGAGAGGAAGATGTTGAAGTGGAAGGCCGGCTCTGTGGTTCCTTGTGTGTTTGTCTTTGAACATTCTCCCCCTTTTTGGTAGCATCATCTTGAGAGCTAGATGAGCTGGAGGAGGAAGTCAGGGAGACCTGAATAGGTACATGCCTAACAGACCTCTCTATCTGTTTCTCAGCTAGTTGAGCCTTGAGATTGTCAATCTCAAATTGCTGAGTGGCAGATCTTGCCTCTAAAGTCCTAACCTGAGATTCCAGGTTTGATACTTTAGAAAGAAGATCTTGATTGAGGAGTTGCATGCTTCCCTCATCTTCTTTCGAAGAATCATGGGGAGATGAGGTAACATACCTAGTATGTTCAGCCTCACCACCAGATGTGGTTTCTTGGCACCCTGGTTTCCCATGCTCAATGATGTCTCTTTCAGAGTCATCAAAGGGCTCGGTTTCCGTAGATTCAGTCTGAGAAATGTTACCACTGTCCACAAGGTCCATTGAGGCACCTTCTGTAGTGGCAGCTGAATCTACATGAGTCCCCTCCACATCAGTGGGACTCACCTCAGTTGGTTGCTGATGGGGGCTAGAGATAAGGGATTTCTCCGGGCTCTGTTGATCTTGGAGAGGGTGTTGTAGATCAACTTCATTGCCATGGAGAGATGTTGTCTCCTCGTCAGTTTTAAATAAAAGGTCAGTGAAAGATAGGATGGGTAAACCTACTGACCCGGGACTTTGGTCAATGTCTACAGGCATTGAGCCTCTGGTGGGGCTGTCCCTTGTTGGCTGCTCAGGAGAGTATAAGAACTCATCCTGAGGGCTTTCAGCTTGGGTTGTGGGCTCATGGGTCTAAGACTGAGGAGACTCAAGACCCAAATTGAGGTCAAAAAAGAAGGATGGAGAAACCTCTGACAGAGTGGGAGCCCATGTTTCCACTCGAGTCTTTTTGGATTGAACGGGAGGGGCTTGTTCAATCATAGTAGATTGAACAAGGGTTCGTTTGGGGCGTCTCTGATAAGTGATGGTGATGGGTGGAGAAGGTAGTATTAGCATAGTGGGGGTAGTTGCTGGTGGGGGTTCATCACCTGTGGGGTTAACAGGGATGTCACCAAGAGCCGTTGGCTCAGTCATACCTGGAAGAAGTCCAGTATCTCTTCCTGTGAAGTTGGTAGACACTCTCTTCAAAGTCTTGAAGATGGTCGGCCTCATCTGAGGAGCAGCCAGAGCAACTGCACAGACAAGCGTGCTCTGGTCTAGCTCACAGTTGATTATATGCTGGAGAAACCTGGGATATATGAAGAAGGTGTCTTTTTGAAGATTTCCCATGAGGTTAGTCAGCACAAATCTTGAATAGTTGAAGCGGAGGCCTTTTACCAACCCATGAACAAGGCACCCAAGTTCAAATGGGATTTGATCCCATCCTCCGGATTTATTCGACAAGCAGTGAAGGACCACGTGTAGCAGTAACTTCCATTTGTACGAGAAGTTAAATTTGTAGACAGTTGACCTGCTAACGTCTCCTCCATATCCCATTTGGAGATAAGAATCTTCCAAGTTTGCTTTGGGGAATTCCGTTAGAGCGCCCTCATCATGAAGCTCTAAATGCTCCCTGATGAGCTGTTCAGAAATGACCAACTCCTGGCCACAGATCAAATGACACGAACCGCGTTTAGGGTTTCAATCTAACCATTTGCCCAAAATTCAGACATATGATTTGAGTAAATTGTGGGGTTATCAGTCAGAGCGATGTAGTAGGAAGATTGGGTTAGAAAGAAGATGATATCTGATAAGTCAGCATCTCTTGATGAATCAAGAAGTGCGACTTGGTTGTGCTGAGGGTTGAAGGCCATTTGGAAAGTTGAATGGGAATGATTTGAGCTGGGTAAAGTTGAGTAGGAGAAATTTCTAGGGCTTTAAAGTTTGCAAGTAAGAGAGTGAAAGTGAATAGTCGAGATTATTTAAAAGATTGTGGAGAGGCGGTAATGGGGGTTAGGATAAGGTGATGTGATGGTTTAGTGGATGAAATGACAGTGGCGGTAAGGTTAAAATCAGTTAAATAATCTGACATCATTAACAAGATCTTTGCTTTTTACAGTGTGGGGCCCAAGAAATTTACGTTACATAGTGAAATCTCTCTTCCGAGTGTAAAACATTTCTTAAGGTAACTTGTCTTCCGAAGGCAATTCTTACTTCCGAAGCCAAATCTTTGCTTCCGAAGGTTAGAGTTGCTTCCGAATAAAGAATTGTAAGTTTTGAAAGTAGATCTGATATGCAATCAATTGCTTCTTCCGAGACCAAGAATTCTTCCGAGAAGAAAGTTATCCTTTGAGAAATTATGCTTCGGAAGATATGAGAGTGTCTTCCGAAGGTAATTTCTCTTCGGAAGCAATTTACACTTAGAAAATTTTAAAGAGAATTTCTTGTAACAGGGCTTAAATTGTATTGACATAAGACTCACATATTAAAAAGGTTTTCAAAAGAGATCAGATTAGTCAATGTTTATCATCCCAATAGCTGTTATGAGATACTTAAACCTCTGTTCATCAAAAGCTTTGATAAGCAGATCAGCATATTGTTCATTTGAATCAACTTTGATTAACTTGATTAGATTTTTCTCATTAATGTCTCTAATGAAATGATACCTGATGTCAATGTGCTTAGTCTTGGACTGCTTCACCGGATTTTCAGTAATGGAGATAGCACTGTTGTTGTCAATAAGGATAGGAGTACTCATAAAGTTGAATCCATAGTCTAACATCTGATTTTGAATCCATAGCAGTTGAGCACAGCAGCTAGTAGCAGCAATGTATTCAGCTTCAGCAGTTGATGTAGAGACACAGGATTGTTTCTTACATTGCCATGAGATGATTCTTCCACCAAGAAATTGACATCCTCCCAATGTTGATTTCTTGTCAATATTGCAGCCGCCGTAGTCATTGTCAAAGTATCCATAAAGATTGAAATCCTTGTTTCTGGGACACTAGAGACCTAGTTTAGGCGCTCCTTTGAGGTATCTGAGGATTCTCTTAACAGCAGCTAGGTGAGACACTTAGGAGCAGCCTGATATCTTACACAAATGCAAGTAGCAAACATGATATCAGGTCTACTTGCTGTAAGATACATTAGAGAACCAATAATTTCCCTATTTGATGTTGATCAGTATCCTCCTCCTTAAGGTCAGGACAAAGATTATGATTTCTGGGTATAGGTGTCTTGGCAGGCTTGCAATCCTTCATCTCAAATCTTTCTAAGATGTCAGAGACATATTTAGATTGATTAATGAAGAACCCTTGCTTCAGTTGCTTTACCTGAATTCCAAGGAAAAAGTCTATTTTTCCCATGGAGCTCATCTCAAACTTCTTCTTCATAATGCTCTCAAAGTCCTTGCACATTTGGTCATTTGAGGAACCAAATATGATGTCATCGACATAGACTTATACGAGCAAAATGTCCTTTCCAGACTTTCTAATGAAGAGAGTCTTGTCAATGGTGCCTCTAGTATAGCCATTCTTCAGAAGAAACTGAGACAGAGTCTCATACCACAGCCTAGGTGCTTGGTGCAGCCCATATAGATCTTTATCCAATTTCAACACATAGTTGGGGTGCTGTGGATCTTCAAATCCTCGAGGTTGACATACATAGACTTCCCTGTCTATATCCATATATAGAAAAGCACACTTGACATCAAGTTGGTATACTGTGAAGTCCTTGGATGCAGCATAAGCAAGGAAGATCCTAACTGCCTCAAGTCTTACAACTGGTGCGAAGACATCAGTATAATCGATTCCTTCCTCTTGAGTGTATCCTTGAACCACAAGTCTTTCCTGATTCTTGATGATCAAGCCTCTATCATCTCTCTTGTTTTGGAAAACCCATTTGGTGCCTATGGGTACTTGACCAGATGGTACAGACATAGGTTCCATACCTTCTGTCTCTTGAATTGAAACAGCTCCTCTTGCATCGATTCAATCCAGCTACTATCTTTTAAGGCATCTTCTACCTTCTTGGGTTCCATCTGAGATAGAAAGCATGAGTACAATCAGACATTCCCTTGATGAGTCTGTCCTCTTGTTCTCACACCCTCAGAGACATTTCCTATGATGTTCTCAGTTGGATGAGTGTTGTGAATCCTAAGACGAGGAATCACTTCCAGTTGCAGAGATAGATCCATGTTGGACATATTCTGCTCAGGAACTAGAACACTCTATCCAGCTGTTGTTTCAAAGTCATCAATGAGGACTGATTGAATGAATGAGAAACATCATCGATAGTTGGCTGTGAGGTAGTATTAACAGTTGTCTGTTCCTTCAAAATACTACCTCCTTCTGCCTGTGTTGTGGTGGATCACCTGATGAGTTTGAGGCTCAGTAGGTGACTCACTTGTTGAAGCTTCACTATTTTGATATAGTTAAACTATCGGATCTGTGAATAGTGGAAGCTGGATGTAGTGCAGCACTTGGAGAATTTGGTCTAGGCCTGGGAAGCTCAAACAGTTGATCATTAGCAGCAGCATCAGCATCATTTTAAGCACCTATTCCAACTAAACCATTCTCACAAGAAGGTTTAGAATAGTTTGGAAACAATTCTAAATCAAAGATGTGATTAGGTCCATTCCCTAACACAAGGAATGTGCTCATTAACAACTATATTAGATGACTCCTCAAATTGTTGATTCTTAATGTTATATACACTGTAAGCTTTGGAACTAGAAGAGTATCCAACAAAGATAGCATCATCCAACTTTTAGCAAATTTTGCTAAATTGTTCTTTGGTTAAGTATGGTACACCTACTGCCAAAGAACCTTAGAAAGCCAATGAACGATGGCCTCTTGTTCCATAGCTCATAAGGGTTTTCCATGGGGCTTAACTACAAGAACTCTGTTCTGCACATAGCATGCGGTGCTGACTGCCTTGCCAGAATGTTAGAGGTAGCTTTGAATCAGCTAACATAGTTCGAGCAGCCTCAATAAGTGTCCTATTCCTCCTCTCAGCAACACGTTTTGTGAAGGAGTTTTGGGAGCACTATATTGTCTGGCAATCCCTTTTGAGTTACAGAATGAGTCAAGAACGAAGTTCTTAAACTCAGTTCCTTGATCACATCTAATTATTTTAACCTTGTGATTAATTTGATTTTCTATTTTAAGAATAAAAGATTTTAATGTTTCAGCAGTTTCATCTTTAGTTCTGAAAAAGAATACCCATGTGAATCTTGTAAAATCATCAACTATCACAAGGCAATATGATTTCCTTCCAATGCTCATTATACTTGTGGGACCAAAAAGATCCATGTGCAATAAGTGCAATGGAGTAGTGATAGAGTTAACACATTTGGATTTATGAGATGTCCTAGTGTTTCCCTTTCCGGCATGCAACACAGTTGTCTTTGCAGCAGAAAAACTCCTTTTTAGGCAAACCATGTACCAAGTTATTTTAGCCAATTTGTTATTGTCTTAAAATTTACATGACACATACGTTTATGCCACAATGTTGACTCATCACTATCAGCTTTAAAAAGAAAGCATGATACTCACACCCATTGGGGAAGCATTGTTCATATCAAGCTTGTAATATCCCCTTTCCTGGGAGATCTAGAAGCACCAATTCCGGAGGAATTGTCATCCTGGTTTGAGGATAATGCACTCATGTTCTGTGAAAAGCATTTGGTGCTTTTGATCACAGAATTGAGAAACACTTAACAGATTGTGTTCAAGCTGTTTGACAAAGTTAACTTTGTCAACTGTTAACATACCATTGGATATACTCCCTCTGCCAGAAATATATCCTCCGGTCTCACCTCCAAACTGGACATGACCTCCATCATAATGTTGAAATTGTTGAAGGAGATGTCTGTTCCCTGTCATGTGCTGGAGCATCCACTATCTACATCCAAATGTGTTATTTTGTCATATGGATGTCCATGCACTAAGATGAGATGATTAGTTTTGATTGGAAACCCAAGCTTTACTTGTTGGGTTCTTCCAAAGATAATGACATGAGTGAACCAAATGATATGCATGGGGGTTCACAGAGGTCTTTGAGGAAGAGGTTTGGGCTGCAGCATCTTCTTGATCTTCCAGTCCACCCTTTGGCTGATCTTGGAGGATGAGCTTGTTGAAGCTTTTGCAGCATGGTCTTTTCCGAAGCTTCTTTCTTTTCGGAAGAAGTCCTCACCACCTTTTCTTCTGAAGCAGTCTTTTCTGGGATGGTTTCAAGGGAGCTTTCTTGTTCTTCCAAACCTTGTAGCTTGCTTCTGAAGCCTTTTCCCTTCGGAAGAAGGAAATTTTCCAAAAGCAACTTGGCTTTGGAAACTAGATTTCCCTTCTTCAACTCTTGAACCGTATGGAAGGGTCCAAATGTGAAACCTTCCCTGACTCCTTCTTTTCTAACATTATTTGCATAATGTGTGCTTGCAGGATTGTAGTAACAATCTTTTGCCATGTGATTTTGCAGGCCACACATGATGCTGCGATGTTAGACTTTTGGAAAGTGAGGGTTGATGTTTCTTGGTTTTCTTTTCTTCGTCAGCAACTTTTCCCTTTAACTTCTGATCCTTTGGTAGGACAGGAATGCTGGTATTACATTTCTTTCCTGAATCAGAAGTACCTAACACTTGGAAACCAGCTGAAACAAAGACACCCTTCTGTTTGGGGTCCATTTTCAGTTTGGATTTTCTTAGCACTTCTCCTAGCAGCTTTAGCTCTGCTTCTTCTGGCTTTGGTGGTTAGGATTTGATCATCACAGGAGGCGATGGGTTTATCTACCTGTTCCTTCCCTATGGTGGCCACTATTGGTGCCTCATCCTTTAACTCTGGAAAGAAAGGGTCAGCAGTTGGAACCTCTTGCTCTTCAGTACCACATCTAGGCTATTTGATAGACTCATAGGAATGTGGTGGAGCAATTTCATTGGCTCCCAACCCTTCTTTGTTCTGATAATAGAGTTTGGAATGGGAGGATGATGCAAGAATAGCTTGGAAGTTTTGCTCAGAGATAGCATGCTTCCTGGCCTGAGCCTCAGCAGTGACAAGCTGGGCTTAAGCCTCAGACAATTTGGATATCAGATCCTTGATTTGAATCTGTAGTTGGTGTGTTCATGTTTTAAAAGAGATACAGTTTTCTCCAACTCATCAACTTTCTTTGATAGTCAGATTCAGCTCTTTTAAAATCAGATTTTAGAATATTTAAAGACTCAATGTCAGATTCGATTTCCATATTGTAATCCTGATAGAGTTTAACTTTAGCTATACAGGCTGGAGTGCAGAGATGTTCATATACCTGGGCATCATCTGTTCCAGCCATGAGAGCTTGAGCAGGAGTCACATCATGTACCATGAAGCTCCAGTCAACTTCTTGAGCCATTGCGGCTGTCTCAGTTGACTTCTCAGTGGGCTTTGAGGTTGAGGGATGTGTGGAGACCTGTGGGGTTCCCGGATTGGTCTTGGGAGCCTTGCATTCCCTTGCAAAATGACCCAGTTGGTTACAGTTGTAACACTTTGCCCTGGTCTTGTTAAACCCGAACTTGTTGGTAGTTGGGTTTTGAGGGAAATGCCTTCCCGTTCTTAAAGAACTTCTTTGCTCTATAAGTTAAGAGAGCCATTTGTGGACAATGTCCACGTACTCTACGTCATCTGGGCTGAAGCACTCAAGATCATCAAAGCATTATTGAAAATCTCCTGAGTGTCCACCTCCTGAGACAAAGGCACAACTTTCCTGGAAGGGGTTGTGTTGAGCCTGTTAAGACCTTGGAGTCTCAGGATAAGTCATGTAGGGACCAGGTGAGCAGGATGGCTGCTGATAAGTCAGGAAGTGCTGAGGTTGAGAGGTTAATGAGCCTTCAGCAACCATTAAAGCTAGCAGGAAGACTCATAGATCTGCTTGTTTGGTGGCCCTTCTTACTCTCCATCTTTAGACGGTATTCATCAAGGATGCCATAGAGCTCAGTCATGGAAAGAGTGTTCAAGTTTTTTGTTCTCTTGATAGAGACACAGTAGAATGTCCACTCATTTAGAAGAGCACTCATGAACTTTCTGGTGAGATCTCTAAGTTCAGGAGTGATCTTTTACAGACTGAAGGGAAGAGAAAGATCCATGTACCTGAAGTACTGCTGGCTGAGGGTCTCTCCAGCAATATGAGTGAAGTTCTTGAACTGCTGCTTCAATGAGTCCTTTGAGTCGTTGGAGCAAGAATACATCTGAGCAAGTGCATCAAACAATTCTTTGGCAGTCTTGCAATGCTCGAACCCCACCATAATAGAGTTCGGTATTGCAGTCATGAGAATAGTCATAGCATTGCTATCGATGTCCATCTTCTTTTTGTCTTCATCAGAATAGTTCTCGATAGCTTTTTCTATCATGGCACCGATTCCACCAGGTGAAGCCACCTTTGGCTTGTACGGTCCATTGACAATAGAGTTCCACATTTGTTGTCTTGGTATCTAATGAAGCCTTCCATTCTTCTACTCCAAGACCTGAAGTTTTCAGGGGTGATGATTGGTGCTTTGGTCATCGTCCCCATTTCTACTTCATATTTGTTGAGGGCCATTTGAGTGAGTGGGTGGTAGGGAGGAGTGAAAACATGTTGATTTGGATGGTTAGATCACGCAATCAGAGCCTGAGAAGCTCTTATACCAATTGCAGGATCGGTTTGTCACTTAAACACAAGGTTTTCTCTCAAACTCACCTAGAATCACACTCGGGTAAGAATCAATAAGAGTTGATCACAATATGAAAAGTAACTAAGAACACAGAAAGATAATTTCAAGATACTTTTATATATTGATTCTCAACTCAAGATACGAAGACTCTTACAAGCAGATGATTATCTTTATGAGTTACAAGGAGAACCTATATATAATACTATCTACAGCCGGATATACTTTAATACCAGCTGTGATCCTTTAGCTAAAGCCTATACTACAAGACTATAGTTAAGGTATCTTAGATAAAGTCTTATATGATATTTGGTAGTCAGGACATGTCCCTGACTTACCTTTTGTCACCAACTAAAGATGACAACTGTACTATCATGAAAAGGTAAACAGTGGAATAAAGTATGGTCAACAACATGGTTCTTTAGGAAGAAGCCATGCTGTATCAGAAGTTTGCAGCAGAGTGTCAGAGACCATACTTGTGTCCACTGGTTATAGCAGTGTCTTCCGAAGGTTAAATGGCTTCGGAAGAGTAAGTACTTCCGAAGCCACTTTATACTTCGGAAGAGGCTGCTTCTTTCAAGGCTTGGAGACTTCTTCTGTTCATCATACTTCGGAAGTGGTCTTTACTTTATTCTTCTAAGTCTTGAACTTTGGAAGTATGCATTTGTCTTCGGAAGTAGAGTTCTGTCTTCGGAAGTTGGACTTTTCCTTTGTCTTCGGAAGAACTCTCAACCTTCGAAAGTTCCATGACACGCTTCGGAAGCCTTTGCATGCAGCATCAAAATAACTTAAGTGATCTAGTTTTGGTTGCATTAGCCTTCTTCTTGATCCAACACATTTCCGTATCGTAACTTAAATTGTTAATTCATTTGAGTCACAAAAGATAAACTTATTAGATCAACTGTAATTGTAAAATCTCACAACCAAGGAAATTAAGGTTAAACATTCCCTTGGGTTTTATATTTCATTATCTACTCAAACATAATTTTATTTAAAAATTATACTAGTTTCTTAATTTCATTTTATTTCATTCCATTCTTTCAACCAAACGCTCCCTAAATGTCATATGATAGTTGGGAAATTGCTGTCACATAGGATAACTTTATAATTTTATTATTAAAGAAGTACAAAATTATTGTTATTATAAAAACTAATGCTAATATCACCCGTGACGTAATTAACTACTTTAATATATGTATAGGTGACGTTAGCAGCTATTTTAAGTAATAATTATAATTCTAATTTTGAGTCATTGGCATATTCACTAGAATATACTTTTGTGCAAACATATGCTAAAAATGAGTTCTTTTTCAAAAGTAGTCGTTAACGTTTATTCTATTTTGAGTGGTATATTCTTTTATAAACCTTTATGATAAATATATAACAAACAACCACGTGGTTTTCAAATTTATGATAAATAACAATTTCTGTAAGACTTTTGTGTGAGGATATTACAAAATTTATTAAATGCGTCTCATATGATAGTTTAATTATATAAAATTAATAATATATATTTGATTAACGACTAATATATTTTACAATACAACTATGATATAAACTTAGTGATATGATCATGTGATAATAACTAATCAATGAAAATAAAAATAAAAAGCAATCCATACAAACAAAATAAAAATAAAAAGCAATCCATACAAACAAAGTCGGTTTTCTTCTTAAAGCTATAGAACCATAATTAAATTCTTTTAACTATTTTATGGATGTTATTAACACATGTGCATAAATAATTATATAATAATAAAACCAAACTGTAATTATTAAACCTTAATTTGAAAGATACCCAGGTGAGATGATGGTTTTGGTTTCAAGAGATGGTTTTGTGGTTGATGGTGATGGCCAATGGTGATTAGGATGGTGATGGTGGTTGGCAGGTGATGGTGACGCTTGCTAGTGTGAGTGCCCCGACCAATTTAGTGTGTTGTAGTGTGGTGTGTGTGATGTGATATAAAATTATGTGAGTGGTGGGTATATGGTGTAGCGTAATCAGAATGACATGGGCACCCTTATCACCCTAAAGCGTGTCACCAACATGCAATTTGAGTTGAACATTCGTAACAATGAATTTCTCTGAGATACTAGTTTCCCAACTAAGAAATGTCACATTCATATCCAACTAAGAAATTGTCACCTTCATGTCAAATGGTATGAACCTACAAACCTCTCACACATTATTGATAATGTGGAAGTCGGAATTTAAATATTTAATTTTATTTAATGTTCATTAGATAAAATTACGTAAACTATAACAAATATAATGAATGTTTTTTTTACTTAGTTTAATAGCGAAACTTGAAATATATAAACATAAAGGACGAAAATTGTGATTTGCACATTTTTATTATAATTTGCATATAATTTTTTTAAAGCAACAAAATATCTATTTTAATTCATCATCTATACATATACTTTCTAAAAATTAAATGTCTACCTCTTATACACAAAGGAGACCTCTTATCAATAAACTTTTTTAAGGGACTAGTCATTATATATTAGTTAGATTTTTCTCAAAGACATGTATTCATTAGATTTTTCCTAAAACAACAAAACACAAGGTATATTTTATATTTTTCTAAGAATGTCGACGTACATAAATTTTAAGAAAAACGGAGTTGATTTAAAAAGAATTTGGTAAGTAGTTTTAACACATACTGTACTAGACATTTCGGTGTTGTTTGTATAACTAACGTAATGGTTTTTAAAACAATAAATTTATACTAACCTTTTAATTTATTAAAAATTTATTATTTATTTAATAATTTTTTTTGTCAGGACCGTGTACGTACGGAATACTAACAGATTCTGTGTGAGACCAGATCAAGTAGTGCGGAATCCTATTTGATTGGCGATCCAATCAGTGAGAACGTTAACCCGATCGATATAAGAATGAACTAAACGTTAAGAATGAGTAGGAATCGATCAAGAGCGAACTTTGAACTTGGACTGGTTGTCTTAGATGTTCTGGACAGCTAGGGTTTTTCAAGTGTTTTCAATTGTTATTTTTTTCACGAATTAAGTGGTATTTATAGGTTTGTAGTTTCCATTCATACGATTGAACCATTAGCATGGTTCAGTCGTGCGACTGAATCATGCGACTGAGTCATACGCACAACTAAAGGTTCAGTTGTGCGACTGAGTCAATCTTATGTCTCAATCATATGACGATCCAGCCACCAGGTTCAGTCGTGCAACTGGTTCATAAGCATGATATATTCATGCGTATGGTCCATAAGCATGGTCCATTAGCATGAATACTCACCTAACTAGGTTGAACATATTTTTTAATCATTATTGACTAAGAACTATGTATAACAACCTCAAACCTATATAAGAAGTTCATACATATGAATTATACTTAACACAATAATAAAATAAAATAATTAAACATTAATAAACATCAACCACATATTATATTTCATTTAACCATTACATTACACATATGTAAGAAATGAAAGACTTTTACATTTGAGCACATAAACTAGGAACATCATGTATCTACAAACTCCCCCTTGGACCTAGTTTACCCTATCGTCTAACATTCTTCACGTGTTCTTGGAACTTCTTTCTCCTCTCTTGTGACTCTTGCGTGTATTTGAAATGCAAAGCAGAGCCTTATAACGTGTTGGAACTGTAGAGCTTGTACAATATCTTGTGTGTCATAGAACAGTGCCCACTTGTATAAAGTATATACATCTTCAGTAGACAAGTTAGTAAGCCATATTGGGTCGAATACCCTAATAGTATCTATCTTTCCTTCTTTGTTCAAAACTATGACCGCTTTTCTCATCTGCCAATCATAATACCACCATTTGAAGTGTGGAGTGAAGTCCTGTGGCATTTCCCATAAGGGAATCTTTGACATTATGTGTGGGGGACTCCACTTCAGCACCACCTTCGGTCTTCTAGATATAGGATCAACTTCAGACTTACGAATGAACCTTTTAGGTTGTTAAGGTCTGAAGTTTACCCACCTGGTGTGGTATTCATTCTTCAACACAGCCTCAAACCATCTCGACATCTTTCTTAGGTTAGCATACAAAAGATCTAAGCATGCCAGTGGTTGAGCTCAAAACCAGGAAGAGTCTTCAGATCATGCAGATATCTGAAGTACTCGATACATTTCTCTCTTTTAACTACATAGACTTCCAAGTCTTCAAAATATGCCCACGCGATAATCTTGCCTGATATTACTTTTGACTCTGTAAAGCTTGGTGTAGGAATTTTGCTTTTGGGCTGCGCGCTGGGCTTTCATCTCAGCAAAACAAGCTGCCCATTCAGCTTTTCTTAATATCAACATTAGCATCCAAAGCTTGGGTTGTGCTTTTATCTTTCTCTTTTTCTTTCTCCATCTCCTCTAACTTATCAAAAGTACCACTGCCAAAAGTATCACCCAAGTTGGGGATAACGTTTCCTTCAGGGTTAATGTACTCTGGATAATACAATGTTGTGACATCTTCTATCTATATCTCATCCACATCTTTCATCTCATCATCACTCACAACATCAACTTTTGGAGCATCTTTGACAAGCTCATTAGGATTCAGTCTGAACATTTCGGTGAGTTGCTCGTCTGTTAGATCATGGATGATCTCTCCTTCCTCTGGAGTGTAGCTCACAGATCTTTTGACAATACTTTGCAAGTCAAGAATCATGGTAAGTTGAGTCTTGACTTGCTGAAGGGGGGCGACATCATATTCATCTGTCTATTGAGCTTCATCTATTTGATTAAACATTCAACACAGCACACGTAAATCATTAGACAAGACATTTAAACACAAATAATCATTAATTACATTAATGTAATACATATTTCAAGTACAAAAGGTTCAAATACATAAACATCTAATTATTACTTTTGTCTTGATCTGTAGTCTTTTCAGCTTAAGGAGCTGAGGATGAGGTTTCTTGATCTTGATTTCTCTTGGTACGCCTCTGTTTTGCTTATGGATTTAAGGCTAACGTAGATGCATCACCTTCTTGATCATCCTCGTGATTATCATCACTTTCTTTTCCTTTTTTACTTCCTCCCGCTACCTCGTCATCATCATCATCTTCCCCATATTCATCTTCATCCTCCTCATCATCATCATCATCCTCATCATCACCATCCTTAATCTTTAACGGCTCACTCTTTGATCCCTTCAGTTTTAGCAAGATTCTTTTGTTCTTCTTCTCAAGACCTTCAATACTCTTTACCGACGCCAACACCAGCTCATTTGACTTTTTAGTTTATGGTGGGCTCGGCCTAATGCTCTCTCATACTAAGCATTCTTCTCACTCAGCTGAGCGATTTGCTTTGCTTGAGTCGCATTCATCGCCATCATCTGATTGATCTGATTAGCCCTTAGATCATCAGTAGCGATAAGCTTTAGCACCATCCGATTCATGCTAGCCAATTACTCCTCTAACCCGACCATAGGTAGAGTAGATCCATGTGTGAATGTGGATTGGGCGAGGGACCAGCTTGGTGAGTGGTTCTGGTAATGGTGGATGTGATGAAGATGGGAGGTGGAATGGGAGTGGAATGTGGTGGATTGGCGGGGTAGTAGTAGTGGTGGCTGTGGCAGTGGTGGTGAGAGGTGTTGTAGTGGTGGTAGGAGGTGTGGTAGTGATGGTAGCATGTGTAATAGTAGTGGTGGGTGTGGCAGTGGTGGTAGTGGCTGTGGTAAAAGATGTGATCAATGTGAATCTTGGCCTCTTAACCTTTTTTCAATAAGGATGGGCCTCTTCTTCCTAGAGTCCTTTGCAATAGAAGCTCCCCCTGGGCCATGGGCTGGTCAGGTATATAAGTAGGGTCAATGACATTAGTATCTTCACTTATAGTACTAGTTGGGCGTCCACCAACCGCCTCTATACCCATCTAGTGGCCATACTGCTCCCAACTGTCCTCGTGAGTGCTCATCATCTGACTTTCCGTCTTCATCTATCAAGAAGTCCTAGTGGAAAGCAGCCTGCTTAGATCCACCAGGAGAAGTAGCAGTACTGTGAGTAGGTGGTGGAGATATATTAGATGTGTCAGCTGCCCTTGAATGACTGGGGCCTGCATCTCCACCACCTTGACCATCATCAAGGTCGTCATCATCGTCTTCTCTAATAGTGGGTAACATGATCGGCTCAGTATCAGAATCACTGTCATTGTGACGCCACTTCTTGGGAGAGGGCGCCACATAATCTTCTCTGGCCAGGTGCCTAAACAGTCTTCTTACCGGGGGCTTCACCTGCATCCCTTAGTAGACCTTCATCCTACCCAGCGTAGTGTCATCCATAACCTCCAGCACAACATCATCCTTCTCTTTCGGTAGCAGAGGAAGCTTCTCGTCAATAATCATTTGTAGAAATCTTGGTATATGCAGAAGCCTTCCTTGCCCTTGGCCTCGAGGTTCTCGATCATGTAGGAGAATATCATGTGGGAGAAACTGAACGGGTGATCAGTACCAGAGCAACATATGCGTTCTGGATTTGATCTGACATCTCGTCGAATCCTCCTTTCCTTGACTCTATGCACTTAAGGATGACATTAGCCAAGTACTTAAACTGAGGGCACAGGTTGCTCTTGTTGAGCACACCTGCATTGATGTCCCTAGTGTACTTCATCCTCAAAAAGCATTGCTGAATGGTCAGAGGATCTAGCTTGGTTGGGTGGGCACCATCCTCACCTAGATCCAAGACTCGTCTTAGATCTGCTGTAGTAATACTAATCTCCTGTCTGAAGATCGAGCTCCGGATACTGTGGGGCTCTATGGACCTCTCAATTGTAGCACCTTCCCAAAAGGTCTGCTGTAGTGATCTGTATAGCGTGTAGGGTGTAGATATGGCCTTGAAGATCCTGGATCTCCTCAGAAAGGTTTTGATCCCAGCAAACTCGAAAGCATTCTGAGTAGTAGCATCTAAGGAGCACAAATATTGTGCTTGGTGCTCATCGTCCATCTATCAGCCATGTTGCTGCAACACAAGAAACATATACGTTATATTTGTGCATAACAAAAGACAGTAGGAACTTAAACTATTTTGAACAAACTGGCTCAATCATGCGATTGAACTATACGACCGAGTTCAGTCGTGCGATTGAGCCTGCGGCTGAGTTCAGTCGTGCAATTGAGCCTGCGGCTGAGCAGTTGTGCGATTGAGCCTGCGGCTGAGTTCAGTCATGTGATTGAGCCTGTGGCTGAGTTTAGTCGTGCGATTGAGCCTGCGACTAAACTTAGTCGTATGTTAAGCCATGCAGTTTAGTCAATCGTGCGACTGAGTCACCAATTGATTCATTCGTGCGATTGAATCATGCGCTTCGATCAATCATGCAACTGACATTCATACGGAGTGTCCATTCGTATATTGCTTTGTTCGACACTCCAAAATCGAATCTTGGTCAAAAATTTATATTAGACTTCGTGTTTAGACTCATTAGATTTGCAGGACTCAAAATAGCACTTATTGTCTTTTAAATCAACGATTATGTCCATTTAAGTGGTCTATTTGAAGAGTTATTCTCATTTTTTGATTTTAACCGATTAGGCCATTTAGGTTGGTTAAGATCATTCATTTGGATCGCTTCAGTCTCACAGTACCTGTAGATGATTAGGACAACAGTTAGAATCAAAATCCACGAGTAATCACAATAATAGAAATTTGGGCAGAGTGTTTGCGTATGAGAGGTTTTAGAGAGCTTTGAAGGGTTGTAAGGAATACAACCGACTAACCCCTCTATTTTTAATGTTTTAAAGTTCAGTTGTGCGACTAGACCCATATGCATGCTTCATTCATGCGACTGGGATTCAGTCATGCGACTAGCTTAGAATTCATCATCCAGTTGTACGATTGGTTCATTCTGGTGATCCAATCGCATGGTTGCCGCATACTCATGGTCCAGTCATGTGACTGACTCATACTTATTTTCCAATCGTGTGATTGGCTCATACTTATGGTCCAATGATGCGATTTGCTCATACTTATGGTCCAATCGTGCGATTGGCTCAAACTTTCAAACACCTAAACTTTTACCTTTTGATATCTAACATTATGAACACCGATCATCTCAGACATGATCCTTTTAATTTAAAACTGTTTGATCACCTCAGACGTGACCCTTTTAATTTAAAACCGTCTGATCACCTCAGATATGACCCTTTGAATTTGAAATCGTTTGATCACCTCAGACGTGATCCTTTTAATTTAAAACTGATTGGTCACCTCAGACGTGACCACTTTTAGTGAGTGATTCATAAATTCCATCTAGTTGTATAGTTCGACTTTTACGTAACAAAAGACTAAAAAACAGAAAAACAACTTGAAATTAAAGCAAAACAAGATATTTTTTTGTGTTTTTAGGTTTGAGACGAATTGAAACCTTTTAGAAAACATCTAGCAGATTTTTCTTCTTGGACAGACCAGCTTCAAGTTAATTTGATTATTTCTGGAGAGATTCATTATGGAATCATACAAGTATATCAAAATCATTTAGGACATTTTAATAAAACATTTTGATACTAGATTCTTGTCTTGACCGAGAGTCAATAGCACTTTCAGGAAATCATACTAGAGCTCAAAGATGCACACAATGATTTTGACTGTCAAGAGTTGCAGCCACGATGATTGTCAGTATATTTGTCCACTTAAATCCATACATAGATTTTTGACTCACATTGGTGATGAGTTAGGTTTATTTATTTCAACACGCATTTGTGAATCCCACACTTATATGGTAATCAATATTCCTTAGGAGATTTTTGAGCGGTCTACGGGTATTTGACAAGAAGAAACTAATCTAAGAGCTTTCAAGGAGATGCCAAGCCTCATGTTAGTGCCATCGCACAACAGAGAGGTGCAAACAACAATGAATTCCAGAATATTTAGGTTATGCTTATCCGCAGGTCAGTGCCACCGCACAGCAGAGAGGCACACAACCTATCTTCTTGTTAGAGCATTTATTTTTCTTTTGCACATAACACACCAACAACATAAGTCATTAGCTTGATTGCACTTAGCAGTATTCCATGTGCTTTGCTCATTTTTATGGTCGTCCACACACATTTGTGGCATTTATTTTACTCGTCACCCCTTATTGGAAATGTGTTGATTGTGTTAACCATGGATAAGATGGAAACCCACAACAAGTTGAACAACTTAGCTTGAATTTAATCACTAATGAGGTCTACTCATATATTGTGTTGAATCTACCAACAAATCATGTAATGAACTAGCAACCTCTATGTCTACTTTCTCTATGTTACCTCAATAGCATACTAGTTTTACTATCATTTTTCCATTTATTTTGCTTAGACTTCTCAGACTTATACTTTGAATTTTGCATCTTGCTCATTTAAGTCCTTTTGAAATCTCAAACAATTTTTTCCCTGTGTACTATCACTTTCCATAAACTTTGAATCAAAATCACAGATTTGATTTCATTTCTTTCAGCTAATCTGCCCTCCCCCTCGTTTTTTTAAGTAAATAAATATTGCACTAATTAAATAATAAACTAAACTATTCTCCCACTAAAATTCTAAAACCGAATTTTTTTTTGTGTTTTTGGATTATAATAGACTGGAAAATAAAATAAAATAAAATAACTAAGAAAACTTGTCGGACTTAAGAACTTTCTTCTTCTAGAATCACATCACTTTTCTTTTTCACGCCATTAACCTCTAAAAGATATAAATACCTAGGTTTGTCAAATGCTTTTGTGTAGAGGTCGGCACGTTGAAAATCCGTATTAATTTTAACAACATCGATTAATTGCTTTTCAAAACAGTCATGTATAAAGTAATATTTAATATTGATGTGTTTTGTTTTTAGGTGTTGGACCAGAATTTTGGTGACAGCAACAACAGCAGAATTATCAACAAAAATAGGGGTGTTAGAAAATTGCAACCGTAGTCGCGCATTTGCTGTTGAATCCAAATGATTTGTGAACAGCAACTTGCAGCAGCAACGTATTCAGCTTCACATGTGGACAGAGCAACTCATATCTACTTCTTACATTGCCAGGTGACTAACTGTCTACCACAGAACTGACATCCCGCAGATGTTGACTTGTAATTCATCTTGCAACCTCCATAGTCCGAGTCACTATACGTTGTAAGCTCAAAGTCATCATCATGAGGATACCACAACCCGAGTGTTGGAGTACCCTTCAGATAATGAAAAATACATTTAACTCCGATGAGAGATTTACTTTTGGTTTTTCCTGATATCTTGAACAAAGACACGTGGTGTACATAATATCAGGACGAGAGGCTATGAGGTACATTAGGGATCCGATCATTCCTCTGTACATGGTAGCATCAACCAGATCACCAATTTCGTCGGGTGCCACATTTTGGTTCGTGGCAAGCGAGTTCCAGCAGCTGAAGCATTCTCCATGTCGAATCGACTGAGGATATCTCCAACATATTTGGACTGATGCAGGAAGATTCCTTTTGGTGTTTGATCCACTTGTAATCCAAGAAAGAACTTCATATTCACCATGGCACTCATCTCAAACTCTTCTTTTATTACAGATTCAAATTCTTTGCATAATTCATCATTTTTGGAACCGAAGATTATGTCATACACATATATTTGTACGAGCAGTAAATCACCATCTTTTTATTTGATGAATAACGTGCAGTCAATAACCCCTCTTTGAAAACCATGTTTCACTAGATGAGTTGAGAGTTTCTCATACCAGGCTCTAGGGGCTTGATGGAGCCCGTAAAAAGCCTTATCTAGTTTATAAACTCTATCCCGATGATAAGGATCCTCAAATCCTTTGGGTTAACTGACGTAGATTGTTTCACGGATCTCACCATGAAGGAATGCACTTTTTACATCTAGTTGATAAACGTTAATCTTCATGTAGGATGCATAGGCTAGAAGATATGAATTGCTTCCATCCGAGCCACAGGTGCAAACACTTCATTGTAGTCACTGCCTTTGACTTGTCAAAACCCTTGAACTACGTGTTGAGTCTTATTTCTGATTATTATCCCTTGATCATCTTTCTTACACTTGAATACCCATTTAGTGCCAATCACCTTAGCACCTTTTGGTCTGTCCACAAGGGTCCATACTCCTAATTCTTGAACTGTAGTTGTTCTTCTTGCATAGCAATAACCCATGCCTCATCGTTTAAGGATTCACTTACATATTTTGGCTCAAATTGAGACAGATACATCAATAAGAACCATCATAAAGATAGCCTTTTTCCATGACTGAGGCATAATTAGCTGAGTATAGTTGATTTCGTGTCTGCATTCCCGATAGTACATCTCTAATGATGTTGTCCAAGGGATGATACACATTGATTCAAGATCCAGGAGTGGTGGGAACAACTACTTCCTGATCCAGATTTTGAATCCTAGTTCATTATCTGTAGCTTTTGGAGTATGAAGTTTAGAAGTGTCAGAGGTATCAAGATCTGATGCGTGTGTACTTTCATTGGTGGGAACCTGGTCCTCCTGGTCCATATTTGCAGTCTCGACTACTTCATCATCCGAGGAGGAGTCACTTACTTCAAGCTCTCCCCTTGATGGACTAGAAGAATCGTCTAATGAAAGTGATGGTGTCGAGTCTTGTGGAGGAGTGTTTAGAACATCGTACATCATTGTAGTCGATAACTCAGCATTAGGAAGGGTGGGAGCTAAGTTGAAGGACTTAAAGCATCCATCATAATCGAAGAAGAAGGAAGGTCCTTTTCCAGCAGGAGGGGTGGTGTATCTTTGAACATCAACATTGCACCACACATCTACCTAACCTGTTGAGTTGTTATAAACTCTCTTTTCTGGTATACTGTATCCGAGAAAGATACCTTCTTCAACCTTCTCACTAAACTTCCCAGTCTAAGTTTTTTTCAACAACATGCACGGTGCTCCAAATGGTTCGAGATACTCCAAGTTTGGTTTACGTCACTGGAGCAGTTTATGACATGTTTTCCTATGACGTTTGACCACCAAGACTTGATTGAGAGTGTAGCATGCATTAGCCACTACCTCGTTCCAAATTTGAATAGGCAGTTTAGAGTCGGCTAACATCGTTCTTGTTGTCTCTATCAAGCTATGATTTTTTCTTTTAGCAACTCCATTCATCTATGGAGTGTATGCAGACGTAAATTGATGTACAATTCCTTTCTCTCTACAGTATGCCTCCATCCACTGATTTTTGAACACTGTGTCGTTGTCTGATCGAATCTGCCTTACTTTCAGCTTGTAGAGTGATTCCAAAGTAGTTATTAGAGTTTTAAATGATTCAAAAGTCTCTGATTTGGATTTCAGAAACATCACCCAAGAAAATCTTGAGTAATCATCAGTTACTACATAGCAGTACGGATCCCCAGCAATGCTCTTTATGCTGACTGGGCCAAATAGATCCATGTGTAGAAGCTCGAGAGGAATGACGATAGAATTAACTTTCTTTGCCTTGTGAGACTTCTTGGTCTGTTTCCCTTTCTTACATTCTACGCAAAAATCCGGAAGCTAGAAATTCTTGACAGTTACTCCATTCATTAAATCATTCTGTATCAGATGATTCATCTTTCTTAGATTAATATGTCCCATTCTCCTATGCCAGGAGATTGAATCCCTCTTTATTGCCTTTGACAAGAAGCATTGGACGGTGTTCTCAGTTGTGGAGGCTTTTGATAGATCCAAGACATACAGATCATTATATCTTGAAGCTGACATTAAAACTTTATCCTCTTGGATAACATAATCCTTCTTTAACATGTAACACTTCTTGTTGTCAAACACATCTTTGAATCCTTTATCACAGATCTAGGAGACTGAAAGCAAGTTGTTCTGTAGTTGTTGAACGTAGTTGACCTTGTCAAACTTCACTTTCTCGTTTCCCACTTCGCCTTGAGCGGTGATGTAACCTCCTTTATTTCCGGCAAATAAGACATGTCCCCCTTTAATTTGTTTGACGTTGAAAAGGAGAGATGAGTTCCCGGTCATGTGCCTGGACGCCCCACTATCAATAATCCAGGTATTAGTGATAGCGCTGTAGCGAACACCCTGCACATTCAAAGGAATTTGATCAGTTTAGGTTTGGGACCCAAGCCTTAACTAGCTTGGTGACCCAGAGGAATCACACATCATGGACTCAACCACTGTCCATCAGCGGATAAGGGCGCATCATTCTTCTTCTTGTTCTCATTATCAGATAAATTACTTGATTTTTCTTTCTATAAACCAGTTTTGTGTAAGGCTTGTTTATGAGAAACAAACGACTTGCTTATAGTTTGAACTTTAGGTTTACTAATACTCTTAGGTGGATTATTAGATATATTTTTAGAGAAACTTGGTTTTGCATCATAAAGTTCAATTTTCTTTTTGGGTGTCTGATAATAAGGACAATTTGGAGAAATATGTCCTCATTTCCCACAACTGTAGTATGATCTCACTTCTACAGATTGAGGAAAATGTTTATGTGGGGTTGAGTTTGTTACGGGTGTGTGAAAGGATTGGGATCTAGTTTGATCAATTAGATTAAGATTTGCAGCGGAATAGCACAAGAATTAGACGAAATTTAAGCAAGAATAATATGAATATTCAATCAAACAGTGATGGTTATAGAGAGAGAATGTTTTCTGCAAAGAGAATGTTTTCATTCATGCACACGCTTCCGTTACAAGGAAATTAGGTCAACATTCCTTTTATAAAGGAATGTGACATCAGCTGACGTCACTTGATAGTGACAGCTAACTGATTTATACAAACAACTGAAAGTAAACTAAACTACTGAAGATGTCCACAACAACTGAGGACACCTTCACAAAAAGCTTAGTACAAGCTAACATTACAACTACTGAAGTTATAACATCTGAAGTGTAAGAACTTCAGATGTTTTACATAATATAAAACTACTGATTACAAACTACTGAAAAGTAAACCATCACAACTACTAAAGAGAACTACTTCAGCTGTTGTGACAATTTCTGAGAACTTGGTCTTCAGACTTTGTCTTCAGCTGTTGTCTTCAGCTGTTGTCTTCAGCTGTTGTCTTCAGCTCTTGTCTTCAGACTTTGTCTTCAGAATTTGTCTTCAGACTTTGTCTTCAGACTTTGTCTTCAGACTTTGTCTTCAGACTTTGTCTTCAGACTTTGTCTTCAGACTTTGTCTTCAGACTTTGTCTTCAGACTTTGTCTTCAGACTTTGTCTTCAGAATTGTCTTCAGACTTTGTCTTCAGAATTTGTCTTCAGACTTTGTCTTCAGAATTTGTCTTCAGACTTTGTCTTCAGAATTTGTCTTCAGACTTTGTCTTCAGACTTTGTCTTCAGACTTTGTCTTCAGACTTTGTCTTCAGACTTTGTCTTCAGACTTTGTCTTCAGACTATGTCTTCAGACTTTGTCTTCAGACTTTGTCTTCAGACTTTGTCTTCAGACTTTGTCTTCAGACTTTGTCTTCAGACTTTGTCTTCAGACTTTGTCTTCAGACTTGTCTTCAGACTTTGTCTTCAGACTTTGTCTTCAGACTTTGTCTTCAGACTTTGTCTTCAGACTTTGTCTTCAGACTTTGTCTTCAGACTTTGTCTTCAGACTTTGTCTTCAGACTTTGTCTTCAGACTTTGTCTTCAGACTTTGTCTTCAGACTTTGTCTTCAGACTTTGTCTTCAGACTTTGTCTTCAGACTTTGTCTTCAGACTTTTTCTTCAGACTTTTTCTTCAGACTTTTTCTTCAGACTTTGTCTTCAGACTTTGTCTTCAGACTTTGTCTTCAGACTTTGTCTTCAGACTTTGTCTTCAGACTTGTCTTCAGACTTTGTCTTCAGACTTTGTCTTCAGACTTTGTCTTCAGACTTTGTCTTCAGACTTTGTCTTCAGACTTTGTCTTCAGACTTTGTCTTCAGACTTTGTCTTCAGACTTTGTCTTCAGACTTTGTCTTCAGACTTTGTCTTCAGACTTTGTCTTCAGACTTTGTCTTCAGACTTTGTCTTCAGACTTTGTCTTCAGACTTTGTCTTCAGACTTTGTCTTCAGACTTTGTCTTCAGACTTTGTCTTCAGACTTTGTCTTCAGACTTTGTCTTCAGACTTTGTCTTCAGACTTTGTCTTCAGACTTTGTCTTCAGACTTTGTCTTCAGACTTTGTCTTCAGACTTTGTCTTCAGACTTTGTCTTCAGACTTTGTCTTCAGACTTTGTCTTTAGCTGTTTTAGACCACTTCAGTTGTTTTGATATCTGTAGGACTTAAAGGTTTTTCTGACCTGGCTCATTGGTTCTTTGGTCCAACAAACTCCCCCTGAACCAATGCAGCCAAAACCTTTAAGATTATTAAAGTCCCACTTATTGGCAGAAACATTTTCTGGATCAGCTCAGAAATCTTCAAATTAAGCTCAGGCCAGGGAAGAGGTTTCAGAAAGTTTGATTGGCAAAGGATGAATGGGAACTCTGTCTTGGGGAATTGGACACAGAGTTGTTACCCCATCTATGAGACCTACTTCCCAATGATGAGTCTGTAAGACTCTCTGACATAGGCCTCAAGGAATACAACTTGTTCTTCCATTGTGAGTTCTTCAACTTCAATTTCAAAGAAGAACTCAGGCCCATAGTACTCTGATAAGTACTTAACATTCTTTCCATTCTTCAGCTCCACAGTAGTTATTTCTTTGTATGCAAACTCATCAGGATGAGTGCCTTCAAGCAACAACTGGAGCTCATTTCTTCTTATTTCTTCAAGCTTCTTGTAGATCAACCCCTTCTTTACCATTTTGTTTTCTAGTAAAGTTTGTGGAGTCATCTTAGACTTGTCAGCTCTCTTGAAGTCATCAAGGATTTCCCAGGGTGACACTACAATGGCCACATTATTACAACATCTACAATCTTCTTTACTTGGCCATTATATCTACTTGGAATCTTTTTTTTATGAATTCTATCACTTACTCTAGGGTCAGGCCAAATTCTCACTCACTCTTTCTGATATTGAAATGTGAATCTGAGAGCATACAACCTCTGAGCATGTTTCTTCATAGCTTGTATGGATGAAGACTTAGGAAACTATTTATCAACCATCCTTAACAACTGCTCATCATGTTGTTTGTGATGTTCTTCTTCTTCAAGTTTGACTTTTACCATTTCCCTTTGGATGTCAGGTGTGATTATTGTTGGTTTACTTCTGGGCTCAGGCATCTTTATTTTAAGAACAGCAGAGAGTGGCAGACTATCATCCTCATCATCTTCTTCTTCTTCCATCCTCAACACCCTTCTCTTCCTCTTGGGTGCATCATTGGTAGTGGTTTGAGTAGGTTTCTTGGGTAAAGGAGTTGGTTTTGAGGGTTGTGAAGTTGGTTGTTTTGGTGTAGGAGATTGTGCAGGCTGCTTTAGCATCTTGGTTGTCAGTGAAGCTTTGGATAACTTTGCCATATCAGACCTTTTCCCAATACCGGCTTCATCAAGAGCTTATATGATCAATCCTTTGTTGAATACTTCAGAAGAATAGATTCTGGTGGTTATCTCCAAAATACTGTCTCAGGACCAGGACTTCACTTCAATGATTGATCTTCCTAGATGCTTTGATATGAATCTTGTCATAGCTTCCAGCCTTTCCCTTTCTTTCTCACTCCAACTTGCCCATCTATGTTCAATCTCTTGAATCTCTAGCCTTCTGATTTCAGAGTCAAGTTTGGCTGTGTCAAAACCTTGTCTGAAGAGTTGATCAATGATCTTATCCATAGATCTGCTATGTTGCTCATCAGCTTCTTTGATCAGTTCTTCTAACTTTTTCTCACCTCTAGTCTATTCAGAGCTTTTCTTTCTCTTGTAGGTGATCATCTCCTTTTCTTTCTTCTCTTTTTCTTCTTCCTCTTCAACTCTCTTTCTTTTGTCTGCTTTCACTGACTTAGACTCCCCCTTTTTGGTTGCATTGGGTTCAGGGATTTGAATGTCAGAAAGTCTCTTAGAAACAGCAACATCAACTAAGGTTTGAAGATTTGAGGAAAGCCTCTCATCAATGGCTTGATGCACAATGTTTGTGATTATAGAAGTGATGAGAGGTAAGGAGGATTGAAAGGCAGAAACCATTTGCTCAGAGGGGTTTCGTCCCTGAGAAATGGTGCCTGAATCAGAGGCTGGTGGCAAAGTTGTTGGGAGTGGCTCAGTGTTTGGGAGAGCTTCAGAAGAAACTGCCATCTGTGGGTGAATTGGGGCAGATGGACTTGATTCTTATGACATTTTGGCAAGCAATTCTTGTAGTCTGGATACCTCAGTCTCAAGAATGGTGTTGTGGGCTAAAACATCAAAGAAAAAGCCTAGGTCATCATTAGTCTTTGCTGAATCATCTGACCTCCTGATTAAATCAGGATGAACATGTGCTGAGTGTAGATCAGTATTCATATGTGCTCCTATTTCTTAGAACTGGGGACTTCCTGCCTCAGGATTATGTCCTTCATTGGCAGTTGCCTCTGGTGAGGTCTTAGAAATGATACCACCTTCATCCTGGTCATGTGCTGAAACAGGAGAAGAGGCAGCCTCACCAGATGTTCGAATCTCCTCCTCTACACAGGGAGATTGAACTCTGTAATCCCTGTGTTGTGGGTTATCAGCCATATTATAATCCTCTCCCTCAACTGTTATGTTTTCCCAGTGGTAATAGGTTTCTAGGGAGGGTTAGAGGAATGTAGTTGAGTCAGCACTTATGCAATAACCATAGTTGGGCTTGTAGGGGTGGCTTTAGTGGGAGATAGGTGTGAAGATGATTGCACCTGGGGTGAATGGTGCTCTTCAATGGCAATCTTCTTAAGTGAGAGAGATTCCAGTAATGTGGTTTCCCCATTTTTGGTTGTATCAGGATCCTGTTGAGAGGATACCTGAGCGGTTTTAGCTGGTAGAGTCATGAAAACTACAAGGGGATTACTACCCATAGTTTCATCCTGCCTTCGTGTTGCAAGGGCATCATCAGGGGACTCAACTCCCTGAGTAGTATTTTTGGTTTGCTTGGATTGTGGTTTGGAGGGGACTTTGGATCTGGAGGATGAGGCTGTGGGTTCCTTCTGCTTGGGTTTTAGTAGTTTGGCAGCCTCTTTGAGGTATGGGTCAGAGTTGTGCCTGCAGTATACCTCTGGCAAAACTACCATAGCAGGGACTCCAAGGCTAACAGGGCCATCAGATTTTAATTGATTTATGATTATGGCCATAAGAAACCTTGGATATAATATCCATCTGTTAGCCATAGGTTTCATTTCCAGATCTTTTAATTCCAAAAATATAATTTCAGAAAAATTTAAGCTTTGGCGTTCAAGGATAGAATACAATACCTGTTGTCACCTGGATGACATTTGATCCCATGAAGAGGATTTGGGGGCAAGGCATACATTGATCATGTGAAAGATTAGGCGTTCAGCATCATGGAAGTGCTTCTTCAGAATGGTTGTAGCACTTAGGTCGCCCTCATATCCATGGTTGATGAATGATAGATCAGTGGTGCCCTTTGGGTATTTGGTGACAAAGGTGGCATCATTCAATCTAGGGTTTAGCGAATGATAGCAGGAGTGACTACCACCTGCTTCTGGTTTACAAAAGACTGGAGAGTGATCGCGACATCATTCTCACTAGTATGGACGGTGACATTTGTCCAGAATTGGCGAAGGGTATCGGGATAGATGGTTGGATTCAGAAGAAAAGTAGTTTGATACGAGGAATCAACCATCAGATCAATGGCAGCATCAAACTTAGTCCAAAAGGCCGATTTTGTGAAGTAGGCAACACAGTTGTGTCATGGTTCTATTTGCATGGTCGCCATTAATGGAAGATGAACGTTCGGAAAACGACTTATGAAAAGTTTGAAGTTAGGGTTAGGTATTTATAGGTTATGAAATGGCTGAAAGAAAACAACTAAAAGTTTTGGTGTTAGTCATTAGTTGTTAGAAAACTACCAAAGACATGGTTTTAACTTTCAGATGTTGTAAACAATTGAAGACTTAGTGTTAGTCATCAGTAGTTTGAAACTACTAAAGACTTGGTTTTGGCTTCAGTTGTTTTGAAATGAAACAGCAATTGTTTGAAACAATTGAAGAGTAAAATTGCTCTTCGGTTGTTGTCATCAATTCACATATCTCAGTTGTTTCATTTGACCTTAACACTTACTCAGCGGATTATCTGATTTTCAGATGTTTCATTGGTCATCGGTACTTATCTGTTAGAACAGACATCAGTAGTTGTAACCACATCAGTAGTTGTAACTACATCAGTACTTTTCAACAAATAAAGTACTTCAGTACTTTTAAGTAATTTAGTCTTTAGTAGTTATGAAAACTACTGAAGATAAAATAACTTATTACTACTTATTTTTGACAGCTGTATACTAATGCTCATCAATACTTGTGACCTGAGATCATCAGTAGTTGTCAAATCATTCAAGCTGCAGCATACCAAGCCTTAGCACTAGATTTTGGAAAGTTGCACTGTCCAAAGGCTTAGTAAATATATCTGCAAGCTCATCAGCACTAGGAACAAACTTTGGATCAATCAGACCTTTTTCATAACAATCCCTAATAAAATGATGTCTGATCTCAATATGTTTGGTCCTAGAATGCTGGACAGGATTCTTAACAATACAAAGAGCTGAAGCACTGTCCATCAATAAAGGAGTCTTAGTCTCTGTAATGTCATAATCCAGTAATTGATTCTGAAGCCAGAGTACTGAGATGTACAACTTGCAGCAGCAATGTACTCTGCTTCAGCAGTGGATGTAGCAACTGAAGTTTGTTTCTTACTCTGCCAAGAAACTAAACAATTTCCTAGAAATTGGCATCCACCAGAGGTTGATTTTTTGGTTAATTTACACCCTGCATAGTCACTATTAGAGAAAGCAACTAATTTGCAAGAGTGCCCAGTGGAATACCAAAGTCCTAGAGATTGAGTTCCTTGCAAATATCTAAAGATCCTTTTGACTGCAATCATATGGGATACTTTAGGTGCAGCCTCAAAATCTAGCACAGACACAAGTTACAAACATAATGTTTGGTCTAGAAGCTATAAGGTACATCAAGGAACCAATCATACATCTGTAAAGAGTTTCATCAACTGCTTTACCTTTCTGATGAGCATCCAGTTGTGTGGTGCTGCACATGGGAGTAGAACAGGGCTTATAGTTTTGTAAATCAAACTTTTTCAACAAATCCTTTGTATATTTTGACTGATGAATGAAAGTTCCATCAGTCATTTGCTTTATTTGCAAACCCAGAAAGAACTGTAATTCTCCCATGGCACTCATTTCAAACTTTTGTTGCATCAACTTAGTAAAGGCATCACACAACTATGGATCAGAGGATGCAAAAATAATATCATCTACATAAATTTGAACAAGGAGCTTATGCATGCCTACTTTCTTAATGAACAAAGTTTTATCTATGGAGCCTCTAGTGAAATTATTTTGAAGAAGAAAGTTAGACAGTGTTTCATACCAGGCTCTGGGAGCTTGTTTTAACCCATAAAGAGCCTTATCAAGCTTATACACCCTATATGGATGTTTATGATCTTCAAAACCTGGTGGTTGACACACATAAACTTCTTCTTTTATTTTACCATATAAGAATGCACTTTTGACATCCATTTGAAAAACTTTAAGATTATGGAAAGCAGCATAAGCTAAGAACAATCCGATTGCCTCCAGTCTAGCTACAGGGGCAAAGGTTTCATCATAATCAATACCTTCTTCTTGTGAAAACCCCTGTACAACCAGTCTGGCCTTGTTCTTGACAATTTGACCTTTTTCATCAGTTTTATTCCTAAACACCCATTTAGTGCCTATTGCACACTTACCTTGGGGTAGAGGAACCAGTTCCCACACTTACTGCTTTTGAAACTGAAGAAGCTCAAGTTGCATGGCTTCAACCCATCCATTGTCTCTTAATGCAATATGATAGCTCTTTGGATCTTGCTGACTGATGAAGAGAGCATAAAAGCAGAAATTTGACAATTGACTTCTAGTTGAAACACCAGCATTGATGTCACCAATGATCTGAGACATAGGGTGATTCTTCAGTTCTTGGTACTCAATAAGATCTGTGCAAGTGTTTGTAGGAGATTCAGCAGCAACAGATGTTGATCCAGACTCTTGAAACCTAGAATGAGATGGCAATACAAATGAAGTAGAGGAATCAGAGATCTCATCAGCATTTGTTGTGGATGAACTGCTGAAGCTACAGGAACATCAAGGTTAGTAGACTCAGGCAGGTGATCACTAAACCTTGCATTTGTATCACCAGATGAATGACTAGTTGCAGGAGATGATAGATTCACAGAATCTGCAACAGCTGGAGGCTGATAAGGAACATATTGCAGTATGTCCAAATAAAATAACTCCACAGGGTTTTGTGGGATTTTCTCCTTTGGAGATTCATTAAACTTTACATGCAAGGTTTCTTCAACTATCTTTGTTCTGCAAATAAAAACTATGTATGCCTTGTAAGTAGATGAATACCCAACAAAGTACCCTGCATCCACCTTTGATTCAAACTTCTGATGTGGATCCTTTGTGTTAAGAATATAACAGGGACACCCAATGCTCTAAAGAAGGAAATCAGAGGGGCCAAATGATGTAACACTTCATAAGGAGTCTTCATCAATCTCTGATTTACTAACACTCTATTTTGCACATAGCAAGCTGTGTTGACAGCTTCAGCCCAAAAGGTTAGTGGCAAATCAGAATCAGCCAACATTGACCTTGCGGCTTCAATAAGTGTCCTGTTCTTTCTCTCTACCACTCCATTTTGTTCAGGAGTTCTTGGAATGCTATACTGCCTCTTGATTCCCTTAGAGAAATAGAATTCATCAAGTGTGTGGCTTCTAAATTCTATGCCATTATCACTCCTCACACACTTGACAGAAAGGGAGTACTGCTTTTCCACATGCAACACAAAGTAGATGATGATTTTACCAGCCTCATCTTTTGAATGTAAGAATAAGGTCCATACAAATCTGGAATAATCATCCATAATTACCAGATAGTATTTTTTCTTTGCCATGCTCATCACTCTTACTGGACCCAAAAGATCCATATGTAGTAATTGCAAGCAGGAAGTGGACTTTGGTTCTTCTATTAGAGGGAATGATACTTTGTGTTGCTTTCCTTTTAAACAAGCAGAGCAGTTGTCATCACATTTGAACTCCTTTAATGGCAGACCTCTCACTAAACCATGATGATAGCTGGTTCATGTTTTTAAGATTCACATGACCAAGCCTTCTGTGCCATAGTTCAAATTCCTGAGGAGAGGCCTTGGAGAACAGACGTGGATGGCCTTTTAGATCAATTTTCTTTGATAAGTCTAAGGCGTATACTCTTCCAATCCTTTTGGCCTTCAGGAGAGTATATTCATCCAATATCTTATCAATCATTCTTAAAACATTGGAAGACAGAATCCGAAAGTTTTGACTTGTGAAAAGTGCAACATGCCCTTTATCACACATTTGACTGACACTCAGCAAGTTGTACTTGAGATTCTCCACATGGTTAACATCATCAAATCTTATCTCACGATTTGACACAAAGCCTTTTCCGATGATGTAACCCTTAGCATCATTACCAAAGGATACAAATCCCTTCTTTCCTTAAGAGTAGTCATGAAGAAGAGAATTGCTCCCTGTCATATGCATAGATCCTCCACTGTCCACATACCAGATGCTTCTATGGCATGCTGAAGAACCCTGCATTTGTCACAACAAACTAGTTAGCTTTTGAGACCCAAACCATTTTGGTTTTAGGTCTGTTCTCATCAATAGATTCTATATTAACTGATTTGTCATGACTAACAGCTTTGAAGGTGGAGATGGTGCTGAAAAGGATTCTTTAGATTTTGGCTTAGTTTTCCTTTTCAGTGGTTTAATCATAGGTACATCTATTTGGTTAACTCTCTCCAACAGATGTTGAACCATCATAACAAGTTGTGTCTGATTGGTTGTTAAAGCCTTCAGTTCAACAGACACATCAGTACTTGTTTTTGATTGGTTCCTGTGACTCACTATGTCCTCCTTTTTTAAAGACACGGACTTAGTCTGGTGTTTTGATATTCCATGAAGAATACTTTCAGCTGTTTTATGATAAACCCCTTCCTTCTTTTTAGATTTTTGTAACAACTTTAGGTTATCAGTTTGAGATGTTTGTGGCACAAACTTGGTTTCAAATTCATCTTTCATTTTATTAATTTTCTTTTTAATGATTTTATCTTTGTTGAATTTTGAACCTTTTATGTACCAACATTCATTAGTGAGATGATTGAATAGACCACATATTTCACATGGCTTTTTCTTTGTTGGACCAAAAGAACCAATGAGCCAAGATCAGAAAACCTCTAAGTCCCACATGGTATCACAACAACTGCTGAAAGCCTCATCAGTAGTTTGACAAGTGCTGAAGACTTCAACGACTGAAGATCAAGTGCTGAAGACCTTAACAGCTGAAGAGTTCACAAGTGCTGAAGATCAACAACTGATGTACAAAGTCTGAAGACAAAGACTGAAGACATCAGCGGATGATATCTACTGAAGTCATCAGCTGATGAAACACCTGAAGGTCAAAGTCTGAAGATCAAGTACTGAAGCCTCAGTAGTTTGTCACAACTGCTGAAGAGTACTTCTTCAGTAGTTGTGATATCAGTAGTTTTATTTTCTATGTTTCAGTAGTTTTGTAAAACGACTGAAGAGCTTGTTCTTCAGTCGTTGTAGTTTCAGTAGTTTTATATTTTGTACTTAACTTGCTGATATGTTCTCAGTAGTTGTGAACATTTCAGTAGTTTGTTAAGAATTAGTTATTTCTGTATTGGATCTGCCAGTTGTCACTTTCCGTGATAACAGCAGTGACTGTTGCACTCTATATAAGGAGTGACAACCTATTGTAATCATTGAATGAAATGAGGAATTGAATGGAATGAATGATTGATTCGATTAGAAATATTCCTCATCTATAAACATTCCTAGAAATCAGAAATACATATTCTCTCCCTATAACTGTATGCGATCTTAATGCTCACATATATCGTTAGCTTGCTACAATTGGTCTAATTCGTGGTTGTATTCCGCTGTGTTATATTTTGAAACATCAAATTTGTGATCACTGATCCTGTCAAATGGTATCAGAGCAGGTTAATCATTGATCGATCTAATAATTGATCATTGAAACTGCTATTCAAGATCCAAGTTTGATTGAATTAGCTTTTGTTTTTGCAAGAAACGGTTATAGAGATTGAATTTTCTGTATTTCTGCTCATTCATCCTGAGATCTTTTTTTGGTTCTCATTGAGTTTGTTGTGGTTTGTCTAAAACTTTTTTAAAAACTTGAACTAAACGGTTTTTGAACTGAAAATGACCACTCCCTCCAATGATCCTCACAATACTGGTTCCTCAACCAAGCCTCCTATGCTGGTTAGGAATGAGTATAACATATGGCAAAGACGTATGCTTCATCACCTGTCTGTTAACAGCGCAGCGTGTTGGACATCAGTGGTACATGGTCCACACAAGCCTATGGTGAATAACCCGGAAACCAATCAAATGGTTCCGAAGAGGAGGGAGCAATATTCAGATGAGGATAAAAAGTTGCTTGAGATTGATGCAAAAGCCCATGGAATTCTGGCCATGGCTTTGCCCAATGAAATCTATTCTGGGCTAATGCATCATGAAACTGCCCATGACCTCTGGATTGCTTTGAAAGAACAATTTGGAGGAACAGATGAGGTCTTGGCAAATAATAGAGAAATTCTTGCCCAACAATATGAGACATTCTCTCATAGAAAGGGCGAGACTGACTCAACAATATGAGCGGTTTTCTTGTTTGATCTCTGAACTAAAAATGGTCAAACTTGAATACACCAATATTCAGATGAATAACAGATTTCTGAGATCACTGCCTGAGAGATGGGACACATATACTATTGTCCTACGCTCCAGTGCAAGTTTGGACAAACTATCTCTCACCCAACTCCATGGGAAATTGCTCACTTTTGAGAGAGAGATAGAACAGAAGAGAAAGCTGTCTTCATCTGGAAAGCTCACTGAAGACTTTATACAAGGCAACACTGCCTTGGTGGGTCATGAGTCAGAATATGCTTCATCGAATGCCAGTATGATGAGCATGTTAATTTCTCTTCGAGCACTTCTAATTCTGCATTTGTAAGTGTTGATGGTCAGTTCACTGGATGTAATAATGACAATTTATGTTTCATTATGGATGATCTCAAGGGGATTGCTGATGATGACTTAGAAAAGATGGATATTTTGAGCCAAATGGCCTTGATAAATATCAGATCTCAGAAGTTCTACAAAAGAACTGGAAGAAAATTCCCAGGACTCTCTGGCAAACCAAAGTTGGTTTTGACAAGAGCAAGTTGAGGTGTCACAAATGCCAACGGCTTGGACACTTTGCAAGAGAGTGTAGATCAACTGGATCAAACTCTACTGCACCCTTTGTGACTTTTCCTGGCAATAGTCAACAAAACAGAGGGCAACATCCTGTCACATCTAGTCATCATCCTCAACAACAATCTCCGGCATATTTTGTTCCTCAGGGTCAAATGCCATATCAGTACCCTGGTTATTACATGCCACAGTCAAATCAAGTTCAAGTTCCTATGACACCACAACCTCATGCATTACCAGAACCTCAGCCTTCCTATCTCATCAACAACCTTCAACTCAACAACACAGCTTCTTCACCCCAGGAGTTGTTGACTGGAGCAGTTTACCAGATGACTTGTCTGGTCATGATCAACTGTTCTCAGGTGCTGGTCAACATGGTGGTGACAGTCCCTTTGGGAATCTAGCTCTTATGGCTTTGGAGTCTGCTGATACTTCATCTTTCAATGCCTCTACACCTCAGGTATCACAGGTATCCTCTGAGGCAAAAGCCAAATTATGTTCTGAACAATGCATAGCAGCATTTGCTTCCATTAGAGAAGCAAATGTAGCTTTAATTAATAAGAACATTGAGCTAGAACAAATAATTTCCAAAAACAAAGCTGAGTTTGAGTTTGTGCTCAAAGATAAAAATGATGAGGTTATAAACTGAATTGCAAAATAATTGATGATAAGGCTAGAGAAGATGTACTTCTAGAGAAGTACAGATCTCCAAAGAAACCCTTGCAGTTACCCAGGTCGAGTGTGATAGATGGGTACAATCATGCAAAGGTGTTTGAAATGCTTCTTAGTAAGCAATCTGCTTCAAATGTGAAGTTTGGCATTGGCTATAATCACACTGCTCCACCTACAGATTTTACCCCGAGAGCAGAGGTAGAATCTGATGGTGAGAGTGATAACCAATCCATCAAATCATGTGATCTACCTTCTGATACAGCACAATCAGAAGTAGCAGTCAGCATCAAGTCCTCTTGAACCTATCAGCTGATGTTGATGGTCCAAATGCTGACATTCACATGATCAATAAGTTGATCAACTCAGGAGTTAATCCTGAAGGTCCTGAAAGGACTGGAGAGCAGGATTTAACACCTGAAGTTCAAACTTCAACTGCTGTCAGCACTGAAGAGAAGAAAACTGGCAGTAGAAGGAGTTTGAAGGCTACTAAAGAGGATGTCAAGAAAGCAACCAATGCTTCCAAAGCATTGAAGAACAAGTCTTCTGTTGCTTCACCATCTTTAGTTGATGATCAACCTAAGATGAAGAAGAAACCATGTGAATTATGTGGTTTGTTCAATCATCTTACAGATGATTGTTGGTACAAAAGAGGTTCCAAACTCAAACAAAAAGAAGAAATTAATAAGAAAATGGTAAAAATGAAAACTGAGTTTGAGACCACATTTGTATCAGCAACATCAAATCCTGTAACCCTTAAGTCCTTAAAGCAATTCAAAAAGGAAGGAGTTAAACAGGTGACAGCTGAGGGTGCTCAAAAGAAGAAGGTGCAACATAGGACCTTATCTAACTCCACTAGCAATGTGTCTGATGAGCTGAAAGCTTTATCACAAAATCAGACACAGCTGGTGATGATGGTACAACATCTGTTGGGTAGAGTTAACCAACTAGATTCTCCTATGTTGAACCCACAGAAAAGGAGGTCTAAGCCAAAGGACTCCTCTTCTACACCATCTTCCTTCTCAGGCTGTTGTTACAAATAAACATGTTAGTTTACCATCTATTGATGAGACCAGGCCCAAAACCAAAAAGGTTTGGGTCTCTAAAACTAACTGATTGTTTATTATTGCAGGGTTCTTCAACATGCCAAAGTAGCATCTGGTATGTAGACAGTGGGGGATCTATGCACATGACTGGGAACATCTCTCTTCTTCATGACTACTCTCAAGGAAAGAAGGGATTTGTCTCTTTTGGCAATGATGCTAGGGGTTACATCATCGGTAAGGGCTTTGTCTCCAATGGAGAAATCAAATTTGATGATGTTAATCATGTGGAAAATCTCAAGTACAACCTCTTGAGTGTCAGTCAAATGTGTGATAAAGGCCATGTTGCCCTTTTCACAAGTCAAAACTGTAGGATTCTGTCATCCAAAGTTTTGCACTTGATTGACAAGGTGCTGGATGATCACACTCTCCTGAAAGCCAACAGGACAGGAAGAGTGTATGCCTTAGATCTCTCTAAGAAGATAGATCTCAAAGGCAATCCTTGCCTATTTTCCAAAGCCTCTTTTCAAGAATCTAAACTGTGGCACAGGAGGCTTGGTCATGTCATCTCAAAAACATGAATCAGCTTAGCCACAATAGTTTAGTCAGAGGCTTACCAATAAAGGAGTTCCACTGTGATGAAACTTGCACTGCTTGTTTAAAAGGAAAACAGCACAAGGTCTCATTTCTCCTATTGAAGTGTCCAAGTCCACTGCCTGCTTGCAATTACTGCATATGGATCTATTTGGTCCTGTGAGAGTAATGAGCATGGCAAAGAAGAAATACTGTCTGGTAATTGTGGATGATTACTCCAGATTTGTATGGACTTTTTCTTCTACATTCAAAGGATGAGGCTGCTCAGAAGATTATCCACTTTGTGCTGTACATTGAGAAGCAGTATTCCCTTCCAGTCAAGTGTATTAGGAGTGATAATGGAACAGAGTTCAGAAATCATACACTTGATGACTTCTATCTTTCAAAGGGAATCAAAAGGCAGTTCAGCATTCCAAGGACTCCAGAACAAAATGGAGTAGTGGAGAGAAAGAACAGGACCCTCATTGAAGCTGCAAGGTCCATGCTGGCTGACTCAGGTTTGCCATTGACCTTTTGGGCCGAAGCTGTCAACACAGCTTGTTATGTGCAAAATAGAGTTTTAGTAAATCAGAGGTTGATGAAGACTCCATAGAAGTTCTCCATCATTTGGCTCCACTGATTTCATTTTTCAAAGCATTTGGGTGTCCCTGTTTTATTCTCAACACAAAGGATCAACTCCACAAATTTGATCCTAAGGTGGATGCAGGATACTTGTTGGTTATTCATCTACTTGCAAGGCATACAGAGTCTTCAACTGCGCAGAACAAAGATGGTTGAAGAAACTCTACATGTTAAGTTTAATGAATCTCCAAAGGACAAGATTCCACAAAGTCCTGTGGAGTTATTTGATCTAGACATACTGCAATATGTTCCTTATCAAACTCCTGCTGTTGCTCCTGTCAACAGTTCACCACCTGGTGGTACTGCTGATGATGATGATGATTGCAGTACTCACCTCTTCAGGTTTAGTGATCAGCTGCCTGACTCAACTAGACCTGATGTTCCTGTAGCGCCAGTAGCACCATCCACAACAAATGCTGATGAGATTTCTTCGAATTCAACTTCCTTTGAATTACCATCCACTGATTGGTTTCAAGGAAATGATTCACCATCACCATCTGTTGCTGCTGAACCAGCTACAAACACTGCACAGATATCATTGTGTATCAAGATCTGAAGAATCACCCATGTCTCAAATCATTGGTGATATCACTGCTGGAGTATCAACAAGAAGTCAATTGTCAAATTTCTGCTTCTATGCTCTCTTCATCAGTCAGCAAGAGCCAAAGAATTATCACATGGCTTTAAAGGACAATGGATGGGTTGATGCCATGCAGCTTGAGCTTCTTCAGTTCAAGAAACAGCAAGTGTGGGAACTGGTTCCTCTACATCCAGGTAAGTGTGCAATAGGCACTAAATGGGTGTTTAGGAACAAAAACTGATGAAAAGGGCTTATTGTTAAGAACAAGGCCAGACTGGTTGTTCAGGGGTTTGCACAAGAAGAAGGTATTGATTATGATGAAACCTTTGCCCCTGTAGCCAGACTGGAAGCAATTCGATTGTTTTTAGCTTATGCTGCTTATCAAAAACTTAAAGTCTTTCAAATGGATGTCAAAAGTGCATTTTTGTATGGAAAAGTTAAAGAAGAGGTTATGTATGTCAACCTCCAGGCTTTGAGGACAATAAAACATCCTAATTGGGTGTATAAGCTTGATAAAGCTCTTTATGGGTTAAAACAAGCTCCCAGAGCCTGGTATGAGACATTATCAAACTTTCTTCTGGAAAACAATTTCACTAGAGGCTCCATAGACAAGACTTTATTTATTAAGAAAGCTGGGCAGCATAATCTACTTGTTCAAATTTATGTAGATGATATCATTTTTGCATCCTCTGATCCAAAGTTGTGTGATGCCTTTACAAGTTGATGCAACAGAAGTTTGAAATGAGTGCCATGGGAGAATTACAGTTCTTTCTGGGGTTGCAAATCAAACAAAAGGCTGATGGAATTTTATCATCAATCCAAATATACAAAAGATCTTTTGCAAAAGTTTGATTTACAAAACTGTAAGCCCTGTTCTACTCCCATGGCAGCACCACACAACTGGACTCAGATCAGAAAGGTAAAGTGGTTGATGAAACACTTTACAGATGTATGATTGGGTCCTGATGTATTTAACAGCTTCTAGACCAGATATTATGTTTGCTACATGTGTTTGTGCTAGATTTCAGGCTGCACCTAAAGAGTCTCATCTGATTGCAGTCAAGAGGATCTTTAGATATCTGCAAGGCACTCCATCTCTAGGTTTATGGTATTCTACCAGACATTCTGGTAAATTATTTGCTTCTCTGACAGTGACTATGCAGGGTGTAAGTTGACCAGGAAATCAACTTCTGGTGGATGTCAATTCCTAGGCAACTGCTTGATTTCTTGCAGAGCAAAACAGACCTCAGTTGCTACATCCACTGCGGAAGCAGAGTACATTGCTGCTGCAAGCTGTAATCTCAGGTACTCTGGCTTCAAAACCAACTTTTGGATTTGGCATTACAGAGCGACTAAGACTCCATTGTTAATGGATAGTGCTTCAGCTCTTTGCATTGTCAAAAATCCAGTCCAGCACTCTAGGACCAAACATATAGAGATCAGACATCATTTTATAAGGGATTGTTTTGAAAAAGGTCTGATTGATCCTAAGTTTGTGCCAGTGCTGATGAGCTGCAGACATTTTTACTAAGCCTTTGGATAGTTCAACTTTCCAAAACCTGGTGTTAAGGCTTGGTATGTTGCAGCTAGAATAGGTGACAACTACTGATGATCTCAGTAATTCATATTGATGATCATGAGTGCCTGTCACTATAAGTACTGATGAGCTCTTTTACCTCAGTAGTTTATAACTACTGAAGGCTAAAAGTTCTCACAAGTACTGAAGTACTTCATCTGCTCTAAACTACTGAAGTAGTTACAACTACTGATGCAGTCATAACTACTGCAATCAGTAAAAACAGATAAGTACTGATGTCTATGAAACAACTGAAATCAGCCATAAAGACTGATGAATGTGTTGAGGACAGTTTGAAACAGCTGAAAAGCTAAGAATTGACGAAAAACAGCTGAAGAGAACTTTCTCCTCAGTCGTTTGTACCACTGCTGTTTCATTTAAACAACTGAAGCAAAACCACGTCTTCAGCAGTTTTATAACTACTGATGACCAATACCAAGTCTTCAGTTGTTTACAACAGCTGATGACAAAACCACTGTCTTCAGTAGTTTCATAACTACTGATGACAAACACCATGTCCTCAGTTGTTTAATCATCTGAAGTCAAAACCACGGTCTTCAGTAGTTTTCTAAACTACTGATGCCTAACACCACGACTTCAGCTGTTTCAACGTCTGAAAGGATAATACCATGTCAACGGTCGTTTAAAACAACTGATGACTAACACCACATCCTTCAGTCGTTTCCTCACCTACTTTATAATACCCTTAACCTGAGCTCTCCATGCTTCATCTTCTTCAAACCTAACGTTCCTCTCCAAAACTTCCATGGCGTCTATGCAAATTAAACCGTGACACAACTGTGTTGCCTACCTCACAAAATCGCCGCTGGACTAAGTTCGATACTGCTATCGATCTTATGGTTCAGTCCAATACACCAAGGCATTCCTTCTGACCCCGTTTTACATGCCGAATCCTTGAACCAATTTTGGATGAACGTTACTGTTACACCTGAGGAGAGCAACACACGATCCCTCCGGTCAGTCGTCAACAACAAAGAAGTAGTGATTACTCCTGCAACAATCCGTAAAATTCTTCAACTGAGTGATGCTACCTGCCTGCTGGATATCCGAAGGGCACCATAGATCTATCATTTGCTCAGCATGGATATCAAGGTGATCTCAGTGCCACCACCATCATGAAGAAACACTTTAATGACGCTGAGCGCCTGATTTTTCATATGGTCAATGTATGTTTGGCCCCTAAGACATCGTCTTGGGATCAAATGTCCACCAAATGGCAGCAGGTAATGTATTCTATCCTTGAGCAACAACCACTGAACTTTTCAGAATTAATATTTTCAGAGCTCAAATATGGCTCAAAAACTAACTGCCAACCGTTGGATACTCTATCCACGGTTCATAATGGCCATTATTATAGACCAGCTTAATGCTGAGGGACTTGTTGGCCTGGGAGTCCCTGCTACGGCTGTTCTGCCTAAAGTATACTCCCGGCACAACTCTGACCGGACACTCAAACTGGCTGCCAAGCTGCGAAAACCCACGCAGCTGGAAACCACAGCCACCACCTCCAAATCCATTGTCCCCACCAAACCACCAAAAAGAAACCCAAAATGGCTACTCAGGGAATTGAGTCCCCTGAGGATGCTCCTGCACAACAAACGCAGGATATATCCACTAGTCCAAACCCCCTAGTGGATACAATGACTCCTCCAGCCACAGCCGTTCAGGCTTCCTCTCAACAGGAGCCTGCAGCAACCCAAGGGGCACCTACTTATCTGGGATCTTACTCACTTGAGGAGATTGCCATTGAAGAGCACCATCCACCCCAGGTGCACACTGCTTCTACCCCTTACCCCAAACAACCGCCCCTCACAGCCCGACTTTAATAGTTGCACAAGTGCTGACTCAATTGCACTCCTCACCCCCTCCCCAGAAACCACTTCCTACTGGGAATCCTTACAATTGAGGGGGAGGAACACAGTGCACCTGAGAACCCACAGCACAGGGTTTCCCAATTCTATCTCCTGGTGTAGACAAGGAGCCTAGAATATCTAGTGAGGCTGCCACCTCCTCTGACTCAGCACATGACCAGAGTGAGGCTGGTAACATGGCTAAGACCTCCCTAGAGGCAACAGCTGATGATGGACATTGTCCTGAGGCTGGAAGTCCCCAGTACCAAGCACAAGGGGCACATGCACCAACTGGTACACCCAGTGCATGTAAATCCTGCTCTAAGCAGGAGGTCAGGTGATTCAGTATTAACTGATGATGACCTGAGCTTCTTCTATGATGTAGTTGCTCAAAACACCATTCTAGAGGATGAGGTTAGCAGACTCAAAGAGCTGCTGGCCAAGATGTCTCAGGATGCAAGTCCATCTGCCACCCTCATACACCCACAGATGGCACCTTCCCTTGAAGGTTTCCCACACAGAGCCATCCCAACATCAACCACCTGCCTCTGCTTCAGGCCTACTTCTCAGGAACAGAACCCTCCTGAGCAAATAGGTGCTGTACTCCAAAATTCCCTCCCTCTCATCACCCCCATAATCACTGATATAGTGATCAAAGCCCTTGATGAGAGGCTTTCCTCAACATTACAGCCCTTGGTTGATGCTGCTGTCCAAAAGACTCTTTCTGCGGTACAAACCCCTTCCTCCAATGCAACCAAAAAGGGGGAGAGTACTGCAGTGAAAGAACAGAAGAGGAAAAGATCGAGGAAAAGAAGGAAGCGAAGCAAGCCCAAAAGGAGGAGAAAGAACAGCAACCAATGCTCACCTACAAGCGAAAGAAAGGTGCTGATGAGCACATTGCTGAAGATAAAGCCTTGGAGCTACTGATAAAAGAGGCTGATGCCGAACACAGTAGATCAATGGACAACATCATTGATCAGCTGTTTAGGCAAGGCCATGACACCAATAAACTTGACTCTGAGATTCGACGACTAGAGATTGAAGAAATCCAGAACAGATGGGCAAGTTATGAAGTGTTAGAAAGAGAAAGGCTTGAAATCATGATAAGATTTATTGCAAAATATCTTGGAAGATCAATGATTGAAATCAAAGCTTGGTCCAGGGACAGTATCTTGGCAATCACCACCAAGATCTGTTCATCTGAAGTATATACTAAGGGGCTTGTCATTGAAGCTTTGAATGAAGCGGGTGCTGGGAGCAGGACTGAGCTAGCCAAGCAATCAAAAGCCACACTCACCTCAAGGATGCTAGAACAGCCTGTCAACATTCCCACACCAAAACCACCCAAAACACAACCCACCAAACCAACTCCCTTACCCTCAAAACCCATAGCCGATGATATACCTTGAAGAAGAAGAGAAGGATATTGAGGCTAGAAGACGATGACGAAGATGAAGAAGACAGGCTGCCGCTCTCAGCTGTGATTCAGTTGCCTAAGGCCACAAGTCACTCCTCAGCAATTACTCCTGAAGTCCAGAGACAAATGGTTAAAGTGAAGCTAGAAGAAGAAGAGCTTCATAAACAGCATGATGAGGAATTGCTGAAGAGAGTTGACAAAGCTTATGCAGCCACATCTTCCATCATCAATATGAAGGAGCAAGCCCTCAGACTTTACACTCTCAGGCATACCTTTCAATATCAAAAGGAAAGAGTGAGGATTTGGCCTGATCCCAGGGTCTCTCAAAGAATTCATAAGAACAATATACCTCGGAGATACATTGGCCAGGTGAAAAAGATCGTAGATGAAGTGATCTCTCTGGTCTTTGTAGTTTCACCCTGGGAAATCCTAGAAGACTTCAAGAAGGCCTACAAAGCTAATCTAACCCCTCAGAAGATGTTGGAAAACAAAATAGTGAAAAAGGGGTTAGTTTACAAGAGGCTTGAAGAAGTCAGGAAAAATGAGCTCCAGTTGTTCCTAGAGGGTAATCACCCGGATGAGTTTGCTTACAGAATAATAACAACTGTGGAGCTAAAGAATGGGAAACAGGCCAAATACCTGTCTGAGTATTATGGGCCGGAATCATTGTTGAAGGAGGTGCTGAAGAGCTAACCATGGAGGAACAAATCACCTTCCTTGAGGCTACACAAGAGAGTCGTACAGACTCATTATGGGGAAGTGAATCTATGAATGGGATAACAACTCTGTGTCCGGTTCCCCAAAACAGAGTTCCCATTCATACTCTGCCAAACAAATATTTGAGATTTCTTCCCAGGTCGGAGCGTACATGGGTCATCTTCTCTACTGATCAAGAGGAAAAAGACCAACATTTTTGCCATCAATAAGTGGGAGTATAAATAAGTTAGAGGTTTTGGCTGCATTGGTTCAGGGGGAGCTTGTTGGACCAAAAGAACCAATGAGCCAAGATCAGAAAACCTCTAAGTCCCACATGGTATCACAACAACTGCTGAAAGCCTCATCAGTAGTTGACAAGTGCTGAAGACTTCAACGACTGAAGATCAAGTGCTGAAGACCTTAACAGCTGAAGAGTTCACAAGTGCTGAAGATCAACAACTGATGTACAAAGTCTGAAGACAAAGACTGAAGACATCAGCTGATGATATCTACTGAAGTCATCAGATGATGAAACACCTGAAGGTCAAAGTCTGAAGATCAAGTACTGAAGCCTCAGTAGTTTGTCACAACTGCTGAAGAGTACTTCTTCAGTAGTTGTGATATCAGTAGTTTTATTTTCTATGTTTCAGTAGTTTTGTAAAACGACTGAAGAGCTTGTTCTTCAGTCGTTGTAGTTTCAGTAGTTTTATATTTTGTACTTAACTTGCTGATATGTTCTCAGTAGTTGTGAACATTTCAGTAGTTTGTTAAGAATTAGTTATTTCTGTATTGGATCTGCCAGTTGTCACTTTCCGTGATAACAGCAGTGACTGTTGCACTCTATATAAGGAGTGACAACCTATTGTAATCATTGAATGAAATGAGGAATTGAATGGAATGAATGATTGATTCGATTAGAAATATTCCTCATCTATAAACATTCCTAGAAATCAGAAATACATATTCTCTCCCTATAACTGTATGCGATCTTAATGCTCACATATATCGTTAGCTTGCTACAATTGGTCTAATTCGTGGTTGTATTCCGCTGTGTTATATTTTGAAACATCAAACTTGTGATCATGATCCTGTCATTCTTCATCTTCTGTTGTTCAACTGCTGAAGAAGATGAAACTACTGAAGGTGTGTTCTTCAGTACTTTCTTCCTCTCAGTACTTATGTTAAGTACTGAAGGATTTGTAATAACTGAAGACTTGTTCTTCAGAAGTTTTCTATCAGTACTTTTGGATTTCCTGATTGACTCTTCAGCAGTTGCCAAACCATGTTTGTTTTTATTTGGTTTGAAATGTTCTTCAGGTGTTGTTACTTGCTCTTCAGTAGTTTGAATACTTTGTAAGACAACACCTGAAGTGCTCAGCTTTTCTTTGATCATGTGTTTATCAGCAATGAGACCATCAGCAGATTGATTAGCTGAGGTACTATTACTGACTTCATCCTCTGATTTTGCATTATTACTTAAGGATGAGACACATGATGATGTGGTTTGGGAATTGCTTTCACCTTCAGATTTTACTTCTGTCTTGGGAGTAAAATCTGTAGGAGGTACAGTGTGATTATACCCAATCCCAAACTTCACATTTGAAGCTGTTTGCTTACTGAGAAGCATTTCAAACCCTTTGCAAGCTGTTACCCAGCGTTCACACTCTACTTGTGTAGCTGCAAGTGTTTCTTTGAGATTCTTATGATTCTCTAAAATGACCTCTACCTTTGCCTTTTCATCAGTGATTTGGCATTTTAATTTGTAAATCTCATCATCTTTTTCTTTTAAAACAGACTCAAACTCAGCTTTTCTTTTGGAAATCACTTTCTCTAGGTCAAGATTTTGATTAACTAAAGCTACATTTGCTTCTCTAAATGAGACAAAAGCAGCTATGCATGACTCAGAACACAACTTGGCCTTAGCCTCAGAAGATACCTGTGGTACATGTGATGATGATGCATTTGAGCATGAACAATCAGTAGACTCCAGGGCCATAAGAGCAAGATTTCCAAAAGGGTTTTCACCACCATGTTGACCAGCACCAGAAAACACTTGTTCAGAATAACCAGAAAGATCATCTGGTAAGCTACTCCAGTCAACAACTCCAGGTGTGAAAAAGCTTTGATGTGATTGAGATTGAGATTGTTGATTTGATTGAGATGGTTGAGGCTCAGGTAGGGCATGTGGTTGTTGAGCTATATGTACAGGAACCTGATTGGACTGAGGCATGTAAAAGCAGGGATAAGGATATGGCATTTGACCTTGAAGGACAAAATATGCAGGAGATGATTGAATTTGTGAATGATGACTAGAAATGGTAGAGTGTTTCCCTTTGTTTTGTGAGCTATTGCATGGAAAGATCACAAAGGGTGTAGAAGAGTTAGATCCAGATGATCTACACTCTCTTGCAAAATGTCCAAGTCTATGGCACTTGTGACACCTCAACTTGCTCTTGTCAAAACTAACTTTGGTTTTTCCAGAGAGACCAGGAAATTTTCTACTTGTCCTTTTGTAAAATTTTTGAGATTTGATATTGATTAATGCCATTTGGCTCAAAATATCCATCTCTTCCAGATCATCATCAGCAATTCCTTTCAAATCATCCATCAAAAAGCACAAATTATCACTATTACACCCTGAATTACTATCAACACCAACAAAAGCAGGATCTCCACTGTTTGAAGAGAAATCTATATGCTCATCATAAGAACTTTCTGATGCAGCATATTCTGACTCATGACCAACTAGAGCAGTATTCCCTGGTACAAAATCATCTGTGAGCTTCCCAGATGAAGCCAGTTTCCTTTTCTGTTCTATCTCTCTTTCAAATGTTAACAGTTTCCCATGAAGTTGGGTGAGAGATAGATTCTCCAGATTTTCACTGGAGCGTAGGACAATAATATATGTGTCCCATCTCTCAAGCAGGGATCTGAGGAATCTGCTGTTCATCTGACTGTTTGTATATTCATGTTTAACCATTTTCAGCTCAGATATCAAACAGGAGAATCGCTCAAACTGTTGAGTCAGTGACTCACCTTTTCTATGAGAGAATGTCTCATATTCCTAGGCAAGGATCTCTCTATTGTTTGCCAAGACCTCATCAGTTCCTCCAAATTGTTCTTTCAGAGCAACCCAGAGGTCATGAGCAGTTTCATGATGCATAAGTCCAGAATAGATTTCATTGGTAGTGCCATGGCCAGAATTCCATGGGCTTTAGCATCAATTTCAAACAGTTTCAGATCTTCATCTGAGTATTGCTCTTTCTTCTTTGGAACCATCTCATTGGTTTCTAGATTACTCACCATACGCTTATATGGTCCATGAACCACAGATTTCCAACAACCTGAACTGTTGACAGACAGGTGATAGAGCATTCGGCGTTGCCATATGTTATACTCACTCCTAACAAGCATCGGGGGCTTTGTTGAGGAGCCAGTATTGTGAGGATCATTGATTGATGTAGCCATTTTCACCAATTCAAACAGGTTCAATGAGATTTTAACAGATCTAGCTCAAAAACTCAACAACACAGTTTTAAACAAGACGGATCTCAAATTAACTCACCGGAAGCAACAGAAAATCAAACTCTATAACCAATTCTTGCAAATTTGCTAATTCGATCAAACTTAGATATCAAAAGAGCAGTTTCAATGATCAATTGTTAAATCGATCAATGATTAACCAGCTCTGATACCATTTGAAAGGATCGGGATCTAGTTTGATCAATTAGATTAAGATTTGCACAGAATAGCACAAGAATTAGACGAAATTTAAGCAAGAATAATATGAATATTCAATCAAACAGTGACGGTTATAGAGAGAGAAAGTTTTCTGCAAAGAGAATGTTTTCATTCACGCACACACTTCCGTTACAAGGAAATTAGGTCAACATTCCTTTTATAAAGGAATGTGACATCAGCTGACGTCACTTGATAGTGACAGCTAACTGATTTATACAAACAACTGAAAGTAAACTAAAATACTAAAGATGTCCACAACAACTGAGGACACCTTCACAAAAATCTAAGTACAAGCTAACATTACAACTACTGAAGTTATAACATCTGAAGTGTAAGAACTTCAGATGTTTTACATAATATAAAACTACTGATTACAAACTACTGAAAAGTAAACCATCACAACTACTGAAGAGAACTACTTCAGCTGTTGTGACAACTTCTGAGAACTTGGTCTTCAGACTTTGTCTTCAGACTTTGTCTTCAGACTTTGTCTTCAGACTTTGTCTTCAGCTGTTGTCTTCAGCTGTTGTCTTCAGCTGTTGTCTTCAGACTTTGTCTTCAGACTTTGTCTTCAGACTTTGTCTTCAGACTTTGTCTTCAGACTTTGTCTTCAAACGTTGTCTTCAAACGTTGTCTTCAGACTTTGTCTTCAGCTGTTGTAGACCACTTTAGTTGTTTTGATGTTTGTGGGGCTTAAAGGTTTTTCTGACCTGGCTCATTGGTTCTTTTGGTCCAACAGTGTGATATGTGTCTGGTTGGGTTTTATCACTTCTCTTTTAGATGTCTCGGCTTCTTTAACAAAATTAATTTTTTAACATTTTTGACATCTTTAACCTTTAGTTTATTTAGACTTTGACGAGTAACACGTGTTTGGTTAACTGAATTAGTCATTTTGGGTTCAGATGTAGACGTGTGTGAACCTGACTTTAAATTAACCTTTTCAATTTTTTTATCCAAATTTTCTATAGGCATCTTATCTTTTGATTTCAAAGTAAACTCCTTCTATTTAGTGCTATCCTTCATAGGTTTTCCCGTAGAATCGGGATCACTAATAAGAGGAGTGGACACCACATGATCCTTAACTGGGTTGTTATTTATTGGTCTAGTTTTAGTATTCAGAAGGATTACATGTGGTGGAGGAACTACTTTGTAACCCAAACCTTCCCCATTGTTTTGTTCTTTCACTAAGTTTTGAACTATGTGTGAAGAACTAGCCAAACTATGTAGTTTTTGTTTTAAAGAATCAACTTCAACTTCTAAAACTGCTTTTTTCTTTTTCATTTCTTTCAAAGATTTTAAATAAAACTTTATGTCATTTTCTTGGTTTAAAGCAACAACCTCGGTTTCCCTTAATTGTTTTCCCAAAAGTTCTATTTTTTCTTTGTAACTGCACTCATTTTGTTTTAAAATAGGATTGGCCTCAGTGAAGAGTTGTAAATCATTTACCAAATTATCATTGTGTTCTAATAACCTTGTAAATTTTAGATCAATTCTATCCCTAAATTCATCACATTCAAAATAAGCATGTTTAACAAATAATTGGTCATTAGAACTTACCTATGAGGAATCAGACGAGTCAACCATGAACGTCGTTTCAGACTCTTCGTTGACTGGAGATTCTGAGTTTGTTGATCTGAGCTCTTCCTCTAACCAAGTGATTTACCACATTCACAGCTTCTTCGGTATCTGACATCGCTTGCTCAGCTGTGATCTCACCTTCACTGGCAGATCCATCATCCAGTGCCTCAACAAAGGCAATGTTTGATTCACCCGAAGACACAAAACGGAAGGACCAATCTTGCCCTTCATCACCTTGATTAGTCAAGGCCTTTGTCTGTTTGCTTGAAGATGTAGTTCCACTTATATCTTTGTCTTGACGGTTGAAAGTAGAAAATGGGTTTCCATTTCCAGTTTTCTTGGGCTTTACACATGCATGTTTAAAATGCCCCTTTTCACCATAGTTGAAGCATGTGACTTTGGTTTTGACAAAACCAAAAGTCGTATTTTTAATGGCTACTAAATTCTACCCCGTCTTTTTGACAAACTTCTTTGCCCTTCTGACAGCACTAGCTAAGGCCCACTTATGTCCATCCTTTCTAGCTCATTTTTGTCAACTTGCTCATAATCCTCATCTGCAAGATGACAATTTCCAATCTTACCTGCAACTAAACCATCGTAAGATTGTACAACCGCCGCTAGAAGATCCATATGTTCTTTGACAACTTCCCCTATGGCATTACCGAGATTCTTGGTCTTCAAATTTGTTGTATTTGCTTCAGAAACTATATATTGGGTACTAGATGTTCCTGACGTTTCGGTTCCTGAGATACTGGTTTGGGAAGGAGCAGAAGAACTAGACACGAAAGTTGTTTGTAACGGTGCTCCTGAAACAGCTGGAGTTGGAACTGAGTTGTAAAGTGAAGGATTCTGAACATAAGATCCTTTCTTCGACTTGTATTTCATTCTCAATTCTTCCTCTCTTAACTTCAAGATGAAATCATTTATGTCTAAAGTCACAAGGATGTCGTTCTGTCTTAGGTTGGACACAAATGAATCCCATTTATCCGGAAAGCCATCAGCAAAGCTTGAAACTTTATCTTCCATTGACGTTGTCACACCATGAGTGTGCAACTCACTCATCAGATGTAGAACATGTCAATAATGTCATCCAAGCTCTCATTCCCTATCAAGAAGAAATTATCAAATTCTTTCTTGAGAGCTTTAGCCTTCAGTGCCTTGAGAGTTGCGTTTCCGTCATATCTCTTCTCCAATGCTTCCTATAACTTTTTCGCCTGCTTGTTCTCAGAGAACTGATGAAAGATGTCTTTCGGTATCGACTGAGTCAACAGAGCATATACTTTCTTTTCAGCATTGAATAGAATCTTCTATGCTTCACTTATTCCTCCCAATGTTAACTTGACTCCATTAGCACTGACTAGTACCGTGTAGCCAGTCTTAATGGATGTCCAAAGATTGGGATCAACTCCATTTACATAAATTTCAAACCGTTGTTTCCACTGTAAATAATCATCTAACGTTAACAGCTTTGGCAGTTTATTATGATTTCCAATCTCATTCTCCAGAAGCAGAAGGTTCTGGATACAAGAGTCCTTTCTGGCAAAGGCAGCAAATTGATCTTCCATTACTTTAAACTTTGTACTTTTAGAACAGGACAGTTTCACTCGTGCGAATGAACAATGAGTATGGGTCACTCGTGCGAATGAAGGGTGCGATTGGATTCAGTGGTGCGTATGAACAAGACGATTGGAATCAAACGACTAGAGTGGTTTAGTAGTGCGAATGAAGGATGCGACTGAGTTCACTCGTGCGATGGAGTATACGATTGAGTTCAATCGTGCGACTGGATCAATCATGCAATTGAAGGCTGATGTTTTTGAAAAATCAAAAAATTTGACACTTTGACACAAAACACGATTTTCCCAGAAACCCTAATCTGTCGTATGATAAAAAAACTAAACTTTAATGCATGCAAACGTCGAAAACACCTTTAGAACCAATGTGGTGACTCTTTTGAATTAAAACGTGAGTTTTAACACCAAAACTAATCGAATCCACACAAAATTAAGAGCCAAATCTCTGATACCACTTGTCAGGACCGTGTACGTACGGAATATTAACAGATTCTGCGTGAGACCAGATCAAATAGTGTGGAATCCTATTTGATTGGCGATCCAATCAGTGAGAACGTTAACCCGATCGATATAAGAATGAACTAAACGTTAAGAATGAGTAGGAATCGATCAAGAACGAACTTTGAATGGATTGGCTGTCTTGGACGTTCTGGACGGCTAGGGTTTTTCAAGTGTTTCGATAGGTTATGAAGTGTTGTCAATTGTTATGTTTTTTCACGAATTAAGTGGTATTTATAGGTTTGTAGTTTACATTCATACGACTGAACCATTAGCATGGTTTAGTCATGAGACTGAATCATGCGACTGAGTCATACACACGACTGAAGGTTCAGTCGTGCGACTGAGTCAATCTTATGTCTCAATCATACGACTGAGCCAGTCACCTAGTTCAGTCATGCAACTGGTTCATAAGCATGATATATTCATGCGTATGGCCCATAAGTATGATCCATTAGCATGAATACTCACCCAACTAGGTTGAACACATTTCGTAATCATTATTGACTAAGAACTATGTACAACAACCTCAAATCTATATAAGAAGTTCATACATATGAATTATACTTAACACAATAATAATATGAAATAATTAAATATTAATAAACATCAACCACATATTATATTTCATTCAATCATTACAAAACATATGTGTAAGAAATGAAAGACTTTTACAATTGAGCACATAAACTAGAAACATCATGTATCTATATTTTTCTCACTAAATAATCAATTCATTAACTTTCTTGAGTCTTATTTTGCTTTAACTTTAGGGTACAGTTATAGTAAATATATATCTAAAAAAAGCTAAGAAAAGCTTTAGGTTTGACATGTGTATTTATATTATTTTTAAAGTGAAGAGCATTTTCATCGTTATATCAATACATCAGTTTATTATATTTAACATATCAATTCATTTTGTTTAATAATTTTCAAGATTATGTTATGGTTATGTCATTTCATGTTATTTGAGTAATTTTTTATGTAATTTGTTATTATCATTATGTTTATATAATAAATGTACACAAAGACATTGTTTCAACAATATATTTTTCATAATCATTTTCGAAAAGGGATGGGCTATTCTTACCTCCTCCTTCTACTTGTCATACACCTCAAGAAAAATCATTTTAAAACTTGTCATCTTCTCCCCTTAAAAACCTAAAAATATTCTCACTATTCCTTTTATTTGTGATATTCTCTCTTAATGGGGTCTCATTCTTGTAAAAAAAATAAAACAAATTCAAAAAAAAAATGATCCATGTGTGTCTGTGAGAAACGATTTTTAAACCTTTTTTATAACATATTCATGCAAGATTTGTTTTCCTCCACATGTTCACTTTTCTAATATCCTATTAACTCTAATTAAGAACTGATCCATATCTAATTCACAATTTTAAATTCTTTTAAAAAACAATAAGCATTTTTAATTGTTCACTAAAACAAATAAAATATATACACAGTTTATGGATGTTTAATTTTAGGGAAAATTATCAAATTAAACATTTGACCAAATAAAATTACCAAAATAACCATTGACCAAATAAAATACAAAAAAAGATCATTCAGTTTGACCCCTCGCCAAGGGCGAGGAAACCCCATATTCCCTCGCCCACGTGTCCTCGCCCACGTGTAACTATCTTGCCCACGTGGAAAATGGGTAAAAAATATCTGGTCAGCCATGTCAACGAGGGGTACAACAAACGAGGCGAGGGATTTGACTCGCCCCTCGCCGAGTCAGCGAGGGGCACAATACACGAGGCGAGGGGTGCATTTATCGAGGCGAGGGATGTGACATACCACTCGCCGAGTCAGCGAAGGTCTTTCAACGAGGCGAGGGATTTGACCCTTCCCTCGCCCACGTCAGCAAGGATGTGGCACATCAGCGAGGTGTCCTTTTTTTCATAAAAATCATTTTTTTATTCGTTTTCATAATCACATTTTGACTTAACATCACAATAACTCTCGTCATCCACAGGGATATTGTTTAAATTAGAAATAATTTTTTTAGTGACGAATAACGTAAAAATTCATTTTGACCATTAAAAACAACATTAATAAAATATAGTAAATCTTTATCATCAGAAATATCGATAAAATAAGTGTACGTAGACATTTTATACGACAATCGTATATAACTTTGAATTCTCAGTTTTGAAGAAATCATATACTTTAATTCATCAAACGTTATGTTAGTAGATAAACTAAGAACATGTCTAACACATTTACCTTTTAATGGCAGATATTTTTCGATACCGTTTACAAAATGTCATTTACCACCACTGCATAGTATGATATTAACTGACATTTTTAAAAATTTAAAGAATTTTAAGAAGAATGTTTTGAGAGAATGAAAGATTTGTTAAGAGTTAATGTGTATTATATTGGGGAAAATAAAATTAGATTAAATTTTAAGTATTAAAAAACAATAAATATTAAAATATCAAAATATCTCGATTTTTAAAAAAAATGGGCGAAGAGGGGCATTTTGGTAATTTCGGGCGAGGGAAACTCATAATCCCTCGCCATGTGGGCGAGGGAATTGTCAACACATATCATCAATTGGCAAGGGATGCCACCTGGGCGAGGGATTATGGTTTTCCCTCGCCAAGTCAGCGAGGGATTCCACTATTCCCTCGCCACGTTAGCGAGAGATGCCACGTGGCGCATACCGATTGGTTTATTTTTTTAAAAAAATTCAATTTTGACTGGTTATTTTAGTAATTTACTTTGGTCAAATGTTTAATTTGGTATTTTCGCTTTAATTTTAATATATGTTATATAATTGTATTATTAGGTTAACATAATATAAAGACACTATTATTATTAACTATTAATACAATAATAGATAACTAAAAGACAATAATAAATAAATGAATACAAAGAGGTTTGAATCGTATTAACTAAAAACTAAAGGGTAGAAATATAACAAGTAAAAATAGTGTAAGAGGTGGTATGTACAGCAACACCTTTAGAAAAACACAAATGTACTTAATAAAATACAATGACAACAAATAAAAAAAATCCACATCTTGATCCCTGTGATTGTAGTGGATGTATTAGGTAGATAACAAAACATGAAAGAAAAGGAAATTACGTTCTAGGTTAACAATGAAACCTTCGTCTAGGGTTAGTAGTTGTCTAAGAAGTGTGACTCCGTTGTTATGAAATCTCATTTGCATATCACCATGGCTATGGTGTTTTGAAAATGGAGAAATGATCAACTTAAGTAGATGTTAGGGTTTTATGCAATGGTAGGGGGAAAATGACTAAAATGCACGTTGTATTCGGTGCACGTGAACATCTTTTAATAGCAAAAAGGAGCGAGTACTTTATTAGTTTGAAATTGTTATAGAAATTTAATATAAATTTCATTCGTGAACTCAAATGGTTAAGTGCTCGAAAAAATTGTTATTTCTCTTTTCATTTTTTTTTTATTTTTTGATTGTGAAGAACCTACTTTGAATGTTTTTAGGTTTAAATTGTTTAAATAAAGACTTTTATTAATTAAACATGTTTCATTGAGAGCAATCATAATATTCAATACATGTATTTGTTGAGTTGTAAGAAGTCATGACTCATGATGCTTACTTAACAGTTCTAGGTGTTTAACGGAGGGAATCATGACATTTGTCTTTTTATGTGTTTAACTTTTTTATTATTGACCTGAATGATTAAACGAGCAATGAAATATATTAAGTTTTTGGTTCATCTTTACTAGTGGTGTAGAATTCGTGTTTTTTTTCAAACTGGTTTGGTCAACCGTGATCAGAACCGGTTTGGTCTCAAACTGGTTCGGGTTATAAACTAGTTTGGACTTTAAAAAATCCAAACTAATAAAACTGGTTTGAGTAGTTTAAAAACTAGTTTGAAAACCGGCTCGGGCCTAAATCAGTTCAGTTTTTCTAAAGCGTTATAAATTAAATAAAAAATTAATAATAAAATTAAATAAATTTATGAGATGAATGTTACATATTAATTGTATAAATTAAATAAACTATAAGATGCGTTTACATATTTTTACTTGTAAAAATTAAATATATAAAATTAGAAACATTACATAATTGTTTTTAAAAATAAAATATACAATTTCAAATTAAGTACATAATTTAAAATCAAAATGAAATATATAATATAAAAAACGTAGAAACAATTCAAGCGACATAAAACTTTAAATAATTGTTTGAAAACTGATTTGGAAACCTGTTTGTAACCGGTTTGAAAACCGATTTGGAGCCAGTTTGAAAACCGATTTGGAACCGGTTTGAAATCAGACCGGGTTAGAAACCTGTTTGAAAGAAGAAACCTACAAACCAACCTAAACTGTCCGGTTGGGCCGGTTTGGGCTCCAACATGATTTCAGTTTTTTTACTAAACTGGTTGCCAAAACCGGGTTTTTGAACACCTCTAATCCTAACTTGAAGCTCATTCTAATCCGAACTTGAAACTCATTCTAATCCGAACTTTAAAAAGAACTTGCACCCATCTTGACCCGAACTTATAGATCGAAGGATTTACATCTTATTTTCTTTTAATTTTTTTAGGTGAGATTTTTCCCCAACCCCCTACTTAGTTGGGAGATGATACAACCTTAGTATTTCTTTTTGGAAAACTAACAAGACTTTATCAAAAAAGCCCACGCTTTATTGTCTTTTTTTGTATTTCTTTATTGATAGAACCATATATGAAAAAGTTCAATTATTGTTTTTGTAATGTAAGCGAGTCAAATTATTAGTTTGGTAATTCTCCTGTGATATTATCTTATCAAAATAGCGCAAAGTGATATGATCATGACATATTACTAATTAATGGAAATTAAAAAAGGTTCATCTGCTACAAATAAAGGAGGTTTTCTTTTCCAATCTACATAACCACTAGCGACTAGATTCGTGTTTCGTCGCGATTTGATTAAGCATATACGAGAACGTCATAATAATAGTTTTTGGGTTATTATGGCTTTGTGAGTTTAATAACGTAGACACTCGGATTTTCATTGATATCTACACATACTTTACGATTTGTTATCGTCCCATCATGATAAAATTACTGTAGTTATGGTATTTGATAAATCATGGATATTAACTAAAACAAATAGTATAAAAGCTTTCGAATAAAAATTTTTGAGTAAATTACGCTTTTAGTCTTTGTGGTTTGGTGATTATAACGTGTGAATCCAAGGATCGCATTCAGGAATTATCAGTGTTGGTTGATGGCAAGTCAACGTTTGCGGAATCAACATTATTTGGTTTAATTTTCTGTAATTACTTCAATATCAATAAATGTTCAAGAACACACTAAACAAAACACAATTAAGGAATAATAAGTATTTCATTAGAATATGTTAATGATTACATATAATGAATGAAAGATATCAAAGTTTGTTATGATGTGATGACTGCTAGGGTTTGATTGAGTGACTTTGATGTGATTGACGTATTGCTATTGTTGTTGTCGTTCAATCAATCGTCAAATCTATCGTGCTTGAATCGAAACCTAGGATCCATATATATAGACAGTGATGTTTCTGTTATAGAAAACACCGGATCTCTTAGGATTTGATATATTTCGGTTAAGGAATCATCGGATTTCTTGGGATTCGCATAACTGACTTGTTGACTTGTAACACTTGTATTCTACAAGTGTTTGGACTCCGCAAGAATAGTGTCTTCAGTAGGAACTTGTTCTTCCGTAGAAGTCTTGTTCTTCCGTAGAAGATTTGTTCTTCCGTAGATGATTTGTTCTTCCGTAGGAAACTTGTTCTTTCGAAGATAATTTGTTCTTCCGTAGATGATTTGTTCTTCCGAAGGAAACTTGTTCTTCCGTTCTGGTTGTTCATCCATAGAAGATCTTCGGATGTAATGTTACTTGTAAGAAACATATCTACGGAAGAACAAAATGTTCATCCGTAGATGTTTCTTACACTTGGTCAATTTCATAAATTGACCAAGTATAATGTTTGTACCTGCAACTATACATAAATCAACACACACATAAATGGGTTAACCTATACATTTAATGCATACACAATAATGAATTACAAACATTCATTACAGATATTAATTCAAGTACTAAGCCTATACATAATGAACTAGATCTACAGATCCTAGACCTAACAATACTCCCCCTTAGGCTTAGATACTTGCAATCAGTTCTTCAAAACTGAAAGTTCTTTCATCCTTGCGACTATCCTTGAGTTGAAGTATGATACAGCATCCTTTTGATCATCGTACTTGTACTTGATCTCCATTCTATATATCCTCTTTAGAGTCTCAAAGCTTAGGCCCAAAATGTTTTCTTCAGATGTGAGTGTTTCCACAACACATTGATTGTTGACCATCTCCACTCATCTTCTTCCGATATTCTCAGTTCTAATATATCTTCAATGTTAGCTCCCTTCAGCATCCCAGCATTATATCTTCTTCTCTTGTATGTTTTTCCATGCAACTTATCTACAACTTGAATCATGTGAATGTATAAGCATAAGTCCTTCTGAGCTTTTTCATCTGTCAGCTTTGGGAAGAATTTATCATGTAAGAATGATGTGTAGCTTGGATGAAGCATATTGATCTCTACAGGGTCAAAAATTCTTATTTTGTCACCTTTCCTTCCATCAGCATTCCTCAATAACACCAATTCTTTTGATTTCTCAACATATCCCCACTCAGTTATGGGGATAGTGTATTGATTTCCTCCAATGACTTTGATGGCAGTTGTTTTCTCTCCTTAGAATTTCATCATCAACTAATGAGGAGGAGTTGGTGCCTGGTCTTTTCTTTCTTTCTGATCTTCTTTTATGCTCAACATCCTCCCTTTTTGCTTCTCTGATCACATCATCTTTGAATTTAGTCTTTAACTTTCCCACCAACACAGAGAAATCTCTTTCCCTTGAGTGAATTGGATAGTTACACATTGTAAGAGTCTGCAGATCCTTAATGTCTTTATCAGGAAGTCTCAGCACTGCCTCTATATCATGGAAATATTCAATTCTTCCGGAGGTTCTCTTGATAATTGCACCATCCCAGTCTGGATCAAATTTCCAGGCCATAATCATGTTCTCTTCTTCAGAGCTAGGAGTTGTGATATGATCACATAGCTCTATGAGAGTTGATTTCTGTTCAGTGATCTCTCTAACGGTGTACCTAATGGCCACACATTGCCAGGAATGACTGCCCTTGGTTCTCTTATCAGTTTGTCTTTTCCTTTTTGTTGATCTTTAGGTTCGATAGTTATAGGATCAGCAGAGAGTTTACTTTGTTGCTCAAATGATAGGTGAGGAGCTTCAGTTCTGAATCTGACTCTAGTGTCAAGTTCAACAGACATTACATGTTCCATCATTCTTCTTAGTTCAGCAACACTTCTTCCTTTAAGCTCATGAGCCTTCTAATTGTGAGCCTGAAGCCAACATACCATGTTGTGCTAATTGAGTTTAGCAGTGTCACAGTGGCCTAGGTCTTTCTTGATTTTTTGGATGGCTTGAAATGTTGTGAAAGCCTCATAATCATAATCAGGAATCATAAATCTAGTCAGCTCAAACTCTTTTAATGTGTTCTTCATCTCAGTCATATTCATCCTTTCAACCATGTCATATGGAAATTCATGGTTGATCAGGGTCATAACATTGCAGATTCAGGCCTCTCTTCCATGATGTCTTTTGTTGAAAGAAGAACATCAGTCTTTGATTCTTCTTGAGCTTTGTTAGGTTCATATTCAGTCAGCTCTTTCCATATGGCATCACTTCTAGTTTCATCAACAGCAGCTTGTTTTGATGTTGGGATATCCATAGAAGGAGTGTGCTCAGAGGATGCATGCCTTGATCTTTTAGGAGAAACATCAACATTGATTGCATGTTTCTTAGTTGAGCCCAAATACTTCCTCTTCCTTGAGTATTGAATGAGTTGCATTGATGATTCAGCAGGTTTCTTTAGTTGTTTTGATTCAAGAGCACATATCTTCATCTTCAGCTGATCAATCTCTTCTTCTCTTCTTCTCAACAAGGTTGATTGATTATAGAGAGTGTCATTAATTTCATCAACTTTCACCCTTAGTTTCTTATTTGCATCTCTCTCTTTCTTTAATGCTTCTTTGAGATCAGTCTCTTGTTGAAGAAAGGCATCAATCACCTCATTATTGCACATGGCATCTTTTCTCAAGCTTTTGATTTGTGATTCTAGTTGCATCAGCATTTCATCCTTTCTTGCAATTACACCTTTCATCAAATTAATCCTTTGCTTTCTAAAGTTCGACTTCACTACAAGCTTGTTGTACTCTGCCACCAGATAACTTTTGTTTAAAGGGATGTCACTATCACTCAGATCATCTTCATTGTATGCAATCACATCGACATAGTTTGCCTCTTCTTCCCTTTCCTAATGTTGAGAAGTAATTTTATCATCTTTTGCTTCTTCATGAGCTACACTTGCTGAGCTTGGACTGACATCAGTAGCTTGATCTTTTGGTTCTTGATGTGGTTGTTGTTGATGATTAGAAACTAGAGATACTAGTTTAGTTTCATCTAAGAGTACCAGGGATTCGGTTTTGGATAGTGATAGTTGAACTGTACTTGCTTGTGAGGCTAACTCTGTCTCCCCAGTGTAAATGCTCTATGTGGCTGAATTTTCTGGATTTGTAGTTTGTTGTAAAAGTTGCCTTTGAAGCTGATTTGGTGATTGGGGTTGGATGGGAGAGATTGGTTTTGTGTTTTGGCTGTTTTGTGATAGAGGGTGAAAAGGAGAGATTGAATATGTGTTTTTGCTATTTGTGATAGAGGGTGAAAGGGAGAGATTAGTTTTGTATTTTGGCTATTTGGAGATTGTGTTGAGATGTTTGCTGTTGATTTGTTGATAGAGGGTCAATTAGAGTGGTTGGTTCAGTGTTTTGGCTTGCCGTGAATTTGGTAGGGATGGTTGAGGTTGATGATGTATGGGTGATACAATAGGTGAATGAGTGTCTTGAACAGAATTGGCTGGAGAGTCCTCTTGTTGATCTTCCCATACAAGCTCTTGAGGAATATTTGCAGCAGCATCAACCACATGTGCAAACATGGCCATGTCACCTCCTTCATATTTCCCAAAAATTTTGTTCAGAACAGATCTGCAAAGGTGTGCTTGAGCAAACACACCACCATCCATAGAAGTTCCAGGCAAATCCGCATTAATGATTAGTTGAAGAAACCTTGGAAACATATACATCTTATCAGCCTTCTGCACTTTGATGTGATTACATAGGCAGTTGAAGATGTACTTTGAGTACTTGTAGGTTCTTCCCTCAAAAATACCAATGATGCCAGAAGAGATATGTCTTGAAGGCCAGATTTTTTGTTTGAAATGCACTTCAAATATGTGTGGCAGAGAAATCTGTATGGCTTGCAAAGTCTTCTTTTCTTGATTTCTCCCTTTTCAAAATCACCATCATACCCCATCATGAGAAAAACTTTCTCTATGTATTCATTTTCGAACACATTAGGGTGACCAGCTTCAACATCTCCCAACTCAAGAACCCTTCTTATTATGTGTTCATCGATTCCCAGCCTTCTTTACATCAGCAACAATAACTTCACCATCTTCTTCTACGTATGCAGAGTTCCAGAAATCAGTAATATGTGATTGATAAATCACAGGCTCTGCTGATAAGGCATAGAATAGTGTTAATCTTCTTAGATATCTGATTATTTCTTGACACCCTTCTGAAACAGGATCGTCAAGGTTTAAGAAGGCACACACATTATGCTCTCTCGCAAATCGATTATCCATCTTAATAACAGTAGATTAGGAACACAGATATATGTTTGTTTAATGTTTTGATGTGGTAAAATTTTAAATGTTGAGGAAGGGAGAAAAGTTTGTTGAGAGTGAGTTTTTCTAGGTCTGAAAAGTGAGCTGAAAAAGCGAATAATGAATTTGAGAAGTCAAACCACATCATTTATACTCTCAGACACATTAACTTTATCTCATTAATTCAGTGGGACCCTTAACGTATTCTTCCACAGAACATTTACGGATCAACAACATCTGCTAATGAAGTGTAACTTACATTTCACATATTACCAAACTGTAAAATTAAATTACATTTGTTGATCTTTGTTCATCCGTAGTTTACCAATCTACGGATAAACATTTAAATTTTCCACATTGTAGCTTCTGCTGATGCTTAAGATAGCACAATGCAGAGAAATATTGTTGTATGTATGGTCCAAGTCCATTGGTTAGAAACATTTATTGCTTTAGGACCTTGTTGACTTTGCATACATGGAAATTTAGCACAAGAAAGTTTAAAATTATTTTAGTAAAAATTTCATGTATCCAGATGCTAAGATGATGCTCAAATTCAGTTTCTTTCAAATTGATCAAGAAATAGACAAAGCTGCTGATTGATAAGCTTAACTTCATGAATTCTACTCCTCCTAAATTTGTGATTAATGATGACATTAAGCATTTATCATAAATTTCTAAGAAGAATAGCATGAGTGACATTTAACTGTATGATGATGCTCAGACATATATACACATGATGGGATCATACTATAATACTAAGCCTCTTCCTGATGAGTTATTTTGTTGAATTGATACCTGAACAAAGTTCTGCTTGCAAGTATATTGTCCACTTAAATCCATACAAGAGCTCATGTATCAACTAGGCATGTTATTTATCATGTTTTCATATTGATTTGGGAGAAACTGTTATGGGCTTCACATTCAAGTCATAAAGATTTTGTCCTCCCTTTGCAAGACAAATCATCATTTTTTCACACTTATGAGCTATGTACTTTAAGTTATAAGTTCTATCTTGAGATACATTGGCATCTCATAAATGCAATGATGCTATAGCTCAAGATAATATACAATTAATCACATAGGATTCTTTTGAGAGCTTAGATATGATCATCATCAGGTCACCAGGTCTTTACTCATGTAAAACAAAGGTGGGTTAATTTAACCCAGGTCTTTGTTTACACAAAACAGAGGGATGATGAGGATCATGATCTTTTCACCGTTTGTAACTGAACTTCAGTATGGTGATCATACACCCAAGTCTTTGTTTACACAAAACAGAGGGAGTATGATTTGTAAAGATAGATATTATAAAGTGTTGGTACATAGTGTGTTTAGATGATTGATTTGGTCACATCAGAAAAGGACTCACCTTGTATTCTCAAAATGAAGTTTCCTACAAACAATCACTTTAGCATTATGTTTGGCATGCACTCAGTTTAGTTTCCACTCAAGATGAATCTACTCACATATCAAGACACTTGATGAGATTTATTGTTATTTATGTATTTAGTAATAAGCAAAGCTATAGTGTACTATCATTTCCCATGTATATGTCATGCTTAAGTATCATTACACACAATATTTTGTTTGTTTAATTGGATTAATCTAAGTTAATCATGCCTAGAGACTGAACTAGAAAGTTAAATCTGACTGAGTAAATGGCTTTAGTAAATAAATCAGCAAGCTGATTTGTTGTATCCACTTTGACTAACTTATCAAACCCTTTTCTGAGTAATCTCTCAGAAAATGATATCTTATCTCAATATGTTTTGTTTTACTATGTGCACAGGATTAGTAGTGATAAATATAGCAGCAGAATTGTCTATATAAATTGAAGTTTGAAGGAAGTTGTAACCACAGTCAAGAAATTGGATTTGCAACCAAGGACTTGAGAGTAACCAGCTGAAGTACCTATGTACTCAGCCTCAGCTGTGGATACAGAAACATTGGTTTGTTTCCTGCACTGCCATGATACTAGCCTTGGTCCAATGAATTGACATCCATCGGTTGTTAATTTTATGTTACTGTTACATCCACCATAGTCACTGTCTGAGTATGAGTAGAGTGTAAAGTCTCCATCCTTTGGATACCAAAGACCAAGTCCTGGTTTTCCTTTGAGGTATCTAAAAATCCTTTTTACATCATTGAGATGAGACTCCTTGGGATCAGATTGGTACCTAGCACATACACACACAGCAAACATAATATCAGGTCTACTGACAGTTAAATACATAAGTGAACCTATCATTAATCTATATAATTTTTGATCAATAGATTTTCCAGAAAGATCAGGAACAATCGTATCAATTGTTGATGTTGGTGTTTTGCATGAGGATACTTCAGCAAGATTGTATTTTTTTCAAAATTTGATGTATGTATTTTTCTTGATTGATGAAGATCCCATCTAATTTTTGATGAACTTGAAGGCCAAGAAAGAAGGTTAATTCACCCATTGAACTCATCTGAAATTCAGATTTCATCAGCTCTTCGAAATTTACACACAATCTCTTATTAGTTGAACCAAATATAATGTCATCAACATATATTTGAACTACTAAGAGATCTTGATGTTCTTGTTTGAGAAAGAGTGTTGGATCAATAGTTCCTCTTTTGTAGCCATGCTTGAGCAAGAAAGATGATAGTGTTTCATACTATTTTCTTGGTGCTTGATGCAGACCATACAAGGTTTTATCTAGTTTGTATACCCTATGGGGATAATGAGGATCTTCAAAACCAGGGGTTGTGACACATACACTTCCTCATCAATCTTCCCATATAAGAATGCACACTTGACATCCATCTGATACACAGTAAACTTCTTATATGATGCATAGCCAGAAACACTCTTATGGCCTCAATTCTTGCAACTGGTGCAAAAACTTCATCATAGTCTATTCCTTCTTCTTAAGTGTATCCTTGTGCAATCAACCTTGCTTTGTTTCTTACAATAATCCCTCTATCATCCAGTTTGTTTTTGTATAGCCATCTTGTTCCAATAGGATGTTGACCTTCAGGAAAATCAACTAGAGACCATACCTTTTGCTTTCTGAACTGTTGAAGCTCTACTTGCATAGTTTCAATCCAACTATTGTCTTTTAATGCAGCAGTGATGTTTTGGAGGGACCACTTGAGAAAGAAAACAACAAAAGAGACAAAGGTTGGCAGTACCACTTTGGCTTCTTGTAGTTCTCTTTGCAGGATTTCCAATAATGTTGTTGATTGGATGAGTCTTATATTCTCATTAAAGGAGTTGATTCAACTGGTATAGATGATTCCAGATTAGTCATTTCCATTGCCTCAGACTGATCCAACTCAGGTTGAGAGTTTAATAAATAGTTAAAATGTTCAACATGAGTTGAAGGATCATGAGAGTCTTCTGTATGGGCTCCAAGAGCATCTCTAGTTTTGGTTTGCTCTTCTGTAGGAATTTCTCCGGACACATTTTGTTCTTCCGTAGGAACTTCTCCGAAAACATTTTGTTCTTCCGTAGGAGTTAAATGACCTCCGGATGATAAGTGAGGACATGAATCATTCCGAATGTTTGTTGCATTCACTTGAGAGCCTGGTTCTGTTGAAGGGACAAGATTCACATCTTCAGATGCACCATGTTCATTCCCAAATATAGTATATGTTGCTACTGATGTGTTTTCACCCGAGGATGTGTGAATCCTTGGAGGATCAGCAGATAATGTTACTTCAGTCATATGAGGTGGAACAAATGGATAACATACTTCATCAAATCCTACATTGTTCAAATGATCATACTTAGATGATTTAGATAAAGCATCTATGTCAAACAACCATGATGAACCTTTAACTAACTTTGCAAATACAGTTCATCAAAAGATACATTAGGAGTCTCTTCCACAATGTTATGTTGTGGAATATAGACCCCATATGATTTAGATGTTGAAGAGTATCCAACAAAGAAACCATCATATGCTTTTTCTGAAAATTTTCCCAATGACTCTTTTATGTTCAAAACAGTTACATGACATCCAAAGACTTAAAGATATCCTATGTATGGTTTTCTTTTAAATAAGAGCTCATAAGGAGTTTTGTTATGTTCTTTGATAATTAATGTTCTGTTTTGAACATTGCATGCAATATTCACAGCCTCAGCCCAAAAAGTGATGGGTAATTGTGAATCAGCTAGCATTGTTCTAGCTGCTTCAATCAGAGTTTTGTTTCTTCTTTCAGCAACCCTATTTTGTTGTGGAGTTCTTGGTACACTGAATTGCCTTGCAATACCTTGTTCCTGCAAAAGGAATCCAGTTCAAAATTGACAAATTCAGTACCATTGTCACTCCTAAAAATTTTAACTTTTGTATCAAGTTGATTCTCAATCTTGATCATAAAGTCCATTAATGTTTTTGATGCTTCATTTTTTTGTTTTAAGAAAAAGACCAATGTAAATCTTGTGAAATCATCAACTATCACCAAACAATATTGCCTTTTTCCAATGCTCATCACATTGGTAGGACCAAACAGATCCATGTGAAGCAATTTGAGTAGTGTAGTATTAGTATTGATAAATTGGATTTATGTGACACTCTATGTTGTTTTCCTTTGTAACAAGAAGAACAATGAGTTGAGCAATGAAACTCTTTGTTTGGCAATCCAATGACCAGGTCTTTTTCACCAATTTATGCATGTTCTTCATGTTAGAATGGACAAGCCTTCTATGCTATAATTGAGATAAATCTTCTGATAGCTTAGATATAAGGCATGTTTCATGTTTTATGAGTGAAGTGTTGTTCATATCCAAAATATAAGTGTTTTCTTTTCTTGCTGCTTTGAGGAGGATCCATTCTTCTGGAACAATAAATCCTGGCTTAAGAATGTAACAATTAGTATTATCAAACAATGTGGTATAATTTTGATCACAAATTTGAGACACACGAAGTAGATTATACTATAAATTTTCAAAGTAATTTACTTTCTCAAACTTGAGCACACCATTTGTTATCATCCCTTCACCAACAATTTTACCTCCCATTTTATCCCCACCAAATGCACATAAGAAGCATTTTTATGTTTGAAATCATAGAGAAGAGAACAGTTTCCTGTCATATGCCTGGAATAACCACTGTCAACATACCACTTGTTGTCAGCTCTCCAATATTATTCCTGCATTCAGAAATAAATCAGTTAGAAGTGACAACCAAGTCTTAGTGATCTTGGGTTTGTCAATAGTGACTAAAATAGTTACTCCTTCATGAATAAGTCTTGAAGTTTCAGTTTCAGATTTGGTTGATTCATTCTTATTTGTTTTAGATGGGGATGATTCTGCTGAATGGGATGTTGATGAACTAGGTTCTTGTTTCTCAATTTATGCTTGATTCAACTTAATTTTGTTCATTTGAGATTTTTTTTTGATAATGAAACTTTATGATTAAAAGTCTCACTATCTTTTGTTTTTGAAAGAGGTATATGAATTCCCTTTTCAAATTTATCAAAGAATGTATCATCATCCTTTGATTCCTTATCAGTCAAACTACCCTTTTGTGAGGTGTTTTTGACTGCAGGACAGTTGGTCTTTTCTTCAATGGAAGAGCACTTGATGATGTTTTGTCCTTTGATTTTGACTTTGATTTCAAATCAGACTTCTTTAGATTTGAACCCTTTTCACAATCAGTAGATTGAGTATCTGATTCAGACTTTTCTGACTCTTTCTTCTTTGTGCCTTTTGTCTTGTTCTTTTTGTTGAAATAACATTCTGAGTGGAATGATTATTTTTGTTGTAGATGGCACAATGTTTGTTGAAGTAGCATTCAATAGTCATGTGATTGTTCATATTGCAAATAGAACAGTAGCTACTGAAGTAATATTCTTCAGTATTGTGATTTTTCATGTCACACCATTTACAATATTTTCCATCTGATTCTTTCTCAGAATCATTCTTATGATTTGCTAACTTTTGATGTTGTTCTTTCTTCTTCAACTTTGGATGTGCTTCTTCTCTTTCAACTTTATGCATCTTTTGATTGTTTGTTACTGAATTTCTCTTCCGTAGATCATCTATTGAATCCTCTTTAACTTTTGTTGAAGTTTTCTTGTTTCGTAGATTAGGCACAGGAAAGAAGTTATTTTTCCGTTGATGATCTGCTGATGCCTTTTTCTTTCCTTTTTCCTTGGATTTCTCTCTTTCCTCAGTAGTACCAGATTCATCATTCAATTTCTTGGAGGAGGCTTGATGTTGATTTAGTTCTTGAAGACCTGCATTCAATTGAGCTATTCTCTTGCAAATGGTCTTCAGCATGTTTCTTTATTTAGGAGGGTATGGCAACTTTGTTTCTTCAAGCACTTTTGGAATATTAGTTTTAATATTAACATTCTTACCAGTGGTCATTTGATCACATCATGTTCATCAGAATCATCCAAGTCATCACAATTATCATAATCAAATTCTGAATCATTTTGATTTAAAGATTCTGATTCAGAGGATTCAGTTTCACTCACCTCAGCTTCATTGTTAATGTTGATTTAAGTTGATTCTGTTTCAAACTTGGTGCTAGGCACAAAATGATTTGACAGAGTGTTGGTCATTGTTGTAGGTAAAGATGTGTAATTATCATTTATAGGTGGTGCAACAGCATTATAACCCAACCCAGACCTTTTCTTTGATTCAATATGAGAATTTAGTAAGTTCTCATATTGCTGAGATGATAATTGAAACTTCTGAAGTTTCACTTCAGTTGACACATGATCAGCCATGGATTTTGTTAAGGAAGTGATCAGATGCTCAACTTGGGCTTTTAGGCTATAGTTTTCAGAAACAAATTTTTCTAAATCCTTTTACAAAGAGTTAATTTTGATTTGATACAATTTATGATCTCTAACATGGGATTCATTCAAAATCATAGTTCTTTTACTTTGTCAGCCAACTGTTAAGCATGGACTCTATAACGTTCAACTTCCTCAACACATGTTGATGAACACAACCTTTCTTTTACCTCTCTTGCCACTGGAGGAACTTTTTGTTCCATATGGGCCATCAATGCTTGATTCTCTTCAAAGACTTCTCTTTAATACACACTCCAGTCACACGTTCCATCTTGAAGTATGATCAGACCTGACTCCTTTGAGTTACTAGGTCCAGCTGATTCATTGGTGGCTAGTAAGGATGCATTGATCAGTTAAGATTGTCTATGCAGAGGTCTTTGAGAATTTGATTGTTGATGAGGTTGAATCTGATGTTGTTGATGCTGCTGATGTTGTCTCATCTCTGGATATGACTGTTGATTACATTCTCTAGAGAAATGTCCATAGAGATTGCACTTGAAGCATCTTACCTTTGATTTGTCAACACCAATCTTTGATATTTTACTTGTTGCTGCCAAGTTCTTATTTCTCCTGAGATATTGCTTTGCTCTATAAGCAATCATTGCCATCTGCCATTGTAGGTCCATTTCTTCCACTACATCAGGATGTAGTTCTTATAAGTCTTGTTGGCAGATATTTGCTGACGTTAGAGAGCTTCCCAGATATGCTTGAAAACTAGAACTAAAAGCTACAAAGGCTGCTTTTTGTTCTTCAGAATCGAATATCACAGTGATTGGTTCTGACTGATTGTTTGAATGTGAAGACTTAGCTGTTGCTGCAGTTGTATCTTTCCTATCAGCAGTTCTTCCTTTATTCTTTTGATTTTTATCTTGAGATGATTTCTTTGAGGGTTTAGAAGCATAAAAGCTAACTTCCTCCTCATTATCACTCAAAGAACAAGAGTTATTACTTTCATTGTTTGAAATAAATGCACTTCCAACATTATTTGTTTCTTTGAAGTGATAAGATGAGACATGAGTTCTCACACTCTTGTTTCTTGATTTTTCATCCATTTCAAGAGCTTCCACTTTTGCAACCAGAGTATCTAGACTAGTTGACTTCAGATCTATAGTGTTCTTGAACATGGATACTGTTTGCTTCCAACTTTCTGGCAAAGTGTAGAGCATTTTCTTGTTTAATTCCTCATTGGTATATTTCAACTCCAAAATATTCATCTCAGTTACCAACTGCATGAATCTATGAAGTTGTTGAGGAATTGATTCACCCTCAATATGATGAAATGTTTCATATTATGACCTGAGGGTGTCTCTCCTTATGCTTCTGATCTCATCACTCCCTTCGTAGAGAGTATGAAGTATCTTCCACAAGGAGTTTGCTGTTTTGTAGCTTTCACACCCGATCAATATCTCTTCAGGTAAAGCCATACTAAGCAAACAGTATGCTTTGTTATCAACTTTGACCTTTTTGACATCATCAGGTGATAGATCTTTGGTACTGATTGGTTGATTTTTATCGTTATAATTCGGCCCAAGGGTGGGTGGAATATAAGGACCTTCAGTGGTGGAGACCCATAAGTCAGAATCAGTATAGTTTACATGATTCCTAAACTTGATTTTCCATGATTTGAAGTCTGCTTTTGTTTCCAACTTCGGTGGTTGGTAAGATGATCCACTGAAGTTGCTAATGATGTAAATTGATGAGAATGATCAACTAGATCTGCTATTCAATTGATTTGAATTTAGATACGAGTTAATCTAATCGACTGCGGTTGAACGGCAACAGTAGATCTAATCAGTAAGAACTGACAAATCCATAGAATTCATATCATTTAAACACAACTAACACTGATAGATCAATTGATCTAGATCAATGAGCACTTGGCTCTTATACCACCTATGAATCCAAGGATTGCATTCAGGAATTATCGGTGTTAGTTGATGGCAAGTCAACGTCTGTGGAACCAACGTTAATTTGGTTTAATTGTTTGTAATTACTTTCAATATCAATAAATGTTCAAGAACACACTAAACAAAACACAATTAATGAATAATAAGTATTTTATTAGAATATGTTAATGATTACAAATACAATGAATGAAAGATATCAAAGTTTGTTATGATGTGACGGCTACTAGGATTTGATATGTTTCGGTTAAGGAATCATCGGATTTCTTGGGATTCGCATAACTGCCTTGTTGACTTGTAACACTTGTATTATACAAATGTTTGGACTCCGCAGGAATAGTGTCTTCAGTAGGAACTTGTTCTTCTGTAGATGATTTGTTCTTCCGTAGATGATTTGTTCTTCCGTAGGAAACTTGTTCTTACGAAGGAAACTTGTTCTTCCGAAGATGATTTGTTCTTCCGTAGATTATTTGTTCTTCCAAAGGAAACTTGTTCTTCCGTTCTGATTGTTCATCCGTAGAGGATCTTCGGATCTAATGTTACTTGTAAGAAACATATCTATAGAAGAACAAAATGTTCATCTGTAGATGTTTCTTACACTTGGTCAATTTCATAAATTGACTAAGTATAATGTTTGTACGTGTAACCATACATAAATCAACACACACATAAATGGGTTAACCTATACATTTAATGCATACACAGTAATGAATTACAAACATTCATTACAGATATTAATTCAAGAACTAAGCCTATACATAATGGACTAGATCTACAGATCTTAGACCTAACATAACGCTATAATCCAATATTTTTACAATGTCTACTTTAGCCACTATGGTTTACAATTTGTCTCAATCAATTTCAAACCGTTAACTTAATCCAATTCTGCCATTAATTTTTGTTCAATAGACTAAAATACCCTTGGACTGAAAGAGTTATTATAATACAAATTATAAAATCATATGAGACCCACATGAAGAATAAATGAATGACCTCTCTCTTCTCATCTCATATTTATCTCTCTCTACACTTGTCTCTCTCGACGCCTCTCTCTACACTCTGTATCTTTCTTCTTATCTAGAAACTTTTATCTACCATCAAACTAACCCTAGCCACCACTACCACCATCTACTCTGGTGAAGTCACCACAGCCATCACCATTATTATCTTCTCCTGCAAAGTCACCATATCCATCACTTTCATCTTCATCTTCAAGATTTCTTTATGAATTAGATCAGCTGCCCCAAATCAAATAGAAATTGAGGCCTATCCCTCCCCCTTTTCTTCTCTACCTTTCTCTTTCTCTCTAAAAACAAGCAAATGAACAAAATGGATGGAGATGGCACTGATTATTATGTGGTAGTGGTGGTATATGTTGAAGGAAAGGTGGCATGTAGGGTTGAAGGGTGTAGATACATGTGTACCTAGTTTATGAACCTAATGTAATATGTCTTTATTGTCTTGTGCATATGCAATTGAATGGGTACTTAATGAAATACAATGTGTGGTTGTGCTTATAATGTTTATTATTTCATTGATTAGTATGTTAACGCTTATTGAACTAACTATATAGGTTTGTGGTTGTTTGAATTAATCTTAGTAATGTAATGATTGAGAAATATATTCAAACTTAGTAATATGAAGTTCACATGTGAATGGCCCATGCTAATGGACCATACGCATGAATAACTTCATGCGAATGACTCAGTCGCACGACTGAACCACGAGACTGGATCAGTCGCACGATTGTAACATGAGATTGGCTCAGCCGCACGATTGAACACTCAGTCAAGCGAATGGATCAACCGCATGGCTCAATCACACGACTGAACCATGCTAATGGTTCAGTCGCATGAATAAGAAACCCTAACCTATAAATACCACTTAATTTGTGAAAAAAAATACTTCGAATACATGCGTACCCTAGCCGTCTAGAGACCTCTAAGAACCTGTTCCAAGTTCATTGATCAAACTAGATCGATTACCCATCGTTCTTAATGTTTAGATTCAATCTACAATTGTTTCTACGTGTGTTCTCACTGATTGGATCGCCAATCAAATAGGATTCCGCACTATTTGATTCGGTATACACGTATATCAGTTAGTATTTCGTCCAGTACACGATCCTAACAAGTGGTATTAGAGCTTTGGCTCTTTATTTATGTGTGATTCAATTGTTTTTTATATAAAAATTGTGTTTTTTCACTAAAAACGCAATCTTTTTGTGTCAAACGGTGTTTTAGACGTCTCCAGTTCGTAAAGTTAACTTTTTCCGGCATATGGCAATTAGGGTTAGTGATAAATTCAAGTTTTTGCGTAAATACCTTAAACCTTCAAATTCTCAAAATCCAGCAGCTTCAGTCGCACGATTGACTCGCACGACTGAGTTCATACGCATCTCTCATACGCACGATTGGACTCATTCGTACCTCCATTCGTACGACTGAACAGTCTAGTCGCATTGTTCATTCGCACCTGTCCATTCACCGATTGATTCATCCACATTGGTTCATTCGCCCATTTGAGCCATCCGCATTGTTCAATCGACCGAATAACCCAATCGCACACCTCTATTCGCACTAGTAATGCAGTTTGTTCCAAAGTTTAAAGTTAATAGTAATGGAGGATCAGTATTCAGCGTTCACTGTGGGGAGAGACTCAAGGATCCAGAATCTATTGCTTTTGGAAAATAAAGTGGGAAATCATAACAAACCCCCTAAGCTAATCACGTTAGATGATTACCCACAATGGAAGCAAAGATTTGAGATTTACTTGAATGGCGTAGATCCAAATATGTGGGAGTCGATAGAGACGGGGTATAGCATGCCTATAGGAGTAGATGGAGTCAAACTTACATTAGGGGGCATGAGTGATGGATAAAAGGTTAAGTACAATGCTGAGAAGAAAGTCTATGCATTGCTCACTCAGTCAATTCCGAAGGACATTTTCCATCAATTTTCTAAGAACAAGCAAGCAAAGAAGCTGTGGGATGCATTGGAAAAGAGGTATGACGGTAATGCATCATTAAAAGCTCTAAAGGCTAAAGCGTTGAAGAAGAAGTTTGGAAACTTCTCATCAATGGGAAAGGAGAGCTTGGATGATGTTATTGATTGGTTCTATCACTTGATAAGTGAGCTGCACACTCATGGAGTCACCACCTCTATGGAAGACAAAGTCTCAAACTTTGCAGATGGGTTGCCTGAAAAGTGGGTTTCTTTTGTCTCCAACCTCAGAAAGAATGATATGCTCGTGAAGTTAGATATCAATGACTTCACTCTGAAGCTGAGAGAGGAGGAATTAAGGATGAAGTATAGAGCACAAAAGTCTACTTATGATCAGAACCCAGCCTTGTACAACTCAACTCCTCAAACCAAAATGTCTGGAGCTCCACTACAAACAACTTTTGTGTCGAGTTCAGCTAGTCCATCTTAAGCCTCTTCTTCAGGATCTAACACGTCAGGGTCGTTTGGTACCCAATACATTGCACCTGAAGCAAAGGTTACAAAACTAAAGATCGAGAATCTCGGGAATGTGACTGTTGAGGTAGCTAAAGAGCACATGGACCTCTTAGCAGCTGTCATCCACTCCTATGATGGGCTAGTTGCTAGGAAAATTGGGAACTGCCATTTGGCAGATGAAGACTGTGAGCAGGTAGACGAGACAGAGCTGGAACAGATGGACATAATATGGGCCTTAGCTAGTGCTGTCCGGAGAGCGAAGAAGTTTGTCAAGAAAACCGGACAGAACTTGGTTGCTACTAAGGACACAACTTTCGGTTTTGACAAGTCCAAGGTTACCTGTTTCAATTGTGAGGAAAAAGGGCACTTTAAACGTGAATGCGTGAAGCCCAAAAATACAGGAAATGGGAATCCTTTCTCATCCTTTAATCATCAGGATAAATCCACGAGTAGTCCTACTTCGTCAAGAAAGGATCCTAAGGCCTTGACTACTTATGATGATGAAGGACAAGATTGGAGCTTTCAGTTTGTGTCTCGGGAGAATCCAACATTGCTAGTGTCGAGGACTTAGATGACGACTCAGCAAGTGAGGGTGATATTACAGTGGAGCTTGCGATGTCATATATTGAAGAATCTATAACTGTGGTTGATCACCTACCTGAAGAAGGGACAAGTTCAAAATGTTCAGAATCACCAGAACCAGAAAAGTCAGACTCTGCTTTGATGGCTGATTCAACCACTCCATTCAGGTAAGTTCCACTACTCAACTATTCAATAATCATGCTTGTTCTGATTGTAATAAATTTAGGGAAAGCATTGACTTAAAATTTTCTAGGTTATTAGATCATAATGATAGCTTAATAAATGATCTGCAACTGTGCACAGAAGCCAATAGAATTCTAAAACAAAAAGAGCATAGCTATAAAGAAAAGATAGAACTTTTGAACAAACAACTTAGGGAAACCAAAATTGTTGCTTTTAACCAAGCTAATGACATTAAGTACTATCTTAACTCCCTAGAAGACAGTAAGAAACAAAAAGCAGTTTTGGAAGTAGAAGTAAACTCATTAAAACAAAAAGAGCATAGTTGGACAAGTTCCTCTCACATTGTCCAACACCTAGTGAGAGAACGCAACAATGGGGAGGGTTTGGGTTATAAAGTGGTTCCACCACAACATGAGACCTTGATGAATGCTAAAAGTAAACCAATCAATAACAACCCCATCAAGGATCATGTGGTGACCACTCCTCTAGTAAGCGATCCAGATTCCACATGTAAACCTAATGAGTCTGGCACTAAACTAAAGGAGGCCACGTCAAAATCACAAGGTAAAATGCCTTATGTCAATCTGGACAAACAATTTGAAATGGTTAAAGTCAAGTCTGGGTGAACCAAGTCTAATTCTGAACCCAAAAAGACCAAACAAGTTAACCACCCTTGTGCTTCATGTCTAAGTCTAGAGAAACAAAAGGTAAAAGATGTTAAAAATGTTCAAACAATTAGTTTTGTTAAATCAGATCAAACATCTAAGCAAGAAATGCCAAAACCCAAACAAAACAATGTCACACATGTGTTCCACACTTCTCCACAAAAACATTTAAATCATCAAGTTGAAAGCAGATCATGCTACAACTATGGAAAGTATGGACACATTCCGTCTTATTGTCCTTATTATCAGACGCCAAAGAAGAAGTTTGAACTTTATGACACTAAAGTAAGCTCTTCCAAAAGAAGATCCATGACTCCACTAAAAAGAGTCAGTGAACCTAAAGTTCAATCTATCAACCAGTCGTCTATTTATCATAACAGGCCTTACATAAGACTGGCTTATGGAAAGAGAAATCTATCCATGAATCTGATAATGAGAACAAGAAGACCATAGATCTTCCCTCACCCTCAAAAGGTTAATGGGTGGACTTTATGATGTGTGATGCCTCTGGGTCACCCAAGCCAGTTAAGGCTTGGGTCCATAAACTCAACTAATGATTTCCATTGAATGTGCAGGGTGTTTGCTATAGTGCTGAAACAAATACATGGATCGTAGATAGCGGAGCATCTAGGCACATGACTGGAAACCGTGCACTCCTGTCAAACGTCAAACAAATTAAAGGAGGTCATGTTTCTTTTGCAGGAAATAAAGGAGGTTACATTACAGCTCAAGGGGAGGTAGGGAATGAGAAAGTAAAGTTTGATAAGGTAAACTACATTCAACAACTTCTAAACAATTTACTTTCTGTGTCCCAAATCTGTGACAAGGGTTAAGATAGTTTTTGATAACAAAAAGTGTTATGTCCTGAAAAAGGACTATGTGATCCCGGAGGACCAAGTATTAATGTCTGCCTCAAGATGTAATGACCTTTATGTCTAGGATCTATCAAAGGCCTTTACAACGGATCATCAGGTACAGTGCTTCTTGTCAAAAGCTACCGAGAAGGATTCAACCTCCTGGCATAGGAGAATGGAGTATATCAATCCATGGAAGATGAATCACTTAATCCAGAATGATCTAGTGAGGGGAGTAAATGTCAAAAACTTCCAACTCCCAGATTTTTGTGTTGCCTGTAAGAAAGGTAAACAGACGAAGAAGGCTCATAAGGAAAAGAAGGTTCACTCCATTGAACTGCCTCTTGAGCATCTTCACATGGATCTGTTTGGTCCGGTTAGTACAAGAAGCATCGCAGGCGACTTGTACTGCTATGTAGTTACAGATGACTACCCAAGATTCTCTTGGGTGATGTTTCTAAAATCAAAATCCAAAACATTTGAGTCATTCAAAGAGTTAGTAACTACACTGGAGTCCCTCTACAAGCTGAAGGTAAGACAAGTCCGCTCAGACAACGAAACCGAGTTCAAGAATCAATGGATAGAGGCTTTTTGCAAAGAAAAGGGAATTGTGCATCAGTTCACGTCCGCCAACACTCCTCAGATGAATGGGGTTGCTGAGAGAAAGGATCACAGCTTAATAGAGACAGCACAGACAATGCTAGCAGACTCGAAGCTGCCTATCCAATTTTGGAATGAGGCAGTTGCTAATGTGTGTTACATATTAAATCGATTCTGGTAGTTAAACGCCATGGAAAGACGTGTTATGAGCTACTTCAACGACGTAAACCAAATCTAGAGTATCTCGAACCGTTTGGCGCTCTGTGCACCCTACTGAAGAAAACTCAGGGGGGAAAGTTCAGCGAGAAGGCTGATGAGGGATTCTTTCTAGGATACAACATACCGAATAAGAGAGTTTACAACAACTCAACAGGTCAAGTAGAAGTGTGGTGTAACGTAGATGTTCAGAGATACACCACCTCTCCTGCTGGAAAAGGACCTGCTTTTTTCGACTATAATGGATTCTTCAAGTCCTTCAACATCCCTCTCTTCACCTCTAACGATGACTTGGCAACCAAAATGATGTTTGAGGTCTTAAACACACCATCACAATACATCACATCATCTATCTCACAAGGTAGATCATCTAACCAGTCAGGGGGAGCACTCAAGGTAAGTGACTCATCTGACGAAGAAGCTGTGGAGGATGACCAGAACAATCAGGAGGAACAGGTTCCCATTCCTACAAGTCCACAAGCATCTGACATTGATGCCTCTGAGTCTTCGAAACCTCACACTCCTTCTGCCTCAGATACAAAACCAAATGTTCATAATCTTGGTTCTGAGGTAGTTGTTCCCACTATTCCTGGATCACGCCTAAATGTCTATCATCCTCTGTACAATGTCATTGGGGATGTCAGATCAGGTGTTCAAACTAGAAATCAGCTATATTCAGCTGATCATGCCTCAGTAATGGAAAAAGGATACCTTCACGATGGTGCTTACCATTGTTTTGTGTCTCAGTTTGAGCCAAAATACGTTAGTGAAGCCTTAAATGATGAGGCATGGGTCAGTGCCATGCAGGAAGAACTTCTTTAGTTCAAGAAGTTAGGTGTATGGACACTAGTTGATAGACCTAAAGGTGCTAAAGTCATTGGTACCAAATGGGTCTTGAAGTTTAAGAAAGATGATCAAGGTGTCATCATCAGGAACAAGGCTCGACTAGTAGCTCAAGGATTTCGACAAGTCGAGGGAATAGATTACAATGAAGTATTTGCACCTGTGGGGAGAATGGAAGCAATCTGTATCTTCCTAGCCTATGCCTCTTATATGAAGATTAAAGTCTATCAACTGGATATAAAGAGTGCATTTCTTCATGGTGAAATCCGAGAAACTATGTATGTCAGTCAACCTGAAGGATTTGAGGATCCATATCATCGGGATAGAGTTTGCAAGCTAGATAAGGCTCTATATATGCTTCATCAAGCGCCGAGAGCATGGTATGAGAAACTCTCAACTCACCTTGTGAAACACGGATTTCGCAGAGGTGTAATTGACTGCACATTGTTCATCAAAGAAAAGGATGGTGATCTGCTGCTTGTTCAGATTTATGTTGATAACATAATCTTTGGTTCCAAGAATGAAGAATTATGTAAAGAATTTGAAGCAGTAATGAAGGCAGAATTTGAAATGAGTCCCATGGGAGAGATGAAGTTCTTTCTCGGGTTACAGGTTGATCAAACACCAAAGGGGATATTCCTACATCAGACCAAGTATGTCGGGGATATTCTCAGTCGGTTTGATATGGAGAATGCTATCACAGCTGGGACTCCACTTGCTACAAACCATGATAGAGCACCCGACGAGAATGGTGATCTGGTTGATGCCACCATGTACTGAGGAATGATTGGATCCCTCATGTACCTCACTGCCTCAAGACCTGATATCATGTATGCAATGTGTCTATGTTCAAGATATCAGGCAAAACCAAAATTTAACCGTCTTATCGGGTTCAAGAGAATATTTTGTTATCTGAAGGGTACACCTACACTTGGATTGTGGTATCCTCATGATGATGAATTTCAGCTTACCGCGTACAGTGATTTAGATTATGGCTGTTGCAAGATGAACTACAAATCTGCATCAGCAGGGTGTCAATTCTTTACGTGGCAGTGTAAGAAGCAGACATCAGTTGCGTTGTCAACTTGTGAAGCTGAATATGTTGCTGTGGCAAGCTACTGTTGTCAAATCATCTGGATTCAACAACAGATGCGGGACGATGGTTTGCAATTTTCTAACACCCCTATCTTTGTTGATAATTCTGCTACAATAGCCATTACTAAAAATCTTGTCCAACATCCTAAGACCAAACACATCGGCATAAAATATCACTTTATACGGGATTGTTTTGAAAAGAATCTAATCGATGTTGTGAAAATAAATACGGATTTTTAACGCGCTGACCTCTATACAAAAGCATTTGATAAACCACGTTTTCTATACTTGTTAGAGGTCAACGGCGTTAAAAAGAAAAGTGAGTTAATTCCAGATGATGAACATTCCTAGTCTGCTGTGTAAAGTCCTTTTTAATTTTATTTTTCATTTTAGGTTAGTTTATTTAATTCATCTTATTGTTGTTAATTCTTCGCCTATTAAAATCCTAAAAACGCAAACCTGTTACGGTTTTAGAATTTTAGGGGGAGAATAGGTTAAAAAATGAGGGAGGAGGACAGGCTAGCTGATAGAAATGAGATCGGCTTGATGAAAATGATTCAATGACTGTGGAAAATGATAGTACACAGGATCAAAACATTTAGGACTTTATAAGATTAAATTGAATTAGATGCAAAATTTAAAGTATAAGTTTGAGAAGTCTAGGCAATATAAAAGGAAAGATGATAGTACACCGGTTACTACTAAGGTAAAACAAAGAAAGTGGATCTAGAGGTTGTTAGACCACTACATGATGTGCCGATAGATTCAACACAATAGATGATTAGACCTCATTAGTGAACTCAATTAAAACAAATATGTTCAACTGACTGTGGGTTTCCATCTTATCACTGGTTAACACAATCAGTTATTTCCAATAAGGGTGACGAGCAAATAAACGCCACAAATGTGTGTGGATGACCACTAAAAGAGCAAAGCATGGAAAAAATGAAAAACAAACGCAATCAAGCTGATAACCTATGTTGTTGGTGCGTTATGTGCAAAAGAAAAAATTAAAGATGCTCTAACAAGAAGATATGTTGTGTGCCTCTCTGTTGTGCGATGGCACTGACCTGAGGATAAGCATTAACCTAGATATTCTAGAATTCATTGTTGTTTGCCGCCTCTCTGTTGTGCGATGTCACTGACTTAAGGCTTGGCTTCTCTTTGAAATCTCTAAGAATAGTTTCTTCTTGTCTAAATACCCGCAGACCACTCAAAAATCTCCTGAGGAATGTGATTACCATATAAGCGTGGGCTCCATAAATGTTGGTTGAAATAATAAAACCTAATATATCACCAATCTGTGTCAAAAGTCTGTGTATGGATTTAAGTGGACAATTATACTAACAATCAGTGTGGCTGCAATTCTTGAAAGTCTAAATCTACGTATACATCTTGTAGTACCAGTATGATTTCCTAAAATTGCTAAATGACCCTCGATGAAAACAAAAATCAAGCATCAACTGATTTGGAAACATGTCCTGAACAAATTGATTACCTGTTTGATTCCATAATGAATTGTTTCACTTATGGTCAAAATAACTTGAAGCTACTTGTTCGAGAAATAAATCTGATAGATTTCTATCTTAGGATTTTCACTCCACACAAAACACAAAAACATTTTAGTTCTGTTAGTTAATTTTGCTAGTTTAAATTTTTAGTCATTTTAGTTGTATCTGTCGGACTATGGCGTGAAATTCAATCTGGAATTTAATCACCTAGAAGGGTCACGTCTGAGGTGATCAAACGTCTTTTCAAATGTAAAATGAGTCACATCTGAGGTGACAATTTGTCTTAAAAGGATCACGTCTGAGGTGATCAAAAGTTTTCAAAGTTAACAGGATCATGTCTGAGATGATCGAATGCTAAAAATGTTTATTCAATAAGTTAAAGGGTGTAAAATGTCAAATGGTCATAAAGTCAAAATCATGAGTATGATCTATTCGCACGACTAGACCATGAGTATGGACCAACCGTACGAATGGACCATACTTATGCCCTAGACAACCGAATGGAGTATGAGTATGAACCATTCACCCGAATGGCTTACAAGATTAAGCCAGTCGCCCGAATGGAGCTGTGCGAATGAGTCAGTCGCGCGAATCAGTCAGTAGCGCGAATCAGTCAGTCGCCCGACTGAAACCCAGTCGGCCGACTGAATGTGATCGACTGAACCATCGCACGACTGAGGTCCAATCGCCCGAATGAACAGAGTAAATGGGTCCAGTCGCCCGATTGAAATCAGATTCAGTATAAAAAGGGCCATAGTCGATCGCATAAACTCATCACCCCCCAATCGCTCTAAAATCGCTCAGCCTACCGTTACTCGGCCAAAAATTTATCTGACCCAAATTAAGTTCATCTTGTGATATTCTGACGATCTCTGTTGATTATACAGGTATAATGCGGTGTAATCTTGCCAAAATTCCGTTGATTTGACTCCAAAATCAAGAAATTTGGCCCGACCTAGACCCGAGACTGAAATTTGACAAATAACTTAACTAAACTAATTAAAATGTTGAAATCAAGGTTATTAGGCGATTAGTAGAGTGATTGCAAGTCTAATGAACCAATACACGATGTCTAATTTGAAGAATTGGTCAAAATTCGAATTTCATTCGAACAGACAGTAGGTCAGACGACGGACACCCGGATGAACTCCAATCGCACGACTGAGCTGGCCGTAGGACTCAGTTGGCCGAATGGATAATACGAATGAGCTCAGTCGGTCGACTGAACCAATCGCAGGCTCAGTCACCCGATTGAACTCAGTCGCATGTTAGGTTAACCGACTGAACTCAGTCGTATGGTTCAATCGCATGATTGAACCAGACTGACTTCAACCAGGTTAATTTGAACTGATTTTTGTTGTGTGGTGATCTAATGTCTATGTGTCTTGTATTAAAGATCTATGGCTAATCGGTGGACCATCAACCCCAAGCACAATATCTGTGCTCATTTGGATGCCACAACTCGGAACGATGCTGAGTTTGCTGGGATCATTGCATTCCTAAAGAGATCCCAGATCCACAGAGCTATATCCACACCGTGCACTCCTTATAGGTCTATACAGCAGGCCTTCTGGGAGAGGGCATCGGTTGATCGTTCACATGAGCCCTACAACATCGGAGTACTATTTTTGGGATGGATATAGAGGTGAAAGCTATTGATATTCTTCGAGTACTAGATTTGGGTGATGATGCAGATCACCCGACCAGACTACACCCTCTGACAGTGAGAGGGTGTTTCCTCAGGATTAAGTACTCTGGGGACATAAATGCAGGTGTGCTCAACAAGAGCAACATGTGTCCCCAGTACAAGTACTTAGCACATGTGATACTTAAGTGCTTAGCTTCGAGGAGGGGTGGCTTTGATGATCTTCAGACCAGATTCAGAATGCCTACGTGGCACTGGTGCTGAACCACCCCTTCAGCTTCTCGAGCATGATATTCTCATACCTGATTAAGAATCTAGAGGCTAAGGGAAAAGAGGGTTTTTGCATGTACCCGAGGTTTCTCTAGATGATTATTGATGAGAAGCTGCCCTCTCTGCCTAAGGAGAGCCGGGATGCGCTGTCACTCGGGGTGATTGATGACATGACACTAGGCCGCATGAAGGTCTACAGGGGAAAGCAAGTCAAACCCCCTGAAAAGAGACTGATCGGGCATCTGGCCAGGAAGGAGTATGTGGCGCCGAGAAGGCGTAAGTGGCGCCATGAGGAGAGTGATTCAGATGTTGAGCAGATTGCTCTTCTATCTGATGACTCTGATGATGATGACGGAGACACGGGTGGAGATTCTGGCCCCGTTATTTCTAGGGCCAGCCCTGCACATACTACATCTTCAACCCCTACTCATACAGATGCCGCCACTGCCAGCTTTCACCAGGATTTATGTCCTCCTGATGAAGAGGAAGAGAGTGATGAAGAGCCTCTGACGAGGACTATGGGCAGCAGGGTGGTTGCCACAAAGAGAGGTTTGAGGGCGGTTGGTGGACGCCCAGGGGAGTCCGGGGATGTTGCTGCTGATTCAGATCCCTCATATGCCCCGGACCACCCAACAACCAAGGGGGAGCCTCAGTATCTGGAGGTACAAGGAAGAAGAGGATGGCTCACCCCTATGGCAAGAAGGGGAAGAGACTGAAGTTTACCTTGACATCATCTACCATCACAGCCACTACCTCAGCCACACCTTCCACAACTACCACCACCACTGCTACCACACCACCTGCCACCACCACTACCACCTCACACCCATTACCACTCCCACTCCAACACTTACCCACATCCCATCCACCACCACTACTGCTCACAATCACCACCCACTCATATACCACCCCTAATATTCACCACTACTACCACCACCACCACTAGACACCAAGTCGGCCCATCATCCCACCCTACATTTCACACAGGATCATCTCTACCCCCCATTGGGGTAGAGGAACAACTGTTAGCACTCAACTGTATGGTGCTAAAGCTGTTAGCTACTGATGAAGAGAAGGCTGCCCAACTACGTCAGCTTGTGGAGCTAAACGCTACCCAAGCACAGCAGATCTCACAGCAAGCTGAGCAAATTGCCCAACTCCAGGAGCAAAACATCCACTCATCAAAGATGATAGAGGAGTTGGAGGCTTCCAACAAGACCATCATGCTCAAGCTCAAGGGATCAAAGGATGAGCCACTCAAGATAAGAGAAGGAGATGATGATGATGATGATGATGATGATGATGATGATGATAATGATGATGATGATGATGATGATGATGATGACGGTGAAGATGATGATAGTGATGATGATAAGGCCAGTGAGAAGGAAGAGACAAGGGAAAGGCAGAACGGTGATGATGATGATGATGAAGAAGGAGATGCAGCTGCATCTACATCAGCTCAAGGTCAAGAGAGACGTACAAAGAGAAATCAAGACCAAGAAGCCTCATATTCCGCCCCTCCTACTGTCACGCCGGTTATTTAGGGGAAAAGTAATGTTTAGATATTTATGTACTTGAAAACTTTGTAATTGAATTTTGGATTAATGTTATGTAATTAATGTTTATGTCTATAATTGATGTTTATTGTTTTGATTATTGACTAATGGTTGATCTGTTATATGTTTTAAATCAAGCATATCCAAATTTTCAAGGAGATGAATACGACGTTGCTCCCTTTCAGCAGATCAAGACTTAACTCACAATGATTCTTGATCTACAAGGGATAGTCAGGAGATCTGTGAGTTACACTCCTGAAGGAGAAATAATTCATGATCTCACTGATGAGCAATTGGCCGAAATGTTCCGACTGAATCCTGACGAGATCGTGAAGGATGCTCCTACAGTAAACGTGGAAGTGACGATGAGCTAAATGACATAAACGAGATAGAGATTGAAGATGTCACGGCCCAACATTATCCAGAGTATACTGACAATGAAGGAAATGTCGTTCCAAATCTAGGAGACACCCTTGTCAGTGATACATTCGAAACTCTGGATAAAATGGAACAGGAGTCGGAGAAGAACAAAGAGCAAGCCCAAGCCTCAAACGCCGATGTCAACATCAGAAAGGCTGAATAGGCAGCATGTTTTGCAGAACCCAGAGCCCAACGCAGTGCTCCAAAGTCAAATGTCTACACCAAACTCTATAGAGTGAAGAAGCATCACAAGGTGTCAGGCAAAATTATAGCGTGGGCCTATTTTGAAGATCTTAACGTTTATGTTGTTAAAAGATAGAAGGGGATCGAGTACTTCAGATTCCCACACGATCTGAAGACTCTTTCGGGTTTTGAGCTTAACCAGCTAGCAAAGTTGAAGTTGCTATATGCTGACCCTCGTAAGATGTCAGGCTGGTTTGAAGATGCTTTAAAGAGAGAGTACCACACCAGGTGGGTCAACTTCAAACCTCAATAACCAACAAGGTATATCAAAAGATCTGAAGTTAATGCCATTATTAGAAAACCAAAAATAGTGCTAAAGTGGAGTCCTCCGCGCACGATGTCTAGAATCCCTCTACGAGAAATGCCACGGGACTTCACTCCACACTTTAAGTGGTGGTAATACGATTGGAGAACAGGTGAGGCGGTCATAGTGTTGAACAGAAATGGTAATATGGAAACTATCAGGGTGTTTGACCCCATGGCTCACTAACTTGCCGGCTGATGATGTTTACACTTTATACAAGTGGCCACTGCTCTATGATGCGCAAGAGATTGTACAAGCCCTTCAATTCCAAAACGTGATTAGACTCTACTTTGCATTTGAAATATATGCAGGAGTTACAAGAGAGGAGAAGTACAAGAAATATGAGGAGCTTATGAAGAATGTAAGACAATATATGAAACTAGGTCCAAGTGGGAGTTTGTAGATACATGTGTACCTAGTTTATGAATTTAATGTAATATGTCTTTATTGTCTTACACATATATAATTGAATGGGTACTTAATGAAATACAATGTGTGGTTGTGCTTATAATGTTTGTTATTTCATTGATTAGTATGTTAACGCTTATTGAACTAACTATATAGGTTTGTGGTTGTTTGAATTAATCTTAGTAATGTAATGATTGAGAAATATATTCAAACTTAGTAATATGAAGCTCACATGCGAATGGCCCATGCTAATGGACCATACGCATGAACAACTTCATGCAAATGACTCAGTCGCACGACTGAACCAGGAGACTAGATCAGTCGCACGATTGTAACATGAGATTGGCTCAGTCGCATGACTGAACACTCAGTCGAGCGAATGGATCAACCGCATGGCTCAATCGCACGACTGAACCATGCTAATGGTTCAGTTGCACGAATGAGAAACCCTAACCTATAAATACCACTTAATTCGTGAAAAAAACACTTCGAATACATACGTACCCTAGCCGTCTAGAGACCTCTAAGAACCTGTTCCAAGTTCATAGATTGCACTAGATCGATTACCCATTGTTCTTAACATTTAGATTCAATCTATAATTGTTTCTACATGCGTTCTCATCGATTGGATCGCCAATCAAATAGGATTCCGCACATTTGATTCGGTATACACGTATATGAGTTAGTATTTCGTCCAGTACACGATCCTAACAAAGGGTGGGTGAAAATGGAGGGGGTGAAGGTATAGAGAGGGATATGGGGGAGGGAAGGAAGATCACATAATGAAGTTGGGTGGATGAGATGGTTGTGTGGTGTAGGTGGTGACTGAGGTGCATAGATGGTGATGGTGGTTGTGTGACGGAAGTGTGATGGTTCCAAAGAGAAGATATTTGGTGCCAATGGTTATGGTGATGGTGTTGCTAATGACATGGTGGTGACCGGTGCAAGGGTGGTCGATGATGAGGTCAAAGGTTTGGTGGTGGTTTCAGGCCATCTAAATTGTTTTATTAGGTGTGTAGATTTAGGAATTTATATAGTTAGTTAATATTTTAGTTTTATATTATTTTTAGTGCAATATTAATTTAGATACAAAGGTATATTAATCATTTTACATAAACTCAATAAAGAATATGGATGGTAGTTAGTGCATTGGACTTGACTGATATAGATTTTAAACCATAGTGGTTAAATTGGATATTTTTAAATTATTGCATTAAAAGCGTTATAACCACCAGCCAAATGGACTAAAAGCATAATTTACTCGAAACTTTTATCAAATGTAAAATATTGTGTTATTACTAACACTATGTCACTTTTAAATTATTACAAATATATTAATATTACAAAAACACACAATTTAATTTTAACTAATAGAATAAAAAAATGTTGTTGTTATTATTATTTTAGTTAATATTTGAAACATATTAAATAATATGCTGCTAGTGTTGCTATTGTTGTTGGTGTTGGTGTTGTTGGTACTAGTGCTGGTGTTTGTGCTAGTGCTAGTGTTGGTACTGTTGCTGTTGGTGTTGTTGTTTTTGTTGTTGTTGTTGTTACTACTGTTGTTGTTATTGTTGTTGTTGTTGTTGTTGTTACTGTTGTTGTTGTTGGTGGTGGTGGTGGTGGTGGTGCTGGTGTTGGTGTTGTTGGTGTTATTGTTGGTGCTAGTGTTTTTGCCGTGTTGTTGTTGTTGTTGTCGTCGTTGTCGTTCATCGTCGTCGTCGTCGTCTTTCGTTGTCGTCGTCGTTGTAGTTGGTGGTGGTGTTATTGGTGTTGTTGTTGCTATTGGTGGTGTTGGTGTAGTTGGTGGTGTTGTTGTTGTTGTTTACTAAAATGGTGATTTTCAAATTATACGATACTGAAAATGTATTTTTTTACATTTTTTTCCAGTTCATTGTATAATAATGATCAGATCATTGTGTAATATTCCTCAAGCAACTCATATTGTTTGTTGCTAATTATCTAGTCTAATGTTGGTCATTATGTTACACATTGTATCTAATGTTAACTATTGTGATTTACATTGTGTTTTTCAAAATGATGATTTTCAGATAACACAATGCTAAAAATATAATTTTTTATGTTTTTCAATTCATTATTTAATTCAAATAATGTTATTGTGTAATATTTGTCAAGCATATCATTATGTATATTGCTAATAATCGAGTCTAGTACTGGTCATTGTGTTACCCATTGCGTCTAATGTTGACTATTATATTATACATTATGTTTCTTAAAATGTTAACTTTCGAATTACACAACAATAAGAAATATAATTTTTTTTATTTTTCAAGTTAATTGTCTATTTCTAATAAGATAATTGTGTAATCCTCATAAATTCAGAATATTATACAATAATCTGACAAAATTATACAATGGCTTAAAAAACTATGTTTTTTATATCAAAACTAGAAGTGTTTTAAAGATAAAAAATGCTTGTTTTTATAGTGTAATTTTTTTATAAATATAATGTCGTATGCAAAAGTTATAATTGTTTAAAAAAAGATAAAACTTGAGAATTGAGAACATTAACAATTTTTCTCCAACCTAATTTTGATTAAAAAATATACATGTCAAAATCTTAAAGCTTATTATATTTTTTTTAGTTTTAAAAAACTTTATATTTAAACTCTTTCTTTTATTATGCATAATTTATTTTTATTACCATCACCTCAAGAGTAAAATCTATATATATTAATAAAAAAAGTTTCTTTTGTCACTTGTCATATTGTTAAACCACCTTTTTGACACTTATTATTTTTATAAGCATTCTCATTTTATTTTCCCTCTAAAAAGGTATTAAAGTAATTTAAAAACTCAAATAATTTCTCTCTTTTCATAAAATCTAATTTGATCAATTGATATATTTTTCTCTCACATCTATATTTTTTAAAAATCAAACTATGTTTTTAAAAATAAATTTTATTAAGAAAATTTAAATTCATATATTTTCTAAAACATTGAACCTTTTGAAATAAAATATTTTAAATTAGTCCTTTTAAAATAATTATAAAAAATATAGAATTTTCTAAAAGTAGTTTTATTAAATGAACCAGAATAATTGGAAACTTGAGTTTTTAATAAACAAAATTTTTACAAACAATAAATTTTTATAATAAATCTTAAAACAAATATTTAAAAATCATATTTTATCTTCAAACATGATTTTGTAATTTATAAATTTTCATTACTAATTATTTATTAATTTATTTATTTAACTCGTGTAATACACGAAATATTAACATAATGATATATAAAAACAAAAGGATAAGACCGGTGACTATGATCTGTGTCACTAATAATACTCATAAAATAATATCCACCCACAAAATGAAAAAAAAGGACTAAGATCTGGGACTGGGTCAATAAACTTAACAATAAAATAATATCCACCCACAGCAGCACATCATCTACATCCTTTTTTACTCCTTTTTTCACATGTGACTTCTGCTTAAAATCACACCTGCCTTCCGCCGCGTATCACCACCGCAGTCTCCCATGGCTTCTCATCTTCATCTTCAACCTCTGATCATCCTCTTTCTCCTCACTATCAACCACCTACCACCTGCAAAAACAACCCGAATCAATCAAGGGTTTCTTCTCAGTCTCACCAAAGACCCCAAATCCCATCAATACACCACCCAATTGCTCGTCGGAACCCCTCAACTTCCGACCACACTCGTCGTCCATCTCTCCGGTCAATCGCTGTGGCTCAACTGTCCACCATCTTCATCCTCTCGAAGCTTCATCAACCACGGGTCGATCCAGTGCTCGACCGCGAGATCCGGAGATCGAACAAGATCTCCTCACAGTCCCACTGTTTGTGATGTTCATCAACAAAACCCCATCACCGGAGACGCCACTTTTGGAGATCTAGCGGAGGATGTACTCACCGTTGATGGTTTGGGGTCACCGGCGACGGTTGATCGGTTCTTGCTCTCGTGTTCGCCGGAGTCTTTCGTCAACGGCCTCGTCGCCGGAGCAAAAGGGGTGTTGGGTCTCGGAAGATCAAAACTCGCCTTTCATACACAGATGGTTAACAATTTCAACATCCCCAGAAAGTTCACCGTTTGTTTGTCGTCGTCGGAGGGATTCATAACTTCCGGCACCGGCGCCGGCATCAGAATCCCCAAATCTTTATCTTACACACCGTTGATTCCGACCCATGATGCAGAATCACAAGGGCATTATCACATAACCGTTAATTCAATCAAAATCAACGGCCGGAGATTGGCCGGAGTAGACCCAATCGGAGCTGTAGAAATCAGCTCCACCGTACCGTACACCGTCATGAAAAGCAGCCTTTACGGGATCTTCACAAAAGCTTATCTTGCAGCTGCTGGTGCGATGAACATGACGGTGGTGTCTCCGGTGGCGCCGTTCGGGTTGTGTTTCAGGTCTCCGGCGACGGTGCCGGAGATTGAGCTGGTGTTGCAGAGTGAATTGATAAAGTGGAAGATACTCCGGCGGAATTTGATGGTGGAAGTGGGTGATTCAGTGATGTGTTTAGGGTTTGTAGATGGGGGTTCGGGGATGAATGGTGGTTTGATTATAGGGGGTTATCAGTTGGAAGATCATGTGTTGGAGTTTGATTTGGGGAGTGGTATGATGGGGTTTAGTTCTTCTTTGGTGATGGAGGGTAGTAGTTGTTCTAACATTAGGGCATTGGGTTCAACACCAGTGGAGTCATTGTAACACTTGTTGGTGCAGCAAGGGTTTGTGATCATGGTTCATATTATTATAACCTAATATTGCAAGTTTTGACACTTATTATGGATGTGTAATTTTGGTTGGTTTGTGCCACTTTTGTACTTGGTGGTTTGCAAAGTGTAATGTGATGAAGCTTTGTGTCTTTATAGCCTAATTTGGTGTTTGTTATGGTTGACTGCTTGGTAAGTATATTGAGTCAGCGTTAGTTTGCTAATGGGCCAATGTTATCTAGTTTAGGTGAAGTTGTGAAGATGAAGAAAGAGGTCAAATGTGAAGATAATTACTAAGATTTCCTGTGCGACATTAAAAGTTATTTACTAAGATAATTACTAAGATTTCCTATGTAAATTCGTTGGCATAGATGATAGATGCACTAAAATACCTTAAGCATAGGAGGTATGAAAAAAACTCGCAAGTATTGCTTGCGAAAATCATACATGAAACCATGAAGCACAATTTCCCTCTTTTCACTAAACAAGGCTTTAGAAAAACAAGAAAACATATTTTAGGTTGGAAACCACGTTCCCTTATGTAACCCGATTTCCTACCATCAAAAATACCATACCAAACAATTAAATAATATACCAAAAAACATTTTTAACCCTCCTTCAAATTTCACGTCTTTCAAAACTATTCTTTTCAAGATCATAACTAATTCCATTCTTAGTTTTGAAACTCAACCTGAGTGTTATTCACAGGAATATCGGTTATCTTCGTATTATGACTTTTGAGTAGTTAATCTCAAGCCTTTTATTCTTCACCTTGCTTCCTCAAATGGCATTTTCTCAACTTCATAATACAACTCGCGCTACAAATATTATAAGTGCTACTATCAGTAGTAACTTCTTAAAAACCGAATGTAGCAATTTTCTTACAACTATCTTATCCTTACGATTAGAATCAAGACTTCTAAACTTGACTCTTCTGCTGCTCAACTTACTTGAATAATTCATGACTTCTTTCTATTTTATCTTTAAGTTCTTTAGCTTGGTCTTTAGGTTTTATCGATATGCTTTCTGAACTAGATCATTTTCTAGTTATTGAACGTTAGGCGAATCTTCTTTGCATTCAAGCATTGTGAAACTTGTAGCAAAATGTCTTTTGGTGGTGTTTGGAAAATCATCGCTTCCATTGTAAGAACTTTCTTGTCATCTATTATTGTTGTTACAAAGATCAATTGCCTCTTTAAGACCATAAGTCTTTGAAATTGTCTCCATTAAAATTACCGATGGGTTGTAGTTTGATTTAATCAAATTTAGAGACTGTATGGACACTTTTCCTTACTCACGGATTGGTATTATGACGTTGTTACTTGTGTTCTCTACTATGTTTTCTTGCTTACTCTTTTTTTCTTGCTTGCCCCCTTGCTGGTCTTTGTCTTGAACTTGTGAATCTTGCTCTTGATCTTACGAATCTTTTTATTTGACTTGATTTAATCTTGCTTCTTGTTGTTCTTGCTTATTACTAGTTTCATACTTATTGTGTTCTTACTTTCTTGCTGCATTTTCTTATATTTCTTTCTTCATAATGTCTTTTTTTTCTATCTCTCTTGTCGAGATCCTTTTCTTTGCTGTTTATTTTGATATTTTTCTACTTTATTCTTGCTTCCTTACACTAATTCAAAGACAGAAATCATCCATAGCTTCTTTTTGTTCTCAGCTTGAATGCATAATAATAATAATAACCAAGTAAAATGAGAAACAATAATAATAAGCCCATTGATCACTGCTGAAATATCCAAAGAAAATAATAATAATAACCAAGTAAAATGAGAAACAAATAAATACTGAAATGCATATACATATATATAAAATAAACTCTTGTCAAGGAATAAAAAAAGTGGAGGGAAAAGTCCCACGTCAAATTGACATGAACAAAAAAAAGGATAATTATAAGGGAAAATTACTAATAAACATTTGACGAGACACAATTACAAAACTAACCATTGATCAAAAATTTACAAAATTATCACACATTTTGACCCCTCGCCAGTGGTGAGGGAAACACATAAATCCTCGCCAACATCCCTCGCCCACGTGTACAACAATCTCGCCCACGTGGAAAATCAAAAAACAAAAAAAAAATAAAATAATAATAATAAAAGTCAATGAGGGGTGTGGCGAGGGATTGGACCATCCCCTCGCCAACTTAGCGATGACACGTTATACGATGCGAGGGTTAGTAAAGGAGGCGAGGGATGGGACGGTGAGGGGGAGGGGTCAGTGTACCGGGCGAGGGGTCAATGCTTCGGGGCGAGGGGCTCATTAATTGAGGCGAGGGATTTGACAACTCCCTCACCAAGTCAACGGTTTTGTTCACGGGCGAGGGTTTGACCCTCTCAGGCGAGGGATGTGGCCGGGTCCTCGCCATGTCGGCGAGGGACACATTTTTCAAGGCGAGATGTATATTTAAAGACCCGGTGGGTGGGGGACCATGTGGGGTGTCGATTTTTTTTAAATTTTCCCTCCTTTCTTAAAGTTTAGTGTTTTGCCACGTTAGCAAGGAACACGTTTTTCTCTCGTTTTTTTGTCGAATTATTGTGATGGAGAACGAGGTTAGTGTTTTTTTAGTTATGAGTGTTATTTTACTTTTCATTTCTTTTGTATATAATGTTGAAATTGTTTATTTATTTTGCAGGGTTTTTATACATCTAATAGTATTACTATTAGATGTAATGTTAAAGTTGCAAAACAAATTTATAATAAACTTAAAAACAATCCTGATCATCTTCTTATATTTAATAGCACATGTTTTGTAAATTGGTTATCATGTGAAAGTATTAATAATGATGCATCACTTATTCATTTAATATTACAAACGCAAGTTTCTACCGAAAATCCGGAGCAGCCCCAAAATCAGAATAATAGTCACTCGCCCAAAATCAGAATAATAGTCACTGTTGTGACCCGAAAAGCATTGAGAGATTGTTCATTGATTACTTGTAATTATTAATCATATCAATTATTATTAAGTTTATATCTAAAACAAAATGTGTTGATTAAGTGTTTTTTAAAGGATGATTATTTTAAAAAAGAGAATCCAGGAACGCATACTCCGAAGCAAACTTTTGAAGAAAATTTAGAAGATGTAAGTGTACCCGTATATTTGTATAATTTTTTGATATTTAAATGTAACTTATATAATTTTTTGTGTTTTAGTTTTAATACCAGTCAATTTGTAAATTCTCCCCTTCAAATGTTTGGATCTCCTTTATCTATTGGGCCTAGTATTGAGAACGTATTACCGTATTTATATTAATACGTAATAATTTTTATTATTATATTAAATAACACACATAATTATTATTTTGATTTAGATCGTATTGTCTCCTGTTTTTGGGACGCGTAGCAAAGAGAATGTATTATTTAATTAATTTGTCCTATTTTTTCAATATTATTTAATTTATTACTTGTTCTTATTATTTATTATTTTTGGTTTTTACTAACAGACAGTTCCGATTGCGTTAAGAAAACAGAAACGGAAAATAAAACCGTCGGCAACTGTTAGTTCATCGTTTTTTGTTTTTAAAAAAGAAAAAAATAAAAATAACGATCAAAATAATGTTTTAGAATTATTCACTAGTGGTGATCATTTCACTACTTCTCTTACCAGGGATAATGATCACATATCATTATTTTTGGGTGATTTACTTCAAATAGGAGATACAGACGGTTGGCTTGAAGCGGATGTAAGTATTCTTTTATTTTTCAGCATATTTATATTTATTAAGCATACTTAAATATATTTTTATTTTCCAGCATCTATGGGCTTAGGTGAACTTTTTATTACGGTATAGACCAATAAATGCACGATGGTGTATTTATCCTCCATGGTTTACAATATACTTATTTGAGATGAAAAAGTTATCTAGTTACACAAAGAGTTCTGAACCATTGTATCCACCTATTCGGGATGTTGATGAGGTAATTATACATTTTGCTTTTTTATATTTTTATATAATGTTTTAACTGATTATTTGTTACAGCTATACATTCCAACGAACGTTGCGTCTCAACATTGGATTTTGTTAAAATAAATTTGTTAACATGGAGTGTTACAGTTTATAATAGGTAACACTATATTCCAATTATTAGTTTAATATTTATTAATTTAAATATCATATATGTATAACTTTAACTTTGATTTTTGACTGTATGGCGGGATCTTACAAAACAAAAATTAATACTATTATAAAACAAATAGACCGTGTGCTACCGGGATGGTTATACTATCATGGTTTTTTTCAAGATCGGAACATAACAATTTCTATACCCATAAGTTTTGAATGAAATACACCGCCTACGGTGCCATAACAATCCCCTCAATCAGGAGAATGCGGTGTTTGGGTGTTGCAGGATCGTTGAAGGGTTATAGTTACAACACAACAACACAAAGAGAAGATTAACTAAACTTTAATCAAACAGTAAACTGGATTAACCAATATAAGATACTAAGTACACAAGTAATGCAAGAGACAAAACACAAATAACACAAGTATTTGGTTTTCAAGAATGCAGTATATTGCATTCTCTATGTTCTATTACAAGTGTTACAAAATCATATTAGAAAGATACAAGAACATGAGATACTTATACTACATCCTACAGTCGGCTATACTTTGAAAGCCAGCTGGATACAATTGACTAGACACAAACAAAATCAATTATAGAGTCAAAAGGCAGATTGCCTTTTGACTTGTGACTATGACATGCCATCCATAGTGGATAGAGACATGGGTCCAAGTCTCCTTCCGAAGAATTCATACAGCTTAATCTTCTCCTTGATTACCCTGATATGCTCATCCATAGTGGATAGAGACATGGGTCTAAGTCTCCCTAGAGTGGAGCCTGACTTTGAGTGGAGTGTAAGTCAGTGAGCTCTCTACTCTTAATCTTCTGCTCGATTACCCTGATATGCTCATCCATAGTGGATAGAGACATGGGTCCAAGTCTCCATCCGAAGAATCCATACAGCTAAAAAAGCTCATCATCCTCTGCCTATCAGCAGACTTCTTCATGCTCTTTTGGATGATGGCTCTTGATTTTGCAGCTTCTTCCCTTAGCTTCTTCTTTGTTGTCTTTCTTTTCTTAACTGACTCAAGCTCAAGCTGTTTTAAGTAATCAAACTCAATATAGCCATAACGCAAGGGAAGAAATGCATCTGCCTGATAGAGGCCTGTGGCACTCAGGTAGTTAAGCATCTTGATTCTGTCTTCTTCTTTATCTACCTGAGGTTCTTGTTGAACCACATCCTCTTGTTCAGGACTTTCTTGAACTGGGGAGAGGGTAGGCATACCTTTGTACACTCTTTTTCTTTTTCTCTCTTCTTTGACTTGTACTAGGAGTTCTGCATCTTCTGCCTCCTTCTTCTCTCTTGACCTTTCCAGGTCAACCAATTCATTCAACTCATCCAAGGGAAGAGAAATAACATTATCTATGTCATAGTTCCTACTCTGCAGATAGTTAATCTTGACTGCCCTTAACTCATCATTCTGAGTATCTGGTCCGGGGGCAGCCCTGATTGCAGACTCCATGAGTCTTGAAGACTCAGCAGAGGAACTTTCTCCCCTCAGCCTCCTTTTCCTCTCTCTCTCTCTCCTCCTCCTCAATCTCCTCAGATGTCACACATGACACAATTCATCTTTTTCTTCACACGAGCCTTTTCTTTGGAATAGGACTGTCTTTCGTCACATCCCTTCTCCACCTTCATCTTTTCAGATGATGAGACAATCCTCTTGGGCTGAGGACTGTGCTTGGAGTTTGATGGTCCAGGTTGTGCAGCAGTGGTACACAGCAGATCAGTCTTTTTCTTGCTGCTAAGATGAGTTGAACAAGAACCAGAACTCTTAGCAGAAGAGTTTTGGTTGATGTCTTCAGTCCCTACCACTTTAAACCTTGCAGAGATAAAAACTTGTTTATGCTTAGAGTCGAAAGTAGTCTTGATCTCTTGAGCCTTCCTTGCTTTTCTTTTGCTCTTTCTGATCAAGTTCTTTCTCATGGACTTGGTCATCATAGTCTTCACTTTCTCCTCAGAAGGATAGTGGCCCTTCTTGGAATCCTCCTCTAAACTCTTTTCAGAGGGATTCTTCACTATCTCTTCTTCATCCTCTTCACTCATAGGATCTATGAGAGGAAGCTCATCTTCACAAGTTCCACACCTAGGAGATCTTACTAACAAGATTGTGTGTGGGGGAGCTATCTCATTGGATCCCAGTCCCTGCCTATTTTGATAGCACACTTTGTTGTGCAGGGATGAGGATATCATGTTCTTGAAGGTCTCTTCTTCAAGAACACTCTTTTTTGCCCTGGCTTTGCTGATCATAAGCTCTGCCTGAAACTCAGTTAACTTGGTTATGAGATCTTTGATTTGAGTCCTAAAATATGTGTGTTCGTGTTTTAGAACTGAAATGGTTTTCTCTAAGTCCTCTATTTTCAGCTTATAATTATTTTCAGATTTTCTAAAATCAGATTTTAAAATGTTTAAGGACTCAAGGTCAAATCTCAGTTCCAAGTTGTAGGACCTGTACCTGTTAACTTTAGCAATGCATTCAGGAGTACAGAGATGTTTTAATACCTTGGCTTCATCATGATCAGCCATTAGTGCTTGGTTTGGAGAAGCATCTTCCACCTGAAAGCTCCAGTCAAAGCCTCCTTCCTCAACAGCAACAACAACTTGCTGCTTTGACTTCTCATTCTGGAGAGCTTTGTTAGTGTAGTTTGGTCTGGATTGTGTTTGGCCATCATTTGTTCTAGGTGCCTTACACTCTCTGGCAAAGTGGCCCATCAAGTTATAGTTGTAACACTTGACTTTGCCTTTGTCCAGTCCAAACTTTCCACTGGTTGCATTGCTTGGAAACTTCCTTCCAGTCCTCTTATAGAACTTCTTGGCTCTGTGAGTGAGAAGAGCCATCTGCTGGACTATCTCCATATATTCCAGATCATCTGGATGGATATAGTCCAGGTCTTCAAGAGTGAAAAGAGAGTTGCCATAGCTTTCATCAGAAGACACAAAAGCTTGAGAAGAGCTTGTCTCTTGGAATGGGCTTCCTTGAGTGTAGTTCTCCCTTGGTGTCTCTGGAAAGGTGATGAAAGGACCCTTTGGTGAGTTGTCAGGGTAGTATAAGAGATGATGTTTGGGTTCTATGCTATCCCTTTCAATCACATGTAGGGCTGAACCCATCTGATTGTTGGAGTTGCTAGATGAACCTTGCATGTTCATCTCCATCTAGTAGCCACTGAGAATCCCATATAACTCTGTCAAAGTAAGAGTTTTGAGATTTAAAGTTCTCTTGATCACCACACAGTAGTGTGTCCATTTCCTAGGAAGTGAGGACATAAACTTCTTTACAATGTCTCTGTTTACAAGAGAAACTCCTCCATCCACTAGGGTATCCACAATCTCAACATACCTGAAATACTGCTGAGTCATGGTTTCACCTGTTTTGAAGGTGAAGTTTTCAAACTACTACTTTAGGAGATCCTTCTTGTTCTTCTTGGCTTCAGAAGAACCCTCATACATCAGTTTTAGTGCATCCCACAGCTGCTTGGCTATTTTGCACTTCTTGAAACCTCTGTATACAGAGTTTGGAAGGGCAGTTTGAAGAGCTGTCATGGCTTTTCTGTCTATCTCTACTCTCTTCCTATCTTCATCAGAGTAGTTAGCCACATCTTTAGGAATCATACCAGCACTAGTAGCAGAAGGGGTGCTGGGTATGAAAGGTCCATTCTCAATAGACTCTCACATTCTTGAATCAAGAGACCTGATGAAACCTTCCATTCTTAAACACTAGGTATCAAACTCATCAAGAGTGATCAGTGGGGACTTGTTCATGGTTCTAGTTTCCATATCAGTCTTGGAAATGGCTGCCATTTGAAAAGTGTAGTATTTGTGTGTGTGAGGGATCTTAAGATGGTGAGATCTTATATCAAGAGCCTGAAATGCTCTGATACCAAATGCAGGATCGTTGAAGGGTTATAGTTACAATACAACAACACAAAGAGGAGCTTAACTAAACTTTAATCAAATAGTGAACTGGATTAACCAAGATAAGATACTAAGTACACAAGTAATGCAAGAGACAGAACACAAGTATTTGGTTTTCAAGAATGCAGTATATTGCCTTCTCTATGTTCTATTACAAGTGTTACAAAAGCATATTAGAAAGATACAAGAACATGAGATACTTATACTACATCCTACAGTCGGCTATACTTTGAAAGCCAGCTGGATACAATTGACTAGACATAAACAAAATCAATTGTAGAGTCAAAAGGCAGATTGCCTTTTGACTTGTGACTATGACATGCCATAGCTCACATCCTTATCTATTACAAAAAGGATAAAGTACATAAAGTAGAAAGTTACAGACTCAAGACCTCAATGTACAGTTACCAAAAGCATGGACCTTTTTACCAACCCATGTAAGTTGGTGACTTGCAGAGGTGCAGCGGAAAGGTGTCCAGCTTTATGGAACAATATATCAGATAAAGCATGTTACTAAAAGTCTTCGAAAGAAATCTGTCTTCATGAGTTGAAGCTTCGGAAGACTTTGTCTCTGAGGCTTCGGAAGACTTCATGTTTGGCTTCGGAAGATATTGGTCTTGGCTTCAAAAGATTTCACACTTAGAGTATTTTCTGTTTCATGTGTGAAACTTCCTAAGCTTCTTCTTTAATGCACTTGTGCAGCATGCAGGAAAGACTTAAGATGTTTAGGTTGCATCAGCCTCTTCATTAATCTCTACAGGTGTGTATTATGCTACAACGTTTAATTAACGGAGAAGAATTATATCCGGTTAAAGACGTACGCGTGACTGCTCAAAACTTTCGAGAGAAATTAGCAAATTTATTGTATCAAAATTTAGCTAATAGATATAAAGACAAATTAATTGTATATATTTTGTATTGTATATAAATTGTATATAATTACCATTACTGAAAAGTAAAATTAAAAAATTATTGGTGTACTTTTTCTTCTATAAATATAACACCAACACTATCACACCAACATATTTTCATCTCATTTTTCACATACACACACCAACACATTATCTCTGAACAACATTATGTTTTTTTCTTGGGAAATTCCTTCTTCTAAACCTCCTTATGTTGTTAAATTATAATTTTTTTACCTACATCACAAAAATCAAAAAATTACGCGACATTGTTCTTGTTTTCTTTACTTACATTACAAAAATCATATAAGAAAACAAAAACAAATGTCGATAATTATTTATTTAACTATAAACGGATTTCAATTCGTTTTAATATATCGTTTATATACTACCCTCTTTAAACAAACAACATTACCAAACTAGTAATGTCGTCTAGTTATACTAATTAAAAATAACTTATATTTTCCATGGCTTGTAGTTTAATTATTATAATTAACTAATGTTTTCCATATCGTGAAAACAAGTTTGGTTACAGGTGTTACCGGGATCAATTTTATTGCAAATGATGAAATATCAAGTGTTCGTGTAAAAATGATCATACGAAGAAGATATTGTAAACATATTGTATTATTAAATTTGAAATAGATATTTATGTTATAATTATCTATTTTTATATATGAAATAATAATTGTTGTATGACATTTTGATATAATAATAAAATATTTTATAAAATAGGACATTACATTTTATGCATTGCGTATAATTCATCAGCCATAAAACGTCTGTATCTAAGACAAACAACTTGCAGATTTACTTCTTCCTACACCAATGATCTGTTTTGAACCAACCTATGTAGTTTCCTCAGATATTTCTAATTCAAGAACTTCTTCTTTTCCGATAAATCAAAGTACGATATACGTTATAAAAACCATATAAAATAAGACTCAGTTTCAACAACAATTCGATATATGTCACGATGAATGCACGATAAATCAAAACAAGTATTTTCATGACATTCATATGGAAAAAATATTTTTAGTTGTAGTGTGTCCATAGCAATCTGAAAAATGATACCAATTTTCATTGTTATCATGTATTGGTATGTATACCTGCGAGAATAATATAAAGTTAATTTTTATTTTTAATTTAAATTAATCTTTTTTTAATTATGTAAAAATAAATATAATAATTACCGTATCAACCTCCCACAATGAAGGATATAACTCATTCATGCCATTGCCGTATTCATTTGCATTAGGCTCCCCTTGAAATATTAGTTCGACAAACTCATACGGAAGAATGGTCCAACGATTCGGGCCTGGTATCTCACCAGTTCTTTGAATTTCATTAATCCGCCAAGTTAAAAATATGTTTTTCCAAGCACGAACATGCTGTAAAAAAATAAGTATTATTATTCTATGGACTTAAATAACATAATGTGAAAATTATATATAAAACTTACAATAGTATGTATACAACCATTGCCACAATAACCTATAAGGCTATCCCAAAATTCTCTATCAAGTATCGTAAGATCCATACAAGATATCCTACAGAAAGATATATCTCCACTGTAGAAAAACCGGATAACATTCGGAGACCAGTTAGAATTATCAAAATGATGATTCTCTGCAGGAGTTGAATTGAAATCAATATAAACTGCTGGATTAGAACTTGACCCATTTCTTTGTCTTTCTCTTATTCGATTTCCCCTGCTTCTTCCGTTAGATGTCATATTAAGTTATGAAAAAATTAGAACTTACAATACCATCTTATATAGTAGGTTCAAAGAATATTATGTCATATCAAAGAAAAAAATTATAATATTTAAAAAAAACGATTTTATTATATTTTAATAATTTCAAAAACATATTTTCTTTATTTATTATTCCTCTATATATAGATACCTCATTTACACTTCATTCACCATCAAAATCACCTTCATTTATTTTTTCATACATTTATGGATGAACATCATCAATACTATTCTCAACCTGCTCCTAAATCGTCAACTTGGATAATGAGTAAATGGAGACGTCCAAAGAATCAATCCGAATCTTCAACTTCGGATGTTTAAAACCCCGGTGTACAAACCAATCGACCTACTGTACCTAGATGAGCCATTCCAGATGATGAATCTGAAAAATGGTCAAAAGATGTCATGGAATTTTATAATAAGGGGGATGCCCCTTTTTGTTACTCCGCTATATTTTTAACGCATATAAAACTTGACAAGAATTTTTGGGGTATTTTATTAGGTTACAGACGTAACAATTATTTCAGCGCAGTGGTAAATTTTTCTACACATTATTAATATATTTTTATGTAATGTATTAATAAATGTATTTTTATTCAACATGTTGAAGGTTGGATTTTAAGAATGATGAATTAGAGACACACAGAGCTATACAAAGATGGAATGTCAAATATGCGTTGGACCATACTACCTCCACAATTTTTTGACTTCTAACTGATTCGTGTAGCATGCATGCTGTTTCATTTGCTGATAGAAAGTTCAACCCGTATCCATCTATTTTAGATGTTGATTATGTATACTTTCTTTTTTGTGTTCAGAGTGAAGAATGGGTGCTTGTTCGTCTGAATTTGCGTACCATAAAAATAGAGATTTTTTATGGTGAAGAAATAGGTGATGATAAATTTGGTCGATTGATTCATCCGACGTTAATGAAATTGTCTGTGTATTTTAGCGCTTTATTAGTAAATCTTCATTTCTGGAAAAAGACTTGTCAGCCAGAAAAACCATTTGGGATTGAAGTAAATAAAGATTATGTTACATCGCCCCAAGCCTTGAGGGGTAATGAAGGAGTGTACGTTTGTATGTTGATGGAACATTTAGTTACAGGAAAACATATAGATTGTGGTAAGAATTTTAAAGAGACCTGTAAGTTATATCGACATTTAATGACAGATCAGTTGTATTTCTGGCGTAGCTTACCGCGTCCACGTTAAAATATCTTTTATTAGTTTTTATAATTTTCTTATTTCGTGTGTTTGTCATTGTAATATAAAGTTATTCTAAGCTATTGAATGCATTTTTAGTTTTTAAGTTGTGATGTTTATAGCAGTATTTTATTTATTTTTTTCATTTTAATAATAATGTTAGAGAGATATAAATGTATAAATTATTTCCTATAAACACATAACATATCTATTTTTTCCTGTCAACACGTAGCATGTCTTCATTATTTTTTGTTAACACGTAGCATGTCTTCATTATTTTTCGTCAACACGTAGGATGTCTTTATTATTTCCCGTAGCATGTCTTCATTATTTTTTGTTAACACGTAGCATGTCTTCATTATTTTTCGTCAACACGTAGGATGTCTTCATTATTTCCCGTCAACACATAATATATCTTCTAGTAATAGTGAGCAGGCAACCCGTAATCAGAGCTAGCCGACTTCATTGGCCCAGGTAAGATGTAAGTTGTAGAACACATCTTAACCACTTGAATGTGAAAGCTCCTACTGTCGGTTATAATACTTCTCATCACGTGATCAGTATTATGTAGATAAAATTTTTTTGAACAAGACAGTAGAATGCTTTTGATCAGTATTATGTAGATAAGTTAGTATTGGTGTTACAATGTGTATATTTGGTTTTGGAGGAGGATGTATGTGAAAAATGAATAACATTTTTTTGTTGGTGAGATGAAGAGATTTTCTTGGTGAGATGGAAGGATTTTCTATTTGTTAAATGGTAGGATGAATGAAAAATTGGTTGTTGTTGAATGAAGATAAATAAAGATATGATGGATTTTTGTTGGTGAAATAAATGAAGTTCAAGTTTTTCCAATGAATACTTGGTTCTATTTATAGGGAGGGAGAATGAAATAATAATTAAAATATAAAAATTTCATTTTAATAATATTACAAACATTAAACGTTAATACAAAATATTTAAATAAAAAACAATATCATTTCATCATTAAGGTTCGTTCAAATCAAAATCTCATATTGTGATGGATGGCTAGTTGCGTCAAAAACTTATTCACGAAAATTTTCAGGGTTTACATATGTTGTGGGTTGATATGGATTACTGCTTCCACCTGCCCTTGATTTTGATTTTGAAACCTGTGATGGCAATGGGGCTCTGCATTGGTCGCGGTTATGACCTGTGTACGACATCTACTACATACAACCTCTTTTACTACCTCACCACGTGACAGTATGCGTTTATTTTCTCGCGGTCTGCCAGCTTGTCTTTTATTCATCAGCGGTGGCTGCACAGGCACGAAATCAGAAGGTATCTCCCACTCAGATTGTGCTGGTAAAGGATTTATTGACTCCTCATATGTAGCCTTATATATATCTTTACTAAACCAGTTTAAAGCCCCGTGACTACAATATGTTATATTTAAAAACCTTGAAACAGCAATCGCATGACCACAAGATAAACCAGAGAGTTCCCATTGTCTACAACTACATGTTCTGCTCCACAAATCAACCAAACCTTTTTTGCCTCCGTCTGCAACCTCAAATGTGTGATCATCGATTCCGGTCACAGTCCATGTTGCACTTTTTGAAATTCTTCTTGTTATTTTATTTTCTGCCCATTTTGTAAGACTATATGGCAAATCACCTACAAAAATTAATATGTTAGTATTTTTAATAAATAACATAAAATATTATATTGATGTCTTATATAAAAATAAAACCTGCAATCTGTCTATGATTAAAATACCATTTTTTGTATATTTTCTCGAAAAAATTCAACGAGCCCAATAATTGATAGTTTTTTAGTATGTCGTGACAACGCATTGATAGACTCAGCGCTATTAGAAGTCATAATATTATAACGACTTCCTGAATAGTGTGCTCTTCCCATTTTTCAAAACTGACATTGACTAAAGTATTTTGAACGCGTGGAAGTACAACGGTGAGTCTATAAAATCGTTCTTCAAAATCAGAAACTCTATAAGCTTTACAGGTCTGCCACCACAATGACTCGTAATTTTTTCCTTTCATCGACTTTAACCGCAGATTCACCATCAAATGACGACAACATAACCCATGATATGCATGTGGAAGGACAATCCTGATTGCCATATCAATTGAGGCAGCTCTATCAGATATAATTGCCAAATTTGGATTATCACCAATACATTCTTTTAGTTTTGATAAAAACCATATCCATGACTCCCCGCTCTCTGTTTTACCAACACCGTATGCAACTGGTAAAATCTGATTGTTTCCATCCATACCTACTGTAAAAAACATGGTGCCAAAAAAATTTCCCTTTAATGTGGCCCATCGATCACAATTAAAGGCCCTAAAAATTGCACAAAACTTCGAATCTAATTAGAAAATAATGTTAGTATTATTAAAATATTATTAAAAACTATACTCAAAATATTAACTTACCGTTGCACCAATCGCCACAAATAACATTTCAAAACGTCACATTTCATCTACAGCAATTTCAGTGACCGTACCCGAGTTTGCATTCTTCAAGTTGTAGCAGTACATAGGAAGATGCGAAAACGATTCTTCTGAAGATCATTTTAAAAGTTCGAGCGCATAAGCTTTCCCACGCCAAGCTTGAGCGTACGATATGCTAACTTTAAATCTCTCTTTAATATCATTCATAATTTCTTTACCCCGGTAATTCGACTACTATCTTTTAATTGGTCCTTAATGATATGACCCAATACCTTTTTGTTTGCTTGAAGAATATTGGGATAAGTTTTTGTTCTTGAACAAGTATGTACTGAATTAAAATATCTAACTTGAAAAATACTTGTACTTTTAAAACAATACACACGGATACACCAATCGCAATCATCGTTATGACATGACGCCTCGAATCTACTTTTTGATGATTTAACCACTTTATACTCAAAACATTCAGTAAGATACATCATACCCAATTTGAGTTGTAATTCTTCTTTGTTGTTGAAACAATCACCTTCAGATATAGTAGACAACCCATAGTTGGTATTTTTGAGTGAATTATTTGTAGGATCCGCTAATGATTCCGATTGTGAAAAATATATATCTTCATGAATTTTATACTCGAAATGATAGGAAGACGGATCCTCTTTTTCACAAAATTTATTATTATTTTTGGTTTTCATAATCACATTCTTGTTTAACATCACTATAACTCTCGTTATCCACAGGAATATCATTTAAATCATAAATAAACTTTTCAGTTTCGTTTGTAAAATTCAATTTTTTTTCCTGGACAGCAGAGCTACTACCAACATATCACATTCTTCACTGAGGAATAACATAAAAATTTCGTTTTGACCATTCATAAAATATAATAAATCTTTATCATCAGAAATATCGATAAAATGAGTATACGAAGACATTTTATACGATAATCTATATAACTTTGAATTTTCAGTTCTGAAGAAATCATATATTTTAATTCATCAAACGTTATATTACTAGATAAACTAAGAACATGTCTAACACATTTACCTTTTAATGGTAGATATTCTTCGACACCGTTTAGAAAATGCCATTTACCACCATTGCATAGTATGATATTAACTGACATTTTTATAAGTTTCAAATAATTTTAAGAAGAAGGTTTTTTTGAAAGAATGTAAGATTTATTAAGAGTTAATATGGTTATTTATAGCGGAAAATAAAATTATATTAATTTTTTAGTATTAAAAAAACATTAAATATTAAAATAATAATAAATATAAAAATATCTCGGATTTTTGATTTTTTTTAAATTGGGCGAGGAGTGGAATTTTCGTAAATTTGGGCGAGGGAAACTTATAATCCCTCGCCTAGTCAGCGAGGGACTGGTCGCACGTTAGACTTTTTGGGCGAGGGATGACACGTGGGAGAGGGATTATGTGTTTTCCTCGCCAAGTCAGCGAGGGATTTCACTATTCCCTCGCCATGTCAGCGAGGGATGCCACGTGGCAGCCAACGATTGTTTTTTTTAATTTAATTTTTGACTGGTTATTTTTGTAATCTATTTTGGTTAATTGGCAAAATCTCGTAATTTTCCCCCTTAATCTATCTTATATAATAAAAGAAAGCCTTTTTGATTAGATGTCATCTTCACACAAATCCTTTCTCATAATTTTACACGTGTCATTACTCCCTCCATTTTTATTCCACATGGCAGCTTTTTAGTATGTCATTTCCACGTGTCTATTGCTAATGACTACTGGTACGTTCCAAAAAAAGACACGCGGACCTACAATTAAGACCCGGTTTTTTGTTCGGGTCTTCACAAAAAGCATGTAACCCTAATTTATTTCATCACACTCTTTGCAACCAACGGCTGTGACATTCGACGGCAACTCCGATCCACCAATCGATTGTTCTATAATCTATGTTTTCATCTGTGAGATTCAGATCGATGATTAACTAGATGGTGATAGCACAATCGGTTGTTTTTCAGGTTTGATTTTGTTTATATTGATCTTACTGCAGCATCTTCTTTCTCATGGATTTGTTTGTGAGACTCTTCCTTTTTTGAGTTTTAAAAAGTCCGATTAAAAGGGCTTGAGTTGGTGTTTATGTGTTCGTGGTTTGCTAATGAATCAATCAACGATTCATTGTGTATTGCTTGGGCATTCAAATTAAGAAGAAGATTGCCGGCGAATCCAAGTCCGCTCCCACCACCATCACCTTCGTAAATCTCTAGCAAAATTCAGCTGCTCTATTTTTTTGATCTTTTGATTTCAATCATTTCTCTTAGAGATAATAATAAGGACCGGATCTACCATATACATCGATTGGTAAAGGCTTTAAACCCCAAACCGGAAGGGCCTCAAAATTTAGAACAACTCATGACCCGTATTTGATATTGGTTGTTCCTCGATCACACATATACAAGCATAAATATAACAGCATATTACAACACTTCTAATTCTGGTTTATTTTACATCACCTTATGAGTGTGGGTAGATATAACTAAGCTTTCTTCTTTGGAATTTTGTTGATTTGGATGGGAATTTGTGTTCTATTGCAGCTTTATCATGGTGAGAAATAAGGCCCATGAGGACTCGACTAAATTTCTTATCACTAGCACCACGTGTTGTAGAAACGAAAGTAATATCAGGAAGTAATATAGGCAATCGAACATTCATTCCAAGAACTTTTTTAACACCATCAGACAAGAAGATTTCATTTAAGTTAAAACGGAGATACTTTTCTATTTCTATATGCTTTGCTATGACAATAAATAAAAATCAAGGGTAATCATTATCTAGAATTGGTTTGTATCCAAGGCAATCAGGCAACCAGTCTTTTAGTCTTTTCACATGGTCAGCTTTACGTCGTTTTGTCTAGAGAAAAAAATAAAGATGAAGTCAAACTTGTAATTGTTGATAAAAACGATATTCTTACTAATAAGACAGTCAATGTTGTATATAAAGAAGTTTCAGAGATCTGTAATTTGTATTTATAACTATAAATTTATTATTATCAACATGTATTATAATTGAAACTGTATAAAATATAATATGTATATGTTTATTATAGATGTTTATTAATTTTAAAATTTGTTTGACTTGTATCCACACGGGTTTATAATCTAGTTATAATCTATATTAATACTATTGGTTAACCAAGGGTCATTTGAGTATTTTAAGTCCAAGTGTTAAGTGTTGGATTCTCTTTGCTATCCACGTGGAGATAGAGTGAGAAGAGAGATATAAAGAACAAAAGAAGAGAGAGGCCGAGTAGTGGAGGCGGTGGTGGATGTGAAGATGATGTTCGCAGCTTGGAGACGATCGTGATGATGAGGAGTGGGGACGATACTGTGGAGTTTCATTATTAGGGTTTTGTTTCAACTTCAATTGCAACCATAGGTATGATCAAAATGGTAGTTTAAGTTGCAATTGTGAAAGAGTTTCATTATTACTACGATAATTTCATGACCTCCTCAGGTATTTTAAGATGAATCGAACAAGATGAAAACGTTTAACTATTAAACACTTTGTCGATACATCAGCTTAAAGATATAGGTGTTTAAACTTGCAGGAGAAATTAATTCTTGAAGAGAAGAGGTTATAGTGAAAAAAACGTTATACTAATTGATTTTATCTAACGTGGTGATGGTGATAAATGTAGGAGTTTAACGCTTGTAGATGTGGAAAGAATGAGCAGCAAGGAATCAAGGTATGAACATCATCTTCATTTCATTTACTAACAATCTTGAAGAATTTGAAGTTTGACTTTTCAGTTGTCTTTTTAGTTATGGTTCTGTAAATGTTGAATTTCTATATTATGTTTCTGTTTTGTCGTTTATTGATTATTATGGTGAAGAGAAAATAGGGTGCAATGTGAACATTGGTTTTGGCTGCTCTTGTTATCCTATCCGATCCTCTGTATGTTGATAATGCTACAACTAAAGCGCAATGTTTCAATAAAGGTTGTAGTTTTTGTGAGTATTTACTGCGTTATGAATCTTAATTAGTGCAAATTGATGTGTTTTGTCGTGCTATTTAGGTGTATTGATCAATTTAAGGTATCTTTATGTTGAATACGAGAAAGTGGCACTGATGAGTAGTGGCAGGTAAATTTTGGTTGTGGTGCTTTATTGATTTTGAATTCTGACTTATTTTAGAGGCATATTTGCATTGATGTTAGATCATTGAACTTAGCAGGTGTTGGAAATTTCATTTGAGTTTGGTCAATATGACCCTTTTGAGGGATATAATATGTTAGAATTCTAAATCATAGAACACAAGGATGAATGAGGGTGCCTCCAAGAAGTTTGATGCCTCTTTAATCGAGCTCTTTTACTAAATTTCATAACAATAAGAAGGGCTAGAGCAGGGTCAGAAAATATGCTGGTGAATATGATGTATGCATTTTATACTTTTACTTAATAATTTATTAATCCAGATTGAACTTGGGCTTTCTTACCATTATCATCGTCATCAAAAGCGTTAATTTTTGTGGTATTTTAGTTGAAGGTTTTACATCATTCTTGATACTTTAGATGAGGAATTACAAATTTTAGACCTTGTATTTATTTTGATAACAATCCCTCATACCCTATTTTGAGAAATACCAACAATGGTTCATTTAAAATTTAGATTGAAGTTTACGGGATGGTTTTGGACTGTCTGATTTAGTTTCAATATATAATTTATGTGTATAATTTGTATTTGTTCTATATATGAAGATATGTGATAAGTTATTAGCTGTGTTACTTTTATTTGGAATAGGTTATTGCATGCACACAAGGACATCCACATGGACATGACGAGTATACATAAAATTCATTAGCTGCAATCTTTAAAGTGTGTTTAAATGTTCATTTTTTGAGAGATTAGTGTGATTACAACCATATGTTTATATGATGCATATATTTAGTTAGGAAGTTGCGGTTTCAAGTTGCTCCATGAAATCTTAATCCACATTTGAGAAGACAGTTTTGTGATCTTCATTTCTATTGATTTTCCTTGATGAATAGTAGAAGTAGCAACAGTCTCTCTGAGCAATTACTCATCAACGATACTGACTCTTTTGTGAGTTTAACCAACATCAATAAAATGGTTGCCTTAGTAGATTTCAAACAAATCAGAAACATGTTAATGCAGTTAGTGTCTGCAGATGATTAGATTTCACAAATTGTATGTAAGTTAGGAAGACAACGCTAATCTAGGTTTATTACATAAAGTTCATGATTTATAATATGCAGGACTCTTTTATCCTCGAACTTTTGTTTGTAGGGTAATGACAGTGCACTGAATAAAAAGACTAAATTTTGATAAAGATCTATTACATTACTAAATGCTACAAAAAGTATATAAAACCTACTTATCTATTGCTATATTCCAAGTCTTTTCCCAATTTACAATATAATACGTCATTGCCCTATTGTCTATTGTTATAATTAAAGACTAATTGTCTATCGAGTGTCATTGATGTATGTATGTATGTATGTATGTATGTATGTATGTATGTATGTATATATATATCTATATATATGCAACTGATAGATTTTCTTTTTTAAATAAAAGCATTCAAGATTTTATTTATGTCGGATCTTGAAATAATTTTGTTTTTTGCAGTTATTTGAGAAACAGATAACAGAGGGGCCAACTTGCAAATAGAAAAGAGCTATCTGAAAAGTCTATATTATATTGTGGTAAGGTTTAACAGGTGAAATTATGCTATATTGTTTATGAATTTCAAGTGTGCATTTGGATATATATGAGTTGATCAACATTACTGATATATTTTTATCAGGGAAGAACGCCGTGCAACATTCATCAAACATTTGTTTGATTATTTACAAGATTACAAAATACTATATGTTTTAGTTTTCTATTATTATATTTTTCACTCCTATTTTATAAAGAAATAGTTTTATGGTGTATGCAGTTATGTTACTCTTGGATTCATTATATTTGGTTCATTTATATTATCATGACTTTGTATTTAGCTGGGCAACTAGACTCAACCTATCTTCGTACAACCGTGACGTCATCCATATGTGTTGATATCACTTTCATGGTGTTACTAGAGAACCCTCGCGGCAACGCGCGAGTTCAAATCCTAGTTTATTTTAAACTTGTGCTACTTTCTTATTCTATTTTCCTATGTAGAGGAAAGAAAGATACCATTTTTTTCTCATCCATAATCACTTCTATCTCAATATATGTACATGGTCTGACACTTTGAATATAATGCAAGTTTAGTCCTTACATATTTACAAAATAGAAAACTTAATCCAAACATTTGTGAGATGGTTACAAGTTTAGTTCCCACCGCTATTAATGACTATTAGTTTTTAACAACTTGAGGACTAAACTTGTGATCTTGCCGCCTCCACCTCCATAGCCGACCTCCGTCCATTGCCTATTATTCTTCCAACGCCATTCCCGACTATTGCTTACTAAAACACACACACATACCCTCACCTTTCTCTTTCTTCTCTAACACCCATAAATCCGTATGCTTTGATTTTCACTCTCGTGGAATATACATACATATAAACTATCATTACCCTTTTTAACCGATATGATTACAAGAAACGTCTGAAGTTACCAAAATTTATACGCGGGATATTCAAAAGGGCCTGTTGAACATTCATCATCATACGAGGAACGGGGAAATTTCTAATTGAATCAACTAAAGAAATTAGTATAAAATGCTTTCTTCGCCTTTGATTTGATTGAAATATTCATTTGACAAAGAAATATAATTGTTAATTAAATATTATTATTAATTCTGGGGAGGCCTAAGTTACTTATGGTTATGTATTAGGAGGAAGGTGGATGCTTAAGAGTACACATCTTAAATTTTTACAGAGATGTAAACTTGACCATTTGGTCAACTCTCGATCCCTATATTCAGGAGACAATTATGGTGGTGGGGTTTAAGGCTTTGAGGGTTTATGTTTCTTAAACAATTGGTTTGATAATTAATCGAGATTTGGTAATCAGTATTAATTTTGTGAAATTTGTGTTTATATCCAAAAATGATGCAATAATTATGGGGTTCACCATCATCTAACCAAATAGATGGTGCAATTATCATCTAACAAGCTATAATCACATTATGGTCGTCGACTAAAACGCCCATATGGTTTTATTTAATATATATAATTTTTAATTTTAGGTAAAATTACATAAATGGTATTTCTAGCTTGATCATATTGTAAATTTAATCATAATTCGTTAAAAACTATTAGAAACTAATAGCGATGACTAAACTTGCAACAAACTTATAACGTTTGGATTAAATTTGTAATTTTTAAAATTTAGGGATTAAAATTTTAATACAGTCAAACCACAGGGACCATTTCTATAATTATCGTTAAAATAAATTATTTTCCATAAATGATGAAGCTCTCTTGAATAGCAACGACCCGATCTTTAAGAAGACCATCGACAACCATTGTAATCAACTAAAGTTTTTGACAAGACCATTTATAACAACCATTTTAAACTACTAAAGTTATAAAAACATTTAACCATATTTCTCTTATTATGATAGATTGAGACAAATAGAGAGGAAGGGGGAGAGTTAGTGAGAGAAGAGAGCACTCAACGGGGGAAAGAGGATTTGGTGACTCCTGGATCATTAAAACCATCCACTCACTAAAACACCTGGATCTTTATCCTGTTATAATCGTACACCGCTAACATTAGCAAAAGATGTTAGGAATAAACAACGAATGAGGCGATAACAATGATATGTGGTGAAGTGGCAACACATGACGACAACGATCTAGCAATGTAGGTGGCTGTTGGATGCCGGTGGTAGTGGTGATGGGGTGTTGAGATTAGGGTTTTGGAACCTTTGCAATCTAGGACATGGGTTCACTTTTATTAATAATAAATAAAATAATAATAACTTATTGATGAGAATACATAAATACAATACCATATACAATCCAAATGTAAGTAATAACATGATTAACATGAACTGAAATCAATTCAAACCATAATCTATAGAGAGAGCTTCTTCACTTGAATCTTGAAAGCGTATAGATTCTTCACAACTTTATCTTGATCTGCATAATCAACATGCTCTTCTAGACAAACGTGCTTATGTCCAAAGGTTCAACAACCGAAAAAGTATGTGCACTGCCGAAAATGTCCTCGCACCCAAAGTAGCATAGGATAAGAAGGTTTCTTAAAAGGATGAAAAAATAAGAAGAGGATGAATTTTATATTGAGTAATGTAGTTTTGTGAATTATAAAATTCTATAAAACTTAAATTGATCTCCACAAGGAACATATCTTTACAAATATATATTATTTTAGCAAACAACATTTTTAAATAATTTATACCAAAGATCTCATCATTAAAATTGAGTTAAATCTATAGTTAGTGATCATTAAGAAAGTCATACCAAAAGCCTCATCAATAACACAGATTGTACTTGGTGATCATTAACCTCACAAGTTGTTAGAAAATTAACTTCTGTATCTCCTTAGAGTCATTTGGAGTTATTAAAATCATTAAGTCACCATCTTTCAATATGAGACAAAAACCCATTATATACTCCACTACTTCAAGGTTTGTTTCATCACTTCATCATGTGAGACAAAATCAACAACTTTTGTAACTTAAGGAAGGCCCAAAAACTATCTCCAACAACAGATACAATAGCACTACCACTTTGTAAATGATAATAGGCATAGATACCAACATGAATTGAAGACATAAACTCCTTTAGTATATCACAAACTACAATACCTATTACAACTTTAGCAATAACCGAATCAAAATCGAATAAGCAACAGACACAAATGTGATAATTGAGGTCGCGCAAAGGGCGACTGGATACTCCTACTTGAATCATAATTATAATTTTGATGTCCAAGTTTTTATTTTCAATGGGTAAAAAAACATAACTTAAAATAAATAGGTCGAACGAGTCAAAAAGTCACTGAAAATGTTTTAGTGCATTAGACATTTTATGTCATTATATACACTCGTTTAGCAAGGTCGGTGTCACACCTCGACGATGGTGGAATCATCGAGCCGGACTAATGTGAAATGATTATTCATAGTTCATGGAATTAAATAAGTTGAAATAATATTAAAAGCCATTTTTCATTGAATAATACTAGACAATTAAGTCATTACAATACAACAAATATTTGAACAACAATATAAGATATTTATTTAACTAAGTTTAAGTCCTATATAAGCAAGAAGAATTTTTTCAAGTAGTAATCCTAAAACATGTTAAAAATAAAGGGTCAACTTTGAAAGTTGGTGAATTTCATGGGTTAAGCATACATATATGTATAAAAAGATTTACAAGTAGCATTCATGTCAATGGTTATGAATTATATAAGTTTATAGAACACATATAGCTACAATCAAACCTTAACCAAGATTAAGATTACAAGTTTATAACGATTAGCTAAGTGTACTTGGTTCCTATGATGAACACGTCATACATCATCAGGAGTTGGCAATACATGAGATTTAGCACCAAATAGGCTTGTCAGACCCATAGATCTATGACGTCGCTAAGCTAGCAATAGTTAATGATTGTCAACATATAATGTATCTCATATATCACTCATAATAATACAAATAACCATGACAAAAAGGTAAAGATGAATTGCATGTGTATTTACAAGTATCAAGATGTTTACAACTGTAAGTTGATAAAGTTAATATGTTTCATCCCAAAAGGTGCGAAATAAAGTAAAAAGGGGCATGGAGAACTCACATAGAAAACTCACAAGTATAGTGATGGTTGTATAGTACATAAAAAAGCTTGGATGTCAAGAGTCAAATGTGATGTCCTAAATGATAAAAAAACAACAACTTAAGGTCGGAATTCATTACAAAAACTAAGGACGCTTAGGAATGCCAATAAGCGAAAGGTAGATTGAAAAACGATTATTGTATCAATTTTAGAATCTGGACAGAATGTTTGGTATATGTTTAAACAAGTTTTTAAAATAGCAAACGGTTTCATAAAATTATACAAATTTACATTTGACTAGCTCAAAGTCTTCTGGATAACTTTCATTCAGAAATATTTTTATGAAAATATCTTTAAATAGGTCAAAACAGCAGCACAATACAGAAGGTGCTGAAATGCGCACTTATCTTGTGAAGATTATTGTTGAGTCGTCCGATTGAGTTTAAAAACGTATAAAGTATATTTAAAAAGGAAATTCAATGAACTTAAGATTGGAGTCTGATTTTACTCACATTTAGTTTGTTATGATCAAGTTATCGTCAGTTAAATTCAGATTATGTTTTCCCAAAATTATAGTAAGGCACTTATATGCACTTTTAAAATCATTAAAAAATCAAATGGGTTAGAACAAATTTATTATGTCGATATATGATATTAGACTTCATTTGAGTTATATAAAAAATATCCCAATAGTTTTGCATAGCCATCATTTAGAAAAATAATCTCGTGGAATAACCGAATGTGACATCATAGCGTCATGCAAACGAAATTCTTTGTTTACGTTAGGGTGTTGTTAACATATATATATATATACATATATATATACATACATATATATATGTATAATATTATACATATATATACATATACATACATATATACATATATATGTATATATATACATATACATACATACATACATACATACATACATACATACATACATACATACATACATACATACATACATACATACATACATACATACATACATACATACATACATACATACATACATACATACATACATACATACGTACATACATACGTACATACATACGTACATACATACGTACATACATACGTACATACATACGTACATACATACGTACCTACATACGTACCTACATACGTACATACGTACGTACATACGTACGTACATACGTACCTACATACGTACGTACATACGTACGTACATACGTACGTACATACGTACGTACATACGTACGTACATACGTACGTACATACGTACGTACATACGTACGTACATACGTACGTACATACGTACGTAATACGTACCTACCTACGTACCTACCTACGTACATACATACGTACATACATACGTACATACATACGTACATACATACGTACATACATACGTACATACATACGTACATACATACGTACATACATACACATACCTACACGTACATACGTACACGTACATACGTACACGCCTACGCACACGCCTACGCACACGCCTACGCACACGCCTACGCACACGCCTACGCACACGCCTACGCACACGCCTACGCACACGCCTACGCACACGCCTACGCACACGCGTACGCACACGCGTACGCACACGCGTACGCACACGCGTACGCACACGCGTACGCACACGCGTACGCACACGCGTACGCACACGCGTACGCACACGCGTACGCACACGCGTACGCACACGCATACGTAGACGCATACGCAGACGCATACGTAGACACATACGTAGAGACATACGTAGATACATACGTAGATACATGCTTTGATACATGCTTTGATACATGCGTACATACATGCGTACATACATGCGTACATACATGCGTACATACATGCGTACATACATGCGTACATACATGCGTACATACATGCGTACATACATGCGTACATACATACGTACATACGTACATACCTACATACCTACCTACGTACATACGTACCTACGTACATACCTACGTACATACGTACGTACGTACCTACGTACATACCTACGTACATACCTACATACCTACCTACGTACATACCTACATACCTACCTACGTACATACCTACGTAAGTACGTACATACATACGTACGTACATACATACGTACGTACATACATACGTACGTACATACATACGTACGTACATACATACGTACATACATATATATAATATATATATATATACACATATACATACATATATACATATATATATGTATATGTATATGTATATACATATATATACACATACATACATACATATATATATACATAATATATACACATACACACACACACATATATATATATATACACACACACAAATATATATATATATATATATAATATATATATATATATATATATATATATATATCCGATTAATCTCTACTAATCCCGATTAACACGAGTACCGCCCGACTAGTGCGTAACGATTTTTACAACCATACTTTTAATGGTATTTCTCAATATTATGTTCATAGACCATGTTACTTATATTTTTCCTTTTAAATTTGCAATCCTTTTTTCCTCTGAATTGAACTAAATATTTGCACTTGTAGCGTCAATGGCAATAGGAACAGACCGGTGACCTATTGGTTTAAAGTTTTGGAATTTTGTGACAACCAAACTATTTCTTGAATGTTTTCTAAGTAGATAACAACAATAATAACATACCTAGTAAAAATCCAGCTCATAGAATAGGAGATGGGGAGGATTGGAATGAACTTAAACCTTACCCTAACCCTATGATATAAAGACTGTTCCTATTAAGATCTCCGACTCAAAAGAAAAAATAAAAAATTGAGGATTTAAATATAAACAGATGCAAATAGCACTCCTTAGTTAGAATTAGAATAGGATTGCAACTCATCATCTTTTGGGTGAGATTTTGAGAAGAATTGCTATTAAAAAGAGCATGTAGCACATAGTAGATCACAACACAATTTTGAAAGAAGACATACACTAATTCACATAAACAAACAGTATTTTCAATACTTTTATCATGTAACACAAAAAAAACACTTTTGGGGTCGAAAATACGCTAGCAAATAACACTTAAAATAACTCCAGCAGATAGTAACCTTTATTTTTATTCAAGCTCAAAAATGGATGGACTTAAACTTTATAGATACTAAACAGCTAAATCAACAAATAATTTCATTACTTTTTCAAGGTTGTAGAAAGATACAATTTCATTTCCAGAAATATTAAAAATTGAATCATTGTTCTAAAATATCATCAATGTCCATACCATTTTAGTTATAGGAATAATAACATTAATAGATTATTCTTTAATTTATACGAATCTACACAACATAACTTTCATATGTGAATAAAAGTATTGTCTGATGTTAATTAATTTGTAAACGTATTTATAATCATCAGTATATGGATATCACTTTGTTTTTTATATTTTGAATAGCCAAAAACTTGAGAATGAAGCTAATAATGTTTTATGTTACTAAAACCTTAAGGGTTTGTTTGGTATGTGGTAATGAACTGGATGAAGGAATGAAATGAATAAGGAATGAAATGAATAAAAGAATAAAATGAATCATTACATTTCATTATTCCGTTTGGTTACCCTTTAGTAATAAATGAATCATATCTTTGTTTTATTTGTTAGATATAAAAATCGAAACAATGAAGTGTAAACTAGTTATGATGGTGATGGTGAGCGGAGGTGGTTTCCGGCGGTGGTGGTGGCCAGCGGTGGTTTTCGGCGGAGGTGGTGGCCAGCGGTGGTTTCCAGTGGCGGTGGTGGCCGGCGGTGGTTTCCGGTGTCGGTGGTGGCCGGCGGTGGTTTCCAGTGGTGGTGGTGGCTGTCGGTGGTTTTTGTTGGCGGTGTAGTTTCCGGCAGCAATGGTGGCCGACGGCGGTGATTTCTGGCGACGGTGGTGGCTGGTGGTGGTTTTCGACGACGGTGGTGGCCGGAGGTGGTTTCGGAGGCAGCAGTAGCCTTGGGTGGTTCTAGCGATGTCGGTGGTGGCCTTCGAGGTGGTTTCTTGCAATGGCGGTGGTGGCCTTCGGAGGTGGTTCTTGTGGTGGTGGTTCCTGCGGCGGCGGTGGCCTTCGAGGTGGTTTCTGGCGGTGGTTTCCGGCGCCGGCCGTGGCCGGTGGTGGTGACCTTCAGTGGTTTCCGGTAGCGGTGGCGTGTGGCGGTGGCGGTGGTGGTGGCGGTGGCGGTATCCGGCGATAGTGTTCCCGGGGTAGTGGTGGCGACCGCGGTGGTGGCCGGTGGTGGCTGGTGACGAGCGATCTTGGTGGTCAGTGGTGGTTGTTGTGGCGGGTGGTGTTGGGACTAATGATGGAAGAAGGTATGAAATGAAAAAAAAGGAGTGGATGTAATGAATTTAAGGAAATGGAATCAACTATATAATGGTTCATTCCATTATCTCCACCAACCAAACATGTTTTTATTTATTCACCCTCAATGGTTCATTCCATTCCGCCCCTCATTCTACGTACCAAACGCTACCTAAGGCTATATGTAATGGTTATTTAATTAAAATGCAATTAGACATATATGAATTTATTAAAATTATTTTAAATCAAGTAGAGTGAGTTCAAAGCCTTTTTAGTTTAATATTATTAAAAATGAGAAAATAATTTCTTTTAACACCCGTTAAGGGTTTGGCTTAAACAAATTTGAAGTCCCCCTTTAACTAGGCGTAGTGACTTTAACTAGGCGTAGTGACTTTAACTAGGGGCGTTCATTGAATCAAAGCGAGTCAAATTCAAGAATCGAATAAGTCGAATTTTGAAAATTTCAAACTCGATTCAAATTCGATTCGAATTCGAAAAAGATAAACCGAATTCGAATCGAATCGAATTTGAAACTTTCAAGCAGGATTTGAATTCAATTTGTATTCGAAAAAAAGTTTGAATTCGAATCGAATTTGTATTCGATTTGTATTTAATAAAAACATATTTAGTCAAATAACATGTTAACAAACTCAATTTCAAATGCTCAAAGTATTTAACCAAACGTAACATATGAAATATTACAAGTTTCAAATAAGTCAGAAATGTATCAATTAAGCCTTAACATTTTAGATTATATATTTTTTAAACTTTTAATTCTTAATATCTTATATGGATATTTCTAAATTAACATACAAAATAAATAAATGTATGTGTGTGTGATTGAAATACGAATTTCAAATCAAATCGAATTGAAATCACAAATTCGCAATTCGATTCGAATTCAATAATTAGAGCTTGAATCGAATTCAAATTTGAAAATTTGAATGAGTGATTTTCGACTCGAATCGACTCGAATTTCGAGTTTTTCGAATCCGATTCGAATATTAAACACTCCTTGCTTTAACACCCCAATTGTGTTCACATCATCAACTTTAACGCCCCCTATAGGCGCCACTTCGTCCGGTCTAACCTTTTGTTCCAATTAAAACCGAAAATATATATGGTGTGTGATGATATGTCAAGTGATGTTTGTTGTACACAAAAATGTACCAATAGTTTTTTGGTCAAATATTGGATTGATATGGCTCTTTGAGGTTTTTAAACAACAAGATGCACTCTTTAGGACTTAGATCATTGCATCATAAATCTACCATCTCTATTCACGTCAAACTTCTTTGATGAAATTGTGTTGAAGTTATCTAATATTCTTAATATTTGTTGTTCATCATGGGTAAATTAAAATTATGCATGATGGCGAAGAACTAAAGTCTTGAATTTGATTGTTTCCCCATAAACTTTTAATCTTTTTATTTGAAAATGTCTATACCATCTTCCGGTTTTTATTTGGTGTTGTTGATACAGAAGATCATTCAGGTCTCTATCTTTAGAATCTAGCTTTTTAGCTTTGTAAGGTACTGAATGCTTGGTTTCAAATTAAATAATTATGCAGTAAATTCCTTGTGTTATATACTACTTTTAAGGGCGTTGGATGTTTGTGTTAAACCATTACAATAAGATCTTTTAGGTAAACTAAATGTGATTATAGTATTTATTACAGTTATTATGGATGTGACTAAAATCGTATGGATGTTCAATTATACAGGTTGATAGTATTATCTATATTTTCTTACTAGGTTAGAGCCCATGTGATACACGATTGATTTAAACAATCAGACTTATATTAAACATTGATCACACGGGTTGACTAATAAAAAAATGTAAACCATAAATCTGAATATAGTTCTACTTATGGTGCAATACACAGGTGGGAAAAGAGAACGTCAAACAAAAAAAGATGTTGATAATATGATATAATTCATAGGTAGAAGAAATAATACAATACTAATACTAACATATGTTAATAATATAAGTTAACTATATTTTATATTATCGTAAAAGCAAAACATAAAGCAAAACATTTATAAGATGTATGATTAAATGATAGAACATGAAAAGTGTGAATCTTAGGATCGCAATCAGGAATTATCAGTGTTAGTTGATGTCAAGTCAACGTTTGCGGAATCAACGTTGACTTGGTTTAATTGTTTGTATAGTAAATCAATATCAATAATGATTCAAGAACACAATTAATGAATTAACAAATGTTAAATTCGATTCAAACGTATTTCGTCAAAACATGCTAATGATTACAAATAAACAATGAACGAATGCAATTGAATTTTGTGTTCTGATGATATGACGGTTGCTAGGATTTTGATTTGTGTGATGTGATGTTTGGTGATCGTAATGTTGCTTGGATGTTTGCCGTCGAAGTCGTCGTTGATTTGAAACCTAGGATCCATATATATAGACAATGATGTTTCTGTTAAGGAAACACCGGATCTCTTGGGATTTGAATTGTTTCAGTTAAGGAATCTCCGGATTTTTTGGGATTCGGATACCTGACTTGTTGACTTGTAATGCTTGTATTGTTTGAATACAAGTGCTTGGACTCCGCAGGAGTATTATCTTCCGTAGATGATTGTTCTTCCGCAACAATATTGTTCTTCCGAAGCAAACTGGTTCTTCCGCAGGAATCTTCACTTGGAATTCTCACTCACTTGTTAATGGGGAATCCGCAGTGATATTCGGATGTTTTTTTTATTGTAAGAAACATATCTACGGAAGAACAAAATGTTCATCCATAGATGTTTCTTACACTAGTCAATTTCAGAAATTGTCTAAGTATAATGGTTTGTACCTGCATACATACATAAATCAACACACATATTATTGGATTAACCTATACATATAATGCATACACATTAATGAATTACAACCATTCATTACAGATTTTAATTCAAGTACTAAGCCTATACAAAATGGACTAGATCTACTGATCTAGACCTAACAATACTCCCCCTTAGGCTTAGCTACTTGTAATCATTTTCTCAAAACAGAAAGCTCCTTCAATCTTGAAACCATTTCTGTTTTTGAAATATGAACTGCATCCTTTTGATCATCGTATTTATACTGATCTCCATTCTGCAATCCTTTGGATTGTCTTAAAATTCAACCCCCAATACATCTTCTTTTGTGGTAAGGGTTTCCAAAACACATTGATTGTTAATAATTCTAGCTCATCTTCTTTTGAGTTTCAGTTCTGATATATCTTCAATGTTGACTCCCTTAGCATCCCAACATTAATCTTCTTCTTTTGTATGCTTTGGCATGTAGCTTTTATCCATAACTTGTCTCATAGAATGTATAATCATAAATCATTTGGTGCTTTTCATCTTTCTAGCTTGGGAAGAATTTATCATGTAAGAATGATGTGTAGCTTGGATGGAGTATTTTGATCTCTATAGGGTCGAAGATTCTTATCTTGTCACCTTTCCTACCATCAGCATTCCTCAATAGCAACATTTCTTTTGTTTTCTCAACATATCCCCACTTAGTTATAGGAATAGTGTATTGATTTCCTCCAATGACTTTGATGGCTGCTGTTTTCCTATTAGTACAACCAACTCTCCTTAGGAATTCATCATCAACTAATGAGAAGGAGTTGGTGCTTGATCTTTTCTTGTAGAGTCTAATGAAGAGGCTGATGCAACCTAAACATCTTTAGTCTTTCTTGCATGCTGCACAAGTGCATTGAAGTAGAATGCTTCGGAAGTTTCACATGTGCAACAGAAATACTCTAAGTGTGAAATCTTCCGAAGCCAAGACCAACATTTCTGAAGCCAAAGATGAAGTCTTCTGAAGCCTCAGAGACAAAGTCTTCCGAAGCTTCAAGTTCATGAAGACAGATTTCTTCCGAAGACTTTTAGTAACATGCTTTATCTGATGTACTGTTCCATAAAGCTGGACACCTTTCCGCTGCAACTCTGCAAGTCACCAACTAACATGGTTTGGTGAAAAGGTCCATGCTTTTGGTAACTGTACATTGAGGTCTTGTGTCTGTAACTTTCTACTTTATGTACTTTATCCTTTTTTTGTAATATATAAGGATGTGAGCTATGGCATGTCATAGTCACAAGACAAAAGGCAATCTGCCTTTTGACTCTACAATTGATTTTGTGGGTGTCTAGTCAATTGTATCCAGCTGGCTTTCAAAGTATAGCCTGCTGTAGGATGTTGTATAAGTATCTCATGTTCTTGTATCTTTCGAATATGCTTTTGTAACACTTGTAATAGAACATAGAGAAGGCAATATACTGCATTCTTGAAAACCAAACACTTGTGTTCTTTGTGTTCTGTCTTTATATTACTTGTGTTCTTAGTGTCATTACTTGGTTAATCCAGTTTACTGTTTGATCCAAGTTAGTTTATCTCCTCTTTGTGTTGTTGTGTTGTAAACTTATCCCTTCAATGATCTGCATTTGGTATCAGAGCGTTCCAGGCTCTTAATATAAGATCTCACCATCTTAAGATCCCTCTCACACACACAAATACTACACTTTTCAAATGGCAGCCATTTCCAAAATGATATGGAAACTGAAACCATGAACAAGTCCCCACTGATCACTCTTGATGAGTTTGACACTTGGTGTTTAAGAATGGAAGGTTTCATCAGGTCTCTTGATTAAAGAATGTGGGAGTCTATTAAGAATGGACTTTCATACCCAGCACATCTTCTGCTACTGGTGCTGGTATGATCCCCAAAGATGTGGCTAACTACTCTGATGAAGATATGAAGAGAGTAGAGATAGACAGAAAAGCCATGATAGCTCTTCAAACTGCCCTTCTAAACTCTGTGTATAGAGGTTTCAAGAAGTGCAAAACAGCCAAGAAGCTGTGGGATGCACTAAAACTGATGTATGAGGGTTCTTCTGAAGCCAAGGATAACAAGAAGGATCTCCTGAAGCAGCAGTTTGAAAACTTCACCTTCAAAACAGGTGAGACCATGACTCAGCAGTACTTCAGGTATGTTGAGATTGTGGATACCTTATGGATGGAGGAGTTTCTCTTGAAAACAGAGACATTGTAAGGAAGTTCATGTCCTCACTTCCTAGGCAATGGACACACTACTATGTGGTTATCAAGAGAATTGAAAATCTCAAAACTCTTACTCTGACAGAGTTATATGGGATTCTCAGTGGCTACCAGATGGAGATGAACATGCAAGGTTCATCTGGAAACTCCAACAATCAGATGGGTTCAGCCCTACATGTGGTTGAAAGGATAGCATAGAAACCAAACATCATCTCTTATGCTACCCTGACAACTCACCCAAGGGTCCTTTCATCACCTTCCCAGAGACACCAAAAGAGAGAACTACACTCAAGGAAGCCCATTCCAAGAGACAAGCTCTTCTCAAGCTTTTGTGTCTTCTGATGAAAGCTATGGCAACTCTCTTTTCACTCTTGAAGACCTGACTAATCCATCCAGATGATCTTGAATATATGGAAAGTCCAGCAGATGGCTCTTCTCACTCACAGAGCCAAGAAGTTCTATAAGAGGACTGGAAGGAAGTTTCCAAGCAATGCAACCAGTGGAAAGTTTGGACTGGACAAAGGCAAAGTCAAGTGTTACAACTATAACTTGATGGGCCACTTTGCCAGAGAGGTAAGGCACCTAGAACAAATGATGGCCAAACACAATCCAGACCAAACTACACTAACAAAGCTCTCCAGAATGAGAAGTCAAAGCAGCAAGCTGCTGTTGCTGTTGAAGAAGGAGGCTTTGACTGGAGCTTTCAGGTGGAAGATGCTTCTCCAACCAAGTACTGATGGCAGATCATGATGAAGACAAGTATTGGAACATCTCTGTACTCCTGAATGTATTGCTAAAGTTAACAGGTACAGGTCCTATAACTTGGAACTGAGATCTGATGTTGAGTCCTTAAACATTTTAAAATCTGATTTTAGAAAGTCTGAAAATGATTATAAGCTGAAAATAGAGGACTTAGAGAAAACCATTTCAGTTCTAAAACATGAACACACAGATTTTAGGACTCAAATTAAAGATCTCATAACCAAGTTAACTGAGTGCCAGACTGAGCGTATGATCAGCAAAGCTAGGGCAGAAAATAGTGTTCTTGAAGAAGAGACCTTCAAGAACATGATATCCTCTTCCCTGAACAACAAAGTGTGCTATCAAAACAGGCAGGGACTGGGATCAAATGAGATAGCTCCTCACACACAATCTTGTCAGTAAGATCTCCTAGGTGTGTGAAACTTGTGAGGACGAGCTTCCTCTCATAGATCCTATGAGTGAAGAGGATGAAGAAGAGATAGTGAAGAATCCCTCTACAAAGAGTGAAGAGGAGGATTCCAAGAAGGGCCACTATCCTTCTGAGGAGAAAGTGAAGACTGTGATGACCAAGTCCATGAGAAAGAACTTGATCAAAAAGAGCAAAAGAAAGGCAAGGAAGGCTCAAGAGATCAAGGCTACTTTTGACTCTAAGCAGAAACAAGTTTTTATTTCTGCAAGGTTTAAAGTGGTAGGGACTGAAGACATCAACCAAAACTCCTTGCTAAGAGTTTTGGTTCTTGTTCAACTCATCTCAGTAGCAAGAAGAAGTGATCTGCTGTGTACCACTGCTGCACAGCCGGACCATCAAACTCCAAGCACAGTCCTCAACCCAAGAGGATTGTCTCAGCATCTGCAAAGATGAAGGTGGAGAAGGGAAGTGAGCAAAGATAGTCTTACTCTCAAGAAAAGGCTCTTGTGAAGAAGAAGATGAATTGTGTTATGTGTGACAGCACCACTCACATTGCCAAGGATTGTCCCTTCATCCTAAAGGTACTGTCCATATGGCCAAAACAAAGGCTTCAAAGAGTTATAAGAAGATTCAAGCTTCGGAAGGAAAACTGTTTCTTCGGAAGTTCCAAATCTAACAAGAAGGGAAGTGGAAAATTCTTTCGGAAGAATATTTGGTCTCGAAAGAAAGGAGTTCTTCCGAAGCACTGAAGTCTGCTGCAGTGTTTGCAGAATCTTCTGAAGGTCAGTCATCAAAACTTCTGAAGTTCCAAAAGCTTCTAAAGTTTTGAAGGTCAAGTCCAAGACTCCAAAGGTGGTGTGGACGTTTAAGAAAGACCAAGTGACTGAGATTTCTCTATCAACAACAGCTCAAGATCCTCTTAGTACAACCATAGGATCTATTACTGTTGAATTACCTTCTGCAAATGAGCCCAAGACAAGCAAGGCTTGGGTTTCCAAATGTAACTAATCATTCTCTTTGTGCAAGGACAACTGAAGACAGACAGAAATGTCTGGATCATAGATAGTGGCTGCTCCAGGCACATGATAGGCAATAGGTCACTACTCCAGAACTTTGAAAGGATTGATGGAAGACCAGTTGCTTTTGGAGGAGATGAAGGCGGTTACATTTCTAGAAGGGGCAAGGTCACAAATGGTAAGCTCAGCATAGAAAAGGTAAACCTTGTAAAGGAGCTTGGATACAATCTTCTAAGTGTATCTCAATTTTGTGATCAGAGTCATAACATGCTCTTTACTGAGCATGAGTGCATTGTTCTTAAGCCTGGTGCATGAGTGCATTGTTCTTAAGCCTGGTGTGGTCATTCCTCATGAGCATATCCTACTTAGAGCCCCCAGGAAAGGAAACATGTACAAGATGGATTTGCAAGAAACCTCCCTCTGGAGAAGTTTCATGCTTTCTGTCTAAAGCCAACAGTGATGAGTTTCTATGGAAAAAGAATATGCCATGTATTTAAGAACATGAATAAACTGATTAAGCATGATTTGGTAACTGGAATGCCAAAGGAAGAGTTTACAAGTGATGACCACTGTGTTGCATGTCTGAAAGGGAAGCAACATAAGGGTCTCATAAGCCTAAGGAAAGAACTCCATCACTCCCTACACTTGTTACATATGGATCTCTTTGGGCCCACCAGTGTAATGAGTTTAGGAAGGATCGTATACTGTCTAGTGATCATAGATGACTTTACAAGATTCACTTGGGTTTTCTTTCTTAGAACTAAGGATGAGACTCCTGAGATTTTGAAGAATTTCATCTTAAAGATTGAGAATCAATCTGATCACAAGGTCAAGATCATAAGATATGATCAAGGAACCGAATTTAAGAACCATATCCTTGATACATTCTGTGATGAAAAGGTTATTACAAGACAATTTAGTGCTCCCAGGACTCCTCAGTAAAATGGTGTTGCTGAGAGGAGAATCAGGACACTGATTGAAGCTGCAAGAACCATGCCGTCTGACTCTAAACTGCCCATCACCTTCTGGGCAAAGGCAGTCAACACTGCCTGCTATGTGCATAATAGAGTTTTAGTAGTTAAGACTCATGGCAAAACTCCTTATGAACTTTGGCACAAGAGGAGACCTTTCATTGGTTTTCTCAGGTCATTTGGATGTCCTTGTACCATCTTGAATACCAAAGATCAAATTACCAAGTTTGCTGAGAAATCAGATGATGGACACTTTATTGGATACTCTTCCCAAGCTAAGGCTTATAGAGTGTACAATCTCAGAACTAGAATTGTTGAGGAGTTAGCCAATGTGACTTTCAATGAACACACACCTTGTGTTGCTGGTTCTGGTCCGGATTGGTTGTTTGATCTTGATTTGGTTACCAACTGTTTTAACCAATCTTGTGAGAATGTTTCAGGATCTGCAGAAAATTTAAATACAGATGATCCTGATCCAAGATTTGAGCTAGGAAGATCTTCAAGACATATATCTTCAGCTCCAGTTGGAACCACTTCTGCAAATAAGGTTTCTATCAGCCCAACAATGACAAATTCAGCTGATACATCTGGTATGCCTTCAAATTCTAGCTCAGAGGCTCTACAACCAGACAAGAACACCTTAACTATGGAAGACAACAATGGTGATGGTGACAGTGACCAAGAATTTCTTGATGCCACTAACCACACCATGATGTCACACACTGCTTGGATCAAGTTTCACTTGAAAAGTGTGCTGATGTGGTGGGAGAAACATCTATGCCAGATCTAAAATTTTCAAATTTAGATCTTCTCAACACTTGCTGTGATCTCTCAGCTTAGGATCCACAACTCTCCTACCACAAACATCATTGGAGATGTTGTCTCAGGGGTAAAGACAAGAGGACAAACCCATGAAGCAAATGTTTGTCTTCACTCTTGTTTTCTATCCAGATAGAGCCAAAGAAAGTTGATGAAGCTCTAAAGGATGGAAGTTGGGGTGAAGCTATGCAACCAGAGCTGCTTCAATTCAAAAGGCAGAAAGTTCGGAACCTTTGTCCTCTTCCTTCTAGGAAGACTACCATTGGAACCAAAGGGTGTTTAGGAACAAGAAAGATGATAGATGCATCATCATCAAGAACAAAGCTAGACTGGTTGTTCAAGGATACACACAAGAAGAAGGGATTGACTACACTGATGTCTTTGCTCCAGTGGCAAGATTAGAAGCTGTTAGGATATTCCTGGCATTTGCTGCATCCAAAAACTTCAAGGTCTTTCAACTTGATGTGAAGTGTTCCTTTTGTATGGAGTGATAGATGAAGAGGTTTATTTCAAACAGCCATCTGGTTTTGTAGATCCTGATCATCCTGATTATGTCTGCAAGTTTGACAAAGCTCTCTATGGGCTTCATTAGGCACCCAGGAAGTGGTATGAGACACTGTTTGAGTATCTCTATAAACATTGATACAGGAGGGGTACTATAGATGGAACTCTCTTCATCAAGAACAAGGAAAAGACATATTGCTAGTTCAAGTATATATGGATGACATCATCTTTGGTTCAACTACTCCAAAGCTCTACAAAGACTTTAAGAAGCTGATGAAAGACAGATTTGAAATGAGTGCCATGGGGAACTCAATTTCTTTCTGGGAATTCAAGTGAAGCAAGTTGAAGATGGCATCTTCATAAGTCAGTCAAAGTATGTTCAGGACATACTCAAGAGGTTAATATGACTGACTGTAAGATTGCTAAGACACCCATAGCCAGAAACCACTCCATTGGTCTTGATCTTGAGGGGGAGGGTGTAGATGAGCTTATATAGGGCTATGATTGGGTCTCTTATGTATCTTACTGCTAGCAGGCCTGATATCATGTTTGCTACATATATTGTGCAAGATATCAAGCCAACCCTAAGATGTCTCACCTTATCACTGTCAGAGGATTCTAAGATACCTCAAAGGTGCATCAACCTTGGACTATGGTATCCCAAGAATTATGACTTCAATCTGTATGCCTATACAGATAGTGATTATGGTGGTTGCAACATGACTGCAAAGTTTACATTTGGGGGATGTCAATTTCTTGGTGGAAGGGTTGTCTCATGGCAATGCAAGAAACAATCCTGTGTCTCTGCATCAACTGCTGAAGCTAAATACATTGCTGCTCCAAGCTGCTGTGCTCAAGTACTTTGGATTCAGAATCAAATGCTAGACTATGGGTTAAACTTCAAGGAGACTCCCAGTCACATAGACAACAACAGTGCTATCTCAATCACAGAGAACCCTGTGCAGCACTCAAGGACAAAGCACATCAATATCAGGTATCATTTAATAAGAGATAACTATGAAAAGGGATTAATTAAACTAGTCAAGGTTCACACAGATGAACAATATGCTGATCTGTTTACAAAGGCTTTTGATGAACAAGAGATTTAAATATCTTATATCAGCTATTGGGATGATCAACCTTGAGTAGATCTTCGTTAAAACTAATTCTTATTATTTTTTTAAAATTTATGTGTGTCCTAAGTTGTCTAGTTTATCACTTTCATAAGCTCATGTTTTCTTTGGATGAAAATTTCTTTTTGAAGACTTTTCTTAGATTTTTGAAAATTTCTAATACTTTGGAAGTTATGCCTTTAACTTCGGAAGTAAATCTGCCTTCAAAATAAATAACTGTCTGAGAAATTTACCTTCAGAAGAGTTTTCAAATTTATCTTCTGAAGCTTAAATACTTGTCTCAGAAACTTACTCATTTTCAAGGACCATTTACTTCCGAAGCAAAATTAAATCTCGGAAGCTTTGTTAGTTTCTACACAAAGCACTCAAGTTTTAATTTTTCTTCCGAAGCAAAATTTTCAAACCTCTCAGGAAATTCTTCCGAAGTCATTTTAGCTTAAGAAGCTTTTTAATTAAAACTCCCGAAGATAATTAACCTTCGGAAGCTTTTTGTTTTCCAAGAAAACTACTTTTTGAGCAAAAAGTAGACTACTTTTTCAGAGGTGGGACCGACATCCGGATTTCAAAGTTTATCCTCTTTCATTAAGCTTTATCTGCAATGCTTCTCACATATAAACCCAACGGTTTCCCCCCTCTTTCTATCATCTGTTCTTCCTCCAAACCTAAAACCCCAAATTTATCTCTGAAATTTCTTTCTTTCTTCTGTCTTCGTCCCTAAGCTACTTCAAAATGGCCAACCTTGCTCACAGAAATGATCCCAACTTTACCATGCAGCTACTAGACAACACAATCAAGTTGCTCTGTTACGCTCTGAGAAAGATCCTCATTTCTCAGAGGTTTGCCGTTTCATAGCTCTGTCCAACTACTTAACCTCCCTAACCATTGATCTCCACTCTATGAGGATCAGTTGCTTGAATTCTGGAAGACCTGCCAAAGGGTCATTATGGATGGGGAGAAGGCACTGTCTGCCACAGTGCAGGGGAGAACAATCTTCATCACTCCAGCCATCATCAACCGACATCTTCAGCTGGATGAGGAAGAATGTGAGGTGTTTTTCCCAAAGGAAGCTGTCAATCATTTTTTGAGCAGATGGGGTATGAGGGAGATTTCTCTGTAAAGACCTTCAGGAAAGGGAAGGTCTCATCACAATGGAGATTCCTGCTCCATGTGGTCATCCATAGCTTATCAAACAAGCATGGTGGATGGGACCATATTCCTAAAGATCTCTCCTTCATAGTCCATGGAATGATTCAAGGGGTCAAATTCAGGTACTCTCAGTTTATTTATACAAATTTACTTGGAAATTTAGACTCCTTAGAATATTACATGTTTCCTAGATATGTCTAGTACATTCTTAACTGTGAATTAACTGTGAACTTGGCTCATAGTTAAGGGAAACATGTAACATTCTTAAATTGGGACAGATGAAGCCCAACATCTTTAAAATACTGAGAAAGTCCACTGTTGGATTCTCTGGGGTAGAAACAGCCCTAGTCCCAAAAATGTTAGAGCTCAATGCTCAAGGTGACAACCTAGCAGCACACGCTAGTGTTGAACCCACACCTGTTACTTCCCAACCACCCACACAGCCTCAAATCTCCGTCACCTACCAAAGAAAATCCAAACGAACCCCTGCTTAGAAATACTCTAAGTGTGAAATCTTTAGTCTAATGAAGAGGCTGATGCAACCTAAACATCTTTAGTCTTTCCTGCATGCTGCACAAGTGCATTGAAGTAGAATGCTTTGGAAGTTTCACATGTGCAACAGAAATACTCTAAGTGTGAAATCTTCCGAAGCCAAGACCAACATCTTCCGAAGCCAAAGATGAAGTCTTCCAAGTCTCAGAGACAAAGTCTTCCGAAGCTTCAAGTTCATGAAGACAGATTTCTTCCGAAGACTTTTAGTAACATGCTTTATCTGATGTACCGTTCCATAAAGCTGGACACCTTTCCGCTGCAACTCTACAAGTCACCAACTAACATGGTTTGGTGAAAAGGTCCATGCTTTTGGTAACTGTACATTGAGGTCTTGTGTCTGTAACTTTCTACTTTATGTACTTTATCCTTTTTTTGTAATAGATAAGGATGTGAGCTATGGCATGTCTTAGTCACAAGACAAAAGACAATCTGCCTTTTGACTCTACAATTGATTTTGTGTGTGTCTAGTCAATTGTATCCAGCTGGCTTTCAAAGTATAGCCGGCTGTAGGATGTTGTATAAGTATCTCATGTTCTTGTATCTTTCGAATATGCTTTTGTAACACTTGTAATAGAACATAGAGAAGGCAATATATTGCATTCTTGAAAACCAAACACTTGTGTTCTATCTCTTATATTACTTGTGTTCTTAGTGTCACTACTTGGTTAATCCAGTTTACTGTTTGATCTAAGTTTAGTTTATCTCCTCTTTGTGTTGTTGTGTTGTAACTTATACCCTTCAACGATCCTGTATTTCTTCCTCTCTAATCTTCTTTTGTTCTCATCATCCTCTCTTTTTGATTCTTTAATCACATCATCTTTGAATTTTGTCTTTAACTTTCCCACCAACACAGAGAAATCTCTTCCCCTTGAGTGAATTGGATAGTTAGACATTATAAGACTTTGTAGATCCTTGATGTCTCTCTCATGAAGCCTCAGTAATGCTTTTGTATCATGGAAATACTGAATTCTTCTGGAGGTTCTCTTGATAATTGCACAATCCCAGTCTGGATCATATTTCCAGGCCATAATCCTATACTCTTCTACAGAACTGGGAGTTGTGATATGATCATATAGCTCTATCAGAGTTGATTTCTGTTCAGTGATTTCTTTAACAGTTTTCCCTAATGGCCAGACTTTGCCAGGAATAGGCTCTTTGATCAGTTTGTCTTTGCCTTTGTGCTGATTTTTGGATTCACCAGTTACATGATCAATAAAAAGTTTGCATTGATGCTCATAGGATGGATTTGGAGCTTCAGTTTTGAACCTTACTTTAGTGTCAAGCTCATCTAACATAACATGTTCCATCATTCTTATAAGTTCAGCAACATTTCTTTCTTTAAGCTCATGAGCCTTGTAATTGTGTCCTTGTAGCCAACATACCATATTGTACTTGTTGAGTTTTGCTGTGTCACAATGGCCTAGATCTTTCTTGATTTTCTGGATGGCTTGAAATGTTGTGAATGCCTCATAATCACAATTAGGAATCATAAATCTAGCAAGCTCAAACTTTTTCAATGTGTTCTTCATCTCAGTCATATTCATCCTTTCAACCATGTCATATGGAAATCCATGGTTGATCAGGGTTATAAACATAGTAGATTCAAGCCTTTCTTCCATTATATCTTTTGTTGTCAGAAGATCATCAATCTTTAAGTCTTCTAGTTCTTTGTTAGGCACCTCTTCAGTTAGTTCCTTCCATTCAACATCACTCTCATCTTCAATATGAATAACTTGCTTTGATGTTGAAACATTCATTGAAGGAGAGTGCTCTGGAGATGTATGCCTTGACCTTTTGGGGGAATCTTCAATATTGATTGTTTGTTTCTTTGTTGAGCCCAAATACTTCCTTTTCCTTGAGTATTGAATGAGTTTTTTTAGAAGATTCAAGAGGTTTCTTTAGTTGGTTTGATTCAGGAGCACATATCTTTATCTTTAGCTGATCCATCTCTTCTTCTTTTCTTCTCAACATAGCTGATTGATCATAGAGAGAGTCATTCATTTGATCAATTTTCACTCTTGGTTTCTCATTTTCATATTTCTCTTTCTTTACTGATTCTTTGAGCTCAGAATCTTATTAAAGAAGGGCATCAATCACTTCATTATTACATAGGGCATCTTCTTTTAAGCTTTTGATTCTGGATTCTAGCTGCATCATGACTTCATCCTTTCCTACTATTATCCCTTTTAGCTCCTTATCCTTTGCTTTCTGTAGTTAGACTTCACTACAAGCTTGTTGTACTCAGCCACAAGATAACTTTTGCTTAAAAGGATGTCATCATCACTCAGATCACCTTTATTGTAAGCAAGAACTTCCTCATATTTTTCTTCTTCCTTCTTTTCTTCTTGATTGCCAGAAATCTCATCTTTATGCTCTTCAATATGAGCAGCAACACTTGTTGAGCTTGAGCATTCATCTTGTGATTGATCATGCTTATCATGATGAGGTTGTGCTTCTAAGTTTATGTTATGCACTGAAGGCTCTGTTTGATCGGATGCAACTGGTTCTTCATGATTAGAGAGTGACAATGGGATAATGCTAGCTTGAGAGAATAACTCAGTCTCACCAGAGTTAACAGAGTCTATAAACTGAGTGATTGAAAAGGGTTTAGTATGTACACTCTCAGATAATTGATGAGAAAGTGGTGAGATAGGCTGAGTGTTTTGACTGGCTGAGGGAGATTATTGAGAGTGAACATATAGAATGGGTGAAATGGGTTTAGTAGTTTGACTTGTAGGAGAAGGGAGTTGTGGTGATTGTTGTTATTGGTGAATGGGTGAAAGTTTTGGAGAATGTGTGGCTTGTACAGGATTTGTGGGTGAATCCTCCTGTTGATCTTCCCACATAAGCTCTTAAGGGGTGTTTGCATGAGCATCTACCACATGATCAAACATGGGCATGTCTCCTCTTTCATACTTTATGGAAATTTTATTTAGAAAAGATCTACCTCGGTGAGCTTGAACAAACACACCATCATCTATAGTAGTCCCAGGCAGATCAACGTTGATGATTAGTTGCAAAAACCTTGGAAACATATACATCTTGTTAGCCTTCTGCACTTTGATATGATCACATAAGCAGTTGAAGATGTACTTTGAATAATTATAAGTTCTTCCCTCAAAGACACCAATAATGCCTGATGAGATATGTCTAGAAAATCTATTAAGTCTAGATTTCCTATTTGATATGCACTTGAGATAAGTGTGGCAGAGAAATCTGTAGGGCTTGCAGAGTCTTCCTTTCTTTATTTCTCCCTTCTTGAAATCACGATCATACCCTATCAGAAGAAAAACTTTCTCTATGTATTCATTTTCGAACACATCAGGATGACCAGCTTCTACATCTCCTAACTCAAAAACCCTTCTTATTGTCTGTTCTTCCACTCTCAGTTTTTGATTTTTTACATCAGCCACAATAACTTCACCATCTTCTTCTATTTGTGCGGAGTTCCAGAAATCAGTGATGTGTGATTGATGAATCATAGGCTCTGCTGATAAGGCAAAGATTAGCCTAGATCTTCTTAGAAATCGGATAATATCTTGACATCCTTCTGAAACAGGGTCGTCTGGGTTTAAGAAAGCACACACATTGTGCTCTCTCGCAAATCGATTATCCGTATGTTCATAAGAATAAGATTTTGTTAGAATCACATTATTGATATGAGAATACGAATAGTTGTGAAATTAAACAAAAATCAAACAGTTCATTATTGAACATTACGACATGTTTTTACCTTGAACACAATGATTTCAGAGCAGAAATATATGTTTGTTTGAAGTTTTGATTTGGTAATATTTGAATGTTATAAATGGGGGAAAAGTTTGTTGAGTGCGTGTTTTTCTAGGTCTAAAAAGGTTAACTGAAAAAGCAAATAATGAATTTCGAAGTCAAAAACATCATTTATACTTTCTCAGACACATTAATTTATTTATAAAATGAAGTGGGACCATCAACAATTTCTCAGACACATTAATTTTTCTAAGTTCTTTCGCAGATTAACTACGGATTCCATAAATCATCTGCGGATGACTTCATGACTTCTGCTAATTAAATATAATTTCTCAGACGCATTGATCTTTGCTCATCCGTAGTTTACGAATCTACGGATAAACAATTAAATTTCCCACACTGTAGCTTCTCATGCTTAGGATGGCACTGTAGCTTCTATTGATGCCTAAGATGGCACTGTGCAGAGAAATTTATTTTGTTATATGGTCCTAGTCCATTGCTTAGAACCATTTATTGCTTTTGGATCTGGTTGACTTTGTATACATGGCAATTATGCACAGGAAGATTTAAATTTTTAAAAAACTTCATATATCCAGTAGCTAAGTTGGTGCTCAGTTTCCAATTCCTTCAAATTATTAATGAATTATATAAAGCTGCTAATTGATAACTTATCTTCATGAATTCTACTCCTCCTAAATTTGTGATTAATGATGACAGTATGCATTTATCATAAATTTAAAAGAAGAATATCATGAGAGTTATTTAACTGTATGATAATGCACAGACATATATACACATATAATGGGATCATACTATAATACTAAGCCTCTTCTTGATGAGTTATTTAGTTGAAATGATAACTGAACACAATTCTCATTGCAAGTATATTGTCCACTTAAATTCATACAAGAGCTAATGTGTCAACTAGGCATGCTGTTTATCTTGTTTTCATATTGATTAGGAAATTACTGTTATGGGCTTCACATTCAATTCATGAAGATTTTGTCCTCCATTTGCAAGTCAAATAAGCACTTTTTCACACTTAATAACTATGTACTTTAAGTTATAAGTTCTATCTTGAGATGCATTTGACATCTCATTAATACATTGATATAAAAGTTCTAGATAAATATACAATTGATCACATAGGATTCTTTTGAGAGCTTAGATATGATCATCATCAGGTCACGAGGTCTTTACTCACGTAAAACATAGGTGCCTTTAACCCAGGTCTTTGTTTACATAAAACAAAGGATGATGAGGATCATGATCTTTTCACCTTTAATAACTGATATAGAGTATGGTGATCATACACCAGGTCTTTGTTTACACAAAACAGAGGGTGTATGTTTTGCAAAGATAGAAATTATAAAGTGTTGGTACATAGTGTGCTTAGATGAGTGATTTGATCACAACAGAATAAGATTCACTTTGTATCATCAAAATGAAGTTTCCCACAAACAATCACTTTCAATAATGTTTGGCATGCACTAAGTGTAGTTTCCACTCAAGATGAACCTACTCACATATTAAGAAACTAGCTCAGATTTAATGATATTTAAGAATTCAGGAATAAACAAAGATATAGTGTACTATCATTTCCCAAGCATATGTCATGCTAAAGCATTATTACATGTTTTTCTTTGTTTGTTCAAGTTGATTAATCTAAGTTAATCATGCCTAGAGATTCAATTAGAAAATTAAATCTAACTGAATCAAAGGCTTTAGTGAATAAATCAGCAAGCTAATTTGTTGTATCCACTTTGACTAACTTAATTAGACCCTTTCTGAGCAATCCCTCAGAAAATGATATCTTATCTCAATGTGTTTTGTTTTACTATGTTGCACAAGATTAGCAGTTATAAACATAGCAATAGAATTGTCTATGTAAATTGAAGTTTGAAGCAAGTTGTAACCATAGTCAAGTAATTGGTTTTGCAACCAAAGAACTTGAGAGCAACCAGCTGGAGCAACTATGTACTCAGCCTCAGCTGTGGATACAGAGACATTGGTTTGTTTCTTGCACTGCCATGATACTAGTCTTGGTCCGATAAATTGACATCCACCAGTTGTGGATTTTCTGTTACTATTACATCCACCATAATCACTGTCTGAGTATGAGTAGAGTGTAAGTCACCATCTTTTGGATACCACAGACCAAGTCCTAGTTTTCCTTTGAGATATCTGAAGATTGTTTTCACAACATTCAAATGAGATTCTTTTGGATCAGCTTGGTACCTAGCACAAACACACATAACAAACATAATGGCAGGTCTACTGGTAGTTAAATATATAAGAGATCCTATCATTGATCTATATAATCTTTGATCAATAGATTTTCCTGTAGGATCAGGTGCAATCTTTTCAATTGTTGAGTCTGGAGATTTGCATGAAGATGTTTCAGCAAGATTATACTTCTTCAGAATTTGATGTATGTATTTTTCTTGATTGATGAAGATCCCATCTGTCTTTTGATGAACTTGAAGACCAAGAAGAATGTTAATTCTCTCATTGAGCTCATCTGAAATTCTGATTTCATCAATTCTTCAAAACTCACACACAATCTCTTATTAGTTGATCCAAATATAATGTCATCAACATATATTTGAACAACCAAGAGATCTTGATGTTCTTGTTTGAGAAAGAGAGTCTGATTAATGGTTCCTCTTTTATAGCCATGCTTGAGCAAGAAAGATGATAGTGTTTCATACCACTTTCTTGGTGCTTTATGAAGATCATACAAGGCTTTATCTAGCTTGTATACCCTATGTGGATAATGAGGATCTTCAAAACCAGGGGGTTGTGACACATAAACTTTCTCATCAATTTTCCTATATAGGAATGCACACTTGACATCCATCTGATACACAGTGAATTTCTTATATGATGCATAAGCTAGGAACACTCTTATGGCTTCAATTCTTGCAACTGGTGCAAAAACTTCATCATAGTCTATTCCCTCTTCTTGTGTGTATCCTTGAGCAATCAATCTTGCTTTATTTATTACAATGATTCCTCTGTCATCTAGTTTGTTTTTGTAGAGCCATCTTGTTCCAATAGGATGTTGGCCTTCAAGTAAATCAACTAGAGACCATACTTTTTGCTTTCTAAATTGTTAAAGCTCTTCTTGCATAGCTTCAATCTAGCTATTGTCCTTTAAAGCAGCAGTGATGTTTGGAGGAACCACTTGTGAAAGAAAACAACTAAAGAGACAAAGGTTGGCAGCACCATTTTGGCTTCTTGTAGTTCTCTTTGTAAGATCTCCAATGATGTTGACTGGACGAGTCTTATGAATTCTTATTGATGGAGTTGATTCAACCGGAATAGATGATTCCATATTAGTCATATTCATTGTTGCAGACTGATCCAAACATGGTTGAGAGTTTAGGAAGTAGTCAAAACGTTCAACATGTGGTGTTGAATGATCTTCAGTAGCTTGATTATTAGCAACATCATGAGTGTCTTCTACAGGAGCTGTAGGGGCTTCTCGACAATCAGTTTCCTCTTCCGTAGGAGTTACAAGAACTTCTCTGGAATCATTTAGCTCTTCTGTAGGAGTTACAGGAACTTCTCCGGAATCATTTAGCTCTTCCGTAGGAGTTACATGAACTTCTCCAGATGATAAGTGAGGACTTGAAACATTTCCAATGTTTGTCGTATTCACTTGAGAGCATGGATCTGATGTAGGGACACCATTCACATCTCTGGATGCCCATTGTTCCTCTCCACATGCAGTATCAGCTTCTGCTGATGAAGTGTTTCTTCCTGAGGATGTGTGTATCCTTGGAGGATCAGCAGATAATGTTACTTCATTCATATGAGGTGGAACAAATGGATAGCATACTTCAATAGATCCTGCAGTGTTCAAATAATCATAGTTAAACGATTCATTAAGAGCATCTATGTCAAACAATCACGATGAACATTTAACTGATTTAGTAAATATAGATTCATCAAAGGATACATTAGGAGTTTCTTCCATAATGTTATGTTGTGGAATATAGATTCTATAAGATTTAGATGTTGAAGAATATCCAACAAAGAAACCATCATATGCTTTTTTTGAAAATTTTCCCAATGACTCTTTTATGTTTAAAACAGATACATGACATCCAAAAATCTAAGTTATCCTATGTAAGGTTTCTTTTAAATAAAATCTCATAAGGAGTTTTCTTGTGTTCTTTAACAATTAATGTTCTATTTTGAACATTGCATGCAGTATTCATTGCCTCAGCCCAAAAGGTGATGGGCAATTGCGAATCAGCTAGCATTGTTCTGGCTGCTTCAATGAGAGTTATGTTTCTTCTTTCAGCCACTCCATTTTGTTATGGAGTTCTTAGAGCATTGAATTGCCTTGCAATACCTTTGTTCCTGCAAAATGAGTCCAGTTCAAAATTGACAAATTCAGTACCATTGTCACTCCTAAAGATTTTAACCTTAGCATCAAGTTGATTCTCAATCTTGATGACAAAGTCCATTAATGTTTCTGATGTTTCACTCTTTTGTTTTAAGAAAAAGACCCATGTGAATCTTGTGAAATCATCAACTATCACCAAACAATATTGCCTTTTTCCAATGCTCATCACATTGGTAGGACCAAACAGATCCATGTGAAGCAATTTGAGTGGTGTAGTATTAGTGTTGATTGTTTTTGATTTATGAGACACCCTATGTTGTTTTCCTTTGTAACAAGAAGAACAATGAGTTGAGCAGTGAAACTCTTTCTTTGGTAGTCCAATGACTAAGTCATTTTTCACTAATTTTTTCATGTTTTTCATGTTAGAGTGGACAAGCCTTCTATGCTACAATTGAGATACATCTTCTGATAAATTAGATAGAAGGCATGTTTCATCTTTTGTGAGTGAGGTGTTGTTCATGTCCAAAACATAAGTGTTTCTTTTTCTTGATGCTTTAAGAAGGACCCAATCTTCCGAAATAAAACCTGGCTTAAGAATGTAACAGTTAGCATTATCAAACAATATGGTATAATTTTGATCACAAATTTGAGACATACTAAGTAAATTATACTGTAAGTTTTCACAATAATTTACTTTCTCAAACTTGAGAACACCATTTGATACCATTCCTTCACCAACAATTTTTCCTCCCTTTCTAACCCCACCAAATGCCACATAAAAAGCATTTTTATGTTTGAAATCAAGGAGAAGTGAACAGTTTCTGTCATATGACTGGAACAACCACTGTTAACATACAACCTGTTGTCAGCTCTCCAATATTATTCCTGCATTTAGAAATAAATCAGTTAGAATTGATAACCCAAGCCTTAATGATCTTGGTTTGCCAGTAGTGTCTACAATAGTTACTCCTTCATGAATAAGTCTTGAAGTTTCAGTTTTATATTTGCTTGATTCATTTTGAGTTGTTTCAGATAAGGATGATTCTGTTGAAGGGGATGTTGATGAACTAGGTTCTTGATTCCCAATTTCTTCTTGTTTCAGCTTATGTTTGTTTATTTGATGCTTTGATTTTGAAATGAAACTTTATCATTAAATGTCTCATAGTCTTTTGTTTTTGAATGATGTATATGAATTCTCTTTTCAAAGTTATCAAAGAATACATCATCATCCTTTGTTTCCTTTTCAGACAAATCTACCCATTTACGAGGTGTTTTTGATTACAGGAAAGTTGATCTTTTCTTTGAATGATTAACACTTGAGGATGTTTTATCCTTTGATTTTGACTTTGATTTTTGTTCAGACTTCTTCAGTTTTGAACCCTTTTCACAATCAATAGATTGAGTGTCTGATTCAGACTTATCTAAATCTTTCTTCTTTGTGCCTTTTATCTTGTTCTTTTTGTTGAAATAACATTCCTGAGTGGAATGGCTATTTTTGTTGGAGATAGCACAATGTTTGTTGAAGTAGCAGTCAGCAGTCATGTGATTATTCATATTACAAATAGAATAGTAGCTACTAAAGTAACAATCTTCGGTATTATGGTTTTTCATGTCACGCCATTTGCAATACTTTTCAACTAATTCTTTCTCAGAATCATTCTTATGGTTTGCCAACTTTTGAGGTTTTTCAATCTTCTTCATCTTCGTAGATTCTTTCTTTTCTGGTTTGAGAAGCTTTTGTTTGTTTGTTGCTGAATTCCTCTTCCGTAGATCATCTATTGAATCATTATTAACTTCTACCGAAGAAGTTTTCTTTTTCCGCAGATCTGGTACTGGAGAGAGGTTCTTCTTCTGCTGATGATCTGCTGATGCCTTTTTCTTTCCTTTTTCCACGGATGACTTGTGTCTTTCCTCAATAGAGGCACAGTTCTCATTTACTTCATTGGAAGATGTTTGTTGCTAATTTAGCTCTTGAAGACCTTCATTTAATTGAGCTATTCTCTTGCAGATGGTCTTCAGCATGTTTCTTTATTTAGGAGGGTATGGAAACTTTGTTTCTTCAAGCATTTTTGGGATATTTTTTTTAAAAACAAGATTCTTACCCTTGTTGAGAAGATCATCATTATGTTCATTAGAATCATCCAAGTCATCCTGCTCATCAAAGTTAAATTCTGAATTCAATTGATTACTCTTTTCTGATTCAGAAGACTCAGTTTCACTCACCTCAATTTTATTATCAATGTTAGATATATTAGAGCTAGTTCTATATTGGTGCTTGGCATAAAATGTTTTAACAGATTGTTTGTTATTGATTCAGGCAAAAAAACATAGTTATTGTTTATAGGAGGTGCCACAACATTATAACCCAACCCAGACTTGTTCTTTGATTCAATATGAGAATTTAGTAATTTCTCATATTTTTGAGATGAAAGCTAAAACTTCTGTAGTTTTACTTCAATTGATGCATGATCAGCCATGGATTTGGTTAAAGAAGTGGTCAGATGCTCAACTTGTGCTTTCAAACTATAATTTTCAAAAACAATTTTGTCAAAATCCTTTTGTAAAGAGTTAATTATAATTTGATATAATTTATGTTATCTTACATGAGATTCATTCAAAATCATTGTTTCTTTAACTTTATCAGCTAATTGTTGAGCATGGACTCTATATCTTTCTACTTCCTCAACACATATGATGAACATAACTTGTCTCTTACCTCACTTGCCATGGTTTGAACTTTGTTTTCCATGTGAGCCATTAGAGCTTGATTTTCTTCTACGACTTCCTTCTCATACAAACTCCAGTCACAGGTTCCATCTTGAAGAATTATCAGCCCAGATTTTTTTGAGTTACTAGTTCTTGCTGGTGTATTTGTGGCTAGTAGGGATGAGTTGGCCAGTTGTGGCTTCTGAAAAACCTTTGAGTTGATGAAGGTTGTTTACCCTGATGATTCTGATGTTGTGTTGATTCAGAGTTTTGTTGATTGCATTCTCTAGAAAAATGTCCATAGAGATTGCACTTGAAGCATCTTACCTTTAATTTATCAACTCTAATACGTGATGATTTACTTGTAATAGCCAAATTCTTGTTTCTTCTTAGGTATTGTTTGGCTCTATAAGCAACCATTGCCATTTTCCATTGTAGATCCATCTTCTCTACTACATCTAGAGGCAGTTCTTCTAAATCTTGTTGGCACATGTTAGCAATGGGCAACGAACTTCCTAGGTAAACTTGAATGCTTGAACTGAAAGCTGCAAAAGCTGCCTTTTGTTCTTTAGAGTCTAGAATAATAGTGATAGACTCTGATTGATTGTTGGATGATGTTTTTTCAGATGATTTATCTCTTTGATCATCTGTTCTTTCTTTCTCTTTCTTGACTTACTGTGGGAAGGTTTCTTAGGAGGTTTTGAGGCATAGAAACTTACTTCCTCTTCATCTTCACTCAAAGTACAAGTGTTATCACCATCATTATTGGACATGAAGGCACTTCCTGCATTTCTTGTTTCTTTAAAATAATATGGTGATACATGAGTTCTCACACTCTTGTTTCTTGTTTTCTCATCCATTTCAAGAGCCTTAACTTTAGCCACTAGACTATCTAGACTGACTGCTTTGAGATCTATGGTATTCTTGAACATGGATACTATTTGCTTCCAACTTTCTGGTAAAGTATGAAGCATTTTCTTGTTTAATTCCTCATTTGTGTATTTCAACTCTAGAATGTTCATTTCTGTAACAAGTTGCATAAACCTGTGGAGTTGTTGAGGAATTGATTCACCCTCAATATGATGAAAGGGTTTATATTGTGAACGCAGGGTGTCCTTCCTAATGCTTCGGATTTCATCACTCCCTTCACAGAGTGTATGAAGAATCTTCCACAAGGAATTTGTTGTTTTATAGTTTTCACATTTGATCAATATTTCTTCTGGTAAAGCCATACTAAACAAGTTGTATGCTTTGATACCAACTTTAACCTTCTTAATATCATCAGGTGACAGATCTTTCATGCTTATGGGTAGATTGTTATCATTATAATCTGGCCCGAGGGTGGGTGGTGGAATATAGGGACCTTATGTTATAGATACCCATAAGTCCGAATCTGTATAATTCACATGATTCCTGAACTTGAGTTTCCAGGATTTGAAATTTCTTTTGTTTCCAACTTCGGTGGTTGGTAAGATGATCCACCAAAGTTCTCATGATTAGTTAAGATCTAAGATGTTAACCAATGAATTTGTTCAAGAGATATTAACAAGTTATTAATTTGATCAATAGCTAAGATCTGCTATTCAATTGATTTGAATATAGATCCAAGTTAATCGATAGATTAATTATCACACAAAATTTTTCGAAAATAATTAAACACAACTAACACCGATAGATCAATCGATATAAATCAATGAGCATTTGGCTCTGATACCACCTGTGAATTCTAGGATCGCAATCAGGAATTATCAGTGTTAGTTGATGTCAAGTCAACGTTTGCGGAATCAACATTTGCTTGGTTTAATAGTTTGTATAGTAAATCAATATCAATAATGATTCAAGAACACAATTAATGAATTAACAAATGTTAAATTTGATTCAAACGTATTTCGTCAAAACATGCTAATGATTATAGATAAACAACGAACGAATTGTTGGATCAAGAAGAAGGCTGGGCAACCAAAACCAAATCACTTAGACAATTTTGGTGCTACATGCAGAGGCTTCCAAAGATTAGCATGGAACTTCTAAAGGTTGTGGAGTTCTTCTGAAGACAAAGTAAAAGATCAACTTCTGAAGATAGAACTCCACTTCCGAAGTCAAGTGTGTGCTTCCAAAGATCAAGTCTTAGAAGAACAATCAAAAGACTACTTTTGAAGTATGAAGAAAAGAAGAAGTTCCCAAGGCTTAGAAGAAGAAGTCTCTTCCGAAGTATAAGTGGCTTCGGAAGTACTTGTTCTTCCGAAGCCATTTAACCTTCGGAAGACACTGATATGAACCAGTGGACACAAGTATGGTCTCTGACACTCCGCTGCAGACCTCTGATACTGCATGGCATCCTCCTAAAGAGCCATGTAGTTGACCACAATTTATTCCACTGATAGTACATGTTACTAACTTTAGTTGTAGTATAGGCTTTAGTTATAGGGTTCCAGCTGGTATCAAAGTATATCCGGTTGTAGGTAGTATTATATATAAGTTCTCATTGTAACTCATTTGATACTACTTGTAAGAGTCTTGTAATATTTGAGTTGAGAAGCAATATATGCAAATTACTTCTTGTGTTCCTTATTACTTGCTATATTGTGATTAAACTTTATTGACTCTATCTTTATCCGAGTATTGTTTCAAGTGAGTTTGAGAGAAAAACAAAGTGTTAAGTGACTATAACCAATCCCGCAATTGGTATCAGAGCATTTCAGGCTCTTGATTGTGTGATCTAACCATCCAAATCAACCTGTTTTTCACTCCTCCCTACAACTCACTCACTCAAAATGGCCCTTAACAATCCGAAGTAGAGATGGGAACTATGATAAAGGCTCCTATCATTACTCCTGAAAACTTCAGGTCTTGGAGCAGAAGAATGGAAGGCTTCAGCAGATACCAAGACAGCAAAATGTGGAACTCCATTGTAAACGGCCCGTATAAGCCAAAGGTGGCATCACCTGGTGGAAATGATGCCATGATAGAAAAGGATGTTGAAGATTATTCTGACGAAGACCAGAAGAAGATGGACATCAACAGTAATTCTATGACCACTCTTATGACTGCAATACCAAACTTCATTTGGTGGGGTTCGATCATTGCAAGACTGCCAAAGAATTGTTTAATGCACTTGCTCAGATGTATGCAAACTCCAACGACTCTAAGAAGGACTCACTGAAGCAGCAGTTTGAGAACTTCACTCATATTGTTGGAGAGACCCTCAGCCAGCAGTACTTCAGGTACATGGATCTTATCTCTTCTCTTCAGTCTATGAAGATCACTCCCGAACTTAGAGATCCTACTAGAAAGTTCATGAGAGCCCTTCCAAACGAGTGGACATTCTATTGTGTTTCTATCAAGAGAACAAAAAACTTGAACACTCTTACTATGACTGAACTCTATGGCATCCTTGATGGATATCGCCTAGAGATGGAGAGTAAGAAAGGCCACCAAACAAGCAGACCCATGAGTCTTCCTGCTAGCAACGCTTTAATGGTTGCTGAAGGCTCAATACCCCCACAACCTCAGCACTACCTGACCTACCAGCAGCCATCATGCTCTTCTGGACCATACATCACTTTTCCTGAGACTCCAAGGTTCAACAGGCTCAACACAATTCCTTTCAGGAAAGTTGTACCTTTGTCTTAGGAAGTGGACAGTGTGGTGATTTTCAATACTGCTTTGATGATCTTGAGTGTTTTAATCCAGACAATGTAGAGTATGTGGACATTGTCCAATAGATGAATTTTTTAACTTATAGAGCGAAGAAGTTCTTTAAGAGAACTGGAAGGCAATTCCCTCAAAACCCAACTACCAGCAACTTTGGGTTTGACAAAACCAAAGCAAAGTGTTACAATTGTAACCAACTCGGTCACTTTGCAAGGGAATGTAAGGCTCCCAAGACCAATCCAGGAACCCCACAGGCCTCCACACATCCCTCAACCTCAAAGCCCATTGAAAAGTCAACTGAAACAGCTACAATGGCTCAAGAAGTTGACTGGAGCCTCATGGTACAGGATGTGACTCTTGCTCAAGCTCTCATGGACGGAACAGACGATGCCCAGGTATATGAACATCTCTGTACTCCAGCCTGTATAGCTAAAGTTAAACTTTATCAGGATTACAATATGGAAATCAGATCTGATATTGAGTCTTTAAATATTTTAATATATGATTTTAAGAGAGCTGAATTTGACTACCAAAAGAAAATTAAAGAGTTAGAGAAAACTGTGTCTCTTTTAAATATGAACACACCAACTACAAGACTCAAATCAAGGATCTGATATCCAAATTGTCTGAGGCTCAAGCCCAGCTTGTCATTGCTGAGGCTCAGGCCAGGAAGCATGCTATTTCTGAGCAGAACTTCCAAGCTATTCTTGCATCATCCTCCCACTCCAAACTCTGTTATCAAAACAAAGGAGGGTTGGGAACCGATGAAATTGCTCCACCACACTCTTATGAGTCTATCAGACAACCTAGATTTGGTACTAAGGAGCAAGAGGTTCCAACTGCTGACCCTTCCTCACTAGAGTTGAAGGATGAAGCAACAATAGTGGCCACCACAGGGAAGGAACAGGTAGATGACCCATCTCTCCCAGTGAGGATCAAATCCTAACCACTAAGGCCAGAAGAAGCAAAGCTAAAGCTACTAGAAGAATTGCCAAGAAAGTGGCTAAGTCCAAGCTGAAGATTGACCCAAGCAGCAGAAAGGTGTCTTTATCTCAGCTGGATTCCGAGTGTTAGGTACTTTTGATTCAGAAAGGAGTGTAATACCAGCATTCCTGTCCTGCCAAAGGATCAGAAGTTGAAGGGAAAGGTGCTGATGAAGAGAAGAAGCCCAAGAAACAGCAACCCTTACAGTCCCAAAAGACTAACGTTGCATGCATAATGTGTGGTCTGCACAACCACATGGAAAAAGATTGTTACTACAATCCTGCAAGCACACATTATACAAATAATGCTAGGAAAGAAGGAGTCAGGGAAGGTTTCACATTTGGACCTTTTCAAACGGTTCAAGTGATGAAGAAGGGAAAGCTGGTTTCCGAAGCAAGGTTGCTATCGGAAGAAACTCTTTCTTCCGAAGGGAAAATGGTTTCGGAAGCAAAAGCTACTAAGGTTCGAAAGAACAAGAAAGCTCCCTTGAAACCATCCCATAAGAAGACTGCTTCGGAAGAAAAGGTGGTGAAGGCTTCTTTTGAAAAGAAAGAAGCTTAGGAAGAAGGCGATGCTGCAAAAGCTTCAACAAGCTCATCCTCCAAGATCAACCAAAGGATGGACTGGAAGATCAAGGAAGATGCTACAGCCCAAACCTCTTCTTCAAATACATCTATTGAACCCCCATGCATATCTTTTGTTCAATTTTGTCATTATCCTTAGAAGAACCCAAGACCAGCAAGGCTTGGGCTTCAAAAAAAAACTAACAATCTCATCTTATGTGCAAGGACATCCATATGACAAGAACAACAATGTATGGATTGTAGACAGTGGATGCTCCAGGCACATGACAGGGAATAGATCTCTCCTTCAACAGTTTCAGAACTATGATGGAGGTCCTGTCCAATTCGAAGGTGAGGCCGGAGGATATATTTCTGGTAGAGGAGTATATCCAATGGTAAGTTAAAGGTTGACAAAGTTCACTTTGTCAAATAGCTTGAACACAATCTGTTAAGTGTTTCTCAATTCTGTGATCAAAAGCACCAGATGCTTTTCATAGAACATGAGTGCATTATCCTCAAACAGGGATGACAATTCCTCCGGAATTGGTGCTTCTTAGATCTCCCAGGAAAGGGGATATGTACAAGCTAGATATGAACAATGCTTCCCCAATGGGTGAAGTATCATGCTTCTTTCCAAAGCTGATAGTGATGAGTCAACACTATGGCATAAACGTATGTGTTATGTAAATTTTAAGACAATGAATAAATTGGCTAAAAATAACTTGGTACATGGTTTGCCTAAAAAGGAGTTCTTCTGCAAGGATAACTGTGTTGCATGCCTGAAAGGGAAACAACACAAGACATCTCACAAATTCAAATGTGTTAACTCTATCACTACTCCATTACACTTATTGCACATGGATCTTTTTGGTCCCACAAGTATAATGAGCATTGGAAGGAAATCATACTGCCTTGTGATAGTTGATGATTTTACAAGATTTACATGGGTATTCTTTTTAAGAACTAAAGATGAAACTACTGAAACATTAAAATCTTTTATTCTTAAAATAGAAAATCAAATTAATCACAAGGTTAAAATAATTAGAAGTGATCAAGGGATTGAGTTTAAGAACTTTGTTCTTGACTCATTCTGTAACTCAAAAGGGATTTCCAGACAATATAGTGCTCCTCGAACTCCTCAACAAAATGGTGTTGCTGAGAGGAGGAACAGGACACTTATTGAGGCTGCTCGAACTATGTTAGCCGATTCAAAACTACCTCTAAAATTTTGGACAGAGGCAATCAGCACTGCATGGTATGTGCAGAACAGAGTTCTCATAGTTAAGCCACATGGAAAAACCCCTGATGAGCTATGGAACAAGAGGCCACCGTTCATTGGCTTCCTAAGGTCCTTTGGCATCAGGTGTACCATACTTAACACAAAGAACAATTTAGCAAAATTTGCTAAAAAGTCGGATGATGCTATCTTTGTTGGATACTTTTCTAGCTCCAAGCTTATAGAGTATACAACGTTAAAAGTCAACAGTTTGAGGAGTCATCCTATATAGTTGTTAATAAGCACACTCCTTGTGTTAGGGGGAATGGCCCTGATCATATCTTTGATTTAGAATTCTTTTCAAACTATTCTAAACCATCTTGTGAGAATGTTTCAGTTAGAACAGGTGCTCAAAATGATGCTGATGCTGCTGCTGATGATCAACCGTTTGAGCTACCCAGACCTCGTCCAAATTCTCCAAGTGCTGCAATACATCAAGCTTCTTCCATTCACAGATTTGACAGCTTAACCATATCAAGGAATAGTGAAGCTTCAACTAGTGAATCACTTGCTAAGCCTCAAAACTCATCAGGTGATCCACCATAACACCAGGTAGAAGGAAGTAATGTTTTGAAGGAACAAGGAATTGTTAATACTACTTCACAGCCAACCATTGATGATGTTTCTCACTCATTCAATCAGTCCTTATTAATGATTTTGAAATAACAGCTGGACAGAGTGTTCCAGTTCCTGAGCAGAATATGTCCAACCTGGATCTATCTCTGCATCTAGAAGTGATTCCTCGTCTTAGGATTCATAACACTCATCCAACTGAGAACATCATAGGGGATGTCTTTGAAGGTGTGAGAACAAGAGGACAAACTCATCATGGGAATGTCTGCTTATACTCATGCTTTCCATCCAGATGGATCCCAAGAAGGTGGAAGATGCCTTGAAAGATAGTAGCTGGCTTGAATCGATGCAAGAGGAGCTGCTTCAATTCAAGAGACAGAAGGTATGGAACCTATGTCAACTACCATCTGGTCAAGTACCTATAGGCACTAAATGGGTTTTCAGAAACAAGAGAGATGATAGAGGCTTGATCATCAAGAACAAAGCAAGACTTGTAGTTCAAGGATACACCCAAGAGGAAGAAATTGATTATACTGATGTTTTTGCACCTGTTGCAAGACTTGAGGAAGTTAGGATCTTCCTTGCTTATGCTGCATCCAAGGACTTCATTGTTTATCAACTTGATATCAAGTGTACTTTTCTATATGGGGATATAGATAGGGAAGTATATGTATGCCAACCTCCTAGATTTGAAGACCTGCAGCACCCCAACTATGTGTGCAAATTGGATAATGCTCTATATGGGCTGCACCAAGCACCTAGGCTGTGGTATGAGACTTTGTCTTAGTTTCTTTTAAAGAATGACTACACTAGAGGAACCATTAACAAGACTCTCTTCATCAGAAAGTCTGGAAAGGACATTTTGCTTGTTCAAGTCTATGTTGATGACATCATATTTGGTTATTCAAATGACCAAATGTGTAAGGACTTTGAAAGCATTATGAAGAAAAAGTTTGAGATGAACTCCATGGGAAAAAATGGACTTTTTCCTTGGAATTCAGGTAAAGCAAATGAAGGAAGGGTTTTTCATTAATCAATCTAAGTATGTCTCTGACATCTTAGAAAGATTTGAGATGCAAGATTGTAAGCCGGCCAAGACACCCATACCCAGTAACCACAATCTTTGTCCTGACCTTGAAGGGGAGGATACTAATCAACATCAGTATAGGGCAATTATTGGTTGTTTGATGTATCTCACAGCCAGTAGACCTGATATCATGTTTGCTACCTGCATCTGTGCTAGATATTAGGCTGCTCCAAGGTGTCTCATCTAGCTATTGTTAAGAGAATCCTCAGATACCTCAAAGGAGCACCTAAACTAGGTCTCTGGTATCCCAAAAACAAGGATTTCAATCTCTATGGATACTTTGATAGTGACTATGGCGGCTGCAACATTGAAAAGAAATCAACATCAAGAGGATGTCAATTTCTTGGTGGAAGGATCATCTCATGGCAATGCAAGAAACAATCCTGTGTCTCTACATCAACTGCTGAAGCTAAATACATTGCTGCTACTAGCTCTATGCTCAACTGCTATGGATTCAGAATAAGATGTTAGACTATGGATTCAACTTCATGAGTACTCCTATCCATATTGACAACAACAGTGCTATCTCCATTACTGAAAATCCAGTGAAGCACTCCAAGATAAAGCATATTGATATCAGGTACCATTTCATTAGAGATATTCATGAGAAAGCTTGATTAAACTAATCAAAGTTGACTCAAATGAACAATATGCTGACTTGTTTACCAAAGCTTTTGATGAACAAAGATTTTAGTATCTCATAATAGCTATTAGGATGATAAACATTGATTAGATTACCTCTTTTGAAAACCTTTTAATATGTAATGTTCTATGTCAATACAATTTAAGCCTGTTACAAAAGGTCTCTCTGAAATTTTCTAAGTAAAAATTTCTTCCGAAGAGAAATTAACCCTCGGAAGTTATTCTCATATCTTCTGAAGCAAAATTTCTCAAAGGATAATTATCTTCGCAGAAGAGTTTTTGGTCTCGGAAGAAGCGATTGATTTCATATCAGATCTACTTCCGAGGCTTACACACACTCTCCATTCGGAAAGCAATCCTGACCTTCGGAAGCAAAGTCTTTGCTTCGGAAGTAAGAATTGCCTTCGGAAGACAAATTACCTTCGGAAATGTTTTATATTCGGAAGAGAGATTTTACTGTGTAACTGAAATCTCTTGGGCCCCACACTGTAAAAAGCAAAGATTTTGTTAATGATGTCGGACTATTTAACTGATTTTAACCTTACCGCCACTATCATTTCTTCCACTAAAACATCACATCACCTTATCCTAACCCCCATTACCGCCTTTCCACTCCCATTTAAATAATCCCGACTATTCAATTTCATCTTCTTACTTAAAATTTTTACTGCCCTAGAAATTTTCCTCCACTCCAACTTTACTGAAGCTCAAATTCATCTGCATTCACCTTTCTCCAATGGCTCTCAACCCTTAGCACAACCAAGTCGCACTTCTTGATTCTTCAAGAGATGCTGACTTCTCTGAAATCATCTCCTTTCTCACCCAATCATCTTACTACACAGCCATTACCGTTAACCCCACTGTTTACTCCAATCAAATGGCCGAATTTTAGGAAAATGGTCAAGCCGAAACCCTAAATGGGATTGGTGTACTAAGGTCCAACATTTGTGGACAAGAGTTGGTCATCACTGAACAACTTCTCAGGGAGCATCTCGAGCTTCATGATGAAGGAGCTCCTACTAAATTCCCCAAAGAAGATTTAGACAACACTTATCTCCTTATGGGATATGGTGGAGACGTGAGCAGGTCGACAGTCTACAAGTTCAACTTCTCCTACAACTGGAAGTTCCTATTGCACGTTGTCCTCCACTACCTGTCAAACAAATCTGGGGGATGGGATCAAATCCCGTATGAACTAGGATGCTTAGTTCATGGATTGGTGAGAGGCCTCCGCTTTAATTACTCAAGATTTGTGTTCACCAATCTGATTAGGAATCTTCAAAGGGAGACATTCTTTATGTATCCCAGATTCATTCAACACATAATCAACTGTGAGTTGGAACAGAGTACGCTTGTCTGTTTAGCTGCTCTGAATGTCCCTCACATGAGGCCTACCATCTTCAAGACTTTGAAAAAGGTGTCCACCAACTTCACTGGAAGGTATACTTCTCTGCTTCTAGGTATGATTGAGCGCATAGCTCCTGGAACATCCCTGTTCACTCCATAGGTGATGAACCCACAGTAGCAACCACCTCCATAATGCCAGCACTACCTTCTCTACCCATCACCATCATATACTAGAGACGCCCTAAATGAACCCTTGTTCAATCTACTTTGATTGAGCAAGCCCCTCCTGTTCAATCCAAAAAGACTAGAGTGGAAACATGGGCTCCCACTCAGTCTGAGGTCTCTCCATCCTTCTCTTTTGACCTCAATTTGGGTTTTGAGTCTCCTCAGTCTCAAACCTAGGAGCCTGACACCCAAACCAACAACCCTTAGGATGAGTATTTACACTCTTCTGAGTAGCCAACTAGGGACAACCCCACCAAAGGCTCAATGCCTGTGGACATTGACCAAGGTCTCGGGTCAGTAGGCTTAACCTCCTTATCTTTCACTGACCTTCTCTTTAAAACTGATGAAGAGATAACATCTCTCCACGGAAATGAAGTTGATCTACAACACCCTCTCCAAGATCAACAAAGCCCAGAGAAATCCCTTATCTCTAGCCCCCATCAGCAACCTATAACTGAGGTGAGTCCCACTGATGTGGAGGGGACTCATACAGATTCAGCTGCCACTACAGAAGGTGCCTCAATGGACCTTATGGATAGTGGTAACATATCTGAGACCGAAGCTGCGGCAACCGTGCCCTTTGATGACTCTAAAAGAGACATCATTAAGCATGGGAAACCAGGGCGCCAAGAAACCATATCTGGTGGTGAGGCTGAACATACTAGGTATGTTACCTTATCTCTCTGTGATTCTTCAAAAGAAGATGAGGGAAGCATGCAACTCCTCATAAAAGACCTTCTATCTAAAGTCTCAAACCTTAAATCCTTGGTTAGGACTTTAGAAGAAAGATCCACCACTCAGCAACTTAAGATTGACAATTTCAAGGCTAAACTAGCTGAGAAATAGACTGAGAGATCTGTTAGGCATGTACCTGTTTAGGTCTCATTGACCTCTTCTTCCAGCTTATCTAGCTCTTAAGATGATGCTACCAAAAAGGGGGAGAATATTCAGAGACAAATAATTGAGGACCCACAGATTCATACTTCAACTTCAACATCTTCTGCTCCTGTCATCACTTTGTCTGAGCCATCTCAAGTTCTACTTCAAATCGACCCAAAGATGCTCAGAGATCTCTACAGACTCTTCACTAAGTTTCCATTCAGATCCTCTACTAATCAGCCAAGCCCAGATGCTACAATGATCTACTTCGGAGCTGAAGAGCTTCAGAGGCTTACTGCACCTTCTACCACTATGGAAGAAGTTGGTCAACCTAAGGTCCACATGGAACCTAGGATTCATTTCAAAGGGGAAATGGGGACTGATGGCCCAGCAACTGAAACAATTGGGATAAAATCTGCATTTTCTCAAACTTCCAAAGCTGAAGTTAAAGCCTCAGAAGAACAAGCTGAATCTTCTGACGCTGGAATAGAAGTTGCGGAAGGATTGTTCAAGATGTCCGAGGAACTGATCATCACATATGCAATCCTTGAAATGGAATTTGAGATGAATAGTGAGGACTTTCTGGATCTACCTCTATTCCAGACACCCTCTCTGGCTCTCTCACAATCAGACTCCACTCTCCAAGAACCACCACAGTCAGGCTCTTCAAAATATAAAAATGGGAAAAGGAAGATGACTGCGGAAGAGCTTCAGGAAGAGGAGAAGATTGAGAAGTTAAAGAAAAAATGAAGACTTTCAATTGGAAAGTTGCTAGCTGCTAGTACAAAAGCAGCTGTAGCCAACTAGGAGGTTGTCAACAACAAGAGAAGAGAAGAGATAGTTGACCAGCTCATCCAATTGGGAGCTGCCAATGAAGAAACACTCCTGCTACCACTAAAGGAGTTGGTGAATCTGCAAAAGGCAACCAGGCTAAAACATGAAGAAGAAGCCAGGTTGGCCTTAGAGAAAGATAAAGAAGAACAGATGAAGGCTGACTTGTAGCCGAGGAGAGATAGGATAGAGTTCCTAACCTCCAGAGGCTTCAATCTTCAAGAACTCTCTCCACACAACAATGAAACGATCCTCTGGCTCTACAATAAAGAGCAAGATTAGATGGAGAAAGAGAGAAGAAAGGCTTCAAGAGAAAAGCTAAAGGAAAAGAGAAGAAGGAGGAAGAAGCAAGGGTCACTGCAACCAGGAAGCTCAGTGAAAAGGCCTGGATGAAAGACTATCTCCGGGCTCATGGCTTCTCTGGAAGGCAGGTGAGTCCCATGTCAGAGAAGACACTCCAACGGATTGTCAGCGAAATCAAGGCTGACATCCGATTTTAGGAAAGAGAAAAAAGATGTACAGAAGGGTAAAGGGGATGACCTTCATTGCAACCACTCAACCACAACCTGAACCCTCATCCTTACCTTTCACCATCAAAACCAAACCTTTCACCCCTGAACCCACATCTTTACCAACATCCACTTCATCACCCCAACCACCAAAACTTCCCATCCTCAACCAAAAACACTTCCTAGAATCTCTGAACCACAACCTACCCAACAACCATCCAAAGCATCCCCTCAGCCTTCTCAACATCTCTCTCTTGAGGAGTTCAAGGCAATCAATACTAAGCTCGCCAACTGCACAACTTTTAGCGAAGTCTCATGTGAGGAAGAATTTGTCAATATCACCTATGTTGATGGATCTTCATGTTCCCTCACAAGAGATCAATTCCGAAGACATAACTCTACTTTTGAAGTCAAGTGCATGCTTCCGAAGATCAAGTCTTAGAAGAACAATCAAAAGACTACTTCTGAAGTATGAAGAAAAGAAGAAGTTCCCAAGCCTTAGAGGAAGAAGTCTCTTCCAATGTATAGGTGGCTTCAAAAGTACTTGTTCTTCCGAAGCCATTTAACCTTCGGAAGACACTGATATGAACCAGTGGACACAAGTATGGTCTCTGACACTCCGCTGCAGACCTCTGATACTGCATGGCATCTTCCTAAAGAGCCATGTAGTTGACCATACTTTATTCCACTGATAGTACATGTTACCAACTTTAGTTGGTGACAAAAGGTAAGTCAGGGATATGTCCTGACTACCATATCTCAGATAAAGTCTTATCTGAGATACCTTAAACTATAGTCTTGTAGTATAGGTTTTAGTTATAGGATCCCAGCTGGTATCAAAGTATATCCGGTTTTTGGTAGTATTATATATAGGTTCTTATTGTAACTCATTCGATACTGCTTGTAAGAGTCTTGTAATATTGAGTTGAGAAGCAATATATAAAAGTACCTTGAAAATTACTTCTTGTGTTCCTTATTACTTGCTATATTGTGATCAACTCCTATTGACTCTATCTTTATTCGAGTGTTGTTGCAAGTGTGTTTGAGAGAAAAACAAAGTGTTAAGCGACTAAAATTGATCCTGCACGAATGCTATTGAATTTTGTGTTCTAATGATGTGACAACTGCTAGTGTTTTGATTTGTGTGATGTGATGTTTGGTGATCGTAATGTTGCTTGGATGTTTGCCATCGAAGCCATCGTTGATTTGAACCCTAGGATCCATATATATAGACAATGATGTTTCTGTTAAGAAAACACTGGATCTCTTGGGATTTGAATTGTTTCAATTAAGGAATCTCGGGATTTCTTGGGATTCGCATAACTGACTTGTTGACTTGTAATACTTGTATTGTTTGAATACAAGTGCTTGGATTCCGTAGGAGTATTGTCTTCCGCAACAATATTGTTCGTCCGAAGCAAACTGGTTCTTCTGCAGGAATCTTCACTTAGAATTCTCACTTCACATGTTGATGGGGAATCCGCAGCTGATCTTCGGATGTTTGTTAATTGTAAGAAACATATCTACAGAAGAACAAAATGTTCATTCGTAGATGTTTCTAACACTTAGTCAATTTCAGAAATTGTCTAAGTATGATGTTTGTACCTGCATACATACATAAATCAACACACATATATATGGGTTAACCTATATATTTAATGCATACACATTAATAAATTACAACCATTCATTACAGATATTAATTCAAGTACTAAGCCTATACAAAATGGACTAGATCTATTGATCCTAGACCGAACAAAAAGATATGCATAACTTGTAGAAACTTGCCTTTAAAACAAAAACAAAGTGTATACGTTAACTCTTTTGGAACACACATGATTAAAAGATAGAACATTAAAAGAGAAATGCAAATAATATTTCAGTCATTAGCTACGTGATTTCATAGGCGATGCCATACAAGAACCATGATGATCTAAAACACCAAAAGGAAACAACCGAGTAAGTCATCAAACTTGTAATGAATAAATTAAACGATGCTCATATGACTAACTTGAAAGAAGGGCTAACCCGTCAATAAAAAAGCAAACAATCTTCACATCCTGCGTAAAAATTGAAATTTAACATGCAGTACTACAATAAATGAGTCGGGCATTACACATGCTTCATACTAAAATTCTTGTTCCATGCATACATCATTTCTTTTTTATAGTAAAAGAGGTTTACACAGCCCACCAACTCTTAACACAAATCCACAATACCAAGGTGTAAGTCAAGATATCCAGTAATATTGTTAAAAAAAGCAAAAACGAAGTTTGTCAATTTGTGGTTGACATATTTCAAGCAGTTCATAATTTACTTATAAGATAATTGAAAATTGTATGACTAATATAAGTGGTTGCTTAAATTTTATGACGTCATATTTTTGTATGGGCAAGGCAAAAAAGGATTCAAGGTAGAAGTTGAAGCAAATGGAAAAGTAAGGCATCAACAACTTCTTGGTGTAATTGGTTTTTCTAATGGTGCTAAAAGATAGCCATGCCTTGCATCTTGTGTTCATACAGGTCTAAGGGTTGGCAAAATGGATGTGTTGAATGGGTTGATTAACAGAACAACAAATTAGTTTTTACGCACAGAACATGATATAACATAATATATATAACAACTATATACTTTTTTATGCTACTTAAATGTATTGATGTTATTTTTTTGTAGATTCAGACAGAGAAGGAATACAAAGTAAAAGTTGAAGCAATTGCCAAAAAGATCTCTAGACCCGAGTGTTACACGGTTGACTTAAACAATTAGACGTCATTAAATCACTTATTAAAGAATAGGCATCATCAATAATTGGAAACATTAATTTATATGTTTACAAATACAAGTAATATTTAAACATCTCTTTGTACATAAAGTTTTGTGTCCCATTAGTAATATTATCATTTTGATTTAAAATGAATAATTTTACTCCTTTGTAGACTTTACACTTGATAAAAGCAACATGCAACTGTTCATAAAAACTATTTTTTTATATGCAAACCAATGTTGTACAATTATTGTCCCTCGATCTTACTAATTGCCATTACAAAACAAACAAAAAGCGAAAATTATTTTTCTAGAAATTGAAAGAGATGTTCTTATTAGACGGCCCAAGATTAACAATTAATAGAGATAAATTCTCCGTAAAATAACAATTTTCTAAGAGTACCAACATTGGACAATTATTGTCCCTTGATCTTGTTAATCGTCATTACAAAACAAAGAAAAAGCAAAAATTGTTTTTTCTAGAATTTGAAAGAGATGTTCTAATCAGACGAGCCAAGATTAACAATTAGCAGAGATAAATTCTCCGTAAACTAACAAGCGTTTAAGAGAACCGACTTTGGACACTTATTGTCCCTCAATCTTGTTAATCATTATTACAAAACAAACAAACAATGAAGATTGTTTTTTCTAGAATTTGAAACAGATGCTCTTATCAAATGGCCCAAGATTAACAATTAATAAGATAATTATTTGTAAAATAACAATTAATAACAATCTTCTAAGGAACAATTTGTGTATATATGAACAGAGTGAAATAAAAAGGATTGTCAGAAAACAAATTAATATTTTAATCTTTTCCTAAAAATAAATATTTTATGTGATGATATTAGGATAGACGGTTTCGTTCGAGGTTTGACCAAAATCAAAACACCAACATTATGTTTCTTATACAGATCTTTAAAATTAGTTACAAATAAAAACAATACAGCTGGTGTTGATAAATCAAAACAATATTCCCAAATCATAATCATAATATTCATATTTCATCATTAATCATTTATCATAAATTCAAAATCCAAATCACTTAAAATAACATTAGCTTATACAACAATTATGCAGTACTCATAAAGATCAAGTACATATGTAATTAATCCCACATCTTAAAGCTAAGAGATTGAATTAGTTGGCACTTGCACACATCTTCATCAAGATCTTTATTTCTTCTTCAATGGTCATCTTGGTTCGTTTAGTACTCCCCATGTGTTAGCTTGACAAATAACCATAAAGACATTTGAAATTCTTGTGAAGTGAGTGCTGCTAAAGTTCTATTTGACATGAAAATAACTATTTATAAGGAACTTATGTAGCACCTAACAGATTTAGTAATTAAAGGTATGGCTTGAAGAATAACTATTACTTCAAATTTACCAAGCATTATTTAGACAAACCACATGAAACGATGATAAAATGACGATGATTCTTCACACAAAAAGCTAAAATGCAATAGAATATGCATCAAAACTTCAAAACCTAAAGTTCTAAATGGACAGTTATATATTAGTAAATACCTCATCTACAACATTGTGGTTACCCACTAAGCATAATGTCATCACTGTATAAATGTAATTAGATGTTAAGAAAAACACCATTACAATACATCCTACATAGAAAAAAAACACATTTGTTTTATTTGTTAAACATCTTTTAAACAATCAATTCACGACTTCAAATCACATCTTTACCACATCAAAAACCATCATTGCTTGATTCACATCTCACCCAACAAGAGTCATATACACAACTTAATATTAACAAAATTAGAAGGCGGTGAAGGTTTGGGGCAGGCCCTTTGAGACATCCTAATTTTTTTAGAGATACATCAAATAAGAATCCGTGTTAAATCGATAACACAAACATTTTAAAAATTCAAACAAACAAATTCAATAGTAAGCACAAAAAAAACTTTGGATTTATTTCAAAGATCATAAGAGCAAATAAAGTCATGCATTAGATTATAACATTACAACAACAACCACACTTAATAAGCAAACATGATAGAGAAGAATTATAAATATAAATCATAAACCTATGCAATCAAATTGTTTTAAGTCCCACACAATTAAAAATCATTCTTAGTGAAACACATGTTAATAAAGCACCTAAATATTAAAGTCAATCAATTGTGAATGATTTAATATCCAAACATTAACCACGGGGATACACTTTCAGCAAGAAAGCAAATTTAGTTTTCTCAACTATTGCAACATCCATCAACCAGCTTCCCTAACTTCCAACTACATTATAGAGAGAACTAAGTCCAAAAAATACTACAAATATTTTTGAATGAATAATTTTAATAATGTAAATGTTGGCATGCCTAAATGATAACTTACATATACTGTATTCAAGTTGATTTGATTCTAGTTTCAGTTTACCACTATCAGTCAATGAATGAGGTTTTGAAAGAAAAACATATTTGCGTCTAAAAGGTGTAGACATCCAAGTAGCACCATCAAGATAAGCATGACCATACTAATATATCCAAATAATAATTAACTCTATGTAAGTGTTCTAAACATTTATCCACTTTATTAGACATCAAACAAATAAAAACCAATCAATTGTATAGTATTATACCTGAGTCAAGAGGATGCAAACTGGAGATTCCCAAAAAACATCATTAAGAAGACGTATACGCTTAGACAGATACAAAACTTTTAAGCAGATTTTCAACATAAGGCAGATCCGTATCACATGATGAGATTCAATGACTTTGAATCCAAGAAATTCACATAATAATATGTGATGTGCCAATAAAAGGAATAAGAAATGCAAAAGTGACAAACCAATGAAAAATCAAGTGCATGATCTTATCTTCGGTTAAGTATTGATGTTGCTTAAACACAGAGTCAGTGATCTGTTAAATAATAAGATATCTCTATGCAGGCTTGCATTCCCAAACTATCAATATATAAATATATTATTGATTATAAAAAAACAAATCAACCCAATAAGTGATAGTAATCGAAAGCACAATACTTACAAACATAGTCCTTGGTACCTTTTTAAATTGGTACATCCCAGTACAATCTAGCCTATACAAGATTAACAATTAATGAGACAATTGATACAACTAGTGTGTGCTAACATACACTTCCAATATTATATAAAAAAAGTATATCTTCTTTATTCACAAAAAAGACAGCACGTGTGTGCCAATCAGTTACTTATGGTAAGCTTTCAAAAATTCAAGCCGTCAATGGCTCTTTGTCGAGCACTAAAAACCTTAATATTTATATTAATCAGCAGTTTGAATACAATAATTAGACATATATATATTAACAAGCATGAAATCACATACATTATTGACACAAGTAGATGTTGCATTCTGTCATGCCACATGTACAAACTTTTATTTGTCTCTAGAGCCTTTTCTTCTTTAACGAAAGACTGTACCTTGATATCGTGTAGTCTCCAACTTTCATTGTCTTGGTAAGTATATTTTCAGTTAAGTCAACATAATTTAAAGAATCAAATAATCTTTGCCTAAAGCTAAGATTAGTAATGTACAATTATCTTGATAATCAACTTTCTTATGCATGTTCCATTACTTCTGCATCCTAAATGATTATTTTATTCATGTATAATAAGATAATAGAACAATACTCAAATTATGTAAACCCTTGAATACAACTATTGTTAATCAATTTGTACACTTAATGAAGATTAAACACCTTTCAGCGAGCATCATTCGATTAATCGACACAATGATGGATCAAATATTCAAACGCCATGATATAAAGACCCAAAATCAAATCAGACTATTTTAGAAAACTATAACTGTTGAAATCAAATGAAACATAGCAGTTATCATCAATCTTGAATTGGCAAAATCAGTGGATGGAGATAGAAGCGCGACAATTGAAATCGGTGACAAATGATCCGATGGAAAGAAGAGCTTGATGAAATTCCTAGACCTTTTGATAGAGGTAGAAGTGTGACGATTGTAATCAATTTTAGTTTTAGGGTTTTTAGAAAGAACAAATTGAAAGAGAAATGCGAACAAAAGTAAACAAATTTGGATCAAATCCAGATTATTTTAGATTGTGCTTCGACGTAGCAGGGTTAGAAGGCAGGAAGTTGAGGCTGAAACTTACTGCACAGCAAGACACATACCTAGAGATCCACCAGACGAAGAAGCAATCGGATGAAGCAGATTCGCCGAACGAAATCAAAGTTCAGCCACATTGATTCAGTTAAAGATTTGTGGTTTAGGAAGAAGAATGAAAAATTAGGGAAGAAGAATGAAAAATTAGGGAAGAAGAATACATGGTTAGAAGATGGAAGATGATGTTTTGGATCTGGGGCTTTTAGTTAGAAAGAAGAAAAAGAGGATGAGAGAACCATGTATTATACACGGTACAAAGGTCCGCGTGAAAGACTAAACCGGGTCAAGAGTTTAGGTGGATATGAAAATAATAATGGTGTAAGAGCATGCCACGTGTAAGATTGGTACTTTTAAAAAATGCTATGTGACTTCAAAAACCTTGTTTTATTAGAGTTTAGAGATTATTCCTATAACTAAAATGGTATGAATATTGAATCATAAATTTTTTTGTAATATTAACATAATTAAATGACTAGTTCAATACATAATTTGCTTTTATTACATAGCACTAGCTGTTTCTTAAATAAATTTCCATTAGTTTGTTGTTAGTTAATCAAATTGTGCAGCTCAATGGTCTCATACTCATATTACTGGTAGTGTTTTTGTATTTATCTAAAATTTGTGTGATATATTACAACAGTTATTTTTACTCGTTTGATTTAAATTGGCTTAAAATATCAGAATTACCCAAATATTAGTTAGTATTGAAAGTTGATGTTCTTGAAATGCGTTTATGTAATATTGACCAATAAAATGGTATTTACAATGGTACTTGCCTACTAGTCATATCTATTGAAACACGTATTATAAAGCTAAAATGCATCCAAACTAGTCATATCTATTGAAACACGTATTATAAAGCTAAAATGCATCCAAAGATATATCAATACTAGAAGATTTATTTCAAAAATTACTCTTAGGCCATCTAATTAGAAAGTTTTCTTTCAAGTTGTGGAGAAGACAATTTTTACTATATATTTTACAATGTCAATTAACAAGAGCCAAACATAATCAATATCCAAATTTGGTATGTATTTAAAAGAATTGGCTTTCACGTATGGATGATTGTATGTTGTATTATCAAGATTAAAGAGTAGAAACAACGTCAAATTACTAATTACAAATATTAGATAAATTACTAATATTAGATAAAGACAATAAAATTACTAACGCGACAACCAATGTTGCACACAATGAGATTTTTAAAAACGTTTACTTATATGAAGAACGTTTATCGATCACCATTGCATATGCTACTAATTTATTAGTGAGTGAAGCCAAAGATAAAAAAGGGTCACTAAATAGCTTACGAAACACATAGTACATTGATTTGACAAAGTTAAAACCATTGTCTTGTCTATTAACTAGTCAATGTAATTTCTTTATTTCTAGTTTAATCACACATAGTCTAAGTCAAGTGAATCAACTGATCTCCCTTGCACGCTAACCCACACACTCTATTCTGCATAAATGTTCTTTTGTAAATATATACATGTTGATCGTATGCCAAATAACATGTCATAGGGCGAGTCATACATAATTGAGGTTCCTGTGTAAGTGGGACTGCTTACAATAAGTTTGAGTCTAACTATTGTGAATTGCTCGACGATCCTTAGAGGTGGAATCTATGATGTTGTTGTACTCTATGAGTCTACATGGTTTGATATTAGCCACAAGGGTAGACAGAAATCAAAACATGGTTTGATTGCTATCAAATAATTAAAATCAAGGCTAAAAACAAAGACTTGTTCGTTCTGGCATCACAAGTAGACTAAAGTATATTATATTAATGGTAAATGACATGAAATTTTTTAGTATTTGTACTTTATTTTTGATATCTAATGTTTCTAATTATTTTTTCTTACCTCGGCAACATCCAGATATACCTAACTTATTTTTCTAAAACTAGCGGGTGAAACCCACACGTTGCAGCAGGGTGTTAAATTATGTAATGTTTAAATTTGACATTTTGTAAGGATTTCAATAAGTATGATGCAGCCATAATATTCAAAACATCCAAAGTCTCTCTGCATGCACCAAAGAACTGAAGTAGAAATGCTTCTGAAGTTTTATACCTTGTGCTAGAAATATTCTAAGTGTAAAATCTTCCGAAGCCAAGACTAACATCTTCCGAATCCAAAAGTGAAGTCTTCCGAAGCTTCAAGACAAAGTCCTCCGAAGCCAAAGAGTAAAGACAAATTTTTTTCGAAGACTTTTATGAACATTCTTTTATCTGATGTACTTTACCATAAGTTGGACCACCTTTTTATTGCAACTCTGTTTGACTCACCAAATTTCACAAGTTGGTGAAAAGGACCATTTTTTTGGTAAACTGTATATTGAGGTCTTGAGTCTGAGTTTTCTACTTTATGTACTTTTATCCCTTTTATAATATATTAGGATATGAGCTAGGCATGTCATAGTCAATAGTCAAAAGACAATTTGCCTTTTGACTCTACATTTGATTTTGTTGTCTAGTCTTATGTATCCAACTGGTCTTCAAAATATGACCGGCTATAGGATGTCGTATATGTATCTCAGGTCTTTGTAACTTTAGAAATATGCTTTGTAACACTTTGTAATAGAACTTGAGAAGCAATATACAACATTCTTGAAACCCAATACTTGTGTTGTTTTGCTATCTTATTCTGTCTCTCATTTACTTGTGTTGTTTTGCTATCTTATTCTGTCTCTCATTTACTTGTGTTCTTAGCATATTTTATTCTAGTTAACTAGTTCCCTATTTGATCTATTAAGTGTTCTAAAGAACTCTCCTCAATTTTTTTTTGTGTTGTAAAATGCATTACCCCTTCTAACAGTCTTGCATTTGGTATCAAAGCATTTTAGGCACTTGATATTGTTAGGACCTGGTGTTTGACCGAAATACCTAGAGATTAACGTGTAAACCAGATCAAATAGTGCGGAATCCTATTTGATTGGCGATCCAATCAGTGAGAACACACGAAGAATCAATGAAGAATTGAAACTAATGTTAGAAATCGATTGGGAATCGATCTAATGTGTTCTATGAACTTGGAGAACGAATTGAGAGGTTTCTGGACGGCTAGGGTACGTCTGGAATCGTAATTGATTGAGAGTTACTCTTTTTCACGAATTGAGTTGTATTTATAGGTTGGTATTATTCAATCGTGCGACTAAACCATTAGTCTGGTTCAGTCGTGCGATTGAACCATGCGGTTGATTCATTCGTACGACTGAGTGTTCAGTCGTGCGACTGAGCCAATCTTATGTTACAATCGTACGACTGATCCAGTCTCCTGGTTCAGTCGTGCGATTGAGTCAATCGTGCGACTGAGTCAATCGTCTGAAGTTATTCATGCGTATGGTTCATTCGCATGAGCCATTCGCATGAGCCATTCGCATGAGAACTTCATTAAGTTAAGTTTGAATGTTTTAATTAATATAACATAATGTGCAACCATTCAAACAATCATAAACCCAATCAATTCAATAACGACTCATTAATGAAATATTAAACATCACAAGTAACAAACAATTTATGTCATTTCATTAATCAATACAAATTACATCATACTCAGATAGACAAGATTCATTACATTTCAAATCATGATCTAGGGACATACATGCATCAACAAACTTCCCCTTGGACCTAGATCTATCTAATCTCTTGTCTTCTTCATAACCTCCTTATACTTCTTGTACTTCTCCTCCTTAGTGACTCCTGTGTGAATCTCAAATGCAAAACAAAGTCGTATAACGTTTTGGAACTGGAGGGCTTGTACAATGTCTTGTGTGTCATAGAACAGTGGCCACTAGTATAATGTATAGACATCATTAGCAGACAAGTTGGTTAGCTACATCAGGTCGAATACCCTGATAGTATCCATTTGGCCCTCTTTATTCAGAACTATGACAGCTTCAGCAGTTCTCCAATCATAGTACCACCATTTGAAGTGTGGAGTGAAGTCCCGTGGCATTTCCCTGAGAGGGATTGTCAACATAGTGCGCAGAGGACTCCACTTCAACACAATCTTGGGCTTGCCAGTACTGGCATCAACCTCAGACCTTCTTATATACCTCGTAGGCTGTTGTGGTCTGAAGTTAACCCATCTGTGTGTGGTACTCCTTCTTCAGGCAGCCTCGAACCAGCCTGATATTTTTCGTGGGTCAGCATACAGCAGCTTTAGCTTAGCCAGCTGGTTGAGCTCAAAACCAGGTAGAGTCTTCAGATCATGTGGAAATCTGAAGTACTCTATGCCCTGTTCCCTCTTAACTGCATACGCGTTAAGGTCATCAAAAATAAGCCCATGCAATAATCCTGCCTGACACCTTATGGTGTTTCTTGACTATGTAGAGCTTGGTGTAGGCATCTTTCTTTGGTGCAGCACGCTGGGCTCTAACTTCTTCAAAAAGGCAGCCCACTCAGCCTTTCGAGTGTCTACGTCATCATTTGAGGCTTGGGCTGTTCCTTCGGTCTTTCCTGTTTTCTGCTCCATCTTGTCTAGTACCTCAAACATATCACATATAACTGACTAGGGACTCACCCAGATAGGGGACCACATTACCCTCGTTGTCAGCGTACTGAGGGTACTCTTCTGCAGTAATATCTTCAACCTCAACTTCATCAACGTCATTTAGTTCTTCATCACTGGTTGAATCAACTGTTGGAGCATCCTTGACAATTTCATCAGGATTGAGTCTGAACATCTCTGTCAGTTGCTCGTTAGATAGGTCATGAATATTTCCCCTTCTTCAGGGGTATAACTCACAGACCTTCTTACAATCCCTTGCAGATCACGAGTCATGGTTAGTTGAGTCTTGACCTGTTGAAGGGTAGCAATGTCAAACTCATCCCTTTGAAAGTTTGGATCTGTTTGATTTAAACATTCAACACATAAACCATTAGTAAGTAATCAAACAAAATTATATCAACTTAATATATAAACATTTAACACACTTGTTTTTCACTCCGTGATTCAAACACAAAATAAATAAATACATAAGACATCTAATCTGTACTTTTGTCTTGAATCCTGGGCTCGTCGCTCGGAGGAGCAGAAGTGGTAGATGGCTGATCCTGTCGATTCTTCGATCTTCGCTCTTGACCAGAAGCAGAGGCCGATGCAGCCGCATCCCTCCTTCTGCTTCGTCATCATCATCTTTACCTTCTGTCCTTTCTTCCTCTGTCTCTTCTTCATCCTCATCATCTTCCTCATCGTCATCATCATCTTCATCATGACCATCTCCATCATCCCCATCACCCTCCTTTATCTTCAAAGGCTCATCCTTTGACCCCTTTAACCTCAGCATAATCGTCTTGTTGGTCGTCTCCAACTCCTCTATACGTTTGGCTGATTGGGCCGCTGGTCCTGGAGTTGGGACATCTCGACTCTCCTAGCATCGATTAGCTGGGTCTGCTGATCTATCACCCGAGCCTGCTCTGCCATCTGCTGAGACTGGGCAGCAATCAGATCGGTCAACTGGTGAATCTGCGCCGCTTTCTCTTCATCTGCAGCTAGCAGGCGCATCACCATACGGTTAAGCGCCGACAGCTGCTCCTCTACCCCGATGTGAGGTAGAGTAGATCTATATACATGTGATGGCTGGGCTGAAGGTCCGTCATGATATGAGGTGGTGGTGGTAGTAGCAGTGGTGAATATGGGTTGGTAAGAAGGTGCTGGTGATGTAGGTGTGAATGGTATGGTGGTGGATGGGAAGGATACAATGGTGGTAGGTAAGGTGGTGGTTGTGGTAGCAGTAGTGGATGTGGTGGCTGTGGTGATGGGTGGTATGTCAGTGGAGGTGGTAGTGGTGGTGGTTGTGGGGGAAGTAGTGGTAGCAGTGGTAACGAAGGTCAGGCGACGCTTCTTCTTCTTCAGTCCGTGGGGTTGAGCCATCCTCTTCCTCCTAGTCCCGTAGAAGTGGATGCTCCCCCTGCAACTCTGCCCACTGAACCCGGAGCATAGCTTGGGTCAGTAGTCTCTCTCTGGAGTCCCGAGGGTGTTCACCAACCACCCTAAGCCCGTGTTCTGTGGGAACAACTTTGCTTCACAGTCCTAGTGAGGGGCTCCTCATCCGACTCTCCTCTTCCTGATCACAACAATGAACCCTTGATGGATGGAAACCGGCCGTCTCAACAACCTCTCCGGCAGTGTCAGACCCCGGGGAATAACATCTGACTCAGTGCCTCTTGTGTAGCAGGCATCATCCCCGACGTTGCGCTGTCATCATCATCAGAATCCATATCTGTAGGAGCAACCTCTCATCATCCATGCGTTCCTGTCATCATGACGCCATTTGCGTCTGCCAGGCGCCACATACATCTCGTTGGCCAGGTGGCCAATCAGTCTCTTCCTTGGGGCTTTACCTGCTTTCCCCTGTAAACTCTCATCCTGCCCAGAGTAGTATCATCCATAATCTCTAAGGCCATTGCGTCATGACTCTCTTTGGGCAACTGTGGCAGCTTCTCGTTGAAGACGAGCTGTAAGAATCTGGGGTACATACAAAACCCCTCTTTACCCTTGACCTCCAAGTTCTCCACTAAGTAGGAGAATATCATGCTGGAAAAACTGAAGGGGTGGTTCAGAACCAGTGCCACGTAGGCATTTTGAATCTGGTCTGAGAGGTCGTCAAACCCACCCCTCCTCGATGCAACACCCTTGAGGATCACGTGTGCTAAGTACTTGTACTGGGGGCTCAGGTTGCTCTTGTTGAGCACACCTGAGTGATATCCCCAGCGTACTTTATCCTCAGGAAGCATCCTCTCACTGTCAACGGATGTAGTTTAGTAGGATGATCAGTGTCATCCCCAAACTCTAGGACCCTCTGAATGTCGGCAGCAGAGATCTCAATATCATGGCCCATATAGAGCTCCTATACAGTACGGCTCACGAGAGCGGTCCACCGAGGCATTCTCCCAGAATGCCTGATGGAGTGATCTATATGGCGTGCAAGGCGTGGAGATAGCCTTATGAATCCGGGACCGTCTCAAAAAGGCTATAATGTCAGTAAACTCGGCCCCGTTCCTGGTGGTGTGATCCAAATGAGCACAGATGTTGTGCTTTGGATTTATGGACCACCTTTCTGCCATTTACCTGAAACACACAAGACATAGAACCATTAGTACATAAGACATGAAAAATTCTGTTCTAAGTGTAAAGTTGAAAGTCATTCTGATTCATTCGTGCGAATGAATCATGCGACTGAAGTTAGTCGTCTGTTCTTTCATGCGACTGGACTCATTCTGGTCAATGTGACAAGCGATTGGGTTCAGTCTGCTGACTGAGTCTACGAATGGTTCAGTCGGCCGACTGAGAGCAATCGTATGGTTCATTCGGCCGAATGACCCAGTCGCCAGATTCAATCGCGCGATTGAAGTTCATCCGGACGACCAGTCGCCTGTCTCAGTTGTTCAGTCGCCTGTGGTTCAAGTCTTGATCAATACAAATGATTTAACATGGATTACCGGTTCAATATACTCGCATTCTTGTTACTAATAACCTATTAACCTTAATTTTAACATTTTGCATAGTTGAAGTAGGTTATTAGGTCGTGTTCTGTCTGTTCTTGTTTTCGTTCGAATTTCACCACATTATGGTTCAATCCTTCTGATTTCAATGAAACAAGACTTCAATCTACCTGTATAATGAATGGCGAACGTTAGTGAATCAAAAACAATGATAAACTAGTGCTAATAAAATTTTGGCAGAGTAACGGTAGGGAGTGCGATTTAAGGGCGATTTGGGAGTGATGAGTGAAATGCGATCGACAGAGCCCCTTTAAATACTGAAGTTGGGCTCAGTCGGCCGACTGGCCTTAGTTGCCCAGTTCATTCGGGCAACTCAGGCTCAATCGTACGATTAGCCCAAACAGTCGCATGCACTTGACCGACTGAGATTCAGTCGTCGACTGGCTCAGTCGTGCCTTTCATTCGCATGTTCAGTTGACCGAATGAGTTTCAATCGGTCGACTGACTCTTTCGCCCTCTTCCAATCGGTCGAATGGGCTATTCTGATGAGCCATTTGTGCGAGTGGAAGCCATTCGCATGGTTGGTCCGTCTCATGGTCCAATCGTGCGAATGGGTCACACTTAGTTAATTTTCTGCCATTTATACCAATTTACATTTAAGCCCTTTTAAATTAGTTGAAATTAATGTTATGAGCCTTTGATCATCTCAGACATGATCATTTGATCTTGAAAGCATTTTGATCACCTCAGATGTGATCCTTTTAGACACTTTAGTCACCTCAGACGTGACCCTTTAAAAACACTTTGTCACCTCAAACGTGACTATTTTAAACTTTCAAAGCACATATGGTCCTCAGACATGACCTTTTAGTGATTTGATTCCTTCTGATTTTCCTGATGTAGCCCGACACACGCCTACAAGTTAAAATTAAAAACAACTAACTAATTTAAAAACCTTAAACTAATTTCATACACAAACTTATTTTTGGCTTTTTGTGAGAGATAAATCCAGAGATTGATATCTACGGGATTTGGTTCGGGAGTAGACAGCTTCAACTTAGATTGATCATATCTGGACCAATTCAATTTTGGAATCATACAGGTAAGTCAAATCATTTGGGACTTGTTATTAAAACCTTTTGATGCTTAAATTCTCGGTGTTCTTCCAGAGTCGTTAGCAACTTAAGGAAATCATACTGAGACTCTTAGATTTTCACATTGATTTGAACTCTTGAGTATGTAGCCACTAAGATTGGTAGTATGTTTGTCCACTTAAATCCATACACAGACTTTTGACATAGACTGGTGACTGATTTAGGTTTAATTATTTCAACTAACATTTGTGGATCCCACACTTATATGGTAATCAACATTCCTCAAAAGCTTTTGAGCAGTCTACGGGTATTATTACAAGAAGAGACTATTCTTAGAGCTTTCAAAGAGAAGCGTGTCCTCAGGTCAGTGCCATCGCACAGCAGAGAGGCGGCAAACAACAATGAATTCTAGAATATCTAGGTTATGTTTATCCTCAGGTCAGTGCCATCGCACAGCAAAGAGGCACACAACCTATCTCCTTGTTAGAGCAGCTTATGTTATTTTACACAATGTGCACCAACAACATAAGTCATTAGCTTTATTGCATTTGTCTTTCATTTTTTTCTTGCTTTGCTCTAATTATGGTCATCCGCACACATTTGTGGCATTTAAATGCTCATTACCCCTTATTGGAATATATTTGATTATGTTAACCAGTGATAAGATGGAAGCCCACAGTCAGTTGAACAACTTAGTTTGATCTTAAGATCACCAATCAGGTCTAATTGTCTATTGTGTTGAATCTACCAACATATCATTTGTGGTCTAGCAGCCTCTAAGTCTACTTTCTTTGTGTCACCTTAGGAGTTGCCAGTTTTCTATCATCTTCCCCTTTTTATTGCTTAGACTACACAGACTTATACTTTGAATTTTTGCATCTTTTCAAAACTTAAAATTTTAAAGTCCCTCTTGATTTGTTCCTGTGTACTATCATTTTCCAAAGGTATTGAATCGGTATCACAGACACAATCTACCTTATTTCAGCTAGTTACCCCTTCTCCCTCTTTTATTTTTATTTTTATTTTTATTTTTATTTTTATTTTTTATTTTTTTAATGTTAACTTGCTGACATATTCTCCCCCTAAAATACTAAAATCATTTCTGGTATTTATTTTTGGATTTTAATAAACAGCAAAATAACATGAGTTTAAATATAACAGACGAAAATAAACCAGATAACATAAAATAAAATAAACTTTAACTAAACTACATCGGACTACACATTATTATCATCAGGAATTACCTCACTTTTCTTTTTAACGCCGTTGACCTCTAGCAAATATTGAAAACGTGGTTTATCAAAGGCTTTAGTATAGAGGTCAGCGCGTTGAAAATCAGTATTAATTTTAACCACATCAATTAAGTTCTTTTCAAAACAGTCTCTTATGAAGTGGTATTAATACCGATGTGTTTGGTCTTAGGATGTTGAACCGGATTTTTAGTTACTGCAATTGCAGCAGAGTTATCAACAAAAATAGGAGTAGATGAGAATTTTAAACCGTAATCCCGCATTTGCTGTTGAATCCAAATGATTTGTGAACAGCAACTTGCAGCAGCAACATATTCGGCTTCACAGGTTGACAATGCAACGATGTCTGCTTCTTACACTGCCAGGTAACTAATCTTCTCCTAAAGAATTGACACCCCGCTGATGTAGACTTGTAGTTCATCTTGCATCCCCCGTATCCGAGTCACTATACGTGGTAAGCTCAAATTCATCATCATGAGGATACCACAATCCAAGTGTAACGAAAAATCCTCTTGACCCCGATCAGATGGTTGACCTTTGGTTTAGCCTGATATCTAGAGCATAGACATGTAGCATACATAATATCAGGTCTTGAGGCAGTGAGATACATGAGGGATCCAATCATTCCTCGGTACATAGTGGCATCTACCAGATCTCCATTCTCATCAGGTGCTATATCATGATTCGTAGAAAGTGGAGTCCCAACAGCAGAAGCATTCTCCATGTCAAAGCGACTGAGAATGTCTCCTACATACTTGGTCTGATGTAGAAAGATCCCATTAGGTGTTTGATCCACCTGTAACCTGAGAAAGAACTTCATCTCCCCCATAGCACTCATCTCAAACTCTTTCTTCATCACTGCTTCAAACTCTTTGCATAACTCTTCGTTCTTTGACCCGAAGATTATGTCATCAACATATATCTGTACAAGCAGTAGGTCGCCATCCTTTTCTTTAATAAACAGTGTACAGTCAATGACTCCCCTGCGAAAGCCGTGTTTCACAAGATGAGTCGAGAGTTTCTCATACCAAGCTCGAGGAGCTTGATGAAGCCCATATAAAGCTTTGTCGAGCTTGTAAACTCTATCCCGATGATAAGGGTCTTCAAATCCCTCGGGTTGACTTACATATACTGTTTCCCTGATTTCCCCATGAAGGAATGCACTCTTCACATCTAATGGTAGACTTTAATCTTCATGTATTGCATAGGCAAGGAAGATACGAATAGCTTCCATCCTTGCCACGGGTGCAAACACCTCATTATAGTCAATCCCCTCGACTTGGCGAAAACCTTGAACCACCAGTCGAGCTTTGTTCCTGATAATGACTCCTTGGTCATCCTTCTTGCATTTTAGTACCCATTTGGTGCCAATGACTTTAGCACCTTTAGGTCTATCAACCAGAGTCCATACACCTAACTTCTTAAACTGCAGAAGTTCTTCTTGCATGGCACTCACCCACGCCTCATCATTTAGTGCTTCACTGATATATTTTGGCTCAACCTGCGAAACAAAACATCGATAAGCACCATCATGAATGTAACCTTTCTCCATAACTGAGGCGTAATCAGCTGAGTATAGCTGATTTCGGGTTCGTACTCCTGATCTAACATCCCCTATAACATTGTCAAGGGGATGATAGACGTTTAGTCGTGATCCTGGAGTAGTAGGAACAACCACCTCAGAACCGAGATTGTGAACATTTTGTTCTGCATCTGAGGAAGATGGAGTTTGAGGTTCCGAAGTCAAAGGTGCATCACTCATGGATGCTTGTGGACTTTCAGGAACTGGAACCTGTTCCTCCTGACTGTTCTGGTCATCTACTTTAGTTTCATCTTCAAAGGAGGAGTCACTGTCATCGACTACCCCCCTGACTGAGTAGATGATTCTCCCTGTGTGCTAGATGGTGTATTTAGAATATCATACATCATCCTAGTAGCTAACTCATCATCCGAGGGAGAGAGAGGGATGTTGAAGGACTTGAAGAATCCATCATAATCGAAGAAGTTGCAGGTCCTTTGCCTGTAGGTGGTGTGGTATATCTCTGAACGTCGACATTACACCACACTTCTACAAGACCCGTTGAGTTATTGTAAACTCACTTGTTCGGTATGTTGTATCCTAGAAAAATTCCTTCATCTGCCTTCTCGCTGAATTTGCCTTCTTATGTCTTCTTCAGAAGTGTACACGGCGCACCAAAAGGTTCAAGATACTCCAAATTCGGTTTGCGTCTTTGTAGTAGCTCATAACATGTCTTTCCGTGGCGCTTGACTATTAGGACTCGATTCAGTGTATAACACGCATTTGCCACCGCCTCATTCCAGAATTGGATAGGCAGTTTCGAGTCTGCCAGCATAGTCCGTGCTGTCTCTATCAAACTCCTGTTCTTTCTCTCAGCAACGCCATTCATCTGAGGTGTGTATGCAGAAGTGAATTGATGCACAATTCGCTTTTCCTTGCAGTATGCCTCCATCCCTTGATTCTTGAATTCTGTCCCGTTGTCTGAGCGTACTTGTCTAACTTTTAGCTTGTAGAGAGATTCCAGTGTGGTTACTAATTCCTTGAATGTCTCCAATGTTTCTGATTTGGATTTCAGAAACATTACCCAAGTGAACCTTGAGTAGTCATCAGTGACCACAAAACAGTACACGTCGCCTGCAATGCTCCTTGTACTAACTGGACCAAACAGATCCATGTGAAGAAGCTCAAGAGGAAGTTCTATTGAATGAACTTTCTTTTCCTTATGAGACTTCTTTGTCTGTTTGCCTTTCTTGCAAGCTACACAAAAGTCAGGAAGTTGGAAGTTCTTGACATTTACTCCTCTCACTAAATCCTTCTGAATCAAATGATTCATCTTCCTTTGACTAATGTGTCCCATTCTCCTATGCCAGGAGATTGAATCCTTCTCAGTAGCTTTAGATAGAAAGCACTGAACCTCATGATCCGTTGTAGCAGCTGTTGACAGATCCAAGACATAAAGGTCTTTATATCTTGAAGCAGTCATCAGAACTTGGTCCTCTGGGATCATATATTCTTCTTCAGCACGTGTTAGGACCTGGTATTCGACTGAAATACCTAGAGATCACGTGTATACCGGATCAAATAGTGCGGAATCCTATTTGATTGGCGATCCAATCAGTGAGAACACACGAAGAATCAATCAAGGATTGAAACTAACGTTAGAAATCGATAAGGAATCGATCTAATATGTTCTATGAACTTGGAGAACGATTTGGAAGGTTTCTGGACGGCTAGGGTTCGTATGGAATTGAACTTGATCGAATCTCTCTGTTTTTCATGAATTGAGTTGTATTTATAGGTTGGCACTCTTCAATTGTGTGACTGAACCATTAGTTTGGTTCAGTCGTGCGATTGAACCATGCGGTTGGTTCATTCGTGCGACTGAGTGTTCAGTCGTGCGACTGAGCCAATCTTATGTTACAGTCGTACGACTGATCCAGTCTCCTGGTTCAGTCGTGCGACTGAGTCAATCGTATGAGGTTCTTCATGCTTATGGTTCATTTGCATGAGCCATTCGCATGGAAACTTCATTAAGTTAAGTTTGAATGTTTTAGTTAATTAATATAATATTATATGTAATCATTCAAGTAATCATAAACTCAATCAATTCATTTACGACTCATTAATGAACTATTAAACATTATAACCAACAGACTATCAACATCAGTTCATTAATCATACCAAACAAGATATTACATCACATATCACGATCTAGGGACATATGTATCAACAAACTCACCCTTGGACCTAGATCTCTCTAATGTCTTATTTTCTTCATTACCTTCTCATATTTCTTATACTTGTCCTCTTGTGTGACTCCCGCGTGAATATCAAACGCGAAGCAAAGTCGTATAACATTTTGGAACTGGAGGGCTTGTACAATGTCTTGTGTGTCATAGAACAGTGGCCACTTGTATAATGTATAGACATCATTAGCAGACAAGTTGGTTAGCCACATTGGGTCGAATACCCTGACAGTATCCATTTGATCCCCTTTGTTCAGAACTATGACAGCTTCAGCAGTTCTCTAATCATAGTACCACCATTTGAAGTGTGGAGTGAAGTCCTGTGGCATTTCCCTGAGAGGGATTCTCGACATAGTGCGAGGAGGATTCCACTTCAACACAATCTTAGGTTTTCCAGTAATGGCATCCATCTCAGACCTTCTAATATACCTTGTAGGCTGTTGAGGTCTGAAGTTAATCCATCTGGTGTGGTACTCTTTCTTGAGGGCAGCCTCAAACCAGCCTGACATTTTTCTCGTGTCAGCATACAACAGCTTCAACTTGGCCAGCTGGTTGAGCTCAAATCTAGGTAGAGTCTTTAGATCATGTGGAAATCTAAAGTACTCTATGCCCTTTTCCCTCTTAACGACATAAACGTTAAGATCATCAAAATATGCCCATGCTATAATCCTGCCTGACACCATAAGATGTTTCTTGACGCTGTAGAACTTGGTGTAGGCATCCCTCTTCGGTGCATCACGTTGGGCTCTAACTTCTTTAAAACATTCAGCCCATTCAGCCTTTCAAATGTATACGTCATCGTTTGAGGCTTGGGCTGTTCCTTCGGTCTTTCCTGCTTCCTGCTCCATCTTGTCTAGTACCTCAAACATATCATTGACTAGGGACTCACCTAGATTGAGGACCATATTACCCGCGTTGTCAGCGTATTGAGGGTACTCTTCAGCAGCAATATCTTCAACCTCAACTTCATCAACGTCGTGTAGTTCGTCGTCACTGGTTGAATCAACTGTTGGAGTATCCTTGACAATATCATCAGGATTGAGTCTGAACATTTCTGCCAGTTGCTCGTTAGATAGGTCGTGAATTATTTCACCTTCTTCAGGTGTATAACTCACTGACCTTCTGACAATCCCTTGCAGATCAAGAATCATTGTGAGTTGAGACTTGACCTGTTGAAGGGGAGCAATATCAAATTCATCTCTGTGGTACTTTGGATCTGTTTGATTTACACATTTCACATTCAAATCATTAGTAATATATCAAACAAAATGCATTAAGTTAATATAAACATTCAGTACATCGTTTTTCAATACAGAATACAAAAGTAATTAAATACATACATCCACTATTTACTTTTATCCTGATGCTAGTCTCTTCGTGTGAAGGTGCAGAAGTAGAAGCTGACTGATCCTGTCGGTTCTTTGTTCTCTGCTCTTGACCGGGAGCTAAGACAGATTCAGCTGCTTCTCCTTCTTCAGTCTCTTCATCTGCACACCACTCTTCTGTTTTCTCTTCATCAAAATCACTGTCATCATCATCATCATCATCATCCTCACTATCTCTTTCTCCATCCTTTATCTTTAGAGGTTCCTCCTTTGATCCTTTCATTTTAGCAAAATGGACCTCTTTGCCTTTTCCAACTCTCTATCTGCTTACCTGCTGTGACGCTTGTGCTCGGAGTTGGTCCAACTGAGTGTTCTGAGCAGCCAATTTCAGGGCCTGCTCCTCAATAGCTCGATCCTGCTCTGCAATTTTCTTCGATTGTGCAGCAGTCAGGTCGGTGAGCTGGCGGATCTGAGAGGTCTTTTCCTCATCAGCCGCCAGCAGTCGTAACACCATTCTATTTAAGGCTGCCAGCTGTTCCTCTACCCCGATTGGAGGTAGAGGGATCTAGAGGTGTGTGAGGGTAGGCTGAGGGCTCGGTTTGGTGGCTAGTGGTGGTGGTGGAGGTGGTGAATATCGGGTAAGGTCTGGATGATGGTGGTGGTGAGTGTGGGGTGAATGAAGTAGTGGTAGCAGGGATCTGGCTTGTGTGATCGGTATGGTGGTGGTTGTGGTTGCTGTGGGGAGAGGTGGTGTGGTTTGGTTGCTGTGGGGAGAGGTATGGTGGTGGAAGGTGTGTCTGCAGAGGTGGTAGTGGTGGAAGGTATGGGGGATGTGGTGGTGATGAAGGTTACCTTACGCTTTTTCTTTTTCTGGCCATGGGGTTGAGCCATCCGTTTTCTCCTCGTTCCCCTCGAGGTGGATGCTCCCCCTTCAATCCCGCCTGAGGACTCCGGAGCATATGATGGATCAGTCTCTGTATCTCCGGAGCCTCTCGGTTGTTCACCGACAACCCTCAACCCCTGTTCTGTGGGAACCACTTTCCTTCCCAGTCCGGGTCAATGGCTCCTCATCAGATTCATCTCATCTTCCTCGGTAAGCACAAAATCTTGATGGAATCCTGCTGACTCAGTTACCTCAGCAGGTGAGACAGACACTGAGGGAACAGAGTCAGACACGGTGCCTCGGGATGGAACAGCCTCATCCTCAATGTCATCCTCCTCAGAGTCATCAGTAGGGAGGACAATTGGCTCCACGTCGGAGTCACTGTCCTCGTGACGCCATTGGCGTCTCCCCGGTGCCACATAGCTTTCATCTGCTAAGTGGCCAATCATTCTCTTCACTTGGGCTTAATCTGCTTTCCCCTGTAAACTCTCATTCTGCCCAGAGTAGTATCATCCATTATTTCCAAGGCCACTGCGTCATGACTCTCTTTGGGCACTGAGGCAGCTTTCGTTGAAGATGAGCTGTAAGAATCTGGGGTACATACAGAACCCCTCTTTTCCCTTTACCTCCAAATTCTCCACCAAGTAGGAGATATCATGCTGGAAAAACTAAAGGGGTGGTTCAGAACCAGTGCCACGTAGGCATTTTGAATCTGGTCTGAGAGGTCGTCAAACCCACCCCTCCTCGAAGCTACACACTTTAGAATCACGTGTGCTAAGTACTTGTACTGGGGGGTCAGGTTGCTCTTGTTGAGCACACCTGAGTTGATATCCCCAGCGTACTTTAGCCTTAGGAAGCATCCTCTACAGTCAATGGATGTAGTTTTGTAGGATGATCAGCATCCTCCCCGAACTCTAGGACCTCTGAATATCGGCGGCAGAGATCTCAATATCATGGCCCAGTATGGAGCTCCTGATACAGTAAGGCTCACGAGAGCGGTCCACCGAGGCATTTTCCCAGAATGCCTGATGGAGTGATCTGTAAGGCGTGCAAGGAGTGGAGATCGCCTTATAGATCCGGGACCGTCTCAGAAATGCAATTATGTCGGTAAACTCAGCCCCGTTCCTGGTGGTGTGATCCAAGTGGGCACAGATGTTGTGCTGGGATTTATGGTCCACTTTTTGCCATTTATCTGTAACACACAAGACATAGAACTATTATACATAAGACATGAAAACTTCTGTTCTAAGTGTAAAGTTGAAAGTCATTTTGATTCATTCGTGCGAATGAATCATGCGACTGAAGTCACCTGTTTTTTGAGACATGCGATTGAGTTCAATCGGCTGTTGAGGCATGCGATTGAGTTCAATCTGCCGATGAGACATGCGATTGAGTTCAATCGGCTGATTGAGGCATGCGATTGAGTTCAATCTGCCGACTGAGACATGCGATTGAGTTCAATCTGGCGACTGGACTCATTCGGGTGGTTCAGTCGGTCGAATGATCCAATCGCAAGGTTCAATCGTGCGATTGGAGTTCATTCGAACGACCAGTCTTGCCCCCCTGTTCGATCCCTGTGGGTCGAATCTTGACCCTTCTAAGTCTTTTAACAGTGTGTAATGGTCCATAGTCTCGTATACTTGTCACTAATAACCTATTAACCTCAATTTTAACATTTTGCTTCATTTACATAGGTGATTAAGTCGATTCGCAGTTCGGTTCTTGATTTATTCCAATGTCGCTATTGTAGTTCGGTGATGTAGGATTCAAGGAGTAGTGTACCTGTAAAACGTCACTGGAATGTAAGGATCTTAACCGCAATGTATATCAGAATCGGAGGCAATTTCGACAGGGTAACGGTAATGAACGCGATTCGGGGTGTTTTGGGAGTGATGAGCGATATGCGATCGATCAAGACCCTTAAATACGAAACCTAGGTTCATTCGGCCGACTGGCCTCAGTCGCTCAGTTCAATCGGGCGACTGAGGTTCAGTCGTACGATTGGCCTAGTCAATCGCATTCAGTCGGCGAATGAGTCTCAGTCGGTCGACTGACTCATTCGGTCTCCTTCATTCGCCCCTTTAGTTGACGACTGAGCCTCAGTCGGTCTACTGTTTCATTCTCCCCTTCCATTCGGTCGAATGAATCAATTTCATGTCCATTCGGCCGATTGGAAGCCATTCGCATAGTTGGTCGATAATCCTGATCCACTAGTGCGAATGGGTCACACTTTGTGAGTTTACAGTCATTTTTTACATTTACTATTCAGACTCTTTTCACTTTTGATAATAACATTGTAAGCTCTTAACCAATTCAGTCACTTCAGACGTGACCTTTTAAATTTTAAAACCATGTGGCCATCTCAGACATGACCCTTTTTAGGTAGGTAATTCCCTTCTGATTTCCCTGATGTAGTCCGAGATACACATAATTAAAAGATAAACATAGTAACTTAAACTAACTACACAACTAAAGTTTATGTTTGGATTTTTGTGAGAGATAAAACCCTAAGATGAAAATCTAAGGGATTTGATTAGGAGTAGACAACTTTAACTTAGATTGATCATATCTGGACCAAATCAATTTTGGAATCATACAGGAATATCAAATCATTTTGGGACTTGTTATTAAAGCTCTTTGACGCTTAAATTCTCGGTATTCATCCAGAGTCGTCAGCAACTTAAGGAAATCATACTGAAGCTCTTAGATTTTCACATTGAGTTGAACTGTTGAGAATGTAGCCACTAAGATTGTCAGTATAGTTGTCCACTTAAATCCATACACAGACTTTTGACGCAGACTGGTGACTGATTTAGGTTTAATTATTTCAGCTAACATTTGTGGATCCCCACTTATATGGTAATCAACATTCCTCAGAGGTTTTGAGCGGTCTACGGGTATTATTACAAGAAGAGACTATTCTTAGAGCTTTCAAAGAGAAGCCTGTCCTCAGGTCAGTGCCATCGCACAGCAGAGAGGCGGCAAACAACAATGAATTCTAGAATATCTAGGTATGCTTATCCTCAGGTCAGTGCCATCGCACAGCAGAGAGGCACACAACTATCTCCTTGTTAGAGCAGCTTATTTTATTTTACACAAAATGCACCAACAACATGAGCCATTAGCTTTATTGCATTTGTCTTTCATTTTTTTCTGCTTTGCTCTAATTTGGTCATCCGCACAATTTTGTGGCATTTAAATGCTCATTGCCCCTTATTGGAATATATTTGATTGTGTTAACCAGTCATAAGATGGAAGTCCACAGTCAGTTGAACAACTTAGTTTGATCTTGAAATCACCAATCAGGTCTAATTGTCTATTGTGTTGAATCTACCAACATATCATTTGTGGTCTAGCAGCCTCTAAGTCTACTTTCTCTGTGTCACCTTAGGAGTTGCCAGTTTTCTATCATTTTCCCTTTTTATATTGCTTAGACTACACAGACTTATACTTTGAACTTTTGCATCTTTTCAAACCTTAAATTTGAAAATCCCTCTTGATTTGTTCCTGTGTACTATCATATTCCAAAGGTATTGAATCAGTATCACAGACACATTCTACCTTATTTTAGCTAGTTACCCCTTCTCCCTCATTTTTTTTAATATTAACTTGCTGACATATTCTCCCCCTAAAATACTAAAATCATTTCGGATTTAATTATTTTTGGATTTTTATAAACAGCAAGGTAACATGAAGTTAAATGTAACAGACAAAAAAAAAAAAAAAACAGATAAATAAGATAAAATAAACTTTACCGAAACTACATCGGACTACACAGTATTCTCATCAGGAATTACCTCACTTTTCTTTTTAACGCCGTTGACCTCTAGCAAGTATTGAAAACGTGGTTTATCAAAGGCTTTTGTATAGAGGTCAGCACGTTGAAAATCAGTATTAATTTTAACCACATCTATTAAGTTCTTTTCAAAACAGTCTCTTATGAAGTGGTATTTAATACCGATGTGTTTGGTCTTAGGATGTTGAACCGGGTTTTGGTTACTGCAATTGCAGCAGAGTTATCAACAAAATAGGAGTAGACGAGAATTTCAAACCGTAATCCCGCATTTGCTGTTGAATCCAAATGATTTGGGAACAGCAGCTTGCAGCAGCAACATATTCGGCTTCACAGGTTGACAATGCAACCGATGTCTGCTTCTTACACTGCCATATAAATAATCTTCTCCCAAAGAATTGACACCCTGCTGATATAGACTTGTAGTTCATTTTGCAGCCTCCATAGTCAGAGTCACTATACGCTGTGAGCTCAAAATCATCATCATGGGGATACCACAACCTCAGTGTGGGTGTACCCTTTAGATAGCAAAAGATCCTTTTGACCCCGATCAGATGATTGACCTTAGGTTTAGCCTGATATCTGGAACATAAACATATCAGACACGAGGTGGATTTTTCTTTCCATAAGCCAGATTTGTGCAATGCCTGTTTATGATAAACAGTCGTCTGGCTTACAGGTTGGACTTTAGGGTCACTAGCTCTTCTAGGTGGAGTTAGAGAACTCCGCTTAGAAGACCTAGGTCTAGAGTCCAGAAGATCAATCTTCTTCCTAGGTGTCTGATAGAAATGACAGTCGGAAGCAATGTGTCCACATTCTCCACAGTTGTAGCATGACCTGCTATCAACTTTATGAGTAGACTTTCTTTGTGGAGAAGTGCGTGACACTCTAGTAACATCAAACACTTTAGTTTTTGACTCTTGGATGTTTGATGTTTTCTCTGGTATCACAAACTTTACTGATTTAACCTGTTTTCCTTTTTGGTTAGCTGGTTTTTGACTTGTAGCATGTGAAAAGGTAACATTTGAAGTCCTCTTAGGTTCTGATTTGACTCTATTTGAACTTGACTTTAAATTAACTTTTTCAAATTCATTTTCCAGGTTAACACATGGCATTTTACCCTTTGCCTTTGAAGTGGCCTCCTTTTGTTTCTTACCAGATTCAGTAGATGAACATGAGGTGTCTGGATCAGTAACAAGAGGAGTGTTCACCACATGATCTTGATGGGGTTATTATTTACTGGTCTAGACTTGGTGTTCATCAAGGTCTCAGGTGGTGGTGGAACCACTTTGTAGCCTAATCCCTCCCCGTTATTCCTTTCTTTTACTAAGTGTTGAACTATGTGTGAAGAACTAGTCCAACTATGCAGTTTCTGTTTTAATGAATTAACTTCGACTTCTAAAACTGCTCTTTGTTTCTTAGTGTCTTCTAGGGAGTTAAGATAGTACCTAATGTCGTTTTCTTGGTTAAAAGCCACTACTTCGGTTTCCCTAAGTTGTTTGGTCAATAGGTCTATCTTTTCTTTATAACAATGCTCATTTTGTTTTAGCACTCTATTTGCCTCAGTACACAGACGTAAATCTTTTACTAAGTTATCATTATGGTCTAATAACCTAGCAAAATTTTCATCTATGCTCTTCCTAAACGTGTCACAATCAGAACAAGCATGGTTATTAAAAAGTCGGTCAGTGGTACTTACCTGAGTTGGTTCAGAAGTATTAGCCATCAGTGCCGCATCAGATGATTCTGGTTCTGTCGACTCTGGCTTTTCTGTCTCTGAGGTGGAAACTTCCTCATTTGGCTTGTAGCTGACCTCGGCTGCAGTTGTTTCTTCACTATGTGACATTGCAATTTCAACTGCTATATCACCTTCACTCGCAGAATCATCGTCAATATCTCGACACTGGCAATGTTAGATTCTCCTGTGAGACGAACCTGAAACTCCAATCCTGTCCTTCATCATCATGAGCAGTTAGTGCTTTAGGGTCCTTGTTTGATGAAGTAGAATTAGAGGGTTGCTTATCTTGGCGAGTAAATGATGAGAACGGGTTCCCGTTCCCCGTCTTCTTTGGCTTGACACATTCTCGTTTGAAGTGCCCCTTCTCACCACAGTTAAAGCAGGTCACTTTACTCTTGTCGAAGCCAAAGGTGGTGTCCTTAGTAGCAACCAAGTTCTGTCCAGTCTTTTTCACAAACTTTTTCGCCCTCCGAACAGCACTGCTAAGGCCCACATTATATCCATTCTTTCAAGCTCCATCCATCCACCTGCTCGTAGTCCTCATCTGCCAGATGGCAGTTTCCAATCTTCCCAGCAACAAGTCCATCATATGAATGAACCACTGCTGCTAAGAGATCCATATGCTCCCGTGCTACTTCCACGGTCACATTACCGAAGTTCTCCGTCTTCAGTTTGGTAGCGTTTGCTTCTGATCCAATATGATGGGTACATGATGACCTAGACGTGTTTGATCCAGAAGGAGAAGCATGTGTGGGACCTGACGAGCTAGACACAAAAGCAGTCTGGAGGGGTGCTCCAGATGCCTTTGCTTGAGGTGTGGCGTTGTATAAAGCTGGATTTTGTGTGTACGAAGACTTCTGAGCTCTATACTTCATCCTTAGTGCTTCTTCTCGCAACTTAAGAATGAAGTCATTTATATCCAGCTTTACAAGGATTCTATTCTGTCTCAGGTTAGACACGAATGTAGTCCACTTATCCGGCAACCCGTCTGCGAAGTTGCTACTTTTTCTTCCATGGTAGTAGCCACTCCATGTGTATGCAATTCGCTCATCAAATGGTAGAATCTATCTATGACGTCGTCCAAGCTTTCATTACCAATGATGAGAAGTTATCGAATTCCTTCTTTAACTCCTTTGCCTTGATTGCCTTCAATGATGCGTTACCATCATATCTCTTCTCTAGCGCATCCCACAGTTTCTTAGACTGCTTGTTCTCGGAATACTGGTGGAATATGTCTTTGGGGATAGACTGAGTGATCAATGCATATACCTTTTCTCTGCATTGTACTTTACTTTCTGTGCGTCGGTCATCCCGCTTAATGTTAGTTTAACCCCATCAGCTCCCACCGGTGTACTATAACCTGTCTCAATGGCTTCCCACAGATTAGGATCTACTCCATTAGGTAGATCTCAAAACGTTGTTTCCAGTGGGGAAACTCATCTAAAGTCAAAAGCTTTGGTGGTTTATTGTGATTCCCCACCTCACTCTCAAGCAGCAACAGATTCTGTATCCTTGAGTCCTTCCTAGCAGTAAAGGCTGACATCTGATCTTCCATGATGAATAAACTTCTAATCTAATCAAACAAACTTTCACTGATGCGACTGAAGGATGCGAATGAGCTAATCGTGCGTATAAGCTCTGCGATTGGTTCAATCGTGCGAATGAACCGGGCGATTGGTTTAGTCGTGCGAATGAATGTGGTGCGTATGAGCTATGCGAACGAACGGTTCAATCGGCCTAATGAAGGTAGATCACGTGTATACCGGATCAAATAGTGCGGAATCCTATTTGATTGGCGATCCAATCAGTGAGAACACACGAAGAATCAATCAGGATTGAAACTAACTTAGAAATCGATAAGGAATCGATCTAATGTGTTCTATGAACTTGGAGAACGAGTTGGAAGGTTTCTGGACGGCTAGGGTTCGTATGGAATTGAACTTGATCGAATCTCTCTGTTTTTCATGAATTGAGTTGTATTTATAGGTTGGCAGTCTTCAATCGTGCGACTGAACCATTAGTTTGGTTCAGTCGTGCGATTGAACCATGCGGTTGGTTCATTCGTGCGACTGAGTGTTCAGTCGTGCGACTGAGCCAATCTTATGTTACAGTCGTACGACTGATCCAGTCTCCTGGTTCAGTCGTGCGACTGAGTCAATCGTATGAGGTTCTTCATGCTTATGGTTCATTGGCATGAGCCATTCGCATGGAAACTTCATTATTAAGTTTGAATGTTTTAGTTAATTAATATAATTATATGTAATCATTCAAGTAATCATAAACTCAATCAATTCATTTACGACTCATTAATGAACTATTAAACATTATAACCAACAGACTATCACATCAGTTCATTAATCATACCAAACAAGATCTATTACATCACATATCACGATCTAAGGACATACATGTATCAACAACGTAACACTTCTTGTTGTCGAAGATGACTTTAAATCCTTTATCACAGATTTGGGAAACAGAAAGTAAGTTGTTCTGAAGTTGTTGAACGTAGTTCACCTTATCAAACTTAACTTTCTGATTTCCCACTTCTCCCTGAGCTGTGATATAGCCTCCTTTGTTTCCTGCAAAGGAAACATGCCCTCCTTTTATTTGTTTGACGTTTGATAAAAGGGCTCTATTTCCTGTCATGTGCCTGGATGCTCCATTGTCTATAATCCACGTGTTAGTCTCAGCACTGTATCGAACACCCTGCACATACAAAGTAAATGATTAGTTTAGGTTAGGAACCCAAGCTTTTACTGTCTTGGGTTTCCCAGAGGCATCACACATCATAAACTCCACCCATTGACCCTTAGAGGGTGAGGGTAGCTCAGGTTCCTTCTTGTCATCAGTATCAGACACGTAGGTGGACTTTTCTTTCCATAAGCCAGATTTGTGCAATGCCTGTTTATGATAACAGTCGTCTGGCTTACCGTTGGACTTTAGGTCACTAGCTCTTCTAGGTGGAGTTAGAGAACTCCTCTTAGAAGACCTAGGTCTCGAGTCCTGAAGATCAATCTTCTTCCTAGGTGTCTGTAGAACTGACAATAGGAAGCAACGTGTCCACATTCTCCACAGTTGTAGCATGACCTGCTATCAACTTTATGAGTAGACTTTCTTTGTGGAGAAGTGCGTGACACTCTAGTAACATCAATCACTTTAGGTTTTGACTCTGTATGTTTGATGTTTTCTCTGGTTTAACAAATTTACTGTTTTAACCTGTTTAACATGTTCCACTTTTGGTTAACTGGTTTTTGACTTGAAGCATGTGAGAAAGTAACATTTGAAGTCCTTTTAGGTTCTGATTTGACTCTGTTGACCCTGACTTTAAGTTAACTTTTTCAAATTCATTTTCTAGATTAACACAAGGCAATTTACCCTTTGCCTTTGAAGTGGCCTCCTTTTGTTTCTGTCCAGATTCAGTAGATGAACATGAGGTGTCTGGATCAGTAATAAGAGGAGTAATCACCACATGATCCTTGATGGGGTTATATTACTGGTCTAGACTTAGTGTTCATCAAGATCTCAGGTGGTGGTGGAACCACTTTGTAGCCTAATCCCTCCCCGTTATTCTTTCTCTCACTAAGTGTTGAACTATGTGTGAAGAACTAGTCCAACTATGCAGTTTCTGTTTTAATGAATTAACTTCTACTTCTAGAACAGCCTTTTGCTTCTTAGTTTCTTCTAGGGAGTTTAGATAGTACCTAATGTCATTTGCTTGGTTAAAGGCCACTACTTCGGTTTCCCTAAGTTGTTTAGTCAATAGGTCTATCTTTTCTTTATAACTATGCTCATTTTGTTTTAGTACTCTATTAGCCTCAGTGCACAGTCGTAAATCTTTATTAAGTTATCACTATGATCTAATAACCTAGCAAATTTTTCATCTATGCTATTCCTAAAAGTATCACAATCAGAACAAGCATGATTATTAAACATTTGGTCAGTAGTACTTACCTGAGTTGGTTCAGAAGAGTTAGCCATCAGTGCAGCATCAGATGTCTCTGGTTCTGGTGATTCTGACTTTTCTGTCTCTGACGTGGAAATCTCCGCATTTGGCTTGTAACTGACCTCGGCTGCAGTTGTTTTCTTCACTATGTGACATTGCTATCTCAACTGCTAGATCACCTTCACTCGCAGAATCATCATCAATATCCTCAACACTGGCAATGTTAGATTCTCCTGGTGAGACAAACCTAAAACTCCAATCCTGTCCTTCATCATCATGAGCAGTCAAGGCTTTTGGATCCTTGTTTGATGAAGTAGAACTGGAGGCTTGCTTGTCTTGGCGAGTAAAGGACGAGAACGGGTTCCCATTACCCGTCTTCTTTGGCTTGACACATTCTCTTTTGAAGTGCCCCTTCTCTCCACAGTTGAAGCAGGTCACTTTGCTCTTGTCAAAGCCAAATGGTGTATCCTTAGTAGCTATCAAGTTCTGTCCAGTCTTCTTAACAAACTTCTTCGCCCTTCGGACAGCGATAGCTAAGGCCCACATTATATCCATCCTCTCAACTCCATTTCATCCACCTGCTCGTAGTCCTCATCTGCCAGATGGCAGTTTCCAATCTTCCCGGCAACAAGTCCATCATATGAATGAACCACTGCTGCTAAAAGATCCATATGCTCTCGAGCTACTTCTACGGTCACATTACCGAGGTTCTCGATCTTCAGTTTGGTAGCACTTGCTTCTGATCCAATATAATGGGTACATGACGACCCAGACGTGTCTGATACAGAAGGAGAAGCATGTGAAGGACCTGACGAGCTAGACACAAAAGCAGTCTGGAGTGGTGCTCCAGATGTCTTAGCTTAAGGCGTGGCGTTGTATAAAGCTGGATTTTGTGTGTACGAAGACTTCTGAGCTCTATACTTCATCCTTAGTGCTTCTTCTCGCAACTTAAGAATGAAGTCATTTATATCCAGCTTTACAAGCATTCCATTCTGTCTCAGGTTAGACACGAATGTAGCCCACTTATCAGGCAATCCGTCTGCGAAGTTGCTTACTTTCTCTTCCATAGTCGTTTCCACTCCATGTGTATGCAATTCGCTCATCAAGTGGTAGAATCTGTCTATGACTTCGTCTAAAATTTCATTACCAATCGATGAGAAGTTATCGAATTCCTTCTTTAACTCCTTTGCCTTATTGCCTTCAATGACGCATTCCCATCATATCTCTTCTCTAGCTCATCCCACAGTTTCTTGGACTGCTTGTTCTCTGAATACTGGTGGAATATGTCTTTGGGGATAGACTGAGTGATCAATGCATAAACTCTTTTCTCTGCATTGTACTTTATTTTCTGTGCGTCTGTCATCCCGCTTAATGTTAGCTTAACTCCATCAGCTCCCACCAGTGTACTATAACCGATCTCAATGGCTTCCCATAGATTAGGATCTACTCCATTAAGGTAGATCTCAAAATGTTGTTTCTAGTGGGGAAACTCATCTAAAGTCAAAAGCTTTGGTGGTTTATTGTGATCACCCACCTCACTCTCAAGCAACAGCAGGTTCTGTATCCTTGAGTCCTTCCCAGCAGTAAAGGCTGACATCTGATCTTCCATGACTAATAAACTTAGAATCTAATCAAACAAACTTTCACTGATGCGACTGAAGGATGCGAATGATCTAATCGTGCGTATGAACTCTGCGACTGGTTCAATCGTGCGGCTGAACTGGGCGATTGGTTCAGTCAGGCGAATGAATCTGGTGCGTATGAGCTATGCGAACGAACGATTCAGTCGGCCGAATGAGGGTGCGACTATGTCCAATCGTGCGTATGAGCAATGCGAATGGAGTCCAGTCGTGCGAATGAGTCACTCGTGCTACTGAAGCTGCTGTTTTGCGAAAATTTCTAGGTTTGACGGGTTTCAGCCGTAAAGATTCGAAATTTCACAAGTTCTAATCGCCTAAGTCCGTAGAAACCAAACTTCGATGAGCAGGGAACTTCCAAGATCACTTTTGATGCCAAAGATTGCGTTTTTAGTGCAAAAACACAAACTTTTATGCAATCTTGATTGAATCAACACGTAATCAAGAGTCAAAGCTCTGATACCACTTGTTAGGACCTGGTATTTGACTGAAATACCTAGAGATTAACGTGTAAACCAGATCAAATAGTGCGGAATCCTATTTGATTGGCGATCCAATCAGTGAGAACACACGAAGAATCAATCAAGAATTGAAACTAACGTTAGAAATCGATTGGGAATCGATCTAATGTGTTCTATGAACTTGGAGAACGAATTGAGAGGTTTCTGGACAGCTAGGGTACGTCTGGAATCGTAATTGATTGAGAGTTATTCTTTTTCACGAATTGAGTTGTATTTATAGGTTGGTATTATTCAATCGTGCGACTGAACCATTAGTCTGGTTCAGTCGATTGAACCATGCGGTTGATTCATTCGTACGACTGAGTGTTCAGTCGTGCGACTGAGCCAATCTTATGTTACAATCGTATGAATGATCCAGTCTCCTGGTTCAGTCGTGCGACTGAGTCAATCGTGTGAAGTTATTCATGCGTATGGTTCATTCGCATGAGCCATTCGCATGAGAACTTCATTAAGTTAAGTTTGAATGTTTTAATTAATATAACATAATGTGCAACCATTCAAACAATCATAAACCCAATCAATTCAATCACGACTCATTAATGAAATATTAAACATCACAAGTAACAAACAATTTATGTCATTTCATTAATCAATACAAATTACATCATACTCAGACAGACAAGATCATTACATTTCAAATCATGATCTAGGGACATACATGCATTAACAGATATAATATTTCACCATCTTATGATCCCTCACACACACACAAAACACCTAACAACTCAAATTGCAGCTATTACTAAGGCTGATATGAAAACTGGAACTATGACAAAGTCTCCACTGATCACTCCCGAAGACTATGATACTTGGTGTCAAAGAAGGGAAGGCTTTATCAAGTCTCAAGACTCTAGGATGTGGGAATCTGTTGTTGAAGGACCTTACATACCATGCACCTCTTCTGCTGCTGGTGGTATGATTCCAAAGGCTGTGGCTGATTTCTTTGATGAAAACATGAAGAGAATAGAGATTGATCAAAAGGCCATGATAGCCCTTCAAACTACTCTTCAAAACTCCATCTATAGAGGCTTCAAGAAGTGCAAGGCTGCCAAGCAACTATGGGAAGCACTAAAGCTTATGTATGAGGGATCCAATGAAGCAAAGGAGAACAAGAAGGATCTCCTCAAGCAGCAGTTTCAAAATTTCACCTTAAAGGTAGGTGAAACCATGACTCAACAATACTTTAGGTATGTTGAGATTGTGGATACTCTAATGGATGTTGGAGTAACTCTTGAGAACAGAGACATTGTGAAGAAGTTTATGTCCTCTCTAACTAGAAAATGGACACATCACTGTATTGTTATCAAGAGGACTGAGAACCTTAAAACTCTTACTCTTGCAGAGTTGTATGGTATTCTCAGTGGATACTAGATGGAGATGAACATGCAAAACTCATTTGGTAACTCTAGCAATCAACTGAGTTCAGCCCTCCATGTGGTTGAAAGGGATAGGATTGAACCACAACATCATCTCATAAGCTATCCTGACAACTCACAAAATGGTCCATTTATCACCTTCCCAGAAACTCCAAGAGACTACACTAAAGGAAGTCCCTTCTAAGAGACAAGTTCTTCTCAAGCTTTTGTTTCTGCTAATGAATCTTCAGGTAACTTTCTCTCCAGTCTTTAAGACTTGGACTGTATCCATCCAGATGATCTGGAGTATATGGAGATAGTTCAGCAAATGGTTCTTCTTACTCACAGAGCCAAGAAGTTATACAAGAGGACAGGGAGGAAGTTTCCTAGCAATACAACTAGTGGAAAGTTTGGGCTAGATAAAAGCAAGGTAAAGTGTTACAACTATAGCCAGATGGGACTTGCTAGAAAGTGTAAGGCACCAAGAACATATGGTGGCCAAACTCAAGCTAGACCAAACTACACTGAGAGAGCTCCCCAGAATGAGAAGCCAAAGCAACAAGCTGCTGTTGTTGTTGAAGAAGGAGGCTTTGACTGGAGCTTTTAGGTGGAAGAAGCATCTCCAAACCAAGCACTCATGCCTGGCCACGATGAAGCCAAGGTATTGGAACATCTTTGCACTCCTGAATGTGTTGTTAAAGTTAATAATATAGGTCTTATAACTTAGATATGGGATTTGATCTTGAGTACTTAAATATCTTAAAAGCTGATATTAAAAGAGCTGAAAATGACTATAAACTAAAGATAAAGGACTTAGAGAAAACCATTTCAACTCTTAAACATGAGCACACAACTTAGAGGACTCAGATCAAAGACCTCATAACTAAGTTAACTGAATGTCAGGCTGAGCTTGTGATCAACAAAGCCAAGGCAGAAAAATGTGTTCTTGAAGAAGAGACCTTTAAGAACATGATATCCTCATCCTTACATGCAAATTATTTTTATCAATATAAGCAGGGACTGGGATCTTTTGAGATAGCTCCTCCACACACAATCTTGTTTGTATGATCTCCTAGGTGTGAAACTTATGAAGATGAGCTTTCCCTTATAGACCCTTTGACTAAAGAGGATGAAGAGGAGATGGTGAATAATGGCTCTGAGAAGAGTGAAGAAGAGCATTCTAAAAAGGGTCCCATCCCTTTAAGGAGAGTAAAGCTGTTGGGATGATTAAGTCCTAGAGAAAGAACTTGATTAGAAAGGCCAAAAGAAAGTCTAAGAAGGCCTAAGAGATCAAGGCCACCTTCAACTCTACACAAAAACAAGTCTTTATTTCTACAGGATTTGAAGTGGTTAAAGCTGATGACACAAACTGGAACTCCAACAACAAGAGTTCTAGTTCATGTCTAAATTATCCCATCTTCAAGAAGAAGGATGATAAGTTATGCACCAATGCCGTACAACATGAACCATGAAGCTTGAAAGGTAGTTCTCACCCCATAAGAATTGCCACATTATTTGAAAAGATGAAGATGGAGAGTGAAAGTGATTAAGTTCAGCCTTGTTCATAGAAGAAGACTCCTAGAAGAAAGAAAATGGATTGTGTTATGTGTGGGAGTACCTCTCACCTTGCTAAGGATTGTGTTTACAATCCAAAGAGTACTCTCAACATCACAAAGAAAGAAACTTCTAAGAGTTTGGAGAAGAAGAAGCAAGCTTCGGAAGGATTTTTTTTCCTTCGGAAGCTCCAAAATGAAGAAGACAAGTGAAAACTTGCATTCGGAAGAAACTTTGGTCTTGGAAGGAAGGAATACTTCCGAAGTACTGAAGCCTACTGCAGTGAAAGCAAGATCTTCTGAAGGCCCAGTCATCAAAACTTCCAAAATTAGTAAAACTTTTGAAGTATTGAAGGTCAAGTCGAAGCTTCCAAAGGTGGTATGGAAGTTAAAGAAACACCAAGTGGCTGAGCATTCTTCATCAACTTTAGAAAATGATCCTTCTAGCATGACTATAGGATCAATTATTATTGCATTGTCTTAAACTTCTTTTGATGAGCCCAAGACCAATGAGGCTTGGGTTTACAAATGTAACTAACCATCTTTTGTGTGCAGGAACTCAAGACAAGCAAAAATGTATGGATCTTGACGGTGGCTATTCCAGGCACATGACAGGCAATAGGTCACTACTCCAAAACTTTGAAAGAATTGATGGAGGGCTAGTTGCTTTTGGAGGAGATGAGGGTGTTTACATATCTGGAAGGGGAAGGTCATAAATGGTAAACTTAGCATTGAGAAGGTAAACTTTTATGGTAAACTTAGCATTGAGAAGGTAAACTTTGTTAAGGAGCGTGGGTACAATCTTCTGAGTGAATCTTAATTTTGTGATCAGAGTCATAACATGCTCTTCACTGAGCATGAGTGCATTGTTCTCAGGCCTGGGGTGGTCATTTCTCATGAGCATATCCTGCTTAGAGCCTCCAGGAAAGGGAACATGTACAAGATGGATTTGCAAGAAACATCTTCCTCAGGAGAAGTTTCATGCTTTCTATCTAAAGTAAAAAGTGATGAGTCTTTTCTCTAGCATAAAACAATGCGCCATGTAAACTTTGAAAACATAAATAAACTTATTAAGAATGATTTGGTAAATGGATGCCAAAGAAAGAGTTTACAAGTGATGATCATTGTGTGGCATGCTTGAAAGGGAAGCAACACAAGGTATCTCATAAGCCAAAGGAAAGAAACTCCATCACTACTCCCTTACACTTGTTACATTTGGATCTCTATTGCCCTACTAGTGTAATGAGTCTAGGAAGGACCTCTTACTGTTTAGTAATCACAGATGACTTTACAAGATTCACTTAGGTCTTATTCCTTAGAACTAAGGATGAGACTCCGTAGATTCTAAAGAATTTCATCTTAAATATTAAAAATCAATCTGATCACAAGGTCAAGACCATAAGATGTGATCAAGGAACTGAATTCAAGAACCAAATCCTTGATGCATTTTGTGATGGAAAGGGTATTACAAGACAATATAGTGCTCCCAGGACTCCTCAGCAAAACAGTGTTGCTGAGAGGAGAAACTTGAAGCTATAATAACTATGTTTTCTAACACTAAACTGCCCATCACCTTCTGGGCAGAGACAGTGAACATTGCTTGCTATGTGCAAAATAGAGTTTTAGTAGTCAAACCACATAGTAAGACTCCTTATGAACATTGGAAAAAGAGGAAACCCTTCATTGGTTTTCTCAGGTCATTTGGATGTCCTTGCACCATCTTAAATACCAAAGATCAAATGCCAAGTTTGCTGAGAGATCAGATGATGCAAACTTTATTAGATACTCTTCTCAAGCTAAGGCTTATAGAGTATACAATCTCAGAACAAGAATAGTTGAGGAGTCAGTCAATGTGACTTTCAATTAGCACACTCCCAGTGTGAAAGGTTCTGGTCCAGATTGGCTATTTGATCTTGATATAGTTACCAACTATTTTAACAAATCTTATGAGCATGCTTTAGGGTCTACAGATAAGTTAACTACAGGTGATCCTCATCCAAGATTTGAGCTAAGAAGACCTTCAAGTTACACATCTTCAGCTCCAGTGGTAACCAAGCCTACAAATGAAGCTCCTACCAGCACATCAATGTCAAATCTTGCTGATACCTCTAGGGTGCCTTCAAATTCCAGCTTAGAGGCACACAACTCAGAAGAAGGAACTTTAAATGTTGGAGAGCATGGTGGTGGTAACAGTGATTAGTAATTTCTTGATGCTATTAACTACTCCATTGATGACAACATCAATGATGTCACAAATTCATTGGATCAAGTTAATCTTGATAAGTGTGCTGATGTGGAGGGTGAATTCTCATTGCTAGATCAAAACTTCTCTAATTTAGATCTGTCTAAGCAACTTGTTGTGATCCCTCAGCTAAGGATCCACAAGTCTCACCCTTCTACAAACATCATTAGAGATGTTGATACAAGGGTAAGAACAAGAGGACAAACCCATGATGAAAATATTTTTCTTCACTCTTGTTTCTTATCCTAGATAGAGCCAAAGAAAATTGATGAAGCTCTAAATGATGGAAGTTGGGTTGAGGCTATGCAAGAGGGTCTGCTTCAGTTCAAATGGCAGAAGGTTTGTAACCTATGTGCTCTTCCTCATGGGAAGACTAGTATAGGAACCAAATGGGTTTTAGGAATAAGAAAGATGATAGAGGACATATCATCAAGAATAAAGCTAGACTAGTTATTCAAGGGTATACACAAGAAGAAGGAATTGACTACACATATGTCTTTGCTCCTGTAGCAAGACTGGAAGCTGTTAGGATATTCTTGGCATTTGCCGCATCCAAGAACTTCAAGTTCTATCAACTTGATGTCAAGTGTGATTTTCTGTATGGGATGATGCTATCTCTATCACAGAGAATTCTGTGTAGCACTCAAGGACAAAACACATCAATATCAGGTATTATTTGATCAAAGATAACTTTGAAAAGGGATGAATTAAACTAGTAAAGGTTAACACAAATGGACAATATGCTGATTTGTTCACCAAAGCCTTTGATAAGTAGAGATTTAAATATCTTATATCTGCTATTGGGATGATTAACTTTGAGTAGCTTTTTTCTTAAAACTAATTCATATTATTTTCTACAATATGTGTGTCCTATTTTGTCTATTTTATCACCTTCATAAGCTCTTGTTTTCTCTGGATGAAAAATCTTTTTAGAAGACATTTCTTAAACTTTTGAAAATATTGATCTTTTTATCCTTTGGAAGAAATGGATTTATTTTCAGAAGAAATGGTTTTATTTTCAGAAGAAATTTATGCCTTTAAAACAAACAAATGTCTAAGTAAAATTGCCTTCTGAAGAAAATTTTGAAATGTCCCAAAGCTGAAATCTTTTCTTAAACACTTGTATGTTTTCAAGGACTATTTTTTTCAAAGTAAATTAACTATCATAAGCTTTATTCTTAACTGAATAAAGCATTCATGTCTTAATTCTCTTCCGAAGCAAAATTTTCAAAATTCTCAGGAATATCTTACGAAGTTATTTTGGCTTCAGAAGCTTTTTATCAAAAAATTCTAAATACAAATTACCTTCAAAAGATTATTGCTTTCAAGAACACTACTTTTTGAGCAAAAAGCAAACTACTTTTTCAGAGGTGGGACCGACATCCAGATTTCAAAGTTTATCCTCTTTCATTCGTCTTAAATCCATTTCATATATATACCCAACGATTCCCCCCTCTTTCATAATATCTTCATCTGCACTATTCCTCCGACCTAAATTCTCCCAAACCGCCATTGTTCTTCACCTTCCTTCACCCTTAAGCTTTTCAAAATGATCAATCTAAATCTTAGAAACAACCTTGATTTCTCCATGTAACTTCACAGACAACACAACCAAGTTGATCAATTGAACTCTAAGAAAGATGATAGTTTCTCAGAGGTTTGCTATTTTCTGGCTTTTTCAAACTACTTCACTTCCTCACCATTGATCTACTCTCTATAAGGATCACTAACTTGAATTCTGGAAGACCTGCCAAGAGGTCATTATGGATGGGGAGAAGTCACTGTCTACCACAATGCCGGGGAGGAAAATCTTTATCACTCTGGCCATCATCAAAAATCATTTTCAGCTGGATGATGAAGAAGGTGAGTTGTCCTTCCCAAAGGAAGCTGTCAATCATTCCTTTGAGTAGATGGACTATTAGGGAGATTTTTCTGTAAAGACCTTTAGGAAAGGGAAGGTCTCATCCTAGTGGAAATGCCTGCTTCATGTGGTTATCCATAGCTTGTCCAACAAGCATGGAGAGCGGGACCAGGTTCCTGAGGATCTCTCCTTCATAGTGCATGGAATGGTTCAGGGGATCAAGTTCAGTACTCTTAGTTTGTTTATACCAATTTACTTGCTAACTTGGACTCCTTGGATTATTATATGTTTCTTACATATGTTCAATACATTCTCAACTGTGAGCTGGGCTCACAGTTGAGGGAAACATGTAATATTCTTAATTGGGACAGATGAAGCCCAACATTTTTAAAATCTTGAAGAAGCCAACTGTTGGCTTCTTAGGAGTAGAAACAGCCCTTGTCCTAAAAATGTTAGAGTTCATTGCTCAAGGTGATAACGTAGCAACACACGCTAGTGTTGAACCCACACCTTCTACCTCCCAACCACCAAAAATACCTCAAATCACCACACCTACAAAAAAGAATCCAAATGAACCCCTGCTCAAGCTATTAAGTCTGTGCAGGCCCCCATACACTCACCCATACATGAGGAAGTGGATATAGAGCTCTCACTTCCCCTGAGAAGCAAATCACTCCCATCTCTTCAAGGGTCAGTGAAGAGGTTCCACATGCTTAGCCTGATGAGCTCACAAGCCCAACTGCCTTAAGCCTTTACTCTAAGTCTCAACACTCAGGTGAACAACCTTCAAGGGACATTTACCATCCCTAGACTTAAACCACCCAATTCCCAACCTTAACTTCTATACTGATTAAGACTTAGGTTTCAGTGAGTACATGAGTCTCTCTACTCCTCCCCTACTCAAATAGAGATGAGTGCTCCTGAGTCACCTATGTCTAGCCCACATCAGTCACCTATTACTAAGGTGGGTCCTTCTGAACCTGTTCAGGAAATCCATATGGAAGAGGCTTTCACTTCAGCAAGTGATTAAATCATTCAGACCTAAACTATGGCAACTTAGCCCATTGACACTTCAATTGAGGTTTTCAGTGCGCAAAGGAAAACCAGCAGCCAAGAACATGATGTTGGTGGTAAGACTGAGGACTTTGGTCCAATTATCTCATCCCCTAATGAATCTTCTGATGAAGAAGAGGGGAATCTGGGACTAAAAGTGAAAAAACTATCAAAAACATGCACTTATCTAGTCTCTAAGGTTAATCACTTGGAATCTCAGGTGACTACCTTACTTAACAAGGTCAATGATCAGCAACTTGAGATTTCTTATCTCAAGGAGAAACTAGCTAAGAGACCTTTAAAAGGAGCTCAAACAGGAACACAAAACCTATGAATGTGATTGATCTAACCTCTAGCTCACCTATGCAAGCAGGTGATGCTACCAAAAAGGGGGAAAGTCATCATAGTCACAGAACCTGGGAGTTCTTCACTGAGCATGGACATTGAGGACTCACCATATTCACTTGCAACTGTCCATACTTAGCAACTTCCTCAAGTTCACATTGATGTGGACTTTATATAATCCTTCATTCAGAGTCTTTTCGATGTATGTATACCAAGGGCAGTGTTATCTCCATCACAAGGAACTTCAAACTACATCATAGGGTGATATATGATGCCAACAGGAAAGCCCTCATTCTTCAAAGAGTTCAAAGGCTGCAAGAAGTCTTCAATTTTCAAGCTCGGAACTACTATGAAGGTCTTGACATTGTCAACATGCTACTTGTCAATCCAAGCCAATCTAGACAAACTGACAAAGGATTCAGGATTGAATTACTGAAGAGTTCAGTCTAAGAAGAAGCAAAGGCAATAAGGTAATACTATTGGTCTACTGGATGTTGAGGTAGACCTTAAGATTAGCTTCGAAGGGGAAACCTTGACTCAAGGCCCAGTGGTGAGCCTGAGAGCCCTGTCACACCTACAATTACTTCAGCAATTCATTCCCTCAGTGAATCACCTTCTTGTCAAGGTGTATCACAACCTCTCTCTTGTCAAAGCTTAGATGCTACACCAAGCAATGAAGGCCAAAGCTCTTCCACCCTGTGTCACAAAGGTCTGTGGGCGACAAAGGGATAATGATGCAGGATCAGTTTTGATACTCAACACAAGTATTTTCTCTCAAACTCACTAACAAACACTCAAGAAGCAGAGATCTTCTAAGAGTTGATTATAATATATTAAGTAATACAAGGAAACACAAGAGAATAATTTTCAAGATACTTGTATATATTATTTCTTAACTCAAAGTTTTACAGATTCTTACAAGCTTACTACAAGAGTTACAATGAGAAACTATATATACTACTATCTACATCCGGATGTACTTGATACCAGCTGGAATCCTCTAACTAAAGCAAATACTACAAGCTATAGTTTAAGGTATTTCAAATAATGTCTTATCTAAGATATGGTAGTCATGACATGTCCATGACTTACGTTTTGTCACCAACTAAAGTTGGTAACTTGTGCTAACATATAAAGGTGAACAGTGGAATAAAGTATGGTCAACTACATGGACTTTTGGGAAAACGCCACGCATGTAGTATCAAAGGTCTGCAGCAGAGTGTCAGAGACCATACTTATGTCCACCGGTTCATTAGCAGCATCTTCTGAAGTTAATTGGCTTTGGAAGAACAAGTTCTTCCGAAACCTTTTATACTTCGAAAGAGGCTGCTTCTTCCGTGGCTTGGGGACTTCTACTTCGGAAGTTATTGTCTTTGATTTCTTCTAAGTCTTGAACTTCGGAAGAGAAGACTTTGTCTTTGGAAGTTGGAGCTTTTCCTTCAGAAGTTGATTTTGCACTATGTCTTTGGAAGAACTCCATATCCTTCGGAAGTTCCATACTTAGCTTTAGAAGTCCTTTATACTTGTACCAAAAATTTTCAAAGTGTTTGATTATGGTTGCACCAGTGTTCTTCTTGATCCAATAAACTCCCCCTAGCTGATGCTACCAAAACGTCACTTGTTCTTGCTTCTTAAAACTTTCAACACCAGGGAAAGCATATACTTATATTTCTTTACTCTTCCCAGAAGTGGTGCTGAGAAGGTTGTACAAATCATTCGTGGACAGGAGATCCAATCTGTCACTTTGAATGATATGTACCCTCTGCTGAGTCCCTCTGAAGAGAGTTAGTTAACGGGAGTTTGTAGTCATACTCCCATCTAACTATTGGTTCCGATTCAGGGCCTTCCACCATTTGTAGAAAGGCCTTGCCTGTGGTGGTTGACCTTTCTTTGTCTTCATCCTCTCTCAGCTTCAACTCCTCTTTAATCTTGACTTTTGCAGTTAGCTCAGCAAAATGAAGTAGCTAAGATTATTTCTGATGTGAGTAGTTGTTTCGGAGTTGGAGGGATTGGAGAATGGTTTCTCTGATAACTTGGAAATATTGAATCTGCTAGAATGTAGCAGAGAAGAGGCATTTAGCCTGTTTCTCTCTCCATTCTCTTTCTCTCTCTCCGTATCAAAGTTGTGAGAGGCTTCATCGAACCTCCACTGGATAATTTTCTTTCTAGGGACAAAGGGCTGACTAGGAACCTTGTCCCTTTTCTTTGTATCCATTAGAGTTGAGGCCAAGGAGTTTAACAGCTTGGTCCAGTGTTCCTTTAGGCAGATCAAGGAGTTGATCTCTTGTGAGGGAACATGAGGATCAATCAATGTAAGTCAACTTGACAGAATCCTCCTCGTAGGAGATGTCACTCAAGGTTGTGCATCTTTTGAGCTTCATCTTGATTTCCTTAAACTCCTCTAAGGAGAGATGTTTAGAAGGGTGAGGGGATGGTGTGGATGGTTGTTGGGTAGGTAAAGGTGTTTGGGTTCTAGGTAAGGTTTTAGGTTGAGGGATGATTAGTTGAGGTGGTTGTGATGATGAGATGGGTAAGGTGGTTGGTGTAGGTTCATGGGTGTAAGGTTAAGAAATGGGTTTAGTTTTGTTAGGGAAAGGAAATGGGGAAGGTTTAGGTTAAGGTTGGGGTTGAGTTTAGGTTGTAGGTTGAGGTTGAGGTGTTGGTTTGAAGACTATCCCATGTACCCTTCTATACATCTCTTTCCTCTTTCCCATACGAATGTCAGCCTTGATGTCGTTGACAAGTCGTTGGAGTGTCTTTTCAGACATAGGTCCCACCTGCCTACCAAAGAAGCCACGAGCTCGAAGATAATCCTTCATCCAGGCTTTCTCACCTATCTTCTTGGCGGCAGTGACCCCAGCTTCTTCTTCTTTCTTCTTCCTCTCCCTCAACTTCTCTCTCGCAGCTCTCTTTCTCTCTTTCTATAGTTTATCCTGCCCCATGTTGAAGAGCCATAGGGTCCTGCTCCATGTGGAGATAGTTCTTGAAGAGAGAAACCTCTGGAGGTTAAGAAGATATCCTTTCCCTCCGGAGTTGTAGATCAACTTCCTTGTTCTCTCTTTCTCTTTCCTCCTCTAAGGCCAACCTTGCTTCTTGCTCCTTTTGTTCAATATGCAGCCTGGTTGCCTTTTCTAGCTCTACTAACACCTCTAATGGTAGTAGGAGTATGTCTTCACTTGCAGCTCCAAGCTTGATAAGCCTGTCAATGATCTCCGCCCTTTTTATTTGGTTGGCTGTAGCTGCTTTGGATCTGCCAGCTAACAACTTCCCAGTTGGAAGTCTACCTTTCTTTTAAGCTTTTCAATCCGCTCCTCCTCTTGAAGCTCTTCCGCAGTCATCTTCTTCTTTCCTTTATTATCTTTGGAAGTGATTGACTTCGGTGGTTCTTGGATGGAGGGTTCAGATTGATATGGAGATAGTGAAATTGTCTGAGCTAGGAGTCGGTTAAGAAAGTCCTCATTATTCACCTTAGATGCCAACTCTAGAATTGCATTTGTGTTGATTAGATCCTCGGACAAGGAGAACAGTCCTTCCGTATCTTCCATCTCAGCTTCAAAAGACTTAGCTTGTTCTTCCGAGGATTTGACTTCAGCTTGGGAAGTTTGAGGGAGTTCACTATCTGTCCCAACTGTTTCAGTTGCTGGGCCATCAGTCCTCATTTCCCCTTTGAATTGAATCTCAGGTTCCATTTAAACCTTAGGTTGACCAACTTCTTCCACAGTGGTAAAAGATGCACTTAACCTTTGAAGCTCTTCAGCTCTAAAGTACATCATAACTGCATCAGGGCTAGGTTGATCTAGAGAAGATCTTAATAGAAACTTGGAACAGAGCCTATAGAGATCTCTGAGCATTCTTGGGTCCATTTGTAGGACAATTTGGGAGGGCTCTAGAAAGATAGTTGTAATGGGAGCCGAATATCTGGAAGTTAAAGCTTGGCTCTATGGTTCCTTAGTTGTTAGTCTCTGAACACTGTCCCTCTTTTTGGTAGCATCATCTTGTAAGCTAGATGAGCTACATGAAGAGGTCAAGAAGACATGAATTGGTACATGCCTAACAGATCTCTCAATTTGTTTCTCAAGTAGTTGAGTCTTGAGACTTTCAATCTCAAATTGTTGTGTGGCAGACCTATCCTCTAAAGTCTTAACCTTTGATTCAAGATTTGAGACTTTAGAAAGTAGGTCCCGAATGATGAGTTGCATACTAACCTCATCTTCTTTTGAAGAATCATGGGGAGATGAGGTAACATACCTTGTATGTTCACCCTCACCACTAGATGTGGTTTCTCTCGCACCCTGGTTTCCCTTGCCTAAGGATGTCTCTTTCAGAGTTATCAAAAGGTATGGTTGTTGTAGATTCAGTCTCATAGATGTTTCCACTTTCCTGAGGATCCAATGAGTTTCTTTCAGTAGTGACAGTTGAATCTACATAAGTCCCCTTCACATCCGTGAGACTCACCTCAGTTGGTTTTGACTGATGTGGGCTAGAGATAAGAGGTCCATCTAGGCTATGTTGATCCATAAGAGAGTGTTGTGGATCAACTTCATTGCCATGAATAGACTTAATCTCCTCATCAGTTCCGAATAAAAGGTCAGTAAAGGATATAGAAGTTAAGCCTAGTGACCCAGGGCTTTTGTCAATGTCTAGTGGCATTGAGCCTTTGGTGGGGCTATTCCTTTTTGGTTTCTCAGGAGAGTGTTGGGACTCATCTTGGGGGCTTGCAGACTAGGTTTAGGGCTTAAGGATTTGAGACTGAGGAGACTCATATCCCATATTGAGGTCAAAGGAGAAGGATGGGGAGACCTCTGACTGAGTGGAAGCCCATGGTTCCACTCTAGTCTTTTTGGGTTGAACAGAAGGGACTTGCTCAATCAGAGTAGACCGAGCAAGGGTTCATTTACGTCTTTGATATGTGTGTTTGATAAGGTGAACAAGCAAAATAGGGGTAGTTGCTAGTGTGGGTTCATCACCTATGGGGTGAACAGGGATGTCACCAGGAGCCATTGGCTTAATCATACCTGGAAGAAGGTTGGTGTGTCTTCTAGTGAAGTTGGTGGACACTCTCTTCAAAACATTGACGATGGTATTGAGGGACATGTAGAGCAGCTACACTGACAAGCTGACTCTGGTCCAGCTCACAATTGATTATGTGCTGAAGAAACCTAGGATACATGAAGAATGTGTCCTTTTGGAGGTTTCCAAGAAGATTGGTTAGCACAAACCTTGAATAGTTGATGCGGAGGCTCTTCACCAATCCATGAACTAGGCAACCAGTTCATAATGGATTTGATCCCATCCCCTAGGCTTGTTTGACAAACAGTAAAGAATAACATGAAGTAGGAACATCCAATTATAAAAAAAATTGAACTTATAAACTGTAGACCTATTTACATCTCCACCGTATCCCATTTGAATATAGGTGTCGTCGAGGTCTGATTTGAGGAACTCAAGAGGAGCGCCTTCATCATGAAGCTCCAAATGCTCCCGGATGACCTATTCGGTAGTGACCAACTCCTAGCCTGAAATGTTGGTTCAGATATCACTAGCTCCATTGAGGAGTACTACCTGACCGTTTCTCGAGAAACTTCCATATGGTTCAAGTAAATGGTAGGATTCATGGTCAGAGCAGTGAAGTAGGGAATTGGTTAAGAAATGAGATGATATCGAAGAATCAACAATCCTTGGAAGAATCAAGGAATACGACTTGGTTGTGCTGAGGATTGGTGCCATTGTGAGAAAGGAGATGATGAAACAATGAGTGGGTTGAGTAAGAGTGATATTCTTACTGAGAATCGAATATGATAATCAAGTCAATGATTGAGTGGCGGAAACAAACAATCAAAGAACATTCAAGCAAGAAAATTACTCATAAATGCTGTTTGTATTGATATATGAAAGTTGATAAGTTACAGAGAATAATTACAACAAAAATTCTCTATCTATCAGCCGTCACCTCAGTACGAGGTTAACTATTCTATTTATAGGCAGACAAGATGCCTTTACAAAATGACTAAACTACCCCTGACCTATTACATCAGAAAGTAGTCTAAGTCTTGAGCCGCGTCTCTGCTTGTTCATTCGCATTGACAAATGCGGATGAGATAATCTTGATCAACATTTCCACTTGATCATCAGCATTAGTAAGTTGGTCATCCGCATTGGTTAATGCGATTGAACAAATACTTGTGCACATTTGATTGGTCATTCGCATTTGTCAATGCGGATGATCAAAGTCTTGTCCGCATCTTCTTTTGTTCTTCCGCATTAGTCAATGCAGAAGAGTAACTTGCTCAGCAGTAGTATTATGTCTTCCGCATTAGTCAATGCGGAAGAGTAGACACTTGTCCTCATTAGAGTTTTGTCTTCCGCATTAACTAATGCGGAAGATAACACTTGTTATTTTCTGGCAGATCTTCATCCGCATTTCATCTTGGACTTGTGGGATTCCAGCTGAACAATCATCAATTCACCCATTGAGTTGGCCTGTATGATCCTTTCAGGGTGCAACAATACTCCCCCTAAGGATTCTACAGCCTGGTTTTTCTCAATGTTTTGGAGGTGATTGATGTTGTGAAGATTCAGCTGGGTCTTCAGGAGGTAGTATGAATGCAACTTTAGTGGGATCTAGGATGTCCTTGATCATGTTTACAATCTGACATCCTGTCTCTACTCAGCACATGTATTTTCATTCTGCCATGTTGTAGATGGCTTCCATTGGGAACTTTTTCAGAGAAATAGGTTCCCATATGGAGATTGTAGAAAGACCATCTCTATGAATCAATAAACTCCCTCCCACATCCACTTCAAGCTTAACAATATTACCAAGTTGCAGTGGTGTTTTTTTTGTTCTTTCTTTTGTCTCTTTTAATATTTATTCTATCATAGGCCAGTTTCAACAACTTGATGCATTTAAGAAAGAAGTGCATGTCTTGTTCACCCAATTTTTTATTTAATTCCCTGAAGTGCCTGGTATAAATGTAGTGGATGTATGATTCATCAAGTAATCTTTATATCCACTGAATAATCTTATGTCAGCTCCTTCTTTTCCTCCCCACTTCCTTTCTATCACCATCTCATAGGTTCTCTCATCAGTACAAGTTTGAGATGGGAGTGGAGGAATGAGTACCAAATACTACTTTTTTCTTCAATGACTCAGTTGGCTTTACCTTCAACTCAGGGAATACAATTTCCTCTACTTCCACCTTTTCTTCTTATCCAGGGGATTGACAAAAAATTTATCTTTTCTTAAGCAAATTGTCTTTAATGAATTGAACATAGCTGCATGATTGATCAGTTCAAGTTGAGCTAGTTCCTTCAAATCATGAGTCTTAAGGGCATTTACTAGAGCAGAGTACTCTGTAAAGAATTGTACTAGCCCTGAGATTCTCTTCACCATGAACATGTTCCATGTGCTATCATACTTCCATGTTATTATCTTCTAATCTACCTTCCCCTTAGGAGTAGACACCCCTCTGATCAGTTCTGTTGCAGTCAGTCCTTCTTGCAGCTTCAACTGAGATGGTTCTACAAACCATTCAGGGTATTTGTGGAGCACTGGGGCAGGTAGTTCTTGGTCTTTTAGTTTAACAACATGTCTTCAGCTGACACTCTACTTCTGGTTTGGTCCTTGTCAATTCTTCTTCTAGTTTCTTGAGTTTCTTTCTTTTCATTGATCAATTGAAGAGTTGCAGCCCTAAAGAATTTTTCTTCATGTTGGCAATCTTTCTTTTTGTGAATTCCTGACTTGAGAGATATTCCTTCATCTCCTTATTAGACATGTTATAAGGATCAGGAAATAACGATTCATGGGATGAGGTTGATTTCTTCATTTGAGATAGCTTTTGTAGGGGACCCCTTCTTGGCAATGGAATTCATACCGTGTAGATTTCTTCAAGGTTGAGTCTTTATGTTTTGGAGTATCCTTTGTCATTGTCTTCTCATATTCAGTGTCTATTGTTGGATCAAGCAACAATTTCACTTTCTCTTCCTCCTCTTTCATTCTCTCATAAGTCATTCCAAATACTTCATCAGGATCATAGCCTTGATTGATTAAAAACATGGCTTTAATCATCAAGTCATCAGTTTGAGCTTTGGTAACCATGTCTTCCACTCACTGTTCTTCTTTAATAGGACTGTCCATGAGAACATCCTTTTTAACTTCATATTCATCAACAATTTCTCCTTCTTCTAAATCAATTGCTCTAGCCAACTTTTTCAACTGAGCTTTTGCCTGCTCATGTTCTTCCAAAAATTCAGCAATTGCTGCTAAACTTCTTGGGTCATATTTTTGTTTCTTTGCTGGTTCTTCTTCAGTTATTGGTCTCTTGCCTTTAGCTTTTTCAGCCAGATACTTCCTCTTGCATGAGTAAGTTTGAAGTTGAGGGCTAGAGGTTTCAGTTTGTTCTTTTGGCTCAGGGACCTGTTCAGGTGTACTTGGCTCTTGATCCTTCATTTTACTTTTCTCATTTTCTTTCTGTTTAGTCTCAGTTTCTTCTTTCCTTTCTTGTTCATATCTTTCTTTGAGTTCTTCTTTTTGTTCTTCAGTTAATGATATAGCAGAGACAATTTGCAGAGTTAATTCCTTTTCCAAAGGCACTGGTGATTTGGGAATAAAGACAATAGGCTCTGCCTCAGTTCTTTGATTGTTTATGAATTCCCAGAAATCATCATCAATGCTGAATTGTTCAGATGCAAAACTATCTAAAGCACTGAAGAGTTCTTCAAATTCACCCTTTTCAGAGTCTGAATATCCATGTTTCTAGAATAGACTACCATGTCTAGGCTTTGGTCTTTGATCTCAGTTTGACCTTCATCATCTACTTGTTTTTCATTCTCATCTATTAAATTGTTGTCCTCATCATCAACCATTTCTTGTTTTTCTTTCTCATCATCATCCTTAACTTCAGTTCTTTTGATCATCATTTCAAGCTCGGATATTCTTTTGTTCTTGCTCTCAATTTCCTTTTCAAGTTTTGAGATATTATCAGCTTGTTCTTCTATGATGTTTTCTTGTTCCTCCATTGCAATAGTTTGTATTTCAAGAGTATCTACATGTCCACTCACTTCTTCTCTTGAGTGTTTCAGTGCAGCTTTTAAATTCTCAACTCTTTTGTCTTGTTCTTTTCATTCAAATGCATATTTCTCATTAAGATCTTTCAATTCACATTCTTTCTCATCCAGTTCGAGGATTCTGTCATTTATGATTCCTGCTCTCCTGTTTAAAGTTCTTTCCATCCTTTCCACTTTGAGTAACAACTCAGATATTAATTCATCTTTTTCATCAGGCCTGTTGATGTTGGATTCAGCATAGCTCTCTGAAGGAGCAGCCTCAAAAGGTTCTTTCAAAGCTTTGGTTTGATCATGATGATCCTCCTCATCAGAAGATGATTTGGATGATTTGGATGCATTTGTTGATCCTTCTGTTTAGCAGGGTGATCAAGTGATGATGGTAAAGGTTGGTAAGGAGAAATAGGTGATTGGTGTGGTGATATTGTAGATTGATGATGTGGTGATATAGGTGCAGGTTGAGTGGTCATTGGTGGTGTTTGTTGTGGTGATGGAAGTGATGATGTTTGAGGTAATGTTTGAAGTGATGGTTGTGTAGAAGGTTGTGGTACTTGTTATGGTGATGGCATTGGTGATGGTATTGGGGATGGTATTGGTGATGGTATTGGGGATGGTTGTGGTGATGGTATTGGGGATGGTTGAGCTATTGTTGTGGAGGTGGTTGTGCTTGACCTGCTTGATGTATTTGTTGAAGCATCCAAGGAAGAAGGGGTTAAGGGGCACCACTGTAAAAGTTCCTTGGGTCCTTCTTCTTCATGTACTTATAGGATCTTGCATCATATTAAGAATGTTAAGCACAGGTCCTTCATTAACAATGTCATGAAATGATTCATTGATTAGACATTGAATGAATCTAGGGTACATTAGAAACTTGTATTCAACCCTTCTTGAATGTTGGAGATTAGGCCATTGAATACATATGCAGACATGTTAAACAGTTTGTTGGTGCAGAGAGCACAGATTGCAGAAGATGTGAGGACTAGAATGTCATTCCATCCTGTTTTCCTTTTAGACAGACAATGTTGGAACATATGAATTAGGAATCTCCAAGGCGATCCACTAATCCTTTGACTATCTATTTTGCTTCATAACTCCCTTCATAACCAATTTCAGAGAAAAATGTGGTTATTTCCTCATCATCCAATTCAAGAGGATCATCTACATTATCATTGAATTCCAGACATCTTCTAAATGATTCTTCTGTGATTCTCAGAGTGAGTTCACTATTGATTCTCCCAGTTAGAACTTTCAGTCCATCCTCTTCAACCACTTTAGCTGATTCCCAGAATGATCTGATGGGATTCTTGTAGATTGTTGGTCTTACTGTCATGGCATATGCTACCCTTGTGGTAGATAAGAATTTTATCATATCTCTAAGACCTTCTGCTCAGGCACATCATGGTTTAGATAACCGCTGACATTATGGAGCTTGCTCCATGTAAGGTTGCCATGTAATCTGCACAAGAGACATGTGTGTTAGTTAACAATTTGACTTTAACTTTGCTTTGATTTGTTAATGTGACTTGATTTGTTACACAATTTTCTTTTTCACTTTGCTCTGTTTTTCGCAGTAAACATGATGATCATGGTTTTCAGTATCAGTTGAATTCCTATCAATTTATATGTTTTTATTGAGATCGAAAATGTGTATTACATCACATTAATGAGTTTGATTTTGGTGTTCTTCAATAATTTTCTGGTTCATTGTTCGATTTAGGGTAACATTCCGAGACTTAGGTTTGGGTTTCAAAATCTGTTGAAGTTATACATTATCTTTGAAATGAATGTGGTTCTGAATCGATGACAAGAATGTTTAAAGATGAAACACAACAAAATCTTTGAATGTTTGTGATGATGATGATGATTGATGGTGGTGTACTGTAGTTTTGCGCTCGTCTCACTATAAGTTCTCTCAAATTTGAAAAGTATTAAATGACCCGTTCGAATTCCTTTAAATAGTCAAATAATACAATTTGAGAAATTTTATAAGTTTACAAGTAGATACAGTCAACACTGTAGCAAATGCTGAAGGTTAATTTGTTGATTTCGGTGATCCGCATTTGTTAACTGTAGCAGATGCGGAAGACGAACTTTTGACATTGACAGTCCGCATTTGACTGCTTTTGGTCATTCGCATTTGTGACTGTCTACTATTGGAAGGCTTAATTTTTGACTGATTGTCTTCATTACTCTACTGTTACAAATGCGGAAGTTTTGTTTCTTAATGTTTTATTCTATCCGCATTTGTGTGCTGTTGCAAATGCGGACTTAAACTTGAAATTTTGGCTGTCCGCATTTGAGTTGTAGTAAATGCGGAAGAACATTGTAACAAATGCGATTGAGTTGCTTGTTTTACCATATCCGTATATGTACAGTACCAAATATGATAGAACAAAGTCCATTTGTGCAACTACAAATGTGGTTGACAAGTCAACACAGCACTATAGCAAATGTGATAGTGACCTGTTCATACGCATTTGTTGACTGTATCAAATACACTTCACACACTAATGCGGTAGAGTAAAATCATTGTCCGCATTAGTTGCACTTCAAAAATTATTGTTACCTGCATTAGTTACATGCATGGGTTACCTTCACTCGCATTAACTAATGCACTTACCTGCATTACCTTTTGAACTTAATCAAAAGTTAATGTGATTGAATTGATTATTCATCTTGTGAAGAGGTGTCCTTGATTGATTTTTCTTATGAAGTTGGCTGTTGAAGTTGTCAATTCTTGCTTGAATCATCTGATTTTGGTGATCCTGGACTTATCATGCTTCTAAGAATCTGCATAAGCTGAGATATAATGGTATGACTTATTGTAACAACACCAACTAAAATTCTTTTTGTTTTGTTTTTCAAAATTGAGTTAATAAACAAAAATTTGAACTTACTCAAAAATTTTAAATTACTCCCCCTAAAGTTTATGTCCACATTTGGAGAGAAACATTAAAGTTTTAAAAGTTTTGAATATTATTTTGATAATGAAGAGAAAAATCTCTTTGTAGGGATCATATCAATCTTACATTACACATGTGCATCCTTTATGATTAAATGGACATGATTATGAACTTGAAGATGGAAGGTATGTTTGTCCTCTTAAACTCATACCTGGTTGATATTTTGATGCAAATGACTTTTATCATGTTTTGGTTAATTTATTATTCAATGTGTACCTCACACACATAAGCATGAAATGATCAACCCTCCTTATAAAATGCATGGTAGAACTTTTTCACAACTTTTCTTACCAGGTTACTTAAGTCATGAAATCTCATTTTCACTGATCCTCATTGGGATTCTTTTAATTTGATCCTTTTTTATGTTGATCCACATTGGGATTATTTTCACTTCACTTTGGAAGGTGATCTATGATAGGATTCTTTGTTTTCACTTGGAATGTATTACTTTGTTGATTCATCTAATTTTTGGATGTGTTCCACATTGGGAATCTTTTGGATCATGACATCTGCACTATGTGCAAGTTTCATCAGGTCTTTGCTCAGCAAAACAAAGATGAAACAAGATATGGTGAAAGAGATTCATAAAGTATCATTACCTGGTGTGTTTAGGCTACTACACACACATGCATTCAGCTAAAGCCAATACATACTTGTACTTTGTGATGAGTGTTTCACAGTTGAATATGTTTTTAATTCATCACTGCATGTATCTTTTCTTCCAAGTTGAGCCTACCAACATATCTGGTAAGTCATTTCAGTCTTTTACATTTTGAAATTAAGTGCAGTGAATGATATAACGACTGTAATTATATCATTTCCATAATTCTTTTCTTCATAAAACTTGATTTCTCTTTGTGGTTTTTTCTAATGTTTTAAATTGTTTTTGATGTTTTTCATAGTTTTTACTCAAGGTTAATCATGGCAATTACTGAACCAGAAATTCAAACCTACTAGGTTCAAACGCCTTGGTAAACAAATCAGCTAATTGATTTTCTGTTGGTACTTGAATCAATTTGATTAAACCTTTTTCAACACAGTCTCTCGAAAAATGATATCTAATTTCAATATGTTTTGTTTTTGAGTGCTGAACTAGATTATTAGTTATAAAGACAGCAGCTGTGTTGTCAATAGAAATTGGTGTATGCAAAAACTTAAACCAATAATCAAGCATCTGGTTTTAAATCCAGAGAACTTGAGAGCAACATGCTGAAGTAGCAATATACTCAGCTTCTACTGTGGACACAGACATATTTGTCTGCTTCTTGCATTGCCAGGATACTAGTCTCGGACCAAGAAATTGACAACCGCAAGAAGTGGATTTTCTGTTGAAGTTGCATCCTCCATAATCACTGTCTGTGTAGGCATAGAGATTAAATTCTCCTACATTTGGATACCATAATCCGAGAGCTGGTTTGCCCTTCAGATATCTGAATATCCTCTTGACTGCGTTCACATGTGATTCTTTTGGATCAGCTTGATATCTAGCACACACATAAACACCAAACATAATGTCAGGCCTACTGGCTGTTAGATACATAAGTGAACCTATCATTGATCGATAGTGAGTTTGATCCACTGATTTGCCTTCAGGGTCAGGTCCAATCTTCACTTTAGTATCTACAGGAGTTCTAATAAACTGACATTAGCAAAGTGGAATTTCTTCAGCATGGTTTCTACATATTTTGATTGATTGATGAAGATTCCATCTGTTGTTTGCTGGACTTGCACCCCTAGAAAGAATGTGAGTTCCCCCATAGCACTCATTTGGAACTTTGAATGCATAAGATCTTTAAATTCTTTACAGAGTTGCTTGTTTGTTGAGCCAAATATAATGTCATCCATGTAGATCTGGACTAACAGCATGTCTTTTCCTCTTATTCTTCTGAAGAGAGTCTGATCAATCTTTCTTCTTTCATACCCATGTTCAAGAAGAAAGGATGATAGAATCTCATACCACTTTCTTGGAGCTTGATGAAGACCATACAGAACTTTGTCAAGCTTGTACACTCTGTGAGGGAAATATGGATCTTCAAAGCCAGGTGGTTGACTTACATAGACTTCTTCAGCAATCTTTCCATACAAGAAGGCACACTTTACATCCATTTGATAAACAGTAAATTTTATGGACGCAGAATATGCAAGAAAGATTATGATTGGTTCTAGTCTGGCAACAGGAGAAAACACTTTGTCGTAGTCAATTCCTTCTTCCTGAGTGTATCCCTGTGCCACTAGTCTTGCTTTATTTTTTATGACTGTCCCTTTATCATCAGTCTTGTTCCTGTACAACCATCTGGTACCGATAGGGTATTGTCCTTTGGGAAGATCTACTAGCTGCCATACTTCTTGTTTCATGAGTTGAAGTAATTCTTCCTGCATTGCTTCAATCCAACTATTGTCTTGAAGCACCTCTTTGATCTTTTTGGGTACTGTTTGACATAGAAAGCAGGAGAACAAACAGATGTTTGCAATACTGGACTTGCTTCTTGTCACCCTCTCATTAAGATCACCAATAATGGTTTCAACTGGATGATTCTTGTGTATTCTTGTGGTTGGAATGGTGTCACCAGCAAGAGTTACATCAAGATTGGAGACATTCAGTTCATTATGGTCAGAGGCACAATCATCTTGTATTGTTGTTGAATTATGAAGAGTGTCAACTTCTGTTTCAGTAACTGCTACATCTTCAGCAGCACTGAGGTTGCTTGCATCATTTGAAGTACCTTGAGTTTCTTCTGGATGAGACGCCTGTTTTTGATTTCTGATCTCATGTGACAAGTCATCTGAGTGAGATGGTACCAAGCTGGGACCTTCTTCAGAAGAACACTAAGGTTTTATGACAAGTGTCTGATGGGATCAGCTTGAAGAGGAACATCTTCATTCATATGTTCATCAGATGTTAGTGGAATCAATGGATAATTATCTCTTCTTTCTACAGTTGATGTAGTATCACCTGAATGTATATTTCCTGCATCAGACAAGTGAAATTGGTCAAATGATTTAGTAAAAGTGTCAATATCAAACAACCAATCAGGACCATTTGTAGATTTGGGAAACGAATGTTCCTTGAATTGAACATTTTTGGATTCATCGATAATGTTCAGTCTAGGATTGAACACTCTATAAGCCTGTGAGACGGAAGAATAACCTACAAAAACTCCTTCATCAGACTTAGATGAAAATTTTCCCAAATGATCATGGGTGTTTAATATTGAGATTGGACAACCAAATGATTTGAGGAATCCAATAAATGGTTTGCTATGAAATATCAGTTCATAAGGTGTCATGTTACTTTCTTTAACAATCAGAGTTCGATTTGCACAAAGCACGATGTGTTAACTGCTTCTGCCCAAAGGTGATTGGCAGTTTAGCATCCATCGGCTAGCATCGTTCTTGCTGCTTCAATCAGTGTTCTATTTCGCCTTTCAGCTACCCCATTTTGTTGAGGAGTTCTAGTTGCACTGAATTGATAAGCAATTCCTTTGGTTGCACAAAAGGAACTCATATTTTCATTTTTGAACTCTGTACCATTATCACTTCTTATTATTTTGACTTTGAGATCAAGTTGATTTTCAATTTTAGTGATAAATTCTTGAATGATTTGGGATGCTTCATTTTTATGAAGTAGGAAGAACACCCATGTGAATCTAGAAAAGTCATCAATGATCACTAAACAATTGTTTCTTCTTTCCCATACTCATTACATGAGTTGGTCCAAACAGATCCATGTTAAGTAACTTCAATGGAGTATTGTTAGTGTTCACCAGCTTGGTTTTGTGAGACGATTTGTGTTGTTTTCCTTTGAGGCACGCTGAGCATTGGAATAAAATTGAATACTTTTTAGGAAGACCAATTACATGGTTTCCTTTGACTAACTTTTTCACATTTTTAAAGTTAGTGTGCCCCAAACGTCTATGCCAAAGCTGTGACTCATCAAATGATGCTTTAGACAAAAGACATGTTTCTTCCTTAGGTGATGCAGAACATAGGTTTAAGACATGTGTATTATTCTTCCTCGAAGTCTTTAAGACAACCCATTCTTCAGGAATCTGAAATCCAGGTTTCAGAATGTAGCAGTTAGTGTCTGTAAAGTGAGTGGAATATTTTTTGTCGCAGATCTGAGACACGCTTAGCAGATTGAAATTCAGTTGTTCACAGTAATTCACTCTGTCAAAGCTCAACATCCTATTTGTCACAGATCCTTCTCCTGTAATCCTATCACCTTCTGAATCTCCACCGAATGCCACAGTAGTTCCATAGGCTATTAGACCTGTGTGGATGAACCTACAAACAAAAAGACCTAATTAGAATAAGGAACCCAAGCCATGATGGTCTTGGGATTCCCGTTCCTATTCGTGATAGTCACCTCCTGGTATTTCCCTATGAATAGTGATTTAGATGGAGGTGATTTGGGAGTTTTTGTAATGATTGGTCGAGTCATCTCATCAACATCTACTGAGGATTCAGATGAATATGAAATCGTTGGTCTCTATTTCTTTGTAAAAGTTTAGCCAGTTGCATTATCAAAAGTTGGTTTTTGCTTAGGAAGGTCAAGTTTGTGTTTCATTGTGAGATGATTTCTTTGACCCTTCCTTAAATCCTTTGAGTTATTTCTATCATTTGTTGATCTAGGTCCTAGATTGAGTATTATGAAGATGAAGTTTGATAGAATGCATCACAGTAGATGTTTTAGATGGGCTTGTGTTGTGGAATTCTCAACCCCTTCTGATTGAAGTAACAATCAGATATGTGATTGTTCATGTCACAGATTGAACATACTTGTTGAAATAGCAATTTTTGGTGGAGTGATTGTTCATATCACAGATAGAACAATATTGTTTTAAGAAGCATTTATCTGTCTTGTGATTGAACATGTCACAAATATCACAATACATTTGTTTGTTTCTCAAATCAGATTTTCTTTGTGTGACTCAACTGATACTTTCTTTTGATGAGTCACTTTCTTTTCTTTAGGTGATGAATCAGAATCAGCCCTTTTAGTAGATTTTTTCACAATACTACTTTTGTTCAGTTGTCTGGGCTGTTTCTTTTTCTTCAACCTACTTCTCACCTCTTTCTCAAACTGGTTAACATTGTAAGTTTCCTAACTCCCTGCCTTAATTTTGATGACTGAGGGTCTGATGAAGTTTTATGTGTTGAACTCAGTTTTACAGTTGGTTTCTTTTTCAGTGAAACCTTTTCTGATTTGCTTGAATTTTGTGGAGATACAATCTCATTATCAGAACTACTTTCAGTAGTGGGTTTCATTATTTTGACATATTTCTTTTTGCCTTGTAAAACAGATGGTATGAATTTTATAAAAGGTACAATTGCTTTTACGGGCTTGATGGTTTCATGACATTCACTGTCTTGTCTGAGCACTCTTTGATTTTGATTGGGTATCCTAACTTGATTTTATCCTCATTGGTTTCAAAATAAACATCAGGTTTGTTTTGAGGATTTGTCACTTGTTTCACTATTGATTTAGGTTCCACAATTTTAGGTTCGATTGATTCAGAGAGTGATACAGAGTCATGCATGACAGTGTATTTGTCATTGTACGGTGGAGGACATGAATTGTACCCAATCCCTAACATGTCCTTTGGATCCTTTTGTGAATCCAGTATTTCTTGCAGCTTGACTGAAGACATTTGAAACTTTTCAAGTTTCACTTCAGTCATAGATTGTTGAGCTTTAGCTTGAGCTAACTTTTCAGTAAGTAGCTCATTTTCAGCTGCAAGATTGTATTTCTCACCATGCAATTTTTCTATGTCAGAAATGAGAGATTTGATTTTGATTTCAAAACTTTTTAGTTCTCTCTTCATCATTTCTTACTTCACCTTTTCTTCTTTAATTTTATCTGCTAGTTTATGATTGTGTTCTCTATACTCTTGTAATTCATTTATGCATTTCTCACTACAAAGGTTAGTTTTTACCTCAGTAGGCATTGAAGATGGTCCATCATTGATATGACCCATAAGAGCATGATTCTGGAATTGAGGCTTGACTTCCTCAGCATACACACTCTCGTCACATATCCCATCTTGTTTGATTACAACGGCACTGGCAGAGGGCTGACTGCTTGCATGGGCTTGATTTGTCAGCTGTGGTTGATTCTGGTATGTTTGTTGATGATGAGAATGATGGTACTACTGTTGTTAATTGTTTGAGTGATAGCTTGAATTGGACTATGATGATGATTGACCAGGAGAGTTCCTTGAATGGTTGTTTCTTTTAGGAGCATTGCACTCTCTTGAGAAATGGCTAGTCATGCCATAGTTGAAGCATTTTACCTTGGATTTGTCATATCCAAGTTTTGTGTTCTCATTCAGGCTCAACTTTCTTCCTTTTCTAAAGAATTTATGTGCTCTCATGGCAATCATTGCCATATGCCAATGTAGATCCATCTCCTCAACATCATCAGGATCTAATTCTTCTAAATCTTCCTGTATTAGATGGGCAGAAGTGAGTCTTCCCCCAAGATATGCTTCAAAACTTGCAACAAAGGCATTGTAAGTTTCCTTTTGCTCTTCTGATTTTAAGTCTTCTGGAGAGTTTGGAGGTGCGGTGGAGACTTTTGGTGCTTAAGCTGAAGTTGAATGGTGATTGAATGGTGGAGATGCAATGAACCCAGTATTGTTCATTTGATCTCTTGATGAGATGAAGTCATCTTCCTCTGTGATGAAAGCATTTTCAACAGAATGTGATTCTGAAGGGAATTTGTAGGCTTCAATCACTCTTCGCCCACTTAGATTTCTGCTTCGTTCATCAAGTTCTAAAGCTTCAATCTTGGCTATCATAATGTCTAGGGTGGTACTCTCAAGATCAAGAGTATTTTTCAGCATTGTGACATTTTGCTTCCAGCTTTCAGGTAGACTGTGATGCATTTTCTTGTTGAGTTCTTTAATGTTGTATGAAACACCCATAATTTCCAAGTCATTGACCAACTATACAAATCTGTGCAGTTGTTTTGATATGGATTCTCCTTTGGTATGATGGAAGGTTTCATACTGATTGACCAGCTTGTCTTTGTTAATTTCAGCAACTTCACTGCTACCTTCACACATAATTTTGAGAGCATCCCAAACAGCTTTAGCAGTTCCATATTTTTCCAATCTTTTCAACACATCCATTTTGAGTGCTTGAGTCAAAATAGAGTATGCTTTAAGATCAATTTTGATTTTCTTATAGTCATTTCATCCAGAATTAAGTCTTCAATTGGTATTCTAGCAGTCTTGTACAATGCAGCTTGAGCTGTTGATAGAGTAACAAAATATGTGGACCCTTACATATTGAGATCCAAAAGTCAGGATCTACACCTATGATATGATTTCCAAATCATATTCTCCATTGTTTAAACTCAGATTTGTGTTTAAGCATGGGAGGTTTAGGTGTATGACCTGATTCAGAGTAACTATTAGAATCCATGTTGATTTGTGAAAGTATAGATTTAGTTGATTTTAAGATTGATTATGTTTGATGAGTCCAACTTGTTCAAGCAGTAAGCAGTTCTGTTGAGGTTCAGAATGAGTGTTCTTGCTGTTTGACAGGAGTAGTTTTGTTGTTTGCTAAGTAGAGATGATAATATCTACTACTAGCAACTTGATTATCAGATCAATCGAGTTCAGTTCAGTCTGTGCGCAGATCTGAAAGAGAATCGAGAGCCAAAGCTCTGATACCGATTGACTGGGTTTGAGTAAGAGTGATATTCTTACTGAGAATCGAATATGATAATCAAGTCAATGATTGAGTGGCGGAAACAAACAATCAAAGAACATTCAAGCAAGAAAATTACTCATAATGCTGTTTGTATTGATATATGAAAGTTGATAAGTTACAGAGAATAATTACAACAAAATTCTCTATCTATCAACCGTCACCTCAGTACGAGGTTAACTATTCTATTTATAGGCAGACAAGATGCCTTTACAAAATGACTGAACTACCCTTGACCTATTAAATCAGAAACTAGTCTAAGTCTTGATCCGCATCTCTGCTTGTTCATCCGCATTGACAAATGCAGATGAGATAATCTTGATCAGCATTTCCACTTGGTCATCAGCATTAGTAAGTTGGTCATCAGCATTGGTTAATGCGAATGAACAAATACTTGTGCGCATTTGGTTGGTCATCCGCATTTGTCAATGCAGATGATCAAAGTCTTGTCCGCATCTTCTTTTGTTCTTCCACATTAGTCAATGCGAAAAAGTAACTTGTTCAGCAGTAGTATTATGTCTTCCGCATTAGTCAATGCGGAAGAGTAAACACTTGTCCTCATTAGAGTTTTGTCTTCTGCATTAACTAATGCGGAAGATAACACTTGTTATTTTCTTGGAAGATCTTCATCCGCATTTCATCTTGGACTTGTGGGATCAATTCACCCATTGAGTTGGCATGTATGATCCTTTCAGGATGCAACAAATAAGTTTGAGCAAGGTGAATTTGAGTGAAGGAGGCTTTGGATAGTAAATTAGTAAAAAGATTAAAGTGACAAGTCAGGATGATTTAAATGGGTGAAATGGCGGTGTGGGATGGATAAGGTGAAAAGATGGTTTAGGGTTAGATGTGATAGTGGCAGCAAGGTGAAAAACCATTCAAAAGATTCTGACATCGTTAATAAAATCTTTACTTTTTACTATGTGGGGCCCAAAGGTTTGCGTTACCGAAAGAAGTCTTCTTCCGAAGGTAAAAGTATTTCCGAAGGTTTTTCTCTTCCGAAGCCAAACTTATTTCCGAAGGTAACTGAATTTACTTTCTAGAATAAGAGAGTCTCCCGAAAGAATAAGTTGTATTGATGAAGGTATGGTGGGTCATAAGATTGATATTCTTCCAAAATAAGAGAATAAGGTAACTAAATTGACTGGGTCATGAATGTAATAGAATAAGGTAACTAAATTGACTGGGTCGTGAGATTGATATTCTCACTAGGATCAAACATGATGATCGAGTTAATGATTGTATGGCGGTGTCAAACAATCAAGAAACATTCAATTCAAGAAATGCTCATAAATGCTTGTTTGTATTGATGAAGGTGATTGATTACAATAAATGCTAGGGTTAAAGCATTAAACAGTAATAATATACCTTGTGAATGTAAGGCATAAAATATTCTAATTGTCTATCAACAGTCACCTCATGTACGAGGTTTTCTATTCTATTTATAGACTGACAAGATGCCTTTTTACAAAATGACTAATCTACCCCTGACCTATACATCAGACTTGTCTAAGTCTTCATCAGCATTTGTTTTGTTCATCCGTATTGGGAAATGCGGATGAGTTGAACTTGATCAGCATCGTCTTTTGTCTTCCGCATTAGTAGTTGGTCATCCATATTGACTAATGCGGATGAACAAATACTTGTGCATATTTGTTGTCCATCCATCCGTATTTGCAAATGCAGATGAGAAAAAGTTGTCCGCATGTATTTTAGGCTATCCACATTTGTTAATACGGAAGAACAAACACTTATCAGCATTTGTTCTATGTCTTCCGCACATACAAAGCTGATTCCAAACTACCTCTAACATTCTAGGCAGAGGCAGTCAGCACTGCATGCTACGTGCAGAACAAGTTTCTTGTAGTAAAGCAACATGGAAAAACCTCTTATGAGCTATGGAACAAGATGCCACCATTCATTGGCTTTCTAAGGTCCTTTGGCTGCAGGTGTACCATACTTAACACAAAAGACAATTTGGCAAAGTTTGTTGAAAAGTCTGATGATGCTATCTTTGTTGGATACTCCTCTAGCTCTAAGGCTTATAGAGTTTACCACATCAAAAATCAACAATTTGAGGAATCACCCAACATTATTGTCAATGAGCACACGTCTTGGGTTAGGGGGAATGGCCCTGATCATATTTTTGACTTAGAATTCTTTCCAAACTATTCTAAACTATCTTGTGAGAATGTTTCAGCTGGAACAAGTACTCAAAGCAATTTTGAAGATAACCAACTATTTGTGCTACCTAGACCTATTTCAAGTTCTCCAAGAGCTACAACAAATCAAGCTTCAACTATTGGCAAATCTGATAGTATAACTATCTCAAGGGATAGTGGAGCTTCAACTACTGATTCACCTGTTGACCCTCAAATTTTATCAGGTGACCCTACACAACACCAAGCTGATGGAAGTAGCATTTTGAAGGAACAGACAACTATTAATGCTACTTCACATCCAATAAATGATGATGTTTCTCATTCATTCAATCAGTCCTTATTAAATGAGTGTGAAACAGCAGCTCGATAAATTGTTCATGCTCCTGAGCAAAATATGTCCAATGTGGATATATCTTTGCAACTGGAGGTAATACCTCGACTCAGAATCCACAAAACTTATCCAGCTGAGAACATCATAGGGGATGTTTCTTAAGGTGTGAGAACAAGAGAACAGACTCATCATGGGAATGTCTACTTGTACTCATGCTTCCTGTCTCAGATGGAACCCAAGAAGGTAGAAGATGCCTTAAAAGATAGTTGCTGGGTTGAATTGATGCAAGAGAAGTTGCTTCAATTCAAAAGACAAAAGGTTTGGAACCTATGTCTGCGACCATCTGGTCAAGTACCTGTAGGGACAAAATGGGTTTTTAGAAACAAAAGAGATGATAGAGGCTTGATCATCAAGAACAAAGCAAAACTGGAGGTTCAAGGATACACTCAATAGGAAGGAATTGATTATACTGATGTCTTTGCACCTGTTTCTAGAATTAAGGCAGTTAGGATCCTCCTTGCCTATGCTGCATCCAAGAATCACTATCTACTAGCTTGATGTCAAGTGTGCCTTTCTATATGCGGATATAGATAGGGAATTCTATGTGTGCTAGCCTCCAGGATTTGAATACCCATAGCACCCTAACTATGTGTGCAAATTGGATATATCTCTATATGGGCTGCACCAAGCACCTAGGCTGTGGTATGAGACTTTGTCCCAGTTTTTCCTGAAGAATGGTTACACTAGAGGTACCATTGATAAGACTCTTTTCATAAAGAAGTTTGGAAAGGACATCTTGCTTGTTCAAGTCTATGTTGATGATATCATATTTGGTTCCTCATATGACCAAATATGTAAAGACTTTGAGAGCATCATGATGAAGAAGTTTGAGATGAGTTCTATGGAAAAAATGGACTTTTTCCTTGGAATTCAGGTAAAGCTAATGAAGGAAGGGTTTTTCATCAATCAATCTAAGTACGTCAATGACATCTTAGAAAGATTTGATATGAAAGATTGTAAGTCAGCCAACACACCCATACCCAGAAACCATAATCTCTGTCCTAATTTTGAGGGGGAGGATACTGATCAACATCGGTATAGGGCAATTATTGGTTCTCTGATGTACTGCACAACAAGTAGACCTGATATCATGTTTGCAACCTGCATTTGCGCAAGATATCAGACTGCTCCAAAGGTGTCTCACCTAGTTGATGCTAAGCGATTCCTCAGACACCTCAAGGGAGTAACTAAATTAGGTCTCTAGTATCCTAGGAACAACAATTTCAATCTCTATGGCTACTCTAACAGTGACTATGGTGGTTGCAACATCAACAAGAAATCAACATCAGGTGGATGTCAATTTCTTGGTGGAAGGATCATCTCATGGTAATGCAAGAAGCAATCATGTGTCTCTACATCAACTACTGAAGCTGAATACATTCCTGCTGTGAGTTGCTATGCTCAACTGCTATGGATTCAGAACCAGATGATAGACTACGGATACAACTTCATGAGCACTCCTATCCACATTGATAACAACAGTGCTATCTTCATCACTGAGAATCCTATGAAGCACTCCAAGACGAAGCATATTGATAGCAGGTATCATTTCATTAGAGATATTCATGAGAAAAATCTATTTAAACTAATCAAAGTTGACTCAAATGAACAATATACTGACTTGTTCACCAAAGCTTTTGATGAACAGAGATTTAAGTATCTCATTACAGTCATTGGGATGATAAACATTTATTAGTCCATCTCTTTTGAAAACCTTTTTAATATGTAATGTCTTATGTTAGTACAATCTAAGCCCTGTTACAAAAGGTCTCTCTCTGAAATTTTCACTAAGTGTAAATTTTTCCGAAGAGGAAGTAACCCTCAGAAGATGTTTTACATATCTTCCGAAGCAAATTCCTCCCAGGATAATTTTCTTCTCGGAAGAGTTTTTAGTCTTGGAAGAAGCGATTGATTACATATCGGATCGACTTCCGAAGCTTATAAAACTCTCCATTCGGAAAGCAATCTTTACTCTGAGAAATGGGACTCTACATTCGGAAGACAAATTACCTTCGGAAATACTTTATACTCGAAAGAAAGACTTTACTGTGTATCGAAAATATTTTGGGCCCCACTCTATAAAAAGTAAAGATTTGTTAATGATGTCAGATTATTTAACTGAACTAAACCTTACCGCCCTTGTCACATCTCCCACTAAAACATCATCGTATCCTAACCCCTTTAACCGCCATTTCATCCTCTTTTAAATAATCCTGACTATCCACTTTCATCTTCTTACCAAACTTTACTGCCCTAAAAGCTTCCTTCATCTCTAATCTACCCATGTCCAAACTTTTCTACCTACACCTTTCACAAATGGCACTTAACACTCAGCACAATCAAGTCGCACTTCTTGATTCTTCAGGAGACGTTGACTTCTCCGATATCATTTCCTTTCTTACCCAATCATCTTATTACACAACTCTGACTATTAACCCTATAGTTATTCATATCATATGAATAAAATTTGGGCAAATGGTCAGTTTGAAACCCTAAATGGGGTGCGGGTAATAAGAACAAGCATTTGTGGCTAGGATTTGGTCATCACCGAACAACTCATCAGGGAGCATCTTAAGCTTCATGATGAAGGCGCCCACACAGAGTTCCCCAAAGTAGATTTGGACAACACCTATATCCAAATGGGATATGGTGGAGATTTTAACAGTTCTATAGTCTACAAGTTCAACTTTTCATACAATTGGAAGTTCCTATTGCATGTTGTTCTTCATTGCCTATCAACAAATCTGGGGGATGGGATCAAATCCCATATGAACTAGGGTGCCTAGTTCATAGAATGGTGAGAAGCCTTCGATTTAACTATTCAAGAATTGTGTTGACCAATCTTATGGGAAATCTCCAGCGAGAAACATTCTTCATGTATCCCAGATTTCTCTAGCATATTATCAACTGTGAGCTAGACGAGAGTCAGCTTGTCTGCGCAGCTGCTCTGATTGTTCCTTAAATGAGGCCGACCATCTTCAAAACTTTGAAGAAAATGTCCACCAATTTCACTGGAATACATACCGATCTGCTTCCAGGTATAACTAAGCAAATAGCTCCTGGTGACATCCCTGTTAACCCCACAAGTGATGAACCCACACCAGTAACTACCCTCACATTACCAAATCTACCTTCTCACTCTATCACCATCACATATCAAAGACACCCCAAACAAACCCTTGTTCAATCTTCTCTAATTGAACAAGCTCCTCCTATTCAATCCAAAAGGGCTAAAGTGGAAGAATGGGCTCCCACTCAGTCTGAGGTCTTACCATCCCTCACAATTGAACTCAATATGGGTTTTAAGTCTCCTCAGTCTCAAACTCAAGAGCCTGAAACCCAACCTGACTACCCTCAGGGTGAGTCTCTATACTTCTCTGAGAAGCCAAAAAGGGACAGCCTCACCATAGGCTTAATGCCTTTAGACATTGATCAAGGTCCTGGGTCACTAGGTTTAACTTCTATATTATTTACTGACCTTCTTTATAAAACTAATGAAGTGATTACATCTCTTCATGGAAATGAAGTTGATCTACGACTCTCTCAAAGATCAACAGAGCCTAGAAAGATCTCTTATCTCTAGCCCCCATCAGCAAGCTTTTATTGAGGTGAGTCCCACTGATGTGGAAGGGACTCATGCAGATTCAACTACCACTACATAATGTATCTCAATGGACCTTCCGGATAGTGGTAACATCTCTGAGACTGAATCTGCGGCAATCATGCATTTTGATGACTCTAAAAGAGACATCATTAAGCATGGGAAACCAGGTTGCCAAGAAACCACATCTCTTTATGGAAATGAAGTTGATCTATGACTTTCTCAAAGATCAACTGAGCCTAGAAAGACCTCTTATCTCTAGCCCCCATCAGCAAGCTTTTATTGAGGTGAGTCCCACTGATGTGGAGGGGACTCATGCAGATTCAAATCCCACTACATAATGTATCTCAATGGACCTTCCGGATAGTGGTAACATCTCTGAGACTGAATCTGCGGCAATCATGCCTTTTGATGACTCTAAAAGAGACATCATTAAGCATGGGAAACCAGGTTGCCAAGAAACCACATCTGGTGGTGGGGATGAACATACTAGGTATGTTACCTCATCTCCTTATGATTCTTCAAAATAAGATGAGGGAAGACTGCAATTCATCATTAAAGACCTACTGTCTAAAGTCTCAAACCTCGAATTAAAGGTTAAGACTTTAGAGGATAGGTCTGCGACTCAGCAACTTGAGATTGACAGTCTCAAGGCTCAACTAGCTTAAAAACATATTGAAAGATCTGTTAGGCATGTACACATTCAGGTCTCCTTGACCTATTCCTCTAGCTCATCTAGCTCTCAAGATGATGCTACCAAAAAGGGGAAGAGTGTTCAAAGACAAACAACTAAGGAACCACAGAACCAAGCTACAACTTCTAGATACTCAGCTCCTACTGCAACTATCTTTCCTAAGCCATCCTAAGTAGTCCTGCAAATAGATGCAAGGATGCTAAAAGATCTTTATAGGCTCTTCTCCAAGTTCCTATTGAGACCTTCTCTAGATCAGCCTAGCCCTGATACGACTATGATGTACTTTGGAGCTTAAGAGCTTCAGATGTTAAGTGCACCTTCTACCATTGTGGAAGAAGTTAGTAAACCTAAGGTCCAAATGGAACCTGAGATTCACTTTGAAGGGGAAATGAGGACCGATGGCCCAGCAACCAAAACAGTTGGGACAGATACTACACTCCCTCAAACTTCCGAAGCTGAAGTCAAAGCCTCAGAAGAACAAGCTGAGTCTTCCGAAGCTGAGATGGAAGCTGCGAAAGGATTGTTCTCCGTGTCCAAGGATCTAATCATCATAGTTGCAATTCTACAGTTGGCATCTGAGGTGAATAGTGAGGACTTTCTCAACCGACCCCTAGCCCAGACACCTTCAGAACCTCTATCTCAATCTGAACCCTCCATCCAAGAACCACCAAAGTCAAGCACTTCCAAAGATGATAAAGGAAAGAAGAAAATGACTATGGAAGAGCTTCAGGAGGAGGAGAGGATTGAAAAGCATAAAAGAAAAGGTAGACTTCAATCCGGGAAATTGTTAGTTCCAGTTCCAAAGCAGCTGCAACCAACTAGTAGGCAGTCAACAATAAAAAAAAGGGTAGACATTATTGACAGGCTCATCAAGCTCGGAGCTGCCAATGAAGACATACTCCTGCTACCATTAGAGTAGTTAGTAGAGCTGGAAAAGGTAACAAGGCTACAGATTGAACAAAAGGAGGAAGTAGCACGATTGGCCTTGGAGGAGGGAAGAGAAAGAGAAAAGAGGAAAGCTGATCTGCAGCTCTGGAGGGAAAGGATATCTTTCCTAACCTCCATAGGTTTCTCTCTTCAAGAACTATATCCACATGATAATGATACGATCCTATGGATCTTCAACAAAGAGCAGGTTCAATTGGAGAAAGAAAAAAAAGAGAGCTGCAAGAGAGAAGTTGAGGGAGAAAAAGAAGAAGAAGCTGGGGTCACTACACCCAAGAAGATAGGTGAGAAAGCATGGATGAAAGACTATCTCTAGGATCATAGCTTCTCTGGTAGGCAGGTGGGACCAATGTCTAAAAAGACACTTCAACGAATTGTCAGCAAAATCAAGGTTGACATTCGTATGGGAAAAAGGGAAAAGATGTATAGAAGGGTACAGGGGATGATCTTCAAGCAAACCACTCAACTCCAACCTAAACAAATTCCCTCTCCATTCACCATCAAAACTGAACCCAACACACCTGAACCTATACCATTATCCATACCTACATCCTCACCTCAACCACCAAAACTACCCATCCTCCAATCCAAAACACTCTCCAGAAACACTATACCACAACCATCCCCTCAGCCTTCCAAACATCTCTCCTTAGAAGGGTTCAAGGCAATCAAGACAAAGCACACCAACTACACAACCCTAAGCGACATCTCTTATGAGGAAGACTCTGTCAAATTGACTTATGTTGATAGATCTTCATGTTCCCTCACAAGAGATCAATTTCTTGATCTGCCCAGAGAAACACGGGACCATGCTGCTAGACTTCTTGGTCTCAACTCTGACTCCTTAAACGATGAAGAGAAGAAGCTGAGAAAAAAGCTAGTTACTCTATTGGATACAAAGAAAGGGGACAAGATTTCTAGTCAGACTCTCATGCCTAGAAAGAAAATTATCCAGTGGAGGTTCGATGAAGCCTCTCATAACTTTGTTGTGGAGAGAGAGAATGGAGAAAGAAACAAGCTAAATTCCTCCTCTCTGCTACACTCTAGTAGATTTGACATTGCTAAGTTAGTAGAGAAAACATTCTCCAATCCATCCAACTCCGAAACTGCTACTCACATCAAAAGTCATCTTAGCAGCCTTCATCTTGCTGAGCTAACCAAATAAGCAAAAATTGAAGAGGAGTTGAAACTAAGAGAGAATAAAGACAAGGAAAGGTCAAACACCAAAGGCAAAGCCTTTCTACAGATGGTTGAAGGCCCTGAATTGGAACCAATAGTTAGGTGGGAGTATGACTACAACTCTCGTCAACTAACTCTTTTCAGAGGGACCCGACAGAGGGTGCATATCATTCAGAGTGACAGACTGGATCTCCTATCAACTAATTATTTGTACAAGCTTCTCAGAACTACTTCTGGGAAGAACAAAGAAACAGATAAATATCTGCTTTCCCTGGTGCTAAAAGTTTTGATAAGTAGGAACAAGTGAGGTTTTGGTAGCAACAGCCTAGGGGGAGTTTGTTGGATCAAGAAGAAGGCTGGTGCAACCAAAACCAAATCACTTAGGCTATTTTGGTACATCTAATAAAATACTTCCGAAGCCAAGTGTGGAACTTCCGAAGGAAATAGAGTTCTTCCGAAGACAAAGTGCAAGATCAACTTCCAAAGACAAATTCTACTTCAGAAGACAAAGTGTTCACTTCCGACGATCAAGTCTGAGAAGAAAAGATCAGAAGTGAACTTCTGAAGTATGAAGAAAAGAAGAAGTCCTCATGCCTTGGAAGAAGTAGCCTCTTCTGAAGTATAAGTGGCTTTGAAAGAACTTGTTCTTCCGAAACCAACTACCCTTCGGAAGACACTACTATGAACCAGTGGACATAAGTATGTTGTCTCTGACACTCCGCTATAGACCTCTGAGATACTGCATGGTGTTTTCTCAAAAGCCATGTAGTTGACCATACTTTATGCTTTAGTCATAGGTTCCCAGCTGGTATCAAAGTATATCTGGCTGTAGGTAGTAGTATATATAGTTTCTCATTGTAACTCATGTAATATGCTTGTAAGATTCTTGTAATACTTTGAGTTGAGAAGCAATATATGCAAGTACCTTGAAAATTATCACTTTGTGCTCTTTGCTACTTATTATATTATTATCAACTCTTGGAAGATACTTTACTTCATCTAATCCAGGTATAAGTATAAGTGAGTTTGAGAGAAAACCAAGTGTTAAGTGACAAAAACCAATCCTGCATTCTGCAAGTCAATAATGATGTCAGTTTGTTCTTCAGTCAATCCTTCTTGTTCTTCCATAGCAATTGTCTGAATAGCTAAAGTGTCCACATGATCACTTATTTCATCTCTGGATTGTTAAAGAGTAACCTTTAACTTTTCAATCTCTTTTTCTTTTTCTTTCTTTTCAGCCTCATATTTCCCTTTCATCTCTTTCAACTCATTCTCCTTTTCATCCAGTTCTAGAAGTCTGTCTTGAATAATACTAGATATTCTGTTGAGTAGTCTTTCCATCTTGGCTACCTTTTGCATTAGTTTAGGAAATTAACTCATCCTCCTCATTAGGTCTGTTGACTCCAGATTCTGCATAACTTTCTGAAGGAGCAGCCTTAGAAGTAACTTTCTTTATAGGCATTTGGCTTGGATATTTCTCCTCATCAGATGATGACTTGCATTTCTCTAAAGAGCTAGTAGAATCACCAAACTCAACATGCTCGGTAGTAACAGGAGATGTTTGAGCAGGTAATATGGGTGAATGATGGATTGTAGATATATGTGGAGAAATGATAGGTTATGCTTGAGGTGATGGGATTGGTGATTTTTGAGGTGAAGTAATTGGTGATCTATGAGGTGATGGTAATGGTGTTCTTTGGGGAGATGGTATTAGTGAGGGTACAAATGGTGATGCCATATCACCATCATGAACATAAGGTCTAGTGTGAAGATCACCCCCTACATCCACTTGGGGTGACACTGACCTTTGCACTTCATATCTTTCTGCAACATGCTCCTTAGTAGTTTGTTGATCATGAGTAGCTGGTTCTTCTTCTTGAATTGGCTCATCAGCAAGAACCTCCTGTTCTTCAACTTGTTCTTCAGGATTCATCTGTTGAAGCATCTAGGGTAACAGAGGAGAATGGGCTCCACTATAAAAGTTCCCTGGATCTCTCTTTTTGAAGTACTTGTAGGACTTGGCATCATAATGAGGGATATCCAAAACAGGTCCTTCAAGTACAATGTCAGGAAATGCTTCATTGATGAGACATTGTAGGAACCTGGGTACATCAGGGACATGTGTCATCTTCCTTCCTAAATGTTAGAGACCAGACCATTGAACACATAAGCAAACATGTTAAATGGCCTATTGGTGCATAAAGCACATATAGCTGATGATGTGATCATAGGATTATCATTCCATCCTGTCTTCCTCTTTGACAAACAATGTTGATAGAGGTGAATCAGGAACCTCCATTGTAAGTCAACTAGTCCCTTCACTATGTGCTTGCCTTCATATCCTCCTTCATAACCAATGTTGGCAAAGAAGGTAGTTATTTCATCATTTCAAGCTCAAGTAGTGTGTTTGCATCATCACCAAACTATAGACACTATCTCACAGTTTGTTCAGTGATGGTTGGAGAATGGTCATCATTAATTCTTTCTAATATAGTCTTCTCACCATCTACATTTGTCACTACAGCAGTACTCCAGAAAGACTTTATGAATCTCTCATAAATGGCAGGTCTAACTGTGATAGCATGAGCCACTCTTGTAGTAGAAATAAATCTGATCATATCTCTAAGACCTTCAGCCTTAGGTATCAGGGTCAAGATAACCACTGACATTATAGAGCTTGCTCCAGGTAAGAATGGCCATGTACCCTGCATTAGAGGCATATGAGTTAGATTGATGAATATATTTATTAGCATATAAGTCATACATTATGCAAGTTTCATCAGTTTGACTTTTGATGGTCAAAGATGAATGTATGAAGGTGCTGTTCTATAAGACTCACTTCAAAGCTTGATTTTATCAAAAATAATCACTGTTATTTTGTTTTTCATGTTTGAAGAGATGAATTTTGATGTGAACCTCTAATCAACTTTTATTTCAAGATTTTATTTCAACATTTTCAACTTTTGTTATGCTCTGTTCATACGATGAACATGACTTGGAAGTTTCCTTGTCGATTGTTATACTTCTTAGTTTGCATGCTCATTGAAGTCGAAAATAATCATCTTTTCTTAGATCAAATCTGATTTTGAGTTTTCTTTATTGACCTAGGCTTCTAAGTTCATTATCAGTCCAAATGTTCGACATTTTAGGTTACAAAATTTGAAGATTTTCACCTCTTGTTTGATACTAATGTTGTGTAGAATTGAAGATTGTGACAGATTAGATGAAATGAATCTAAGAACACAGATTGTTAATGGTGATGATGATTGATGAAGAAGAATAGTGTGTTTCGCTCGTCGCACTTGAAGTCTCTCAAATTTGAAAAGTATTAAATGACCTTTTGAAATTGCTTTAAATAGTCAAATAATAGCTTTTACAAGTTTTTACAAGTTTCATAACAAACGCAGTCAAATTTTTATTCACATTGTAGCAAATGCGTAAAGGTTGTAGACACCCGTATTTGTTTACTGTTGTAAATGCGGAAGTAGAAAACTTAAAAATTTGGTCATCCGTATTTGTGTACTGTTGCAAATGTGGAAGTGGAACACTTAAGATTTTGGCTATCCACATTTGTGTATTGTTGCAAATGCGGAAGTGAAACACTTAAGATTTTGGCTATCTACATTTGCTCACTATAGCAAATACGGAAGAACAAAGTTAATCAACATTTACTCACTGTAGCAAATGCGGTAGAGTAAAATTTATTTATCCACATTTACTTCAACAAATACGGTTGAACAGTTAATTTCCGTATTTTTTGATCATCATCAATGTTGACAGACGAGATTAAGCACTTGTTTATTCAAATTTTTGAAAGTACATGTAAAATGTTGATGTCACACACATCCACAAGTGCGGATGAGTAAAAACAAATACGGGAATGAAAATATCATCCGCATTAATCAAATGCGGTAGAACACTTTTGTCCACACAGATTTTTAACACGTCAAACTTTTCATGTATACTTGTTAGACACTAATGCAGTAGAGGAGACTCTTTGTCCGCATTAGTTTCACTTTGACATAAACAGTTACCCGCATTGGTTATATGCATGGGTTATCTACACCCGTATTAACCAATGCACTTACCCGCATTAACTTTTGAACTTAATCAAAACTTAAAGTTTCTTTTTGATTTTTTCTTGTTATGAAGACCTGTCTTTGGTTGAATTATCTTATGAAGTTGTTGACTGTTGTTGGGGTTATCAATTCTTGCTTGGATTGATTTGTATGTCTAAAGTGATACAAGTTTCCCATTTTTTGATGGATCTTGGACTTCTTATGCTTCCAAGAATTTGCATAAGCTGAGATACTATGGTATAACTTTTGCACCAACACAGACATTTTCTTTTGGATTTGTTTTGAAGTTTTAAGAAAGTAATTTAAGATAGTAAATAGCTATACAAACTGGTCAAAATTTTAAATTACTCCCCCTAAAGTTTATATCCGCATCTAGATAGAAACTTTTAGGATTTAAAACTTTTGACTATGGAGTATTTCTAAGTAATTTTATTAATTTTTTTTGTTTTTTTGTGATTTAAGAATGAAGAGAAGTATACCTTTTGTTGGGATCATATCAATCTTACATTACACATGTCATCCTTTCTGATAAAATGGACATGTTTATGAACTTGTTGATTGAAGGTATGTTTGTCCACTTAAACTCATACCAGGTTGATATTTTAATGCATGTGATATTTGTTATGTTTTGGTTGATTTGAATATTCAACATGTACCTGACACACAAAAGCAAGGCATGATCAACTACGCTTATGTAATGCATGGTAGAACTTTTTCACAACTTTCTTGACCAGGTTACTTAAGTTATGAGATCTCATTTTCACTGATCCTTATTGGGATTCTTTTACTTTGATCCTTTTCATGATGATCCACATTGGAATTCTTTTCACTTCACTTTGGAAGGTGATCCATGATTGGATTCTTTTGTTCATTCACATGGAATGTATAGTTTTTGTAGATTCATCAAATTTGGATGTGTTCCTCATTGGGAATCTTTTGGATCAATACATCTGCACTATGTGCTTGTTTCATCAGGTCTTTGCTCTGCAAAACAGAGATGAAATTTGATGTAGGTGAAAGAGATTCATAAAGCATCATTCCCGGTGTGTTTAGGTTACTACACATACATACACTTAGATAAGCTAATGTGTACCAGTACTCTGAGATGAGAGTTTCACCACTGAATAAGACTTTAAGTTATCACATGATGCATCTTCTCTTCCAAGTTGAGCCTACCAATATATCTGGTAAGTCATGACAGTCTTTCAAATTTTAAATTTAAGCATAGTGAATGATATAACGACTATAATTATATCATTTCCCAAATATTCTTTTCTTCATTAAAATTGACTTCTTTTTATGATTTTCTAATGTTTTTAAATTGTTTTTGATGTTTTGATTGGTTTTACTCAAGGTTAATCATTCCAATTGATTGAACTAGGAATTCAAACCTACTATGTTCAAATGTCTTGGTGAATAAATCAGCCAATTGAATTTTAGTGGGAACTTGAATCAATTTGATTAACCCCTTTTCAGCACAGTCTCTCAAAAAGTGATATCTAATTTCAATGTGTTTTGTTTTTGAGTGCTGAACTGGATTATTTGTAATGAAAATGGTTGCAGTGTTGTCAATGTGAATTGATGTATGCAAGAAGTTAAAACCATAATCAAGCATTTGGTTTTGAATCTAGAGAACTCGAGAGCAACAAGCTGATGCTACAATATACTCAGCTTCTGTGGTTAAGACAGATACGTTTGTTTGCTTCTTGCATTACCAGGAGACCAGTCTGGGACCAAGAAATTGACAACCGCCAGAAGTGGACTTCCTATTGAAGTTGCATCCTCCATAATCACTGTCAGTGAAGGCATAGAGATTTAAGTCTCCTTCCTTTGGATACCATAAACCTAGAGCTGGTTTGCCCTTCAGATATCTAAATATCCTCTTGATAGCATTCACATGAGATTCCATAGTTACAGCTTGATATCTAGTACAAACACAAACACCAAACATAATGTCCAGCCTACTGGCTATTAGATACATAAGTGAACCGATCATAGATCGATAGTGAGTCTGATCCACTGATTTGCCCTCTGGATTAGGTCCTATCGTCACTTTAGTATCCACAGGTGTTCTGATAGACTGACAGTCAACAAAGTGGAATTTTGTCAACATTGTTTCTACATATTTTGATTGATTTATGAAAATTCCATCTGTTGTTTGTTGGACTTGCACCCCTAAAATGAATGTGAGTTCCCCATTGCACTCATTTGAAATTTTGAATGCATAAGGTCTTTAAAGTCTTTACAGAGTTGCTTGTTTGTTGAGCCAAATATGATATCATCCATATAAATCTAGACTAGCAACACGTCTCTTCCACTTCTCTTTCTGAAGATAGTCTGATCAAACCATGTTCAAGAAAGAAAGATGATAGAGTCTCATACCACTTCTTAGAGATGAAGACCATACAGTACTTTGTCAAGCTTGTACACCCTGTGAGGGAAATCAGGATCTTCAAAGCCAGGTGGTAATCTTTCCATAAAAGAAGGCACACTTCATATCCATTTGATAAATAGTATATTTTATAGATGCAAAATATGCAAGAAAGATTCTTATTGATTCTAATCTGGCAACAGGTGCAAACATTTCATCATAATCATTTCCTTCTTCTTGTATGTAACCCTGTGCCACTAGACTTGCTTTATTTCTGATGACAATCCCTCTATCATCAATTTTGTTTTTGTACAACCATCTGGTGCCAATAAGGTATTGTCCTTCAGGAAGATCTACCTATTGGTATACTTCTTGCTTCTTGAATTGTAGTAATTCTTCCTGCATTGCTTCAATCCAGCTATTGTCTTGAAGAGCCTCTTTGATGTTTTTGGGTACTGTTTGAAAAGAAAGCATGAGAACAGAAAAATGTTTGCAATACTTGACTTGCTTCTTGTCACCTTCATTAAGTTCACCAACAATGCTTTCTTGTGGATGATTCTTGTGTATTCTGGTGCTTGGAATTGAGTCACCAGCAATGGTTACATCAGGATTGGAGACATTCAGATCATTATAGTGAGAGGCACCTTCATCATGTACTATTGGGGAGTTATGAGATAATCAGACTTTGTTTCAGTGACTTCTTCGGCATCAGCAGCACTTTGATTGCTTCCATCATTTGATGTTCTTTCTATTTCAACTGGAGGAGTAGCTTGCTTTTTATTTTTGATCTCAGTTGATAAATCTTCTGAATGTGATGGTAACAAGTTGGGACCAGCTTTTGTTGAAACACTTTGATTTTAAGATGGTTGTTTGACAGGATCAGCTTGGAGTGAAACATCTTCATTCATTTGATTAGTAGAGGTATGAGGAATCAATGGAAAGTCATCTCTTCTTTCTACACTTGAAGAAGGTTCAGCTGAATGTAGATTTCCTACATCAGACAAGTGAAATCGATCAAAAGATTTTGTAAATGAGTCAATATCAAACAGCTAGTCAGGACTATTTATAGATATGGGAAAAGAGTGTTCATTGAATTGAACATTTTTTGATTCATCAATAATGTTTAATCTAGGATTAAATACTATGTAAGCCTTTGAAACAGAAGAAGAACCTACAAAGAATCTTCATTAGACTTAGATGAAAATTTTCCCAAATAGTCTCAGGTGTTTAATATTGAGACCGGACTACCGAATGACATAAAAAATCCAATAAATGGTTTTCTGTGAAACAACAGTTCATATGGATTCATGTTACTTTCTCTTACAATCAGAGTTTGATTTTGCATAAAGCATGATGTGTTAACTGCCTCTGCCCAAAAGGTGATAGGCAGTATAGCATCGGCTAGCATTGTTCTTGCTGCTTCAATCAGTGTCCTATGTTTCTTTTCAGCTACCCTATTTTGTTGAGGAGTTCTAGCTGCACTGAATTGATGAGCAATGCCTTTGGTTGCATAAAATGAACATATGTCTTCGTTTTTAAATTAGTTCCATTATCACTTCTTATTGTATTGACCTTATGATCAAGTTGGTTTTCAATTTTTGTGATAAAGTCTTTTATTATTTGGGATGCCTCATTTTTATGAAGTAAGAAGAAAACCATGTGAATCTTGAAAAGTCATCGATGATCACCAACAATATTGTTTCTTTCCAATACTTATAACATGAGTTGGTCCAAATAGATCCATTTGAAGTAGCTCAATGGAGTATTGTTTGTGTTCACCGGCTTTGGTTTGTGAGAATATTTTTGTTGTTTTCCTTGAGGTGCGCTGAATAGTGATTAACAAAGTGAAATTCTTTTTAGGGAAGACCAATGACATGTTTTCTTTGACCAATCTGTTCATGTTTTTAAAGTTTGTGTGCCCTAAACATCAATGCCAAAGCTGAGACTCATCAGATGATGCTTTAGACAGAAGACATGTTTCTTCTATTGGTGTTGTAGAATTCAGGTGTAAGACATAGGTGTTATTCTTCCTCGGAGTCTTTAAGACAACCCATTCTTCTGAGATCTAAAATCCTGGTTTCAGAATGTAGCAATGACTTTCATTAAAGTGAGTTGAATATTTCTTGTCATAGATCTGAGACACGCTTAGAAGATTGAAGTTTAGTTGTTCACAATAGTTCACTCTATCAAAGCTTAGCATCCCATTTGTCACAGATCCTTCACTAGTAATTCTTCCACCTTGTGAATCTCCTCCGAATGCTATAGTAGTCCCTTATATTTGCTTGAAATCATGAAGGAGGGAACGATCTCCAGTCATGTGTTGGGAACATCCACTGTCCACGTACCATAGGCTATTCGACCTATATGGATGACCCTGCAAGCACAAAAGAGCTAACTAGAATATGGAACCCAAGCCATAATGGTCTTGGGTTTCCATTCCTATCTATGATGGTGACCTCTTGATAATTTCCTCTAAATTGTGATCTAGTTAGAGGTGACCTGAGAGATTGCTTGTGATAATTTGATTGTGTCATCTCATCAACATCTTCTGAAGAGTCAGAGGAGTAATGAACCCTTTGGTCTTTATTTGTTTGGAGAAATTTAACCCGTTTTTTATTACCAAACATCATTTAGGTTGGGAAGATCAAGATTTTGCTTAATGATATGATGTTTGTTTCTTTGAATCTTCCATAATTCTTTTATGTTACTCCTGTCATTTCTGATTTAGACATCCTAGATTTGTTGTTATGAAAATGACTTCTGACATTGGGTTTCACAGATGATGTTGTTGAGATGGGTTTGTTTTGAGCAATTCTCAATCCCTTCTGATTGAAGTAACAATCAGATGTATTGTGATCATTTATATCACAGAATGAACAATAATATTTGAAATAGCAGTTTTTAGTGGAATGGTTGTACATGTCAAAGATAAAGCAGTATTGATTGAAAAAGCACTCTTCTGTTTTGTGATTAAACATGTCACATATGACACAATACATATGTTTGTTTCTTGAATTAGATTTTTCTTTAGCAGACTTAGTTGATTTTCCCATTTTCAACTGAGTCGTATTCTTTTGCTTAGGGGAGGAATCAAAATTAGCCTTTTTGGTAGTTTGCTTCACAACACTGCTTTTTAACTGTTCTGGGTTGTTTTTGTTTCCTCAAACCTTTCTTTACTTCTTGCTAAAATTGATCAACGTGCTCCTTGATGCATATGTCAAAATCAACTCCTTGTCTTGATTTGAAGATTGGGGGTCTGACTAAATTTTAGTTATTGTAATCTGTGAGCTCTTGTGTTTCTTTTACAGTAAAACCTTGTCTGATTTGCTTGAATGTTTTGGAGATTTAATCTCATTATCAGAACTTCTTTCAGTAGAAGGTTTCACTGACTTCACAAATTTCTTTTTTTCCTTTTGAAATAGCAGGTATAAATTTTACAAAGGGGACAATTGCCTTGATTGGGCTTGTTGGTTTGATGACATTTACTGTCTTGTCTGAACACTCCTTGATTTTAATTGGGTGACCTAATTTGATTTTATCCTCATTTGTTTCAATGTAAACATTTAGTTGTTTTGGGGATTTGTGTCTTGTTTTACTATTGTTTTTGGTTCAATAGTGTTAGGTTCAATTTGATCTTTGAGTGTAATAGATTCAGGCATGACAGTGTAGTTTTCAATGTATGGTGGAGGACAAGAGTTATACCTAATCCCAGACATATCCTTGGGATCCTTTTGAGAATCAAGCATCTCTTGCAGCTTGGCTGAAGAGAGTTGGAACTTTTCTAGTTTCACTTTAGCAAGTGTTTCTTCAGCTTTTGATTGAGCCAACTTTTCAATTAGTTGTTTATTCTCAGCTGCAAGAGTGTACTTTTCACCATGCAATTTTTCAATGTCAGAGATGAGAGATTTAATTTTGATTTCAAATCATTTTATTTCTCTTTCAAGCATCTCTAACTTGACCTTTTCTTCTTTTATTTTTTTGGCCAATTTATTATTGTGCTCTCGATAACCTTGCAGTTCAATAATACATTTATCACTACAAAGGTTAGATTTTACCACATATGGCATAGGAGATGGACCATCATTGATGTGAGCCATGAGTGCATGATTTTAAAATTGAGGTTTTACTTCCTCTACAAACAGGCTCCAGTCACACACTCCATCTTGCTTGATAACAAGAGCATTTGCAGATGCTTGACTGCTTCCATGAGCTTGATTGGTCAGTTGAGGTTGAGTCTGATATGTTTGTTGGTGTTGTTGATGATAATACTACTGTTGGTGATTGTTAGAGTGAAAACTTGAGTTTGGTTGTGAAGATGACCGGCTCTGAGGAATCCTTTGAAAGTTGTTTCTTAAGGGAGCATCATATTCTCTAGAGAAGTGGCCAGTCATGCCACAATTGAAGCACTTCACCTGGGATTTGTCATACCCAAGTTTGGTGTTTTCATTAAGGCTAAGCTTGATTCCTTTTCTGAAAAACTTCTTGGCTCTCATTGCAATCATAGCCATTTTCCACTGCAAATCCATTTCTTCTACATCATCTGGATCCATTTCTTCCAAGTCTTCCTAGATTAGATGGTGCAGAGGTGAGTCTCCCTACCAAATAGGCTTCAAAGCTAGCAACAAAGGCATTGCAAGTTGCCTTTTGTTCTTCTAATCTTGTATCATCAGGAGTAGTTGAAGGAGTTGTAGAGAATCCCGATGGTTGAGATGATGTTGATGGCTTGTTGGTTGGTGGAGCTACAATGAATCATGTAGTCTTCAATTGATCTCTTGATGAAAGAAAGTCATGCTTTTCAGTAATGAATGCATTTTCCACAGAGTGAGTGTCTAACTCTGGGCCCCCCTAGGTTTCTTATTCTTTCATCAAGCTCTAGTGTTTCTATCTTGTCATCATTATATCCAGGGTGGTACTCTCAAGATCAAGAGTGATTTTCAGCATTGTCAGATTTTGTTTCAAGTTTTCTGGAAGACTGTGAAGATTCTTCTTGTTTAACTCTTTCACTTTATAAGTTACTCCCATGATTCTTCAGCATTGTCATATTTTGTTTCCAGCTGTTTAGAGATGGACTCCCCCTTGGAGTGATGAAAGGTTTCATACTGATTAACAAGCTTATCCTTGTTATTTTCAGCAACTTCACTGCTTCCTTCACACATAATCAGCAGTGCATCTCGTACTGCTTTAGTAGTTCCATACTTTTTAAGTCTTTTCAACATATCCATTTTCAGTGCTTGAGTGAGTATGGAGTAAGCTTTGAGATCAACCTTAATCTTCTTGTAGTCATCATCATCAAGAGTCAGATCCTCAACAGGTATTCTTGATGTTTTGTAGATGGCAGCTTGATCAACAGAGAGTGTAATAGGAATGTGAGGTCCTTTGAATACCGAGATCCAATAGTTCGGATCTACACCTATGATGTAATTCATGAATCTGATTTTCCATTGCTCAAGCTCATTTTTGTGTTTAAGCATTGGAGGTTTTGGAGTATGACCAAGTTCTGAAAAATTATGTGAATCTATTTTAATAAGTTGTTTAACTTGTTTAAATGATGATTAGATGAATTTTAATTTCAGTTAGTCCAACCGGTCCAAATAGTCCAAAACAGGCTCAACATATCAGATCTGTTGATGTTTCCAAGTTTTTGTTGCAAATTTTTGTTATATTAACTGTTCAAAACTTTGAATATGAGACGATTGCTTTGTTCTTGAAGGTGAGAATGTATGAACAGTAATTGTTGAAGAGTTTTCTGTAGTTTACTAAGTAGAGGTGGTAGAACACTCTATTAGCAACTCAATCACCACATCAATCGAGTTCCGTTCGGATCTTGGATAGATCTGAAAAAGAACCGAGAGCCAAAGCTCTGATACCATTGACTGGGTCGGGAGATTGATATTCTCACTAGGATCGAATATGATGATCGAGTAAATGATTGTATGGCGGAATCAAACAATCAAGAAACATTCAATGCAAGAAATACTCATAAATGTTTGTTTGTATTGATGAAGGTGATTGTTTGCAATAAATGATAGGGTTAGAGCATTAAACAGTAATAATACACCTTGTGAATGTAAGACACAAAATATTCTAATTGTCTATCAACAGTCACCTCATGTACGAGGTTTTTTATTCTATTTATAGGCTGACAAGATGCCTTTTTAAAAATGACTAAACTACCCCTGACCTTACATCAGAACTAGTCTAAGTCTTCAAGAGTATTTCTTTTGTTCATCCGCATTGGCAAATGCAGATGAATTGAACTTCATCAGCATCTTCTTTTGTCATCCGCATTAGTAGTTGGACATCCGCATTGACTAATGCGGATGAACAAATACTTATGCGTATTTGTTGTCCGGCCATCCGCATTTGCAAATGCGGATAAGCAAAAGTTGTCCGCATGTCTTTCAGGCTATCCACATTGTTAATGCGGAAGAACAAACACTTTTCAGCATTTGTTCTATGTCTTCCGCATATATAATTGCGGTTAGCCAAAAATTAGTCTTCTCAGCAAGTTCTTCATCCGCATCAATACTTGGACTTGTGGGATTACTGGCAGAACAACCATCAACTCACCAATTGAATTGGCATGTATGATCCTTTCAGGGTCCAACAGGTAAAAGTATTTCCTAAGGTTTTTCTCTTCCGAAGCCAAACTTATTTCCGAAGGTAACTGAATTTACTTCTGAGAATAAGAGAGCCTTCCGAAAGAAGAAGTATTCAAGCTTCGGAAGCATTAAGATAAGCTTCCGAGACTAAAAACTCTTCGAAGATAAAACTTGAATTGAGAGAATTGCCTTCAAAAGATAATGAGAAGTTCTTCCAAGGGTAATATTCTCTTCAGAAAATACTCACACTAAGTCAAATGTGAAGAGAAACTTTTGTCATGTGAGTCAACTTTTACTATTTAATTAGGTTTTTACATTAATATCTCTAATGAATGGTACCTGATATCAATGTGCTTTGTCTGCGAGTGCTTCATAGGATTTTTAGTGATGGAGATAGCACCGTTGTTGTCAATGTGGATAGGAGTGCTCATGTAGTTGAATCCTAGTCTAGCATCTGGTTTTGAATCCACAACATCTGAGCATAGCAACTTGCAACAGCAATGTATTCAGCTTCAGCAGTAGATGTAGAGACACAGGATTGCTTTTTTGCATTGCCATGAGATGATACTTCCACCAAGAAATTGGCATCCTCTTGATGTGGATTTCTTGTTAATGTTGCAGCCACGATAGTCACTATCTGAGTAGCCATAGAGATTGAAGTTGGAGTTTTTAGGATACTAAAGACCAAGCTTTAGTGCTCCTTTGAGGTATTTAAGAATTCTCTTGGCAGCAACTAGGTGAGACACTTTTGGAGCAGCCTGATATCTTGCTTAAATGCAAGTGGCAAACATGATATCAGGTCTACTTGCCGTGAGATACATCAGAGAATTGATTATTGCCATATACTGATGTTGATCAGCATCCTCCCCCTCAGAGTCAGGACACAAGTCATGGTTTCTAGGTATGGGTGTCTTGGCTGGCTTATAATCTTTCATATAAAATCTTTCTAAGATATTAGAGACATACTTGGATTGATTGATAAAGAACCCTTCCTTCATCTGCTTCACCTGAATTTCAAGGTAAAAGTCCATTTTTCCCATATAACTCATCTTAAACTTCTTATTCTCCATGATGCTCTTGAAGTCTTTGTAGATACATGTGTACCTAGTTTCTGAGCTTAATATAATATGTCTTTATTGTCTTACACATATGTAATAGATTGGGTACTTAATGAACACAAATGTTTGGTTGTTCTTATAATGTTTATTATTTCATTAATTAGTAGTTTAACGCTTATGGAATTGACTATATAGGTTTGTGGTTGTTTGAACTAATATTAGTAATGTAATGATTAATAAATATATTCAAACTTAGTAATATGAAGTTCTCATGCGAATGGCCCATGCTAATGGACCATACGCATGAACAACTTCATGTGAATGACTCAGTCGCACGACTGAACCAAGAGACTGGATCAGTAGCACGAGTGTAATATGAGATAGGCTCAATCGCACGACTGAACACTCAGTCGTGCAAATGGATCAACCGCATGGCTCAATCGCACGACTGAACCATGCAAATGGTTCAATTGCTCGAATGAGAAACCCTAATCTATAAATACCACTTAATTCGTGGAAAAACGAAAGAATTAAGAACACTTCGACTAGATCCGTACACTAGCCGTCCAGAGACCTCTAATGTGTACTAGTTTCTGAGCTTAATGTAATATGTCTTATTGTCTTACACATATGTAATAGATTGGGTACTTAATGAAATACAAATGTTTGGTTGTGCTTATAATGTTTATTATTTCATTAATTAGTAGTTTAATGCTTATTGAATTGACTATATAGGTTTGTGGTTGTTTGAACTAATATTAGTAATCTAATGATTAATAAATATATTCAAACTTATTAATATGAAGTTCTCATGCGAATGGCCCATGCTACTGGACCATACGCATGAACAACTTCATGTGAATGACTCAGTCGCACGACTGAACTAGGAGACTGGATCAGTCGCACGAGTGTAACATGAGATTGACTCAATCGCACGACTGAACACTCAGTCGTGCGAATGGATTAACCGCATGGCTCAATCGCACGACTGAACCATGCAAATGGTTAAGTTGCTCGAATGAGAAACCCTAACTTATAAATACCACTTAATTCGTGGAAAAACGTAAGAATTAAGAACACTTCGACTACATCCGTACCCTAGCCGTCCAGAGACCTCTAAGAACCTGTTCCAAGTTCATAGATCGCACTAGATCGATTCCAAATCGTTCTTAACGTTCAGATTCAATCTATAATTGTTTCTACATGCGTTCTCACTGATTGGATCGTCAATCAAATAGGATTCTGCACTATTTGATTCGGTATACACGTTTATCAGTTAGTATTTCGTTCAATACACGATCCTAAAACATCTAATCTTTACTTTTATCTTGATTGGTCAATTCTTCAACTGGAGGAGCTGAAGACGAGGCTCCTTGATCTTGAGTTCTCTTAGTGCGCCTTTCTTGAGCCTGAGTAGAAGCTGATGCAACAATATCACCTTCTTTGTCATCATCGTTTCCTTTCTTCTTTCCACTTTGTCCTTCATCATCACCCTCATCTTCTTCACCCGAATCATCATCATCATCATCATCATCATCATCATTATCATCTCCTTCCCTGATCTTTAAAGGCTCAACTTTGGATCCTTTAAGCCTGAGCATGATCTTCTTGTTCTTTGCCTACAAATCCTCAATCCCTTAATTGAATGAGCATTCAGCTCCCGGAGCTATGTAATCTGCTCAGCCTGAGCAACATTGAGCTCCATAAGCTGGTTGACCTGTGCAGCTCTTTGCTCCTTGGTGGCAAGCAGCTTTAGAACCATCCGGTTAAGGTTGGCTAGCTATTCCTCTAACCCGATAGAGGGTAGAGTGAATCCATGGCTCAATGGGACTTGAGAAGATGTCCCGGCTCGTTGGGTGGTGGTAGTGGTGGTAGATGTTGTTAATATGGGGGGTGGAATAGGAGTGGTTGGTGAAGGGGTGGCTGTGGTAGTGGTGGTAGGACGTGTGATATTGGTGGTAGGAGGTGTGGTAGTTATGGTGGGAGGTGTGGTAGTAGTGGTGGTAGATATGGTAGAGGTGGTGGATGTTGTGGCAATCAGGGTAATCCTCCTCCTCTTGCTCTTCATGCCATAGGGCTGAGTCATTCTCTTCTTCCTCGAGCCCTTAGAAGAGGATGCTCCCCCTGGGCTGATAGGTTGGTCAGGGATGTATGATGGATCAGTAACAACAGTAGTAGCATCCCTAGACTTATCCTGACATCCACCAACCGCCGCAATCCCTCTCTTAGTGGCAACAACCTTACTGCCCATTGTCCTTACCAGCGGCTCCACATCTGACTCTTCCTCCTCATCTGGTAGGAAGTCTTGATGGAACGCAACCCTCTCTGTTCCACCCTGTCTGGATGGTGGAGATGGTATATCAGTGGCAGTGGCCCTAGATGTAGTGGGGCCTATATCTCCACCATCACCACTGTCATCGTCAGCGGGTAAAACTATAGGCTCTGTATCTGAATCACTATCATTGTAATGCCACTTCTTGCGAGCGGGCGCCATGTAGTCCTCCGGTCCAGATGCCCAAACAGTCTCCTCACCGGGGGTTTCACCTGCTTGCCCCTGTACACCTTCATCCTACCAAGGGTGGTGTCATCCATAACCTCAAGTGTAACCGTATCATCTCTCTTATTTGGTAGAAAAGGAAGCTTCTGATCAATGATCATCTGTATAAAACGAGGGTACATACAGAAGCTTTCCTTGCCCTTGACCTCTATATTCTCTACCAGGTACGCGAAGATCATCCGAGAGAAACTGAACAAATGGTTCAGTAATAGAGCTACGTGAGCATTTGGATTTGATCAGACATCTCATCAAAGCCTCCTTTCATTGAGGCTATGCACTTGAGGAGCACATGGGCCAAGTACTTGAACTGGGGGCACTGGTTGCTCTTGTTGAGCACACCTGCATTAATGTCCCCAGCGTACTTGATCTGAAGAAAACGTCCCCGAACCGTCAAAGGATGCAGCCTGGTTGGGCAGTCACCATCTTCGCCCAATTGCAGAACCCTCCTTAGATCATCCTCGTTGATCTCAATCTCTTCACCATAAATAGAGCTCCAAATGCGGTGAGGCTCAATGGACCTATCCACGACAACACTTTCCTAGAAAGCCTGCTGAATTGATCGATATGGTGTGCACAGTGTAGAGATGGCCTTGAAGATCCCCGATCTCCACAAAAGGACAATAATCCTCGTGAACTCAGAAGCATTCTGGGATGTGACTTCAAGATGAGCACAAATGTTGTGCTTCGTGCTCATCGTCCATCTGCTAGCCATGTTTTTGTAACACAAGACACATATACGTTAGAATTTGTGTAAGTGAATGACATTTGAATTTTAATGAACTTGAATCATTCTGTTCGGCCGTGCGAATGGACAATGTGACTGAGTTTTAGTCGTGCGATTGAGCTCAGTCGTAAGGTTGAGCCTGTGACTGAGCTTGGTCATATGCACTTCTATGCAGTTGAAGTAGTCGTGCGATTGAACTCATACGCATGGTTGATTCATGCGATTGAGTCATACGCCTAGCTCATTTGTGCGATTGAGTCATTTGCCCAGCTCAATCGTGCGACTGAAGCTCAACAGCATGTTCATTCGTAGGCATCTTTGTTCGACACTTTTAAATTAGTTCTTGGTCTATACTTCATGTTAAACGTTGTGGTTAGGCTCATTAGACTCGCCAACGCTCAAAATAACACCTAATACTCTTTAAATTAACGATTTAGTCCATTTTAGTGGTTTATTTTGAAAACTTTGTCTCGGTTCTTGTTTTGACCAATTTAGGTTATTAGGGCTTGATTAAACCGAACATTGAGGTTGATTTTCATCTGACATTACCTGTAGATATAGAGAGTAATCGTTAGAGTCACAAACAAGATGCTAAATCACTTAAACTAGATTTGGACAGAGTAACTTTGCTTTCGTGTGACTTGAGCGCGATTGAGGGGTGATGAAAATGTACGACTGATTCCCCTCTATTTATATTGAGTTTACCTTCAGTCGTGCGACTGGACCTATTCGCAGGCTTGATTTGTGCAACTGGGGCTCAGTCGTGTGACTGGCTCAGTTGGTCACATCCATCCGTGCAACTGGGGTTCAGTCATGCGACTGACTCAGTCGGTCACCTCCATTCGTGCGATTGGTTCATTCTGGTGATCCAATCGCATGGATTGACCCATGCTTATGGTCCAATCATACATCTGGTCCATACGTATGGTTCAATCATGCGAATGGCTTAGACTTATGAGTTTACCCTTAACTTGTTAACTATTGATAAGACATTATGATCGTTGATCATCTTAGATATGAATTTTTTATTTTGAAAAACCTGTTGTTCATCTCAGACGTGATCCTTTTAACTTAAAACCCAATTGGTCACCTCAGACGTGACCTTTTTTAGTTAGTGATTCATAGATTGAATCCAGATGTATAATCCGGCTTTTACCTAATAAATAACTAACAGTTAAATAGAGAACAACTAGAAATAAAAACAAGATATATTTTTGTATTTTTGATTGGAGATGGATTTAAACCTATTAGAGTACTTGTAACCGATTTTACTTCCTAGACATCACATGTTCAATTCTATTTCATCATATCTGGTACGATTCATTACGGAATCATACAGGTATATCATAATTATTTAGGACATTTTAATGAACTATTTTGATGCTAGATTCTTGTTTTGACCGAGAGTCAACAGCAATTTTTGGAAATTATACTCGAGCTATAAGAAGCACACACTGATTTTGACTGTCAAGAAGTACAGCTCATAATGATTTTCAGTATACTTGTCCTCTTAAATCCATACACAGATTTTTGACACACATTGGTGATGAGTTAAAGTTTAATTATTTCAACAAGCATTTGTGGATCCCACGCTTATATGGTAATCAACGTTCGTCAGGAGATTTTTGAGCGGTCTATGGGTATAGTTCAAGAAGAAACTATTCTAAGAGCTTTCAAAGAGATGCCAAGCCTCAGGTCATTGCCATCGCACCACAGAGAGGGGCAAACAACAATGAATTCTAGAATATTTAGGTTATGCTTATCCTCAGGTCAGTGCCATCGCACAGCAGAGAGGCACACAACGTATCTTCTTGTTAGAGAATTTATTTCGTTTTGCACATAACGCACCAACAACATAAGTTATTAGCTTGATTGCATTTAGCATATTTCCATGTGCTTTGCTCATTTTTATGGACATCCGCACACATTTGTGGCATTTATTTTGCTCTTCACCCCTTATTGGAACAACGTTATTATGTTAACCGGGGAAAAGATGAGAACCCATAGCAAGTTGAACAACTTAGTTTGAATTTTAAACCACCAATGAGGTCTACTCATCTCTTGTGTTAAATCTACCAACACATCATATAATGAACAAGCAACCTCTAGGTCTACTTTCTCTATGTTACCTTAGTAGCATACTAGTTTTACTATCATTTTTCCTTTTATTTTGTTTAGACTTCTCAAACTTATGCTTTGAATTTTGTATCTTAATCATTTAAAAATTTTAAAGTCCCTAACAATCTTTTCCGTGTGTAGTATCATTTTCCATAAACGTTGAATCAGTATCACATATTTGATTACATTCCTTTTAGCTAAGCTGTCCTCCTCACTCGTCTTTTTTTTAAGTAATTAAATAAAGAAACTACTTTAATACTAATCTAACCTATTCTCCCCCTAAAATTCTAAAACCGAAAATATTTTTGTGTTTTTGGATTTTTAATAAATAGAAAAATAAAATAAAATAAAGGAAAATAAAAATAAAAATAAAAAATGTCAGACTAGGCACTATCTTCCTCTAAAATCATATCACTTTTCTTTTTCATGACATTAACCTCTAATAGATATAAAAACCTCGGTTTATCAAATGCTTTTGTGTAGAGGTTGGGCCGTTGAAAATCCGTATTTATTTAACCACATCGATTATATGCTTTTTAAAACAAGTGCGTATAAAGTGATACTTAATACGGATTTGTTTAGTTTAGGATGTTGGACAAGATTTTTTTGTTACGGCTATAGTAGCAGAATTATCAACATAGATAGGAGTGTTAGAAAATTGCAAACTGTAGTCGCACATTTGCTATTGAATCCAGATGATTTGTGAATAGCAACTTGCAGCAACAACGTATTCAACTTCACATGTTGACAGAGCAACGGATGTCTGTTTCTTGCACTGCCAGGTGACTAACTGTCTACCAAAGAACTAACATCCTGCTGATGTTGACTTGTAATTCATTTTGCAACCGCCATAATCTGAGTCACTATATGATGTAAGCTCAAAGTCATCATCATGAGAATACCACAACCCGAGTGTTGGAGTACCCTTTAGATAACAAAAAATCCTTTTAACACCGATGAGATGGTTGACTTTTGGTTTCAGCTAATATCTGGAACAAAGACACGTCGCGTACATGATATCAGGACGAGACGTTGTGAGATACATAAGGGATCTGATCATTCCTCTATACATTGTAGCATCAACCAGATCACTATTTTCGTCGGGTGCCACATCGTGGTTCGTGGCAAGTGGAGTTCCAGCAGCTGAAGCATTCTCCATGTCAAACTGACTGAGGATGTCCCCTACATATTTAGTCTAATGTAGGAAGATTCCTTTTGGTGTCTGATCCACCTGTAATCCTAGGAAGAACTTCATCTCCCCCATTGCACTCATCTCAAATTCTGCTTTCATGACAGATTCACATTCTTTACATAACTGTTCGTTATTGGAACCGAATATTATGTCATCAATATAAATCTATACTAGCAGTAAGTTGGCATTTTTTTATTGATGAACAGTGCACAGTCAATAACTCCTCTGCAAAAACCGTGTTTCACCAGATGAGTTGAGAATTTCTCATACCATGCTCTAGGGGCTTGATTGAGCCCGTAAAGAGCCTTATCCATCTTGTAAACTCTGTCCGATGATGAGGATCCTCAAATCATTCGAGTTGACTGACATACACTATCTCACAGATTTCACCATGAAGGAACGCACTCTTGACATCTAGTTGATAAACTTTAATCTTCATGTAAGATGCATAGGCTAGGAAGATACGGATTGCTTCCATTCTAGCCACATGTGCAAACAATTTATTGTAATCAATGCCTTTGACTTGTCTAAAACCTTGAACCACAAGTTGAGCCTTATTCTGATTATGACCCCTGGTTATCTTTCTTGCACTTTAAGACCCATTTAGTGTCATTACCTTAGCACTTTTTGGTCTATCCACTAGTGTCCATACTCCTAGCTTCTTGAATTGAAGGAGTTCTTCTTGCATGGCACTAACCATTCCTCATCGCTTAAGGCTTCACTTACATATTTTGGCTCAAATTGAGACACAAAACATTGATAAGAACCGTCGTGAAGATAGCCTTTTTCCATGACTAAGGCATAATCAGCTGAGTATAGCTGATTTCGTGTTTGTACTCCCGATTGTACATCCCCTATTACGTTTTCCAAAGGATGATATACATTTAATCGAGATCCAGGAGTGATAGGAACAACTACTTCCTGATCTAGATTTTGAATTCCGGCATACGACAATTAGGGTTAGTGAAAAATTGTGTTTTTGCATCCAGAACACCTTAAACCTACGAATTTTCGAAATCCAGCAACTTCAGTCGCACGATTGACTCAATCGCATGACTGAATACATATGCATCCCTCATACGCACGATTGGACTCATTCATACCACCATTCGTACGACTGAGCAGTCTATTCGTATTGTTCAACCGCACTTGTTCATTCACCCGACTGAGCCATCCGCATTAGTCCAGTCGCACGATTGAACCAACCGCATTGTTCAATTGCACGAATAGCCCAATCGCACACCTTCATTTGCACAAGTGAAACAGCTTGTTTCAAAGATAAAGTTAATAGCAATGGAGGACCATACTCAGCATTCACAGCAGGGAGAGACTCATGTATTCAGAATTTACTGCTACTGGAGAATGAAGTGGGGAATCACAATAAACCCCCTAAGCTAATCACGTTAGACGAATACCACAATGGAAGCAACATTTCGAGATCTACTTAAATGGAGTAGATCCCAATCTGTGGGAATCTATAGAGACATGGTACAACATGCCAGTAGGAGCTGATGGTGTCAAACTTACACTAGGTGGCATGACTGATGGACAAAAGGTCAAATACAATGCTGAGAAGAAAGTCTATTCTTTGCCTACACAGTCAATTCCAAAGGATATTTTCCATTAGTATTCTGAGTATACTCAAGCAATGAAATTATGGGATGCATTGCAGAAGAGATATGACGGGAACACATCATTAAAGGCCATAAAGGCTAAGGCTTTGAAGAAAGATTTTGACAACTTCTCTTCGATGGGTAAAGAAAGTTGGATGATGTTATCGATAGGTTCTACCACTTGATGAGTGAGATGCACACTCATGGAGTAACGACGTCAATGGAAGACAAAGTGTCACACTTTGCTAATGGTTTGCCAGAAAAATAGGTTTCTTTTGTCTCCAATCTCAGATAGAATGGTATGCTTACGAAGTTTGATGTAAATGATTTCATCCTGAAACTGAGAGGGGAAGAGTTGAGGATGAAGTATAGAGCCCAAAAGTCTACCTATGATTAGAATCCAGCACTATACAACGCGACTCCTCAAGCCAAAACATCTGGAGCACCACTTCTGACAGCTTTTGTGTCAAGTTCAGCTGGTACTTCTGAAGCCTCTACTTCAGGGTCGGAAACGTCAGGGTCATCTGGTACCCAATACATTGTACCTGAAGCCAATGCAGCAAAACTAAAGACCGAGAATTTGGTAATGTGACAGTTGAGGTAGCTAAGGAGCATATGGATCTCTTAGCTGCGGTAGTCCACCCCTATGATGGACTTATTGCTGGTAAATTGGATCTGCCATCTAGCTAATGAGGATTATGAGCAGGTGGATAAGACAAAGCTAGAACGGATGGATATAATGTGGGCCTTAGCGAGTGCTGTCCGGAAAGCTAAGAAGTTTGTCAAGAAGACCGGACAGAACTTGGTTGCAACTAAGGACACTACTTTTGGCTTCGACAAGACCAAGGTGACCTGTTTCAACTGTGGTGAGAAGGGGCACTTCAAACGTGAGTCTGTGAAGCCTAAGAAGACTGGAAATGGGAATCCTTTCTCATCCTTTAATCGTCAGGATAAACCCACTAGTAGTCCTACTTCGTCAAGCAAGTATCCTAAAGCCTTGACTGCTCATGATGATGAAGGACAGGACTGGAGCTTTCGGTTTGTCTCACCGGGAGAATCCAACATCGCTAGTGTGGAGGATATAGATGACGATTCAGCTAGTGAAGGAGATATTGCAGTGGAACTTGCGATGTCCAACACTGAAGAGACTGCACCAGTGGTCAACTACCTGCCTGAAGAAGGAAGAACTACAACAACATCAGAATCACCAGAACCAGAAACGCCAAACTCTACTCTAATGGCTGATTCAGCAGAACCTCCTCAGGTAAGTACTACTGACCAACTTTTCAATAATCATGCTTGTTCTAATTGTAATAAATTTAGGGAAAGCAAAGATTTAAAATTTTTCTAGGTTATTAGATCATAATGATAGTTTAGTAAAGGACTTGCAACTGTGCACTGAAGCTAATAGAGTACTAAAACAAAATGAGCACAGTTACAAAGAAAAGATAGACCTTTTGAACAAACAGCTTAGGGAAACAGAAGTAGTAGCCTTTAACCAAGCTAATGAAATTAGGTACTATCTTAACTCCCTAGAAGACACTAAGAAACAAAAAGCAATTTTAGAAGTAAAAGTTAATTCATTAAAGCAAAAACTGCATAGTTGGACAAGTTCATCCCATATTGTCTTACACTTAATGAGAGAGCGTAATAATAGGGATGGATTGGGATATAAAGTGGTCCCACCACCACTTGAGACCTTGATGAACACTAAAAGTAAACTAATCAATAACAATCCAATCAAGGATCATGTGGTGTCCACTCCTCTTGTATGTGATCCAGATTTCACATGTGAATTAAATGAATCTGGAACTAAACAAAAGGAGGACACATCAAAGGCAAAAGGCAAAATGCCTTGTGTTAATCTGGAAAAAGAGTTGAAAAGTTAATATAAAGTCTAGTTCAAGCATAGTAAAATCTGAACCTAAAAAGACCATTAATGTTAACCAATCACGTGCATCATGTCAAAGTCCAGGTAAACAAAATGGAAAAGATGTTAAAAAAGGTAAAGCAATTAAACTTGTAAACCAAACTATACATCTAAACAAGAAGTGTCTCAATCCAAACAGAGTAAGGTCACACGTGTGACATACACTTCTCCACAAAAATAGTTAAATCATAAAGTTGAAATCAGATCATGTTACAGCTATGGAGAGTATGGACACATTGTGTCTAATTGTCCTTATTATCAGACACCAAGGAGAAAAGTTGAACTTCAGGACCCAAAACCTAGCTCTTATAAGAGGAACTGAGTGACGCCACCTAGAAGGGCTAGCGAACCTAAAGTTCAACCGTTAGCCAGTCGTCTGTTTATCTCAAACATGCCTTACACAAAGCTGGCTTATGGAAAGAAAAATCAATCCCTTTGTCTGATAATAAGAACAAGAAGACATCTGTACTTCCCTCACCCTCTAAAGTTCAATGGGTTGAATTTATGATGTGTGATGCTTCTGCGAAACCCAAGCCAATAAAGGCTTAGGTCCCTAACCTAAAGTAATGTTTTCAATTGAATGTGCAGGGTGTTCGCTATAGTGCTGAAACCACATGTGGATTGTTGATAACAGAGCATCCAGGCACATGACAGGGAATAGGGATTTCTTATCAAATATCAAACAAATCAAAGGAGGCCATGTTTCATTTGCTGGAAACAAAGGTGGGTATATCACAACTCAAGGGGAGGTGGGTAATTAGAAAGTGAAGTTTGACAAGGTAAACTACGTTCAACAACTTCAAAATAACTTGCTTTCTGTTTCCCAAATATATGATAAAGGCTTTAAAGTAGTATTTGACAACAAGAAGTGCTATATCCTGAAAAAGGACTATGTGATCCCGGAGGACCAAGTCTTAATGTTTGCATCAAGATATAATGACCTGTATGTCTTGGATCTATCAAAGGCCTCCACAACGGATCGTGAAGTTCAGTGCTTCTTGTCAAAAGCTACTGAGAAGGATTCCATCTCCTAGCATAGGAGAATGGGACACATTAATCCATGGAAGATGAATCACTTGATCCAGAATGATCTAGTGAGAGGAGTTAACGTAAAAAACTTCCAACTTCTAGATTTTTGTGTTGCATGCAAGAAGGGCAAACAGACAAAGAAGTCTCATAAGGAAAAGAAAGTTCATTCAATCGAACTTCCTCTTGAGCTTCTTCATATGGATCTGTTTGGTCCGGTCAGTACAAGAAGCATTGCAGGCGACTTGTACTGCTATGTAGTTACTGATGACTACTCAAGATTCTCTTGGGTAATGTTTCTGAAATCCAAGTCAGAAACATTTGAGTCATTCAAAGAATTAGTAACTACACTAGATTGGTCTTGGGAGCCTTGTATTCCCTTGCAAAGTGACCTAGTTGGTTACAGTTGTAACACTTTGCCTTGGTCTTGTCAAACCCAAACCTGCTGGTAGTTGGGTTTTGAGGGAAATGCCTTCCGGTTCTCTTAAAGAACTTCTTCGCTCTATAAGTTAAAAGAGCCATCTGTTGGACAATGTCCACGTACTCTACATCGCCTGGACTGAAACAATCAAGATCATCAAAGCAGTATCGAAAAGCACCTGAGTGTCCACTTCTTGAGACAAAGGCACAACTTTCCTAAAAGGAGTTGTGTTGAGCCTGTTGAGACCTTGGAGTCTCAAGGAATCTGATTTATGGTCTAGAGGAGCAAGATGGCTGTTGGTAGGTCAGGTAATGCTGAGGTTGTGGGGGTAATGAGCCTTTAGCAACCATTAAAGCGTTGCTAGCAGGAAGACTCATAGGTCTGCTTGTTTGGTGGCCCTTCTTATTCTCCATCTCTAGGCGATATCCATCGATGATGCCATAGAGTTCAGTCATGGTAAGAGTGTTCAAGTTTTCTGTTCTCTTGATAGAGACACAGTAGAATGTCCACTCGTTGGAAGAGCACTCATGAACTTTCTCGTAAGATCTCTAAGTTCGGAAGTGATCTTCACAGAATGAAGAGAAAAGATAAGATCCATGTACCTGAGTATTGCTGGCTGAGGGTCTCTCCAGCAATGTGAGTGAATTTCTCGAACTGCTGCTTTAGTAAGTCCTTGAGTCATTGGAATTTGCATACATCTGAGCAAGTGCATCGAACAATTCTTTGGTAGTCTTGCAATGCTAGAAACCCCACCATAGTGGAGTTCGGTATTGCAGTCATGAGAATGGTCATAGCATTGCTGTCGATGTCCATCTTCTTTCTGTCTTCATCAGAATAGTCCTCAACAACCTTTTCTATCATGGCACCGTTTCCACCAGGTGATGCCACCTTTGGCTTATACGAGCCATTGACAATGGAGTTCGACATTTTGCTGTCTTGGTATCTAATGAAGCCTTCCATTCTTCTGCTCCAAGACCTAAAATTTTCAGGAGTAATGATGGGAGCCTTTGTCATTGTTCCCATCTCTACTTCGGATTTGTTAAGGGCCATTTTGAGTGAGTGAGTCAAAGGGAGGAGTGAAAAATAGATTGATTTGGATGGTTAGATCATGCAATCAAGAGCCTAAAGAGCTCTGATACCAATTACAGGATTGATATTTGTCACTTAACACAATGTTTTCTCTCAAACTCACCTAGAACAACACTGGGGTAAAGATAGAACCAGTAAGAGTTGATCACAATATAGAAAGTAATAACGAACATAAGAGGTAATTTTCAAGGGTACTTTTAATATTGCTTCTCAACTCAATAATACAAGACTCTTACAAGCAGTGTGGAATGAGTTACAAAGAGAACCTATATATAATACTACCTACAGCTGGATATACTTTGATACCAGCTGGGATCCTATAGCTAAAGTCTATACTACAAGACTATAGTTTAAGTTATCTCGGATAAAGCTTTATCTGAGATATGGTAGTTAGGATGTGTCCCTGACATACCTTTTTGCACCAACTAAAGTTGGTAACATGTACTATCATAAAAGGTGAACAGTGGAATAAAGTATGGTTAACTACATGGCTTTAAAGGAAGAAGCCATGGTTAACTACATGGCTTTTAAGGAAGAAGCCATGCAGTATCAGAGGTCTGCAGCGGAGTGTCAGAGACCATACTTGTGTCCACTGGTTCATAGTAGTGTCTTCCGAAAGTTAAATGGCTTTAGAAGAGTAAGTACTTCCGAAGCCACTTATACTTCGGAAGAGACCGCTTCTTCCAAGGCTTGGAGACTTCTTTTTTTCATCATACTTTTAAAGTAGTCTTCAGGTTATTCTTCTAGGACTTGATCTTCAGAAGTATGCACTTGACTTCGGAAGTAGAGTTCTGTCTTTTAAAGTCTATCTTTCACTTTGTCGTCGGAAGAACTTTACAACCTTCGGAAGTTCCATGCTAAGCTTCAGAAGCCCTTGCATGTAGTACCAAAAATGTCTAAGTGAATTGGTTTTGGTCGCACCAGCCTTCTTCTTGATCCAACAAACTCCCCCTAGGCTGATGCTACCAAAACTTCACTTGTCTCTACTTCTTAAAACGTTCAGCACCAAAGAGAGTAGATATTTGTTTGTTTCCTTGTTCTTCCCTGAAGTGGTGCTGTGAAGTTTGTACAGATCCTTGGTAGACAGGAAATCCAGTCTGTCACCTTGGATGACATGTACCCTCTGTTGTTGTCCTCTGAAAAGAGTTAGTTGATGGAAACTATAACCATATTCCCATCTAACTATAGGTTCCAATTTTGGACCCTCCACCATCTGTAGAAAGGCAGCGCCCTTGGTGGGAGATCTTTCCTTTTCTTCCTGTCTTCTCAACTTCAACTCTTCTTCAATATTGGCTTTTGCAGTTAGCTCGGCTAGATGAAGACTGGTGAGATGATTTCTGATGAGTGAAGTGGTTTCAGAGTTGGAGGGGTTGGAGAATGGCTTCTCTGCTAACTCAACAATATCGAACCTGCTAGAGTGTAGCAGAGAGGTTGCATTAAGTCTGTTGACTTCACCATTCTTCATTTCCACAACAAAGTTGTGAGAAGTTTCATCGAACCTCCACTGGTTTATTTTCCTTCTAGGCACAAGAGACGAACAAGGAATCTTGTTCTCTTTCTTCGTATCCAGCAGAGTCACCAGTTTCCTTCTTAGTTTCTTCTTTTCATCATTCAATGAATCTGTGTTGAGGCGTAGAAGTCTTGCAGCCTGGTCCAATGTTCCTCTAGGCAAATCAAGGAATTATCTCTTGTGAGGGAACATGAAGATCCATTAACATAGGTTATGTTGACAGAGTCTTCTTCACATGAGACTTCGCTCAGAGTAGTACAGTTGGTGAGCTTCATCTTGATTGCCTTGAACTCCTAAAGAGAGAGATGTTGAGAAGGCTGAGGGGATGGTTTGGATGGTAGTTGGGTAGGTTGAGGTTCAGAGGTTCTGGCGAGTGTTTTAGGTTGTAGGATAGGAAGTTTAGGTGGTTGTGGTGAGGGAGTGGATGTGGGTTCAAGGGTGAAGGGCTCGGTTTTGATGATGAAAGGTAAGGGTGAGGATTCAGATTGTGGTTAGGTGGTAGTAGAGAAGGTTATCCCCTTTACCCATCTGTACATATCTTTTCTTTTTCCCAACTGGATGTTAGCCTTGATTTCACTGACAATCCGTTGGAGTGTCCTCTCAGACATGGGAGCCACCTACCTTTCAGAGAAGCATGGGCCCGAAGATAGTCTTTCATCCAGGCCTTTTCACCGAGCGTTCTCGTTGCAGTGACCCTAGCTTCTTCTTCCTCCTTCTTCTCCTTTGTCTTTTCTCTTGCAGCCTTCTTTCTTTCTTTCTCCATTTGATCCTGCTCTTTGTTGTAGAGCTAGAGGATCGTCTCATCATTGTGTGGAGAGAGTTCTTGAGGATTAAAGCCTCTGGAGAGTAGGAAATTTATCCTGTCTCTCTTAAGCTACAATTCAGCTTCCTTATGTTCTTCTTCTTCTTTCTCCAAGGCCAACCTAGCTTCTTCTTCAAGTTTCAGCCGGCTTGCCTTCTCCAGATTCACCAACTCCTCTAGTGGTAGCAGGAGTGTTTCTTCATTGCAGTTCCCTCCATATTAGTGGGACTCACCTCAGTTATAGGTTGCTGATGGGGGCTAGAGATAAGGGATTTCTCCGAGCTCTGTTGATCTTGAAGAGGGTGTTATAGATCAAGTTCATTTCCATGGAGAGATGTTATCTCTTCATCAGTTTTGAAGAGTAGGTCAGTAAAAGATAGAGAGGTTAAGCCTACTGACCCGGGACCTTGGTCAATGTCTACAGACATTGAGCCTTTAGTGGGGCTGTCCCTAGTTGGCAGCTCAGAAAAGTGTAAATAATCATCTTGAGGGCTGTTGGTTTGGGTATGGGCTCATGGGTTTGAGACTAAGGAGACTCAAAACCCAAATTGAGGTCAAAAGAGAAGGATGGAGAGACCTCAGACTGAGTGGGAGCCAATGTTTCCACTCTAGTCTTTTTGGATTGAACAGGAGGGGCTTGTTCAATCAGAGTAGATTGAACAAGGGTTCGTTTGGGGTGTCTTTGATATGTGATGGTGATGGGTGGAGAAGACAGTGTTTGCATTGTGGTGGAGGTTGCTAGTGTGGGTTCATCGCCTGTGGGGTGAATAGGATATCACCAGGAGCTATGCACTCATCATACCTAGAAGCAGAGTAGTGTACCTTCCAGTGAAGTTGGTGGACACCTTCTTCAAAGTCTTGAAGATAGTGGGCCTGATCTGAGGGACAGTCAGAGCAGCTGCACAAACCAGCATACTCTGGTCCAACTCACAGTTGATTATGTGTTGAATGAATCTGATACATAAAGAATGTTTCCCTTTGTAGATTCCCAATCAGATTGGTGAACACAAATCCATGAACTAAGCATCCTAGTTCATATGGGATTTGATCCCATCCCCCGACTTATTTGACAGGCAGTGGAGGACAATATGCAAGAGGAACTTCCAGTTGTAGAGAAGTTGAATTTGTAGACTGTCGACCTGCTTATGTCTCCACCATATCCCATTAGGATGTAAGTGCTACCCAAATTGCCTTAGGGAATTCAGTAGGAGCTCCTTCATCATGAACTCTAGATGCTCCCTGATGAGTTGTTCAGTTATGATCAACTCCTGTCCACAAATGCTGGACCTCAGTACACACATCCCATCTAGGGTTTCGGCTTGACCATTTCCCCAAAATTTGGTCATTTGGTTGGAGTAAACAGTGGGGTTAATGGTAAGGGTTATGTAGTAAGATGATTGGATAAGAAAGGAGATGATTTCAGAGAAGTCAACATCTCTTGAAGAATTAAGAAGTGCAACTTGGTTATGCTAAGGGTTAAGTGCCATTGGAGAAAGGTGAAAGTAGATGATTTTGAGCTTGGGTAAAGTTAGAGAGGAGAGAAATTTCTAGGCAGTAAAAAAATTGCAGTAAGAAGATGAAATTGAATAGTCGAGATTATTTAAAAGAGGGTGGGAAGGCGGTAATGGGGATTAGGATAAGGTGATGTGATGTTTTAGTGGATGAATTGATAGTGGCGGTAAGGTTAAAATCAGTTAAATAATCCGACATCATTAACAAAATCTTTGCTTTTTACAGTGTGGGGCCCAAGAGATTTACGTTACACAGTAAATCTCTCTTCCGAGTGTAAAACATTTCCGAAGATAATGTGTCTATCAAAGGCAATTCTTAGTTCCGAACCAAAAACTTTGCTTCCGAAGGTTAGGATTGCTTTCCTAATGGAGAGTGTGTAAGTCTCGAAAGTGGATCTGATATGAATCAATCGCTTCTGCTTCTTCCGAGACCAAAAACTCTTCCGAGAAGAAAATTATCCTTTTGAGAAATTTTGCTTCGAAAGATATGAAAATAACTTCCGAGGGTTAATTTCACTTCGGAAGGAATTTACACTTAGAAAAATTTTAGAGAGATCTTTTGTAATAGGGCTTAAATTGTATTGACATAAAACTTACATATTAAAAAGGTTTTCAAAAAAGATTAAGTTAATCAATGTTTATCATCCCAATAGTTGTTATGAGATACTTAAATCTTTGTTCATCAAAAGCTTGGGTGAACAAATCAGCATATTGTTCATTTGAGTCAACTTTGATTAACTTAATTAGATTTTCTCATGAATATCTCTAATGAATGATACCTGATGTCAATATGCTTTGTTTTGGAGTGCTTCACTAGACTTTCAGTAATGGAGATAGCACTGTTGTTGTTATATGGATAGGAGTACTCATAAAGTTGAATCCATAGTCTAACATCTGATTTTGAATCCATAGCAGTTGAGCACAGCAGCTAGCAGAAGCAATGTATTCAGCTTCAGTAGTTGATGTTGAGACACAAGATTGCTTCTTGCATTGCCATGAGATGATCCTTACACTAAGAAATTGACATCCTCCTGATGTTGATTTCTTATCAATGTTCCAGCCACCATAGTCACTGTCAGAGTATCCATAGAGATTAAAATCCTTGTTTCTGGGATACCAGAGACCTAGTTTAGGTGCTCCTTTGAGGTATTTAAGGATTCTCTTAACATAGCTAGATGAGACACCTTTGGAGTAGCCTGATATCTTGCACAAATGAAAGTAGCAAACATGATATCAGGTCTACTGACTGTGAGATACATCAGCTATCCAATAGTTGCCCGATACTAATGTTGATCAGTATCCTCCCCCTCAAGGTTAGGACAAAGATTATGGTTTCTGGGTATGGGTGTCTTTGCAGGCTTGCAATCTTTCATTTCAATCTTTCTAAGATGTCAGAGACATACTTAGATTGATTAATAAAAAACCCTTCCTTTATTTTGGTTAGACCAAAAACCAATGAGCCTGATCAAAAAAACCTCTAAGTCCCACAGACATTGCACTGCTGAAGAAGATCACAACAGCTGAAGACATCAGTTGATTACAAGGTCTGAAGACAAAGTCTGAAGACAAGATTGAAGACTTCTACTGAAGACAAGTCTGAAAGCAAAGACTGAAGACAAAGTCTGAAAGAAAAGTACTAAAGACAAAGTCTGAAAGAAAAGTACTGAAGACAAAGTCTGAAAGAAAAGTACTGAAGACAAAGTCTGAAAGAAAAGTACTGAAGACAAAGTCTGAAAGTAAAGTACTGAAGACAAAGTCTGAAGAAAAGTCTGAAGACAAAGTCTGAAGCTATCAGCTGAAGACAAAGTCTGAAAGTAAAAGTCTGAAGAACAAAGACTGAAGACCAAAGTGATCAGTAGTTGTCACAACAGCTGAAGTTATTAACTTCAGTAGTTGTGATGATTTCCTTTCAGTACTTGTAATTTACCTTTCAGTAGTTATAGTTTCAGTAGTTGTAGTTCAGTAGTTTTATATTTCTGTACTTAGCATTCTCTGAGATGTAATTAGTAGTTGTGAACATTCTCAATAGTTTGCATAGTCTTCAGTAGTTTGTATAATTCTATTAGATGTCACTATCAAGTGACATCAGCAGACGTCACATTCCCTATATAAGGAATGTTGACCTAGTTGTAACGTGTGACATTCAGCCACCACGAAAGCATATGAATGAAATATTTCTTTGTAGAATTCTCTCTCTATAACCGTTTACTTTTCATTGAATATCACTTGTGTTCTTGCGAATTGTCTAATTCATTGTTCAAATTCCGCTGCGATCTACTCTCATTAATCAAACTTAGATCTCTGATCCTAACAAATGGTATCAGAGCTAGTTAATCATTGATCGATCTAACAATTGATCATTGAAACTGCTATTTCGATATCTAAGTTTGATTGAATTAGCATATTTGCAAGAATTGGTTATAGATCATTGAATTTCTGCTGCTTTCGGTTATTTGCTTTGAGTTTTCTCTTGGTTCATATTGAGTTTGTTGTGTTTTGCACTAAATCAGTTAAAACTTAATTGAATTTGGTTGAATCTGAGAATGACTACTCCTTCTAATGACCCTCACAATACCGGTTCCTCAACCAAGCCTCCGATGTTGGTTAGGACTGAGTATAACATATGGCAACAAAGAATGCTTCATCACCTGTCTGTTAACAGTTCAGGTTGTTGGACATCTGTGGTACATGGTCCACACAAGCCTATGGTGAACAATCCGAAACCAACCAAATGGTTCCGAAGAAGAAGGAACAATACTCAGATAAGGATTGAAAACTGTTTGAGATTGATGCTAAAGCGCATGGTATTCTAGCCATGGCTCTGCCTAATGAAATCTATTCTAGGCTTATGCATCATGAAACTGCTCATGACCTCTGGAATGCATTGAAGGAACAATTTGGTGGAACAGACGAGGTCTTAGCAAACAACAGAGAAATCCTTGCCCAACAATATGAGACATTCTCTCATAGGAAGGGTGAGTCACTGACTCAATAGTTTGAGCGTTTTTCATGTTTGATCTCTAAGCTAAAAATGGTCAAACATGAAAACACTAATAGCAGATGAACAACAGATTCCTCAGATCATTGCCTGAGAGATGGGACACATATACCATTGTCCTACGCTCCAGTGCAAATCTGGATAGCCTATTTCTCACCTAACTCCATGGGAAACTGCTTACATTTGAAAGAGAGATAGAGCATAAAAGGAAACTGGCATCATCAGGAAAGCTCACTCATGACTTTGTACCAGGGAACACTGCCTTGGTTGGTCATGAGTCAGAATATGCTGCATCAGAAAGAAATTATGATGAGCATATAGATTTCTCTTCAAACAGTTTTGATCATGCATTTGTTAGTGTTGATAGTCAGTCAGGCTGTAATAGTGACAATCTGTGCTTCATTATGGATGATTTGAAAGGTATTGCTGATGATGACTTAGAAGAGATGGATATTCTAAGCCAAATGGCCTTGATTAATATCATATCTCAAAAGTTCTACAAGAGAACTGGTAGGAAATTTCCAGGACTCTTTGGCAAAACCAAAGTTGGTTTTGACAAGAGTAAGTTGAGGTGTCACAAATGCCACAGGCTTGGACACTTTGCAAGAGAGTGTAGATCAACTGGATCTAACTCCTTTGCACCCTTTGTGATTTTTCCAAGCAATAGTTCACAAAACAGAGGGCAACATCCTGCTAGTTCTGGTCATCATGCACAACCTATATCTCCTGCATATTTTGTCCCTCAGGGTCCAATGTCATATCCATATCCCTGCTATTACATGCCACAGCCAAATCCAGTTCAAGTTCCTATTGCACAACAACCTCAAGCCTTACCTGAGCCTCTACCATCTCAATCATCTCAATCATAACCTCATCATAGCTTCTTCACCCTTGGTGTTGTTGACTGGAGCAGTTTACTAGATGATCTCTCTGGTAATGAGCATTTATTTGCTGGTGATGGTCACACATGGTGGTGAACATCCTTTTGGAATCTTGCTCTCATGGCCCTGGAGTCTACTGAGAGTTCATGCTCCAATGCATCTTCTTCACAGGTAACCCAGGTATCCTCTGAGGCTAAGGCCAAGCTATGTTCTGAATCTTGCATAGCTGCATTTATCTCTATTAGAGGCAAATGTAGCTTTAATAAATCAAAATCTTGAGCTTGAGCAAACCCTTTCCAAAGAAAAGCTGAGTATGAGTCTGTTCTTAATGATAAAGATGATGAGAGTTATAAGCTTAAATGCCAATTAAATGATGAAAAGGCTAAGCTAGAGGTCATTCTTGAGAACCACAGAGAACTCAGAAAAACTTGCAGTTACCCAAGTTGAGTGTGACCGCTGGGTATCATCCTGCAAGGGATTTGAATGCTGCTCAGCAAGCAATCTGCTTCGAATGTGAAGTTTGGAATAGGTTACAATCACATTGCACCACCTACAGATTTACTCCAAAATCAATGGTAAAACCTGAAGGTGAAAGTAATTTCCAAACCACATCATTATGTGCATCATCCTCAAGTGATCACCCAAAATCACAAGATGAAATCAGTGTTGATACCTCAGCAAATCAATTGCCTGATGGGTTAACTACTGATAAGCACATGAAGCTGAGTACTTCAGATGTTATTCCTCAAAGTACCTCAAGTACTAAAGGGCAAGTAACAACATCTGAAAAGCATTTCAAATCAGCTGAAATAAAAGGATTAACAACTGCTGATGAATCTATCATACGGTCTTTCAGGACGGATAGAGAACAGCTGAAGAACAAGTCTTTAGTTGTTACAGATCCTTCAGTACTTAACACATGTACTGAAAGGAGGAAAGTACTGAAGATCACACCTTCAGTAGTTTCCACATCAGCAGTTGATCAATCCAAGATGAAGAATAAGCCATGTGAAATATGTGGTAAATTCAATCATCTTTCTGATGAATGTTGGTACAGAAGGGTTCCAAACTCAACAGAGACAAGCTCATTAAAATCCAGATGGATGAAATGAAAAATGAGTTTGAGACCAAGTTTGTACCACAGTCATCCCAATGTGATAAACCCAAGCCTTCATCCACATCAAAAAGAAGGATAGGGTTTATCATGGAACAACTGATAGTGCTCCTCATGACAAACATCAGACTAAGTCTGTGAATTTCAAGGAGGAAATGGTGGTCACAAGAACTCATCAAAAACAAGTACTGATATGTCCCAAGAGCTGAAAGCTTTAGCTACAAATCAGACAACTTGTTATGATGGTTCAGCATTTATTGGGGAGAGTTAACCAACTAGATGCACCTGTGATCAAACCACTGAAGAGGCATTCCAAGCCCAAATCCAAGGAATCCATTTCAGCACCATCTCCACCTTCATCAGCTGTTAATCATGAGAACAAGTTATGGTTAAATTTGTTGATGAAAGAAGACCCAAAACCAAAAAGGTTGGGTCTCAAAACCTAACTAGTTCTTTATGATAATGCGGGGTTCTTCAGCATGCCAAAGGAGCATCTGGTATGTAGATAGTGGAGGATCTATGCATATGACTGGAGCAGTTCTCTTCTTAATGACTACTCTCAAGGAAAAAGGGATTTGTTTCATTTGGAAATGATGCAAAGGGTTACATCATCGGGAAAGGATATGTGTCTAATGGAGATATCAGATTTGATGATGTTAACCATGTGGAGAATCTTAAGTATAATCTACTGAGTGTCAGTCAGATGTGTGATAAAGGGCATGTTGCACTTTTCACAAGCCAGAACTGCAGGATTCTGTCTTCCCAAGTTCTGAGGCTGATTGACAAGGTATTGGATGAACATACTCTCCTGAAGGCCAACAGGATTGGAAGAGTATATGCCCTGGATTTGTCAAAGAAGATTGATTTGAAGGGTCATCCTTGCCTGTTCTCCAAAGCCTCTCCTCAGCTTTTTAAACTATGGCATAGAAGGCTGGGTCATGTTAATCTCAAAAACATGAATCAGCTGATCCACAATAGTTTAGTGAGAGGTCTACCAATAAAGGAGTTCCATTGTGATGAAACCTGCACTGCTTGTTTGAAAGGAAATAGCACAAAGTCTCATTCCCTCCTATGAAGAACCTAAGTCCACTGCCTGCTTGCAGTTACTGCACATGGATTATTTGGTCCTGTGAGAGTGATGAGCATGGCAAAGAAGAAATACTGTCTGGTAATTGTGGATGATTACTCCAGATTTGTATGGACTTTCTTCTTGCATTCAAAGGATGAGGTTGCTCAGACGATTATAAACTTTGTGTTGTATGTTGAGAAGCAGTATTCCCTATCAGTCAAGTGTATAAGGAGTGATAATGGAACTGAATTCATAAACCATACACTTGATGATTTTTATCTATCAAAGGGAATCAAGAGTCAGTTTAGCATCCCAAGGACTCCAGAACAAAATGGAGTAGTGGAGAGAAGAATAGGACCCTAATTGAAGCTGCAAGGTCTATGTTGGCTGACTCTGGTTTGCATTGACCTTTTGGGCTGAAGCTGTCAACACAGCTTGCTATGTGCAAAATAGAGTATTAGTAAATCAGATGTTGATGAAGACTCCATATGAAGTTCTACATCATTTGGCTCCTCTAATTTCATTTTCAAAGCCTTTGGGTGTCCTTGTTTCATTCTCAACACAAAGGATCAACTCCACAAATTTGATCCTAAGGTGGATGCAGGGTATTTTGTAGGTTATTCATCCACATGCAAGGCTTACAGAGTCTTCAACTGCAGAACAAAGATAGTTGAAGAAACCTTGCATGTGAAATTCAATGAATCTCCTAAGGATAAAATTCCACAAAACCCTGTGGAGTTCTTTGATTTGGACTATTGCAATATGTTCCTTATCAACCTCCAGCTGTTGCAGATCATGTGGATAAATCATCTTCTGCAGCAAGTCTTCCTCCTGGTGGTACTGAAGATGATGATGATATCAATACTCACCTTTTCAAGTTTAGTGAGTTTGCTAAACTTGATGTTCCTGTAGCTTCTGCAGCTCCATCCACAACAAATGCTGATGAGATTTCTGACTCCTCCACATCATTTGACTTGCCATCTCATACTTGGTTTCAAGAGTCTGGATCAACATCTGTTGCTGCTGAACCTGCTACAAACACTTGCACTGATCTTATAGTGTACCAAGAGCTGAAGAATCACCCCATGTCTCAAATCATTAGTGATATCAATGCTGGTGTCTCAACCAGAAGTCAATTGTCCAATTTCTGCTTCTATGCTCTCTTCATCAGTCAGCTAGAGCCAAAGAACTATCATGTTGCTTTGAGAGACAATGGATGGGTTGAAGCCATGCAGCTTGAGCTACTTCAGTTCAAAAGCAGCAAGTGTGGGAACTGGTTCCTCTACCCCCAGGTAAGTGTGCAATAGGCACTAAAGGGGTTTAGGAATAAAACTGATGAAAATGGGCTTATTGTCAAGAACAAGGCTAGACTAGTTTACAAGGGTTTTCACAAAAAGTATTGATTATGATGAAACCTTTGCCCCTGTGGCCAGACTAGAGGCAATTAGATTGTTCTTAGCCTATGCTGCATTCCACAATCTTAAAGTTTTTCAAATGGATGTCAAAAGTGCCTTTTTATATGGTAAAATAAAAGAAGAGTTTATATGTGTCAACCACCAGGTTTTGAGGACAATAAACATCCTGATTGGGTGTATAAACTTGATAAGGCTCTTTATGGGTTGAAGCAAGCTCCTAGAGCCTGGTATGAAACACTTTCAAATTTTCTTCTTAAAAATAATTTCACTAGAGGCTCCATAGATAAAACTTTGTTTATTAAGAAAGTGGCAGCATAAGCTACTTGTTCAAATTTATGTTGATGATATAATTTTTGCATCATCCTCTGATCCCCAGTTGTGTGATGATTTTACAAGTTTAATGAAACAAAAGTTTGAAATGAGTGCAATGGGAGAATTACAGTTCTTTCTAGGCTTGCAAATCAAACAAAGGCTGATGGAACCTTCATTCATCAGTCAAAATATACAAAAGATCTTTTGAATACTTTGATTTACAAAATTGTAAGCCCTGTTCTACTCCCATGTGCAACACCACACAACTTGGATGCAGATCATAAAGGTAACGCTGTTGATGAAACACTTTACAGATGTATGATTGGGTCCTCATGTACTTAACAGCTTCTAGACCAGATATCATGTTTGCAACTTGTGTTTGTGCTAGGTTTCAGGCTGCTCCTAAAGAGTCTCATTTGATTGCAGTCAAGAGGATCTTTAGATATCTGCAAGGTACACAATCTCTAGGTCTATGGTATTCCACTGGACACTCTTGCAAATTAGTTGCTTTTTCAGATAGTGACTATACAGGCTGTAAGTTAACCAGAAAGTCAACTTCTGGTGGATGTCAATTCCTAGGCAACTGTTTGATTTCTTGGCAGAGTAAGAAACAAACATCTGTTGCTACATCCACTGCTGAAGCAGAGTACATTGCTGCTGCAAGTTGTACATCTCAGGTACTCTGGCTTCATAACCAATTATTGGATTATGGCATTACAGAGACTAGACTCCATTATTAATGGATAGTGCTTTAGCTCTGTGCATTGTCAAGAATCCAGTCCAGCACTCTAGGACCAACATATAGAGATCAGACACCATTTTATTAGGGATTGTTTTGAAAAAGGTTTGATTGATCCAAAGTTTGTGCCTAGTGCTGATGAGCTTGCAGATATATTTACTAAGCCTTTGGATAGTTCAACTTTCCAAACCTTGTGTTAAGGCTTGGTATGCTGCAGCTAGAATAAGTGATAACTACTGATGATCTCAGTAAACAAGTACTGATGATCATTAGTAACCATGTCACAAATATGTACTGATTCTGTTTAAAGAAACTGATGCAGTTACAACTACTATATGGTTATAACTATTGATGTCAGTAAAAACAAATAAGTACTGATGTCCTATGAAACCACTGAAAACAGCTAAAAAGTCTGATGAGTAAGTGTTGAGGACAGTATGAAACAGCTGCAAGCTAAGAATTGACAAAACTACTGATGAGAATTTTCTCTTCAGTTGTTTCCACAAACTGTTGTTTCACCCTAAACAGCTGATGACAAAACCATGTCTTCAGTAGTTTCATAACTATTGATGACTAACACCAAGTCCTCAGTTGTACAACAGCTGAAGACAAAAACCATGTCTTCAGTAGTTTCAACCTACTGATGACTAAAACCAAGTCTTCAGTTGTTTTCAAACGTCTGATAGTTAAAACCAAGTCTTCAGTTGTTTTCATACAACTGCTGATAACACCACACTTTCAGTCGTTTTCTTTTCAGCCTTTTCTTAACCTATAAATACCTACACTTATAGCCAAACGTTTCATTAGCCATTTTCAAACTTTTTCTCTCTCAACAATGGCGACCATGAAACTCAAACCCCGACATAACTGTGTTGCCTACCTTTCGAAATCGGCTTTCTGGAACAAGTTTGATACTGCCATCGATCTTATGGTGGATTCCCAATACCAAACACCTTTCTTATGAATCCTACCATATACCCTGATTCCTTAACCCAGTTCTGGACCAACGTCTCTGTAACAACTGGTGAGAATGATAGCCAAATCACTCTCCAGTCATTGGTGAATCAAAAACAGGTGCTCATCACCCCCGACATCATTCGCAAAACCCTAAATTGCATGATGGACCTATACTAAAGAATACCCGAAAGGCACCACTGATATGTCTTTCATCAATAACGGGTATGCAGCGACTTAAGTGCTACAACCATTCTTAAAAAGCACTTCCATGATGCTGAAAGACTTATCTTTCATATGGTGAATGTCTGCCTTGCTTCAAAGACATCTTCTTGGGATCAGATGTCTTCACGATGGCAACAGGTATTGTACCCTATCTTTGAACGCCAAAATCTAAATTTTTTGAGATAGTGTTCATGGAACTAAAGGATCTGGCTCAGAAACCTGTGGCAAACACATGGCTACTTTATCCCAGGTTTCTGATGGCCATAATTTTGAATCAATTAAAATCTGATGGCCTTGTTGGTCTTGGGGTCCATGCTCCAGCTGTTTTAGCTGAGGTATACTCCAGACATAACTCAGACCCTACTCTAAAAGGGGTTGCCCGGATGCTAAAACCCAAGCAAGGGAACCCACAGCCTCCACTTCCAGATCCAAAGTCCCCACCAAACCCAAATCCAAAAGCCCAAAAGGCTACTCAGGGAGATGAGTCCCCGTACAACAAATACAGGAAGTACATACTGGTTATAACCCCCCAGTTATGTCCAAGACTCAACCTGCTGAAGCCGCACAGGTATCCTCTCAACAGGATCCTGTTGCAACCACAATTGGGGATCCCACATTACTGGAACCTATCTCAATTAGAGGGTTACCATTGAAGAGCACCCTCACCCCGGGTGCAATTGCTTCGGACCAATCTCCACATGCAACCGCCCCTCAAAGCCCAACACTGATTGTTGCTAAAGTGCTGAGTCAGTTGCATTCCTCACCCCCTCCTCAGAAACCAATTACCACTGGGATTACCTCAACCATTGAGGGGGAGGACCAAAATGCTTCTGATAACCAATAGCACAGGGGTTATAATGTTCAATCTCCAAGTGTAGAAAAGGAGGTTAGAACATCTGGTGAGGCTGCCACTTCTACTGATTCAGCATATGATCATGATGAAGTTGGTAACATCATAAGACCTCACCAGAGGCAACTGCCAATGAAGGACATAGTCCTAAGGCAGGAAGTCCCAGTACCAAGAACAAGGGGCACATGCATCTACTGATCTACACTCAGAGCATGTTCATCCTGATTCAATTAGGAGGTCAGGTGATTCAGCAGACTGATGATGACCGGGCTTTTTCTATGATGTTTTAGCCCATAATACCATCCTAGAGAAGTAAGCAGACTCAAAGAGCTGCTAGCCAAAATGTCTCAGGATCATGTCCATCTACCCCATAACCACACAGATGGCACCTTCATTGAAGGTTCACCAAACACTTCGCTTTCCTTAGGATGAGCTTTTAGGGAGAGTAGAAAGAGCTTATTTATTCGTCGATACCAAGCCTTTACTTCAAAGAAAAGGATAGAACCGGAACTAGCTTTGATGGTAGTAAGTCAGTCCATCTACACAAACAGATTCTCTCTATTCTTCGTATCGCCGCTTATTTATATAGCTCCAGTAAAGCAAAGCAATGTAAGCAGATGGATAGAGGGATACTGATACTATAAGATAACCTACTCCTTCTATTATCTTTCCCATCAAGCTAGCATGCTTACCTGAAAGTCCTTCTTTAAAGGCAGAATTCATTCCGGTATGATCTTCCCCCTACACACTACTATGCCACCAGCCTCTGCCTTTGGCACCACCTCTCAGGGACAGAACCCTCTGAGCAGATGGTTGCTATGTTTCAAAACTCCTTACCTCTCATCACTCCAATCATTACTGACATTTCCATAAAGCCATAGATGAGAGGATCTCCTCAAATCTACAAACCCTCATTGATGATGCTGTTCACAAATCTCTTCTGTCTTTCAAGCCCCTGATCCCAATGCAACCAAAAGGGGGAGACTACTAAGGCAGTGAACGAAAAGAAAAGGAAAAGAGTTGATGATGAGAAGAATCTAAAAAAGAGAAGGAGGTGAGAAAGAACTGATCTCAGAACAGCTGATCACATACAAGCAAAAGAAAAGTGCTGAGTCAAAAGCTGATGAAGAAAAATCCTTAGAAGATCTTGTAAAGATGCTGATGAAGCTCACAGCAGATCCATGGATAAAATTATAGATCAGCTCTTTAGACATGGTCATGACACAGCCACATTAGGCTCTGAGATCAGAAGGCTGGAATAGAAGAGATATAAACAAGATGGGCTGGTTATAGTGTGTTGGAAAGGGAAAGATTGGAGATAATGATCAGATTCATTACCAAATACCTTGGAAGATCATTGATAGAGATAATTCCTAGTCCAGAGACAGTATCTTGAGATAACCAAGAAATCTGCTCTGCTGGAGGCTATAATAAAGGGTTGATCATCGAAGCACTGGATGAAGCAGGTGCAGGGAAGAGAACTAAATGACAAAGCTCTCCATAGCCAAACTCACCACCAAAATGCTAGATCAATCTTCTCACACTCCCACTCAAACACAACCTCATCTCTAAAATCTCCCAAATCTATCCCTACCAAACCAAAGCCACCCACAACTCACCCACAAAACCCAACCCTTTACCCCAAAAACCACCTCAACCTTACCCAGTGATACACCCAGAAGAGGAGGAGGGTGTTGAGGGTAGAAGAAGATGAAGAAGAGGATGATGATAAAGATTGTCTGCCAATCTTTGCTGTTCTCAACCTTAAAACACCTGAGCACAGAAGTCAACAAGTGATTACACCTGACTTGCAAATGCAGATGGTGAAGATAAAGATTGAAGAAGCAGCACGATGAGCAGTTTCTCAAGATGGTTGACAAGGATTTCCCTTAGTCCTCATCCATTCAAGAAATGAAGAAACAAGCTCTGAGGCTGTACACTCTTAGACATACTTTTCAACATCAAAGAGAAAGAGTGCGGATTTGGCCAGACCCCAGGGTAAGTTCTAGAATTCATAAGAAGAATATACAAGTAGATATCATGGCCAAGTGAAGAAGACCTTGAATGCTGCAATTACGTTGGCCATGGTAGTCTCACCCTGGGAAATCATTGAAGAATTCAAGAGAGCTCACAACTCCAAGACAACCCCTCAATCTATTCTTGAGAACAAATGATCAAGAAGGGGTTGTTATACAAAAACTTGAAGATCTTCAGAAGAGTGAACTCCAGTTATTGCTTGAAGGCTCTCACCCTGATGAATTTGCATACAGAGAGATCACAACTGTCGAGTTAAAGAATGGGAAGACAGTGAGATATCTGTCTGAGTATTATGGCCCAGAGTTCTTCTTCGAGGGAGAAGCAGAAGAACTCACCAAGGAGGAACAAGTTGTTCTCCTTGAGGCCTATGCTAGTGAGTCTATAGACTCATTAATGGGAATTAGGTTTCATGGTTGGGACAAGACTCTGTGTCCAGTTTCCCCAAGACAGTTCCCTTCCATACTTAGCCAATCAAAAGATTAGAAACCTTTTCCCGGCCTGTGCTTAACTGATTACCTCTGAAGCTGATCAAGAGGGTGTTTCTGCCAACAATAAGTGGGATCATCAATAAGTTTAGAGGTTTTGGCTGCATTGGTTCAGGGGGAGTTTGTTGGACCAAAAGAACCAATGAGCTTGATCAGAATAACCTCTAAGTCCCACAGACATTGCAACTGCTGAAGAAGATCACAACAGCTGAAGACATCAGCTGATTACAAGGTCTGAAGACAAAGTCTGAAGACAAGATCTGAAGACTTCTACTGAAGATAAAGTCTGAAAGCAAAGACTGAAGACAAAGTCTGAAAGAAAAGTACTAAAGACAAAGTCTGAAAGAAAAGTACTGAAGACAAAGTCTGAAAGTAAAGTACTGAAGACAAAGTCTGAAAGAAAAGTACTAAAGACAAAGTCTGAAGCTATCAGCTGAAGACAAAGTCTGAAAGTAAAAGTCTGAAGAACAAAGACTGAAGACCAAAGTGATCAGTAGTTGTCACAATAGCTGAAGTATTAACTTCAGTAGTTGTGATGATTTCCTTTCAGTACTTGTAATTTACCTTTCAGTAGTTATAGTTTTAGTAGTTGCAGTTCAGTAGTTTTATATTTCTGTACTTAGCATTCTCTGAGATGTAATCAGTAGTTGAGAACATTCTCAGTAGTTTGCATAGTCTTCAGTAGTTTGTATAATTCTGTTAGATGTCACTATCAAGTGACATCAGCAGACGTCACATTCCCTATATGAGGAATGTTGACCTAGTTGTAACGTGTGACATTCAGCCACCATGAAAGCATATGAATGAAATATTGTTTGCAGAATTCTCTCTCGAACCGTTTACTTTTCATTGAATATCAATTGTGTTCTTGCGAATTGTCTAATTCATTGTTCAAATTCCGCTGCGATCTACTCTAATTAATCAAACTTAGATCTCTGATCCTAACATTTCTTTACCAGAATCCCAAGAAAAAAGTCCATTTTTCCTATGGAACTCATCTCAAACTTTTTCATTTCAATGCTCTCAAAGTCCTTACACATTTGGTCATTTGAAGAACCAAATATGATGTCATCAACATAGACTTGAACAAGCAAATGTCCTTTCCAGACTTTCTAATGAAAAGAGTCTTGTCAATGGTACCTCTAGTGTAGCCATTCTTTAGAAGAAACTGAGACAGAGTCTCATACCACAGCCAAGGTTCTTGGTGCAGCCCATATAGAGCTTTATCCATTTACACACATAGTTAGGGTGCTATGGGTCTTCAAATCCTTAAGGTTGGCATACATAGACTTCCCTATCTATATCCCCATATAGAAAGGCACACTTGACATCAAGTTGATAGATAGTGAAGTCCTTGGATGCAGCATAAGCAAGGAAGATCCTAATTGCCTCAAGTCTTGCAACTGGTGCAAATACATCAGTATAATCAATTCCTTCCTCTTGTGTGTATCCTTGAACTACAAGTATTGATTTATTCTTGATGATCAAGCCTTTATCATCTCTCTTGTTTCTGAAAACCCATTTAGTGCCTATTGGTAGCGGTCATAGGTTCCATACCTTCTGTCTCTTGAATTGAAACAGCTCCTCTTGCATCGATTCAAGCCAGCTATTATCTTTCAAGGCGTCTTCTACCTTCTTGGGTTCCATCTGGGATAGAAAACATGAGTACAAGCAGACATTCCTATGATAAGGTGTCCTCTTGTTCTCACACCCTCAATGACATCCCCAATGATGTTTTCAGCAGGATTAGTGTTATGAATCCTAAGGTTAGGTATCACTTCCAGTTGCAGAGATAGATCCAAGTTGGATATATTCTTCTCAGGAACTGGAACACTCTGTCCAGCTGCTATTTCAAAATCATTCAATGAGGACTGATTGAATGAGTGAGAAACATCATCAATGGTTGGTTGTGAAGTAGTATTAACAGTTTCTTGTTCCTTCAAAACACTACTTCCTTCTGCCTGGTGTTGTGGTGGATCACCTTATGAGTTTTAAGGCTCAGTAAGTGATTCACTTGTTAAAGCTTCACTATTCCTTGATATAGTTAAACTATCAGATCTATGAATGGTGGAAGCTTGGTGTATTGTAGTACTTGGAGAACTTGGACTAGGCCTGGGTAGCTCAAACAGTTGATCATCAGCAATAGCATCAGCATCATTTTGAGCACCTATTCCAACTGAAACATTCTCATAAGATGGTTTAGAATAGTTTGGAAACAATTCTAAATCAAAGATATCATCAGGCCATTCCCCCTAACACAAGGAGTGTGCTCATTAACAACTATGTTGGATGACTCCTCAAATTGTTGATTCTTAATGTTGTATACTCTATAGCTTTGGAACTAGAAGATTATCCAACAAAGATAGCATCATCCGACTGTTCAGCAAATTTTACTAAATTGTCTTTTGTGTTAAGTATGGTACACCTGCTGTCAAAGGACCTTAGAAAGCCAATGAACGGTGGCCTCTTGTTCCATAGCTCATAAGGGGGTTTTCCATGGGGCTTAACTACGAGAACTCTGTATACGCATAGCATGTAGTGCTGACTGCCTCTACCCAGAATGTAAGAGGTAGTTTTGAATCAGCTAACATAGTTCGAGCAGCCTCAATAAGTGTCTGTTCCTCCTCTTAGCAACACTATTTTGTTGAGGAGTTCTGGGAGCACTATATTGTCTGGAAATCCCTTTTGAGTTACAGAATGAGTCAAGAACGAAGTTCTTAAACTCAATGCCTTGATCACTTCAATTATTTTGACCTTGTGATCAATTTGATTTTCTATTTCAAGAATAAAAGATTTTAATGTTTCAGCAGTTTCAACTTTAGTTGTTAAAAAGAATACCCATGTGAATCTTGTAAAATCATCAACTATCACAAGGCAGTATGATTTCCTTCCAATGCTCATTATTTTTCGGACCAAAAAGATCCATGTGCAATAAGTGTAATGGAGTAGTGATAGAGTTAACACATTTGGATTTGTGAGATGTCACGTGTTGTTTCCCTTTTAGGCAAGTAACACAGTAATCTTTGTAGGAAAAACTCCTTTTTAGGCAAATCATGTACCAAGTTATTTTTAGCCAATTTATTCATTTTCTTAAAATTTACATGACACATATGTTTATGCCATAGTGTTGACTCATCACTATTAGCTTTGGAAAGAAAGCATGATACTTCACCCATTGGGGAAGCATTGTTCATATCCAGCTTGTACATATCCCCTTTCCTGGGAGATCTAAGAAGCACCAATTCCGGAGGAATTGTCATCCCTGGTTTGAGGATAATGCACTCATGTTCTATGAAAAGCATTTGATGCTTTTGATCACAGAATTGAGAAACACTTAACAAATTGTGTTCAAGCTGTTTGACAAAGTGAACTTTGTCAACTTTTAATTTACCATTGGATATACTCCCTCTGCCAGAAATATATCCTACGGCCTCACCAACAAATAGGACAGGACCTCCATCATAGTTCTAAAACTGTTGAATAAGAGATCTGTTCCCTGTCATGTGCCTGGAGCATCTACTGTCTACAATCCAGACATTGTTGTTCTTGTCATATGGATGTCCCTACATATAAGATGAGTATGTTAGTTTTGTTTGGAAGCCCAAGCCTTGCTAGTCTTGGGTTCTTCCAAAGATAATGACATAATTGAACCAAAGATATGCATAAGGGTTCAATAGATGTCTTTGAAGAAGAGGTTTGCGCAGCAGCATCTTCCTTGATCTTCCAGTCCACCCTTTGGGTGATCTTGGAGGATGAGCTTGTTGAAGCTTTTGCAGCATGGCCATCTTCCGAAGCTTCTTTCTTTTCAAAAGAGGCCTTCACCACCTTTTCTTCCGAAGCAGTCTTCTTCTGGGATGGTTTCAAGGGAGCTTTCTTGTTCTTCCAAAACTTAGTAACTTTTGCTTCTGAAACCATTTTCCCTTCTGAAGAAAGAGTTTTTTATGAAAGCAACCTTGCTTCCGAAACTAGCTTTCCCTTCTTCATCACTTGAACCGTTTGAAATGGTCCAAATGTGAAACCTTCCCTGACTCCTTCTTCTCTAACATTATTTGCATAATGTGTGCTTGCAGGATTGTAATAGCAATCTTTTGCCATGTGGTTTTGCAGACCACACATGATGCATGCAATGTTAGTCTTTTGGGAATGTGAGGGTGGCTATTTTTGGGGTTTCTTTTCTTCATCAGCAACTTTTCCCTTCAACTTCTGATCCTTTGGTAGGACAGGAGTCCTGGTATTACACTACTTTTCTGAATCAGAAGTACCTAACACTTGGAATCCAACTGAGATAGAGACACCTTTCTGCTTGGGGTCAATCTTCAGCTTGGACTCAGCCACCTTCTTGGCAGTTCTTCTAGCAGCTTTAGCTCTGCTTCTTCTGGCCTTAGGGGTTAGGATTTGATCTTCACAGGAGGAGATGGGTGCATCTACCTGTTCCATCCCTGTGGTGGCCACTATTGTTGCTTCATCCTTTAACTCTAGTGAGGAGGGTCAGCAGTTGGAACCTCTTTCTCCTCAGTACCACATCTAGTTGTCTAATAGACTCATAGGAGTATGGTGGAGCAATTTCATTGGTCCCAACCCTCCTTTGTTCTGATAACAAAGTTTGGAATGGGAGAATGATGCAAAAATGGCTTGGAAGTTCTGCTCAGAAATAGCATGCTTCCTGACCTGAACCTCAGCAGTGACAAGCTGAGCTTGAGCCTCAGACAATTTGGATATCAGATCCTTGATTTGAGTCTTGTAGCTGGTGTGTTCATGTTTTAAAAGAGACACATTTTTCTCTAACTCCTTAATTTTCTTTTGATAGTTAGATTCAGCTCTTTTAAAATCAGATTTTAAAATGTTTAATGACTCAATATCATATATGATTTCCATATTGTAATCCTGAGAAAGTTTAACTTTAGCTATACAGGCTGGAGTGCAGAGATGTTCATATACCTGGGCATCGTCTGTTCCGGCCATGAGAGCTTGAGCAGGAGTCACATCCTGTACCATGAAGCTCCAGTTAACTTCTTGAGCCATTGCAGTTGTTTCAGTTGACTTCTCAGAGGGCTTTGAGGTTGAGGGATGTGTGGAAGCCTGTGGGGTTCCCGGATTGGTCTTGGGAGCCTTGCATTCCCTTGCAAAGTGACCCAGTTGGTTACAGTTGTAACACTTTGCCTTGGTCTTGTCAACCCAAACCTGCTGGTAGTTAGGTTTTGAGGGAAATGCTTTCAAGTTCTCTTAAAGAACTTCTTTGCTCTATAAGTTAAAAGAGCCATCTGTTGGACAATGTCCACATACTGTACATCTTCTGGACTGAAACACTCAAAATCATCAAAGCAATATTGAAAATCACCTGAGTGTCCACTTCCTGAGATAAAGGCACAACTTTTCTTGAAGGAGTTGTGTTGAGCTTTTTGAGACCTTGGAGTCTCAGGGAAAGTGATGTATGGTCCAGAGGAACAAGATGGCTGCTGGTAGGTCAGGTAATGCTGAGGTTGTAGGGGTAATGAGCCTTCAGCAACCATTAAAGCGTTGCTAGCAGGAAGACTCATGGGTCTGCTTGTTTGGTGGCCCTTCTTACTCTCCATCTATAGGCGATATCCATCGAGGATTCCATAGAGTTCAGTCATGGTAAGAGTGTTCAAGTTTTATGTTCTCTTAATAGAGACACAGTAGAATGTTCACTCGTTTGGAAGAGCACTCATGAACTTTCTAGTAAGATCTCTAAGTTCGAGAGTGATTCTCACAAACTAAAGAGAAGAGATAACATCCATGTACCTGAAGTACTGCTGGCTAAGGGTCTCTCCAGCAATGTGACTGAAGTTCTCAAACTGCTGCTTCAGTGAGTCCTTCTTTGAGTCATTGGAGTTTGCATACATCTGAGCAAGTGCATCGAACAATTCTTTGGCAGTCTTGTAATGCTCGAACCCCACCATAATGGAGTTCGGTATTGTAGTCATGAGAATAGTCATAGCATTGCTGTCGATGTCCATCTTCTTTCTGTCTTCATCAGAATAGTCCTCAATAGCCTTTTCTATCATGGCACCGTTTCCACCAGGTGATGCCACCTTTGGCTTATACGGGCCATTGACAATGGAGTTCCACATTTTGCTGTCTTGGTATCTAATGAAGCCTTCCATTCTTCTGCTCCAAGACCTGAAATTTTCAAGAGTAATGATGGGAGCCTTTGTCATTGTTCCCATCTCTACTTCGGATTTGTTAAGGGCCATTTTGAGTGAGTGAGTCAAAGGGAAGTGTGAAAAAACATATTGATTTGGATGGTTAGATCATGCAATCAAGAGCCTAAAGAGCTCTGATCCCAATTGCAAGATTGATATTTGTCACTTAACACAATGTTTTCTCTCAAACTCACTTAGAACAACACTCGGATAAAGATAGAATCTGTAAGAGTTGATCACAATATAGAAAGTAATAAAGAACACAAGAAGTAATTTTCAAGGTACTTTTATATATTACTTCTCAACTCAATAATACAAGACTCTTACAAGCAGTGTGAAATGAGTTACAAAGAGAACCTATATATAATACTACCTACAGCCGGATATAGTTTGATACCAGTTAGGATCCTATAGCTAAAGTCTATACTACAAGACTATAGTTTAAGGTATCTCGGATAAAGCTTTATTTGAGATATGGTGGTCAGGACGTGTCCTTGACTTACCTTTTGTCACCAACTAAAGTTGGTAACTTGTACTATCATAAAAGGTGAACAGTGGAATAAAGTACGGTCAACTAAATGGCTCTTTAAGGAAGAAGCCATGCAGTATCAGAGGTCTGCAGCAGAGTATTAGAGACCATACTTGTGTCCACTGGTTCATAGTTGTGTCTTTCGAAGGTTGAATAGCTTCGGAAGAGTAAGTACTTCCGAAGCCACTTATACTTCAGAAGAGGCTACTTCTTCCAAGGCTTGGAGACTTCTTCTTTTCATCATACTTCAAAAGTAGTCTTCAGGTTATTCTTCTAGGACTTGATCTTTGAAAGTATGCACTTGACTTCGGAAGTAGAGTTCTGTCTTCAGAAGAACTCTACAACCTTCGAAGTTCCATGCTAAGCTTCGGAAGCCCTTGCATGTAGTACCAAAACTGTCTAAGTGAATTGGTTTTGGTCGCACCAGCCTTCTTCTTGATCCAACAAACTCCCCCTAGGCTGATGCTACCAAAACTTCACTTGTCTCTACTTCTCAAAATTTTCAGCACAAAGGAGAGTAGATATTTGTCTGTTTCCTTGTTCTTCCCTGAAGTGGTGCTGAGAAGTTTGTACGGATCCTTGGTAGACAGGAAGTCCAGTCTGTCGCCTTGGATGACATGTACCCTTTGTTGTTGTCCTCTGAAAAGAGTTAGTTGATGGGAACTATAATCATATTCCCATCTAACTATAGGTTCCAATTCTAGACCCTCTACCATCTGTAGAAAGGCAGTGCCCTTGGTGGGAGATCTTTCCTTTTCTTCCTGTCTTCTCAACTTCAACTCTTCTTCAATCTTGGCTTTTGTAGTTAGCTCGGCTAGATGAAGGCTACTAAGATGATTTCTGATGAGTGCAACAGTTTCAGAGTTAGAGGGGTTGGAGAATGGCTTCTCTGCTAACTAAGCAATATCAAACCTTCTGGAGTGTAGCAAAGAGGTTGCATTAAGTCTGTTGACTTCATAATTCTCCCTTTCCACAACAAAGTTGTGAGAAGTTTCATCGAACCTCCGCTAGTTTATTTTCCTTCTAGGCACAAGAGACTAACTAGGAATCTTATCCTCTTTCTTTGTATCTAGCAGAGTCACCAGTTTCCTTCTCAGTTTCTTCTCTTCATCATTCAATGAATCTGAGTTAAGGCCTAGAAGTCTTGCAGCCTGGTCCAATGTTCCTCTAGGCAAATCAAGGAATTTATTTCTTGTGAGTGAACATGAAGATCCATCAACATAGGTGATGTTGACAGAGTCTTCTTCACATGAGACTTCGCTTAGAGTAGTACAGTTGGCGAGCTTCATCTTGATTGCCTTGAACTCCTCAAGAGAGAGATGTTGAGAAGGCTGAGGGGTTGGTTTGGATAGTAGTTGGGTAGGTTGAGGTTCTGGCGAGTGTTTTAGGTTGGAGGATGGGAAGTTTAGGCGGTTGTAGTGAGGGAGTGGATATGGGTAGATGTGGATTCAGGGGTGAAGGGCTCGGTTTTGATGGTGAAAGGTAAGGGTGAGGATTCAGGTTGTGGTTGGGTGGTAGTAGTGAAGGTTATCCCCTATACCCTTCTGTACATCTCTTTCCTTTTTCCCAACCGCATGTCAGCCTTGATTTCACTGACAATCCGTTGGAGTGTCCTCTTAGACATGGGACCCACCTGCCTTCCAGAGAAGCCATGGGCACGAATATAGTCTTTCATCCAGGCCTTTTCACTGAGCTTCCTGGTTGCAGTGACCCTAGCTTCTTCCTCCTTCTTCTTCTTCTCCTTTGTCTTTTCTATTGCAGCATTCTTTCTTTCTTTCTCCATTTGATCTTGCTCTTTGTTGTAGAGCCAAAGGATCGTCTCATCATTGTGTGGAGAGAGTTCTTGAAGATTAAAGCCTCTGGAGAGTAGGAAATTTACCTGTCTCTCCTAAGCTGCAATTCAGCTTCCTTTTGTTGTTCTTCTTCTTTCTCCAAGGCCAACCTGGCTTCTTCTTCAAGTTTCAGCCGGTTGCCTTCTCCAGATTCACCAACTCCTCTAGTGGTAGCAGGAGTGTTTCTTCATTGGCAACTCCCAATTGGATAAGTTGGTCAATGATCTCTTCTCTCTTCTAGTTGTTGACAGCCTCTTGATTGGCTGTAGCTGCTTTTGTACTGGCAGCTAGCAACTTCTCAGTTGGAAGTGTTCCTTTCTTCTTGACTTTCTCAATCTTCTCCTCTTTCTGAAGCTCTTCCGCAGACATCTTTCTTTTCCCTTTATCATTTAAAGAGCCTAACTGTGGTGGTTCTTGGAGAGTGGAGTCTGATTGTGAGAGAGGCAGAGATGGTGTCTGGGATGGAGGTAGATTTAGAAAGTCCTCGCTGTTCACCTCAGATGCCATTTCAAGGATTGCATGTGTGATGATTAGTTCCTCGGACATTTTGAGCAGTCCTTCCGCAGCTTCCATTTCAGCTTTGGAAGATTCAGCTTGTTCTTCCGAGGCTTTAACTTCAGCTTCAGAAATAGGAGGTGATGCAGATTCTGTCCCAACTATTTCAGTTGTTGGGCCATCAGTCCCTATTTCCCCTTCGAATTGAATCCTAGGTTCCATGTGGACCTTAGGTTGACCAACTTCTTTCACAGTGGTAGAAGGTGCAGTAAGCCTTTGAAGCTCCTCAGCTCCAAAGTAAATCATTGTAGCATCAGGGCTTGGCTGATCAGTGGAGGATCTCAACAGAAACTTGGTGAAGAGTCTGTAGAGATCGCTAAGCATCTTTGAGTCAAACTAAAGAATAACTTGAGATGGCTTAGGCACTGTGATGATAGGAGTAGAAGATATTGAAGTTGAAGATTAGTTTTGTGGTTCCTCAGATGTTTGTCTCTGAACATTCTCCCCCTTTTTGGTAGCATCATCTTGAGAGCTAGATGAGCTGGAGGAAGAAGTCAATGAGACCTGAACAGGTACATGCCTAACAGACCTCTTTGTCTGTTTCTCAGCTAGTTTAGCCTTGAGATTGTCAATCTCAAGTTGCTGAGTGGCAGACCTTGCTTCGAAAGTCTTAACCAAGAATTCAAGGTTTGAGACTTTAGATAGAAGGTCTTGTATGAGGAGTTGCATGCTTCCCTCATCTTCTTTTGAAGAATCACAGGGAGTTGAGGTAACATACCTAGTATGATCAGGCTCACCACCAGATGTGGTTTCTTGGCACCCTGGTTTCCCGTGCTCAATGATGTCTCTTTCAGAGTCATCAAAAGGCTCGGTTGCCGCAGATTTAGTTTGAGATATGTTACCACTGTCCACAAGGTCCATTGAGACACCTTCTATAGTGACAGCTAAATCTGCATGAGTCCCCTCCATATCAGTGGGACTCACCTAAGTTATAGGTTGCTGATGGGGGCTAGAGATAAGGGATTTCTCCGGGCTATGTTGATCTTGAAGAGGGTGTTGTAGATCAACCTCATTTCCATGGAGAGATGTTATCTCTTCATTAGTTTTGAAGAGAAGGTCAGTAAAAGATAGGGAGGTTAAGCCTTCTGACCCGAGACCTTGGTCAATGTCTACAAGCATTGAGCCTTTAGTGGGGCTGTCCCTAGTTGGAAGCTCAGAAGAGTGTAAATACTCATCTTGAGGGTTGTTGGTTTGGGTATCGGGCTCATGGGTTTGAGACTGAGGAGACTCAAAACCCAAATTGAGGTCAAAAGAGAAGGATGGAGAGACCTCAGACTGAGTGGGAGCCCATGTTTCCACTCTAGTCTTTTTGGATTGAACATGAGGGGCTTGTTCAATTAGAGTAGATTGAACAAGGGTTCGTTTGGGGCGTCTTTGATTTGTGATGGTGATGGGTGGAGAAGACAGTGTTTGCATTGTGGTGGAGGTTGCTAGTGTGGGTTCATCACCTATGGGGTGAACAGGGATGTCACCAGGAGCTATGCGCTCAATCATACCTGGAAGCAGAGTAGTGTACCTTCCAGTGAAGTTGGTGGACACCTTCTTCAAAGTCTTGAAGATAGTGGGCCTCACCTGAGGGACAGTCAGAGCAGCTGCACAGACCAGCATACTCTGGTCCAATTCACAGTTAATTATGTGTTGAATGAATCTGGGATACATAAAGAATGTTTCCCTTTGTAGATTCCCAATCAGATTGGTGAACACAAATCTTGAGTAGTTGAATCGTAGGCCTCTCACCAATCCATGAACTAAGCATCCTAGTTCATATGGTATTTGATCCCATCCCCCGAACTTATTTGACAGGCAGTGGAGGACAATGTGTAGGAGGAACTTCCAGTTGTAGGAGAAGTTAAACTTGTAGATTGTCGACCTGCTTATGTCTCCACCATATCCTATTAGGATGTAAGTGATGTCCAATTTGTCTTAGGGAATTCAGTAGGAGCTCCTTCATCATGAAGCTCTAGATGCTCCTTAATGAGTTGTTCAGTTAAGATCAACTCCTATCCACAAATGCTGGACCTCAATACACAAATCCCATTTACGGTTTCGGCTTGACCATTTCCCCAAAATTCGGCCATTTGGTTGGAGTAAACAGTGGGGTTAACGATAAGGGTTGTGTAGTAAGATGATTGGGTGAGAAAGGAGATGATTTCAGAGAAGCCATCCAGTATCAAAGGTGTGTAGCGGAGTGTTAGAGACCATACTTGTGTCCACTGGTTCATAGCAGTGTCTTCCGAAGGTTAAATGGCTTCGGAAGAGTAAGTACTTCCGAAGCCACTTATACTTCGGAAGAGGTTGCTTCTTCCAAGGCTTGGTGACTTCTTCTTTTCATCATACTTCGGAAGTAGTCTTCAGGTTATTCTTCTAGGACTTGATCTTCGGAAGTATGCACTTGACTTCGGAAGTAGAGTTCTGTCTTTGGAAGTCTATCTTTCACTTTGTCTTCGGAAGAACTCTATAACCTTCGGAAGTTCCATGCTAAGCTTCGGAAGCCCTTGCATGTAGTACCAAAATTGTCTAAGTGAATTGGTTTTGGTCGCACCAGCCTTCTTCTTGATCCAACAGAGATATTCTCACTCGGTTTGACATGGAGAATGCTTCCGCAAATGGGACTCCACTTGCTACAAACCACGATGTAGCACCCGACGAGAATTGTGATCTGGTTGATGCCACCATGTACCGAGGAATGATTGGATCTCTCATGTACCTCACTACCTCAAGACCTGATATCATGTATGCGACATGTCTATGTTCAAGATATCAGGCGAAGCCAAAGGTTAACCATCTAATAGGGGTCAAAAGGATATTTCGTTATCTGAAGGGTACACCAACACTTGGGTTGTGGTATCCTCATGACGATGACTTTGAAATTATCTTCTACTCCTATTTTTGTTGATAACTCTGCAATTGCAGTAACCAAAAATCCGGTCCAACATCCTAAGACCAAACACATCGAAAAAAAATATCACTTTATACGTGATTGTTTTGAAAAGAACCTAATCGATGTGGTTAAAATAAATACTGATTTTCAACGCACTGATCTCTATACAAAGGCTTTTGATAAACCACGTTTTCTATACTTATTAGAGGTCAACGACATTAAAACGAAAGGTGATGTAATTCCTGAAGATGACCATGTGTAGTCCGATGCGTATAGTAAAATTTTCTTTTACTTTATTTTATTTTATCTAATTCATTCTATGTTTTAATTAAATTGATGTTATCTCTTAGCCTATTAAAATCCTAAAACCGCACTTCATTTACGGTTTTAGAATTTTAGGGGGAGAATAGGTTTAGTTAGTAACATTAACAATTCAAAAACTATGAAAAATGATAGTACATAGGAACAACTCAATTGGGACTTTAAAAGTTTAAATTGAATAAGATGCAAAATTCAAAGTATAAGTTTGTGTAGTCTGAGCAATATAAAAGGAAAAATGATAGAAAAACTGGTTACTACTAAGGTAACACAACGAAAGCAGACCTAAAGGTTGCTAGTCCACAAATGATATGTCAGTAGATTCAACACAATAGATGATTAGACCTTATTGGTGAACTCAATTCAAACTAAACTGTTCACCTAATTGTGGGTTCCCATCTTATCACTGGTTAACACAATCAGTTATTTCTAATAAGGGGTGACGAGCATATAAACGCCACAAATGTGTGTGAATGACCATAAAAGGAGCAAAGCATGAAAAAAATGAAAAATACACGCAATAAAACTAATAACCTAGGTTGTTGGTGCGTTATGTGCAAAAGAAAAGATGCTCTAACAAGAAGATAGGTTGTGTGCCTCTCTGTTGTGCGATGGCACTGACCTGAGGATAAGCATAACCTAGATATTCTAGAATTCATTGTTGTTTGCCGCCTCTCTGTTGTGCGATGGCACTGACCTGAGGATTGGCTTCTCTTTGAAAGCTCTAAAAATAGTTTTTTCTTATCAAAATACCCGTAGACCGCTCAAAAATCTCCTGAGGGATGTTGATTACCACATAAGCGTGGGCTCCACAAATGATGGTTGAAATAATTGAACCTTAAACTATCACCAATCTGTGTTAAAAGTCTGTGTATGGATTTAAAAGGACAAGTATACTGACAATCATCATGGTTACAATTCTTGAAAGTCCAAATCAATATGGGGATCTAATAGTACTAGTATGATTTCCTAAAATTACTAACGACTCTAGATGAAAAACAAGAATAGAGCATCAAAAGGTTTTGATAACATATCCCGAATGATTTGAATTTTATGTATGATTCCAAATTGAATTGGTCCATTTATGGTCATAATGAATTGAAGCTGCCTTTTCAGGAAATAAATTCTTTAGATTTATATCTTAGGACTTACCCCTCACAAAACCACAAAAACATGTCTTAGCTTTGGATTTTAGTTTTATTTCTTTTGTTTTGTTTAAACTTTGTTAGTTTAGTTTGTTAAACATCGGACTACGCCATGGAATACAATAGAGGTTTTTAATCACCTAAAAGGGTCACGTCTGAGGTGACCACATGTGTTAAAATGTAAAATGAGTCACTCTGAGGTGACAAACTGTTTTAAAAGGATCACGTCTGAGGTGATCAAAGGTTTCCAAGTTCAAAGGATCCTGTCTGAGATGATCGATTGCTAAACAAGTTTAATCAATAAGTTAAAGGGTGTAAAATGTCAAATGGTCATAAAGTCAAAATCATGAGTATGATCCATTCACACGACTGGACATGAGTATGGACCAACCGTATGAATGGACCATACTTATGCCCTAGACAGCCGAATGGAGCATGAGTATGAACCATTCACTCGAACGGCTTGCCAGATTGAACCAGTCGCCCGAATGGAGCTGTGTGAATGAGTCAGTCGCCTGACTGAACCCCAGTCGGCCGACTGAATATGATCGACTGAACCAATCGCATGACTGAGGTCCAATCGCCTGAATGAACCGAGCGAATGGGTCCAGTCGCCCAATTGAAATCAGATTCAGTATAAATAGGGCCATAGTCGATCGCATTAAACTCATCACCCCCAATCGCCCTAAAATCGCATACACTACCGTTACTCTACCAAAATTTCTTAAGACCTATTTTGACTACATATTGTGACACTATGAGGTTCTTTGGTGATTATACAGGTATATTACGGAGAAATCTTGCCAAAATTCCATCGATTTGACTCCAAAAATCAAGAAATTGGCCCTAACTAGACCCGAGACTGAAATAGGATAAATAACCTAACTAAACTACTTAAAATGTTGAAATAAAAGTTATTAGGTTATTAGTAAAGTGATTGCGAGTCTAATGAACCAAAACACGACGTCTAATTCTAAGTTTTGGTCCAAATTCGAATTTCAGTGAACGAACAGTGGGTCATGCGACTGGACACACGGATGAACTCCAATCGCGCGATTGAGCTGGTCGAATGACTCAATTGGCCGAATGGATAATACGAATGAGCTCAGTCAGTCGACTGAACCAATCGCAGGCTCACTCACTCAATTGAACTCAGTCGCCTGCTTAGACACCTAATTGAATCCAGTCGCATGCCAGGTCAACCGACTGAACACAGTCGCATGGTTCAATCGCATGATTGAACCAGAATGAATTCAACGAGGTTAATTTAAATGATTATGTTTTGTGTGGTGATCTAATGTCTATGTGTCTTGTGTTACAGATTGATGGCTGACATGTGGTCCATCAACCCCAAGCACAACATCTGTGCCCATTTGGATGCCACGACTCGGAATGGTGTCGAGTTTGTGAGGATCATTGCTTTCCTTAAGAGATCCAGGATCTACAAGGCTATATCCACATCGTGCACTCCCTATAGGGCTATTCAACAGGCCTTCTGGGAGAGGGCATCGGTTGATCGTTCACATGAGCCCTACAGCATCCGGAGTTCTATTTTTGGGATGGATATAGAGATTACAGCTGTTGATATTCGTTGGGTACTTGGTTTGGGTGACGATGCAGACCACCCTACCAGACTTCACCCTCTAACAGTGAGAGGGTGCTTCCTAAGGATGAAGTACGCTAGGGATATCAATGTAGGTGTGCTCAACAAGAGCAACCTGTGTCCCCAGTACAAGTACTTAGCACATATCATCCTTAAGTGCTTGGCTTTGAGAAGGGGTGGGTTTGATGATCTTTCGGACCAGATTCAAAATGCCTACGTGGCACTGGTTCTGAACCACCCTTTCAGCTTCTCGAGCATGATATTCTCTTACCTGATAGAGAATCTGGAGGCTAAGGGCAAGGAGGGATTCTGCATGTACCCCAGATTCTTGCAGATGATTTTTGATGAGAAGCTGCCCACACTGCCCAAGGAGAGCCACTACGCTGTGTTGTTGGAGATTATGGATGACACGACCTTGGGCCGCATGAAGGTCTACAGGGGGAAGCAAATCAAGCCCCCTGTGAAGAGACTCTTCGGGCATCTGGCTCAACCTGATTACGTGGTGCCGGGTAGGCGAAAGTGGCACCATGAGGAGAGTGACTTAGATGTTGAGCAAATTGCTATTCCATCTGACGACTCCGACGATGACGGTGATATAGGCGGACACTCCGGGCCCGCTTCTACGAGGGGTCCCACTACCCATGTTACTCCTTCACACCCTACTCACCTAGATGCCACCACAGCCAGCTTTCACCAGGACTTTTGTCCTCCCGATGAGGAAGAAGAAAGTGATGAGGAGCCTCTCACGAGGTCTGTGGGTAGCAGGGTAGTTGCCACAGAGAGAGGCTTGAGGGCGGTTGGTGGACGCCTAGGGGAGTCGGGGATGTTGCTGCTGATACAGATCCCACATATGCCCCGGACCTGCCCAGCAGCCAAGGGGGAGCCTCTGTGCCTAGAGGCTCAAGGAAGAAGAGGATGGCACACCCCTACGACAAGAACGGGAAGAGGCTGAAGTTCACTCTAACCTCATCCACTACCACAGCCACTACCTCAGCCACACCTTCCACCACTACCACCACCACTGCTACTACACGACCTACCATCACCTCTACCACCTCACACACCACTACCACATCCACTCCACCACTTACCCACATCCAATCCACTCCACTACAGCTCATCCACCGCCACCTACATCTATACTACCCCCAATCTTCACCACTGCCACTACCACCACCTCTAGCCACCAAGCAGGACCGTCATCTTACCCCCCCCCCTTCCATCTGGATCATCTCTACCTCCCAGTCGAGTAGAGGAATAGCTCTCAGCACTGAACCGTATGGTGCTGAAGCTGTTAGCAGCCGATGACGAGATGACTACTCAGATTTGTCAGCTAGTAGAGCTTACTGCTGTACAATCTCAGCAGATATCTCAGCAGGCGTAGCTGATTGAGCAGCAGGCATAGCAGATGGCTGCCCAGAGCTCAGAGATGTCCCAACTTCAGGAGCAACATGTCCACTTAGCAAAAAGGATAGAGGAGTTGGAGGCCACTAACAAGACCATCATGTTAAGGCTCAAAGGATCAAAAGATGAGCCACTAAAGATCAGAGAAGGAGATGGAGATGATGGTGATGATAATGACAGTGATGATGATGATGATGATGATGATGATGATGATGATGATGGTGCTGATCAAGGTGATGATACAGATGCAGGTGATGATGTTGATGAAGGTGATGATGATGATGAAGGAGAAGAAGATACATCTGCAGCGTGTGCCACATCAGCAAGTGAAAGGAGGACCAAGAAAGCTCAAGACAAAGGTGCCTCTACATCAGCCACGTCAGCATAGGAATACATGATAAAAGACAAGAGTAATGTTTAGTTGTTTATGTTATTTAAAAATCATGTGTAATTGAATATTGTATCAAACTAATGTATATAATGTTTATATTTTGTTAATGTGTTTCCGTCTTGATTATTGACTAATGGTTGATGTGTTACATGTTTAAATCAAGCAGATCCAATTTTCAAAGAGATGAATACGATGTTGCTCCCCTTCAGCAGGTCAAGACTCAACTAACAATAATTCTTGATCTGCAAGGGATAGTCAGGAGATCAGGAGTTACACCCTTGAAGAGGGGGAAATAATGCATGATCTCACTGATGAGCAACTAGCCGAAATGTTCAAACTCAATCCTGATGAGATTGTCAAGGATGCTCCAACCTTTGAAGTAACTAGTGATGAGAGCTAAATGACATAGATGAGATCGAGATTGAGGACGTCACTGCGGAGCACTATTCAGAGTATACTGACAAAGAGGGAAATATGGTCCCCAATTGGGTGATACCCTGGTCTGTGATACATTTGAGATACTGGATCAGATGAAGCAAGAGTCCGAGAAGATTAAGGAACAAGCCCAAGCCTCGGACGTTGATGTAAACATTAGAAAGGTTGAATGGGTTGCATGTTTTGCTGAGATCCAAGCCCAACGCGCTGCTCCAAAACCGAATGTCTACACCAAGCTCTACAAAGTGAAGAAGCATCACAAGGTGTCAGGCAAGATTATCGCATGGGCCCATTTTGAGGATCTTAATGTATATGCGATAAAGAGAGAGAAGAGCATAGATTACTTTAGATTCCCACACGATCTAAAGACTCTACCTAGTTTTGAGCTCAACCAACTGGCCAAACTAAAGTTGTTATATGCTGACCCAAGAAAGATGTCAGGCTGGTTTGAGGCTGCCTTGAAGAGAGAGTACCACACCAGGTGGGTCAACTTCAAACCTCAACAACCTGCTTGGTATATCAGACGGTCTGAAGTTGATTCCATAACTGGCAAGCCAAAGATAGTGCTGAAGTGGAGTCCTCCACACACGATGTCAAGAATCCCTCTAAGGGAAATGCCACAGGACTTCACTCCACACTTTAAGTGGTGATACTATGATTGGAGAACAGGTGAAGCAGTCATAGTTCTGAACAGAGAGGGCAGAATGGATATTATTAGGGTATTTGACCCAATGTGGCTTACCAACTTGTCAGCTGAAGATGTCTACACTTTATACAAGTGGCCACTGTTCTATGACGCGCAGGATATTGTACAAGTCCTCCAATTCCAAAACGTGATCAGACTCTACTTTGCATTTGACATACATGTAGGAGTTACAAGAGAGGAGAAGTACAAGAAATATGAGGAAATTTTGAAGAATGTAAGACAATAGATGAATCTAGGTCCAAGGGGGAGTTTGTAGATACATGTGTACCTAGTTTCTGAGCTTAATGTAATATGTCTTTATTGTCTTTCACATATGTAATAGATTGGGTACTTAATGAAATACAAATGCTTGGTTGTGCTTATAATGTTTTGTTATTTATAAATTAGTAGTTTAACGCTTATTGAATTGACTATATAGGTTTATGGTTGTTTGAACTAATATTAGTAATGTAATTATAATAAATATATTCAAACTTAGTAATATGAAGTTTTCATGTGAATGGCCCATGCTAATGGACCATACGCATGAACAACTTCATGCGAATGACTCAATCGCACGACTGAACCAAGAGACTGGATCAGTCGCACGAGTGTAACATGAGATTGATTCAATCGCACGACTGAACACTCAGTCATGCGAATGGATCAATCGCATGGCTCAATCGCACGACTGAACCATGCAAATGGTTCTGTCGCCTGAATGAGAAACCGTAACCTATAAATACCACTTAATTCGTGGAAAAATGTAAGAATTAAGAACACTTCAACTACATCCGTACCCTAGCCGTCTAGAGACCTTAAGAATCTGTTCCAAGTTCATAGATCGCACTAGATCGATTACAAATCGTTCTTAACGTTTAGATTCAATCTACAATCTTTTCTACGTGCGTTCTCACTGATTGGATCGCCAATCAAATAGGATTCCACACTATTTGATTCAGTATACACGTTTATCAGTTAGTATTTCGTTCAATACGTGATCCTAACAGTCTTTACACATTTGGTCATTTGAAGAACCGCATGTGATATCATCAAAATAGACCTAAACAAGCAAAATGTCTTTCTCAGTCTTCTTGATAAAGAGTCTTGTCAATGGTTCCTCTAGTGTAACCATTCTTTAGGAGAAATTGAGATAGAGTCTCATACCACAGCCTAGGTGCCTGGTGCAACCCATAAAGAGCTTTATCCAATTTGCACACATAGTTGGGATGTTGTGGGGCTTCAAATCTGGAGGTTGGGATAAATAGACCTCCCTATCTATATTTCCATATAGAAATGGACACTTGACATCAAGTTGGTAGACAGTAAAGTTCTTGGATGCAGCATAAGCAAGGAAGATTCTAACTTTCTCAAGTCTTGCAACAGGTGCAAAGACATCAGTATAATCAATTCCTTCCTCTTGGGTGTATTCTTGAACAATTAGTCTAGCTTTGTTCTTGATGATCAAGCCTCTGTTATCTCTCTTGTTTTTGAAAACCCATTTGGTGCCTATAGGTACTTGACCATATGGTAGCGGGCAAAGGTTCTAAACCTTTTGTCTCTTGAATTAAAGCAACTCTTCTTGAATAGACTCAATCCGGCTACTATCCTTTAAGGCTTATGAGATAAGAAGCATGAGTACAAGCAGATATTCCTTGATGAGTTTATCCCTTTGTTCTCAAACCATTAGAGACTTCTCTTATGATGTTCTCAATCAGATGAGTGTTGTGAATCCTTCGTCTAGGAATCACTTCCAGTTGCAAGGATAGATCCAAGTTGGACATATTTTTCTCAGGAACATGAATACTTGGTCCAGTTGTTGTTTCAATGTCATTCAATAAGGACTGATTGAATGAAAGAGAAACAGCATCAGCATCAGTTGACTGAGAAGTAGTGTTAACAGTTACATGTTCCTTCATAATACTACTTACATTAGCTTGGTGTTATATGTTATCAGTTGATGAGTTATTAGACTCACTTTGCTGGTCTTCATTAGAATCACTTTGAGTACCTATACCAGCTGAAACATTCTCACAAGATGATTTAGAATAGTTTGGAAACAATTCTAAGTCAAAAATATGATAAGGGTCATTCCCCCTAACATAAGGAGTGTGCTCATTAACGACAATGTTGGATAGTTCCTCAAATTGTTGATTTTTGATGTTATAGACTTATAAGCAATAGAGGTGGAGAATATCCAAGAAATATATCATCATTCAACTTCTCAGCAAATTTTGCCAAGTTGTACTTTGTGTCAAGTATGGTACACCTGCTGCCAAAGGACCTTAGAAAGCCAATGAATGGTGGCCTCTTGTTCCATAAATCATAAGGGGTCTTTTCATGTGTCTTGACAATGAAGACCCTGTTCTGCACATAGCATGCAATGCTGACTATCTCTGCCCAGAATATTAGAGGCAGCTTTGAATCAGCTAACATGGTCCTGGCAGTCTCAATCAGTGTAATGTTCCTCCTCTCAGCAACACCATTTTGTTGAGGAGTTCTAGGAGCACTATATTATCTAATAATCCCTTTTGAGTTACAGAATGAGTCAAGAACTTGATTTTTAAACTCAGTCCCTTGATTACTCATGATTATCTTTACCTTGTGATCACTTTTATTTTCAATTTTAAGAAGAAAAGACTGTAAAGTTTTAGCGGTTTCATCTTTAGTTCTTAAAAAGAATACCCATGTAAATCTTGTAAAATCATAAAATATCACAAGGCAATATGATTTCTTTCCAATGCTTATTATACTTGTTGGACCAAATAAATCCATGTGCAATAAGGGTAATTGGGTGGTGATAGAATTAACCTCTTTGGATTTGTGAGAGGCTCTATGTTGCTTTCCTTTCAGGCAAGCCACACAGTTATCTCAATAGAAACCGGGTGTCACGATCAGATACAATAGACATCGGCACCCATTTCAGTTTAAGCTAAGGTTTATTTTGAAAATTTACCCATTTCACTTAAACTTTGGCTTTGATACCAACTTGTAAGGCCCCGTTCCCGGGACGCTTACAGCTGGATCCTCATAGCACATAAAACATATACTTACATTCGTCTTACAAAAATATTACAGCAGAAACATTCAAAAATGACATCACCTCTCATTATAAAAACTTTTGCCGAATAATACATCGTCAGTCAGTTACAAAATACATTATTGCATTATATCACAAAAGCATTTAATAAATGGATGCCATCCCAAAAAAGCTGAGTAGCCACCTCGTGCCATCCCCAGCAATCACTACCTGCCAACTGGAAACACATCAAAGTCAGCGTTGTTGAGTGAATTCTAGTTTTATAAAATAAAACATACTTTTTTTCGTTAAAACCATTCTTTCCTTTCATGCGATCATACATCATATGTACACATAGATAATAATTATATTATCTTCATCGTTCCTTAACTTCCGTTCATTCATTCATGTTACTTTAATTCGTTCGTTCATCATTACATCCTTTCCATTCGTCATCACCGTGAACTTTACCCTTCATTCTCATGGTACTGGACCTAAGCCTATAAAAGACCTTCAACGGTGGTGCTTGGCACCAAATGGTCACAATACCTAAGGTAAAGTTCAGGTATACCATTGTCATATGCTATGCCCTTCAGTCTCGTGGTACTGGACCTAAGCCTATAAAAGACCTTCATCGCTGGTGCTCGGCACCAAATGGTCATAGCACCTAAGGCACGCAACAATGGTTCATACATATGTTCAATCACAAAGAAAGACCCCGATGTGCATCCTCCCGGGGTAGCGAACCCGCACACTGTTGGGCTAACACCTTAATGGCTTGTCCCAACATCCAGCGCTTGCAAGACTTTCATTACTTCATCGATCATTAATGCATGCATTCTTACTCCATGTTCCTCTTTTATTATCTTTAGTTTTACGTTACATAATACTTTATTCATTCATTAACATGACACGTAAAGCCACAGGAAAGATAAACATACACCATAATAAGGAACATAACATACACAGTCATCAACATAATACAGGGTAACATCATACATACATAACATGCATAATCACACAACATCATCATCATCTTACGGGAACCTTTACGTCAAAACTTGCATCTATACTTTCCCCCGAAAGTCAGAATTTAAACTACGCTTCTCCTTGGGTGCAACAGCCCTACTCGAGCGTATGGACACCCTTCAGTCGCATGGCCTCCATGCGACTGAACAACATGCGATTGAACCAATGCGGATGAACACCCATGCGAATGAACACCCAACCGTGCGAATGGACTAATGCGGATGGACCTCATGCGAATGGAACTAATGCGGATGAGCACTTATGCGACTGGACGTTCAATCACATGACTCCTATGCGACTGGCCCCAATCATGCGAATGAACCTTAATCGCACCCCATTTGGCCGTATGGCCTCCATTCAGTTGCCTAGCCCTAGCTGATGAAAAATGCAGTTCATCCCGAACCCAATCTGCCATTTTCAACCTCCATGCTCATCTAAACCCATTCTAAGCCCAAATCAACCATCCTAAACCTCAGGGATGCATACCACATCACCATTCAAGCACACACAAGCTCACAATCAAGGCTCAAATGCATCATACACACACATACACATACACAAACGGGTCAAACATGCACACACTCAAAAACCTGATTTTCAGATGTTTTCCAACCCTAAATCATTCAAAAACATTTAAAGGAGGGGTCCTAGAACTCACACAAACGACACCGAGAGTAGAGCTTCTGTTTGACACGCTACACGATGATTTTGCCCGCTTGAATCTACCCGTGAACCTTTTCTCTCTTTTCTACCTTCTTTCTCTCCTTTCTTTCTTTGTGGCTGAAATGTGTGAGTGTGGGGAGAGTATGGCTACCCTCTCCCTACAAATATCACCACATTTCCAACATTCCTTCATTGGCGAGTTTGGTCCCTCGACTTTGAAGTTTATTCTTTTCTTCCTTCATCGGCTTCAAAATAGATAAATAATCAGGTGTTACACTCATGTTCTGTGAAAAGAATTTGATGCTTTTGATCATATAACTGAGAAACACTTAGGAGATTATGTTCAAGATGCTTGACAAAGTTTACTTCCTCTGATCAAAAGCATCAAATTCTTTGTTTTTTGAAGAAGAGTTCACTACCTTCTCTTCCGAATCAGTCTTCTTCTCGGAAGGTTTTGAGGAAGCTCTTTTGTTCTTTTGAGCTTTTCTTAGCTTAACTTCCGAAGCCAATTTCCCTTCGGAAGAATGAATTTCTTTCGAAAGAAACTTAGCTTTGGAAACGAAATTTCCTTTTCTCATCACTTGAACCATGTGATAAGGTCCAAATGTGAATCCTTCCTTGGTTGCTTCCTTTTTAACATTATTTGCATAATAAGTGCTTGTTGGATTGTAATAACAATCTTTAGCCAAGTGGTTTTGCATACCACACCATTATGCATGTAATGTTAATCTTTGGGGATTTTGATGGCTAAGGGTTCTTCATGTTCTTATCTTTCTCTACAGCCTTCCTCTATGACTTTTGACCCTTTGGTAGGGTAGATATGTTGGTACTACACTCCTTTCCTAAATTAGAAGTCCCTACTACCTAGAATCTAGCTTAAATGAAAAACCTTTTGATTTGGGTCAATCTTCAGCTTAGATTCAGCTACTTTCTTGGTAGTTTTTCTGGCTGCCTTTGCTTGGTTCCTTCTAGCTTTGGTGGATAGGGGTGATCATCAAAAGTAGAAATGGATTGATCTACATGTTCTTTCCCTATGGTGGTCTCCACTATTGCATCATTCTTCAACTTAAGTGAAGAAGAGTCAGCAGATGGGACCTCTTGCTTTCAGTACCACAATTAGTTGTCTTATAGACTCATAAGAGTGTGGTGGAGCAATGTCATTGGTACCCAATCCTCCTTTGTTTTGATAACAAATTTTGGAGTGGGAGGATGATGCAATAATGGCTTGGAAGTTTTGCTCAGAAATAGCATGCTTCCTAGCTTGAGCTCAGCTATTACTAGCTTGGCTTGAACCTTAGTTAACTTGGATATTAAATCCTTGATTGAGTCCTGTAATAGTGTGCTCCGTTTTAAAGAGGAAATTGGTTCTCTAAATCCTTATTTATGTTGATAGTTAGATTCGGCTTTTTAAATCAGCTTTTAAGATGTTTAAGGAATTAATATCGGATTAATTTCATGTTATAGTCTAGTACATTTTAACCTTGGCAATACATGCTGGAGTACAGAGATGATCATATACCTTAGAGTGGTCTGTTCAGCCATGAGTGCCTGTGTAGGGTGACATCTTGGACATAAAGACCAATCAATTTCTTGTGACACAACAACAGTTCAGTGATTTCCAGTAAGCTTTTGGTTGTGGACGGATGTGAGGAGGCAGAGTAGATTCCAAGGTTTAATTTGGGAGCTTTCATTCCCTAGTAAAAAGACCCCAACTGGGTAAGTTTGTACACTTGGCTTTGCTTGTCAAAACTCAAACTCAATGTTGTTGGTTCTAAGGGAACTGCCTTAGTTCTCTTAAAGAACTTCTGTTGGACCAAAAGAACAATGAGCCAAGATCAGAGAAAACCTCTAAGTCCACATGGTATCACAACAACTGCTGAAAGCTTCATCAGCAGTTGACAAGTGCTGAAGACTTTAAACAGCTGAAGATCAAGGTGAAAGACTTCAACAGCTGAAGAACTAAAGCTGAAGTCACAGCTGAGACAAGTGCTGAAGCTCAACAGCTGAAGAACACAAGTGCTGAAGTGAACAGCTGAAGAACACAAGTACTGAAGCTGAACAGCTGAAGAACACAAGTACTGAAGCTGAACAGCTGAAGAACACAAGTGCTGAAGCTGAAAGACCAAAGTACTGAAGTACAACAGCTGAAGAGTTTACAAGTGCTGAAGATCAACAACTGATGTACAAAGTCTGAAGACAAAGACTGAAGACAAAGATGAAGACATCAGCTGATGATATCTACTGAAGTCATCAGCTGATGAAACATCTGAAGGTCAAAGTCTGAAGATCAGTACTGAAGCGTCAGTAGTTTGTCACAACTGCTGAAGAGTACTTCTTCAGTAGTTGTGATATCAGTAGTTTTATATTTTAGTTTCAGTAGTTTTGTAAAACGACTGAAGAGCTTGTTCTTCAGTCGTTGTAGTTTCAGTAGTTTTTATTTCTCAGTAGTTATAACAACTGATAACACTTAGAACTTTTTGTAAGAAGATGTCAGCTGTTTTGACATCTTCAGTAGTTGTGTTTCAGTTGTAATAAATCTGTTAGATGTCACTATCAAGTGACATCAGCAGACGTCACATCTCTTATATAAGAGGTGTCGACCTAATCATAATGTGTGACATTCTGTTACCACGAAAGCGAATATTGAATGAAATATATTTGCAGATATATCTCTCTCTATAACCGTCTTTGTTCTTCATTGAATATCGTTTTGTTCTTGTGAATCGACTAATTCATTGGTTGAATTCCGCTGCAATACTCGTCAATCAATCAAACATAGATCACTGATCCTAACAAGTGGTATCAGAGCAGGTTAATCATTGATCGATCTAACAATTGATCATTGAAACTGCTAATTGATATCTGTGTTTGATTGAATTAGTGTATTTGCAAGAACTGGTTATAGATTATTGAATTTCTGCCGCTTTCGTTTATTTATTTTGAGATCTTCTGGTTCAATTGGTTGTTGCGTTTTTGTTCTAAATCTGTTTTAGCTTAACCGAATTTGATTGAATCCGAGATGACGACTCCTTCTAATGATCCTCACAATACCGGTTCCTCAACCAAGCCTCCGATGCTGGTTAGGACCGAGTATAACATATGGCAACGAAGAATGCTTCATCACCTGTCTGTTAACAGTTCAGGTTGTTGGACATCTGTGGTACATGGACCACATAAGCCTATGGTGAACAATCCGGAAACCAATCAAATGGTTCCGAAGAAGAAGGAACAATACTCTGATGAAGATCGGAAACTATTTGAGATTGATGCTAAAGCCCATGGAATTCTGGCCATGGCACTGCCTAATGAAATCTATTCAGGGCTTATGCATCATGAAACTGCTCATGATCTCTGGAATGCCCTGAAGGAACAATTCGGTGGCACTGATGAGGTCTTAGCAAACAATAGAGAGATCCTTGCCCAACAATATGAGATTCTCTCATAGAAAGGGTGAGACACTGACTCAACAGTTTGAGCGCTTTTCCTGCTTGATATCTGAGCTGAAAATGGTGAAACAGGAATACACCAATAGCCAGATGAACAACAGATTCCTCAGATCACTGCCTGAGAGATGGGACACATACACTATTGTCCTACGCTCCAGTGCAAATCTAGAAGGCCTATCTCTCACCCAACTTCATGGGAAACTGCTTACATTTGAAAGAGAGATAGAGCAGAAGAGGAAACTGTCCTCATCAGGAAAGCTCACTGATGACTTTGTACCAGGCAATACTGCCTTGGTTGGTCATGAGTCAGAATATGCTGCATCTGAAAGCAATTATGATGAGCATATAGATTTCTCTTCAAATAGTTCTGATCATGCATTTGTTGGTATTGAGAGTCATTCTGGCAGTAATAGTGACAATTTATGCTTCATCATGGATGATCTGAAAGGAATAGCTGATGATGATCTAGAAGAGATGGATATTCTGAGCCAAATGGCACTGATTAATATCAGATCTCAGAAGTTCTACAAGAGAACTGGCAGGAAATTTCCTGGACTCTCTGGCAAAACCAAAGTTGGTTTTGACAAGAGTAAGTTGAGGTGTCACAAATGCCAAAGGCTAGGACACTTTGCAAGAGAGTGTAGATCAACTGGATCTAACTCTTCTGCACCCTTTGTGACTTTTCCTAGTACTAGTCCACAAAACAGAGGGCAACATCCTGCTGGTTCTGGTCATTATTCACATCCTAGATCTCCTGCATACTTTGTTCCCCAGGGTCAAATGTCATATCCTTATCCCTGCTATTATGTGCCTCAACCAAATTCTGTTCAAGCTCCAATTGCACAACAACCACAAGCATTGCCTGAACCACAGCCTTCCCAATCTCATCAACAAACTCAACCTCAACAACACAGCTTCTTCACCCCAGGAGTTGTTGACTGGAGCAGTTTACCAGATGACATGTCTGGTCATGAACAACTGTTCTCAGGTGCTGGTCAACATGGTGGTGAAAGTCCATTTGGAAATCTAGCTCTTATGGCTTTGGATTCTGCTGATACTTCATCCTCTAATGCCTCTACACCAAAGGTATCACAGGTATCCTCTGAGGCAAAAGCCAAATTATGTTCTGACACATGCATAGCAGCATTTGCATCTATTAGAGAAGCAAATGTAGCTTTAATCAACAAGAACATTGAGCTAGAACAAATAATTTCCAAAACAAAGCTGAATTTGAGTCTGTGCTTAATGATAAAAATGATGAGATTTACAAACTGAAATGCCAAATAACTGATGATAAGGCTAGGGAAGAGATACTTCTAGAGAAGTATAAAGATCTCAAAGAAACCCTTGCAGTTACCCAGGTAGAGTGTGATAGATGGGTACAATCATGCAAAGGTTTTGAAATGCTTCTTAGTAAGCAATCTGCTTCCAATGTGAAGTTTGGCATTGGTTACAATCACACTGCTCCACCTACAGATTTTACTCCAAGAGCAGAGGTAGAATCTGATGGTGAGAGTGATAACCAATCCATCTCATCATGTGATCTACTTTCTGATACAGCACAATCAGAAGTAGAAGTCAGCATCAAGCCCTCTCTGAACCTATCAGCTGATGTTGATGGTTCAAATGCTGACACTCACATGATCAATGAGTTGATCAACTCAGGAGTTAATTCTGAAAGTCCTGAAAGGACTAGAGAGCAGGATTTAACACCTGAAGTTCAAACTCCAACTGCTGTCAGTACTGAAGAGAAGAAAACTGTCAGTAGAAAGAGTTTGAAGACTACTAAAGAGGCAGTCAAGAAAGCAAACAATGCTTCCAAAGCATCGAAGAGCAAGTCTTCAGTTGCTTCACCCTCTTTAGTTGATGATCAACCTAAGATGAAGAAGAAACCATGTGAAGTATGTGGTTTGTTCAATCATCTTACAGATGATTGCTGGTACAAAAGAGGTTCCAAACTCAACAAAAAGAAGAAGAATTAAAGAGAAAATGGTAAAAATGAAAACTGAGTTTGAGACCACATTTGTATCAGCAACATCAAATCCTGTAACCCTTAAGTCCTCAAAGAAATCCAAAAAGGAAGGGGTTAAACAGGTGACAGCTGAGAGTGCTCAGAAGAAGAAGGTGCAACATAGGAACTTATCAAACTCCACTGGCAATGTGTCTGATGAGCTGAAAGCTTTATCACAAAATCAGACACAGCTGGTTATGATGGTTCAACATCTGTTGGGTAGAGTTAACCAACTAGATGCTCCTATGTTGAAACCACAGAAAAGGAGATCCAAGCCAAAGGATTCCTCTTCTTCACCATCTTCTTCCTCTCAGGCTGTTGTTTCAAATAAACCTGTTAGTTTACCATCTATTGATGAGACCAGGCCCAAAACCAAAAAGGTTTGGGTCTCCAAAACTAACTGATTGTTTATTTTTGCAGGGTTCTCCAACATGCCAAAGTAGCATCTGGTATGTAGACAGTGGGGGATCTATGCACATGACTGGGAACAGCTCTCTTCTTCATGACTACTCTCAAGGAAAGAAGGGATTTGTTTCTTTTGGCAATGATGCTAGGGGTTACATCATTGGTAATGGCTTTGTCTCCAATGGAGAAATCAAATTGATGATGTTAATCATGTGGAAAATCTCAAGTACAATCTCTTGAGTGTCAGTCAAATGTGTGATAAAGGCCATGTTGCTCTTTTCACCAGTCAGAACTGTAGGATTCTGTCATCCAAAGTTTTGCACTTGATTGACAAGGTGTTGGATGATCACACTCTCCTGAGAGCCAACAGGACAGGAAGAGTGTATGCCTTAGATCTTTCCAAGAAAATAGATCTCAAAGGCAATCCTTGCCTATTTTCCAAAGCCTCTTCTCAAGAATCTAAACTGTGGCACAGAAGGCTGGGTCATGTTAATTTCAAAAACATGAATCAGCTTATCCATAAGTTTAGTCAGAGGCTTACCAATAAAGGAGTTCCACTGTGATGAAACCTGCACTGTGTTTAAAAGGAAAACAGCACAAAGTCTCATTCCCTCCTATTGAAGAGCCTAAGTCCACTGCCTGCTTGCAATTACTGCATATGGATCTATTTGGTCCTGTGAGAGTGATGAGCATGGCAAAGAAGAAATACTGTCTGGTAATTGTGGATGATTACTCCAGATTTGTATGGACTTTCTTTCTACATTCAAAGGATGAGGTTGCTCAGAAGGTTATTAACTTTGTGTTGTATATTGAGAAGCAGTATTCCCTTCCAGTCAAGTGTATCAGGAGTGATAATGGAACTGAATTCAGGAATCATACACTTGATGACTTCTATCTCTCAAAGGGAATCAAAAGGCAGTTTAGCATCCCAGGACTCCAGAACAAAATGGAGTAGTGGAGAGAAAGAACAGGACCCTCATTGAAGCTGCAAGGTCCATGCTGGCTGACTCTGGTTTGCCACTGACCTTTTGGGCTGAAGCTGTCAACACAGCTTGCTATGTGCAGAATAGAGTTTTAGTAAATCAGAGGTTGATGAAGACTCCATATGAAGTTCTCCATCATTTGGCTCCTCTGATTTCATTTTTCAAAGCATTTGGGTGTCCCTGTTTTATTCTCAACACAAAGGATCAACTCCATAAATTTGATCCTAAGGTGGATGCTGGGTATTTTGTTGGTTATTCATACTTGCAAGGCATACAGAGTCTTCAACTGCAGAACAAAGATAGTTGAAGAGACTCTGCATGTGAAGTTTAATGAATCTCCTTTGGACAAGATTCCACAAAACCCTGTGGAGTTGTTTGATTTGGACATACTGCAATATGTTCCTTATCAACCTCCAGCTGTTGCAGATCCTGTGGCTCATCATTCTGCAGCATGTCTTCCACCTGGTGGTATTGATGATGATGATGATAATATCAATACTCACCTATTCAAGTTTAGTGACCAACTGCCTGTGTCTGCTAAACTTGATGTTCCTGTAGCTTCAGCAGTTCCATCCACAACAAATGCTGATGAGATCTCTGTTTCCTCTACATCTTTTGAGTTACCATCAAATTCTTGGTTTCAAGAGTCTACATCAACATCTGCTGCTGCTGAAGGTTCTACAAACACTTGCACAGATCTCATTGTTTATCAAGAACTGAAGAATCACCCCATGTCTCAGATTATGGTGATATCAATGCTGGTGTTTCAACCAGAAGTCAATTGTCTAACTTCTGCTTCTATGCTCTCTTCATCAGTCAGCTAGAGCCAAAGAACTACCATGTTGCTTTGAGAGACAATGGATGGGTTGAAGCTATGCAGCTTGAGCTACTTCAGTTCAAGAAACAGCAAGTGTGGGAACTTGTTCCTCTTCCCCCAGGTAAGTGTGCAATAGGCACTAAATGGGTGTTTAGGAATAAAACCGATGAAAATGGGCTTATTGTTAAGAACAAGGCTAGACTGGTTGTACAGGGGTTTTCACAAGAAGAAGGTATTGACTATGATGAAACCTTTGCCCCTGTAGCCAGACTAGAGGCAATCAGATTGTTCTTAGCCTATGCTGCATTCCACAATCTTAAAGTTTTTCAAATGGATGTTAAAAGTGCATTTTTATATGGTAAAATAAAGGAAGAAGTTTATGTGTGTCAACCACCAGGCTTTGAGGATAATAAACATCCTGAATGGGTGTACAAACTTGATAAGGCTCTTTATGGGTTGAAACAAGCTCCTAGAGCCTGGTATGAGACACTCTCTACTTTTCTTCTTAAGAATAATTTCACTAGAGGCTCCATTGATAAAACTTTGTTTATTAAGAAGGTGGATCAGCATAAGCTACTTGTTCAGATTTATGTTGATGATATTATTTTTGCATCTGATCCCCAGTTGTGTGATGATTTTACAACATTAATGAAAAAGAGGTTTGAAATGAGTGCAATGGGAGAATTACAGTTCTTTCTAGGCTTGCAAATCAAACAAAAGGCTGATGGAACTTTTATTCATCAGTCAAAATATACAAAAGATCTTTTGAATAAGTTTGATTTACAAAACTGTAAGCCCTGTTCTACTCCCATGTGCAACACCACACAACTGGATGCTGATCAGAAAGGTAAAGCTGTTGATGAAACGCTTTACAGATGTATGATTGGGTCCTTGATGTATCTAACAGCTTCTAGACCAGATATTATGTTTGCTACATGTGTTTGTGCTAGATTTCAGGCTGCTCCTAAAGAGTCTCATTTGATTGCAGTCAAGAGAATCTTTAGATATTTGCAAGGTACACAATCTCTGGGTTTATGGTATTCCACTGGACACTCTTGCAAATTAGTTGCTTTTTCAGATAGTGACTATGCAGGGTGCAAGTTAACTAGAAAGTCAACTTCTGGTGGTTGTCAATTCCTAGGCAACTGTTTGATTTCTTGGCAGAGTAAGAAACAAACATCTGTTGCTACATCAACTGCTGAGGCCGAGTACATTGCTGCTGCAAGTTGCACCTCTCAGGTACTCTGGCTTCAGAACCAACTTCTGGATTATGGCATTACAGAGACTAAGACTCCATTGTTAATGGATAGTGCTTCAGCTCTGTGTATTGTCAAAAATCCAGTCCAGCACTCTAGGACCAAACATATAGAGATCAGACATCATTTTATTCGGGATTGTTTTGAAAAAGGTCTGATTGATCCTAAGTTTGTGCCTAGTGCTGATGAGCTTGCAGATATTTTTACTAAGCCTTTGGATAGTTCTACTTTCCAAAACCTTGTGTTAAGGCTTGGTATGCTGCAGCTAGAATAAGTGACAACTACTGATGATTTCAGTAGTAATTACTGGTGATCATTGGTACCCATGTCACATATAAGTACTGATGAGTCCTTTCCCTTCAGTAGTTTTTATAACTACTGATGGCTAAATGCCTCACAAGTACTGAAGTACTTTATCTGTTCCAAACTACTGATGTAGTTACAACTACTGAAATCAGTATAAACAGATAAGTACTGATGTCCTATGAAACACCTGAAAATCAGATGCAAGTCTGATGAGTAAGTGTTGAGGACAGCATGAAACAGCTGAAAGGCTATGAATTGACGACAACTACTGAAGAGAACTTTCTCTTCAGTTGTTTCAACAACTGGTTTCATTCTAAACAACTGAAGCAAAACCATGTCTTCAGTAGTTTTATAACTACTGATGACTAATACCAAGTCTTCAGTTGTTTACAACAGCTGATGACAAAACCACTGTCTTCAGTAGTTTCACAACTACTGATGACAAACACCAAGTCCTCAGTTGTTTCAATCATCTGAAGTCAAAACCACGGTCTTCAGTAGTTTTCTAACTTCTGATGCCTAACACCACGACTTCAGCTGTTTCAACGTCTGAAAGGATAATACCATGTCAACAGTCGTTTAAAACTACTGATGACTAACACCACATCCTTCAGTCGTTTTCTACCCGTACCCTATAAATATCCCTGACCTAATCCTTCAAAGCTTCATCTTCTTCAAACCTAACGTTCCTCTCCAAAACTTCTCTTCTCAATGGCGTCCATGCAAATTAAACCGCGACACAACTGTGTTGCCTACCTTACTAAATCGCCTGTCTGGGCTAAGTTCGATACTGCTATCGATCTTATGGTTCAGTCCCAATACAAAACGGCATTTCTTCTGAATCCCATACTACATGCCGAATCCCTCCAACAGTTTTGGATGAACGTCACCTTACCACTGGGGAGAACAACACACCATCTCTCCAGTCGGTCGTCAACAACAAAGAAGTGGTCATCACTCCTGCAATAATCCGCCAATTCTCATCTGGATGATGCTATTTCTCCTGCTGGATATCCCAAGGGCACCACAGATCTATCCTTTGCCCAACATGGATATCAGGGCAATCTTAGTGCCTCCACTATCATGAAGAAACACTTCCATGACGCTGAACGCCTAATTTTTCACATGGTGAATGTATGTTTGGCTCCTAAGACTTCGTCTTGGGATCAAATGTCGACAAAGTGGCAGCAGGTAATGTATTCTATTCTTGAGCAACAACCGTTAAACTTTTCAGAAATAATATTTTCGGAGCTCAAGGATATGGCTCAAAAACTAACTGCTAACCGTTGGATACTATATCCACGGTTCATAATGGCCATCATTACAAACCAGCTTAATGCTGAGGGACTTGTTGCTTGGGAGTCCCTGCTACGGCTGTTCTGCCGGAAGTATACTCCGGCACAACTCTGACCAGACACTCAAATTGGCTGCCAAGCTGCGCAAACCCACGCAGCTGGAACCCACAGCCACCACCTCCAAATCAAAAGTCCCCACCAACCCACCAAAAAGAAACCCAAAACGGCTACTCAGGGAATTGAGTCCCCTGAGGATGCCCCTGCAACACAAACGCAGGAGATATCCACTGGTCCAAACCCCCTAGTGGATATAAGGACTCTTCCAGCCATAGCCGCTCAGGATTCCTCTCAACAGGAGCCTGCAGCAACCACACAAGGGGTACCTACACATCTGGGATCTTCCTCACTTGAGGGGATTGCCATTGAAGAGCACCAACCTCCCCAGGTGCACACTGCTTCTATCCCTTCACCCCATACAACCGCCCCTCACAGCCCAACTTTAATAGTTGCACAAGTGCTGACTCAACTGCACTCCTCACCCCCTCCCCAGAAACCACTTACTACTGGGAACACCTCTACAATGAGGGGGAGGAACACAGTGCAATTGAGAACCCACAGCACAGGGGTTTACCACTTCTATCTCCTGGTGTAGATAAGGAGATTAGAATATCTAGTGAGGCTGCCACCTCTTCTGAATCAGCACATGATCAGAATGAGGCTGGTAACATTGCTAAGACCTCACTAGAGGCAACAGCTGATGATGGACATTGTCCTGAGGCTGGAAGTCCCCAGTACCAAGAAAAAGGGGCACATGCAACAACTGGTCTACACCAGTGCATGTAAATCCTGCTCCAAGCAGGAGGTCAGATGATTCAGCTTCGGCTGATGATGACCTGGGCTTTTTCTACGATGTTCTTGCCCAGAACACAATCCTTGAAGAGAAAGTCAGTAGGCTGCAAAACCTACTTGACCAACTCTCACAAGGAGAAAGACCATCTGCCTCCACCAACCCACAGATGGCACCTTCAGTTGAAGGTTCCCCAAACACTGAGCCACTCCAAACTCAACCACCTGCCTCTGCTTCAGGCCTATTTCTCAGGAACAGAACCCTCCTGAGCAAATAGCTGTATGTACTTCAAAATTCCCTCCCTCTCATCACACCCATAATCACTGATATTGTGACTAAAGCCATTGATGAGAGGCTTTCCTCAACTTTACAACCCTTGATTGATGCTGCTGTGCAAAAGACACTTTCTGCGGTACAAACCCCTTCCACCAATGCATCCAAAAAGGGGGAGAGTACTGCAGTGAAAGAAAAGAAGAGGAAAAGAACAGAGGAAGAGAAGGAAGAGAAGCAAGCCCAAGAGGAGGAGAAAGAAAAGCAACCACTGCTCACTTACAAGCGAAAGAAAAGTGCTGATGATCAACTGCTGAAGACAAATCCTTGGAAGAGCTGGTAAAAGAAGCTGATACTACACACAGCCGATCCATGGATAAAATAATTGAACAACTCTTCAGGCAAGGGTTTGATACAGCCACATTGGATAGTGAGATCAGAAGTTGGAAGTGCAAGAGATTCAAACCCGATGGGCTGGGTATGATGCTCTTGAAAAAGAGAGATTGGAGATCATGATCCGCTTCATTGCAAAATACTTAGGAAGATCTTTAATGGAGATTCGCGCGTGGACCAGGACAGTATTCTGGCTATAGCCACCAGAATCTGTCTGTCTGAGCAATTCCACAAGGGGATTATTGTTGAAGCCCTTGATGAGGCTGGGGCTGGTAAAGGTTGGAAATGGCAAACTTACAAAGGCGAAACTTACTACAAAGATGCTGGATCAACCTTCCCTTCCACCCACTCAAACACAGCCTACCCCTCAAATCTCCAAACCAATCTCTAAGCCAAAATCCAAACATCCTCATTCTTCAAAACCAATTCCTTTACCAACCAACCATCATCCAGTGATGCACCTAGAAGGAGGAGAAGGGTGCTGAGGATGGAAGAAGAAGAAGAAGAAGAAGAAGAGGATGAAGATGATAGTCCACTCTCTGCTGTTCTAAAGCTACCAAAACCCAGAAGTCAACCCATGATCCACCTGACTCTCAAAGGGAAATGGTCAGAGTCAAGATAGAAGATGAAGAAAGCAGAAACAGCATGATGAGCAACTACTGAAGATGGTTGACAAGGAATTTCCTCAGTCATCATCTATACAAGCCATGAAAGGGCATGCTCAGAGGCTGTACACTCTCAGGCACACATTTCAGTATCAGAAGGAGAGAGTGAGAGTATGGCCAGACCCCAGGGTGAGTTCTAGAATCCATAAAAGAACTATTCCACACAGATACAATGGCCAGGTTAGAAAAACAATAGATTCTACCATCATGTTGGCCATTGTAGTCTCACCTTGGGAAATAATGATGAATTCAAGAAAGCTCATCAAGCAAAGATGACCCCTCAAGCCTTACTAGAAAACAAGATGATCAAAAAGGGGTGTTATATAAAAAGCTTGAAGACATCAAGAAGAATGAGCTCCAGTTACTCCTTGAAGGCACCCATCCTGATGAATTTGTCTATAGGGAGGTAACTACAGTGGAGCTGAAAAATGGCAGGACCATGAAGTACTTATCTGAGTACTATGGTCCAGAGTTCTTCTTCGAAGGAGGAGTAGAAGAACTCTCCAAGGAGGAACAATTTCTCCTTGAGGCCTATGTTCGAGAGTCATACAGACTCATTATGGGGAAGTAAATCTCATGAATGGGATAACAACTCTGTGTCCAGTTCCCCAAAACAGAGTTCCCATTCATACCTTGCCAAACAAATATCTGAGATTTCTTCCCAGGCCGGAGCTTACATGGGTCATCTTCTCTACTGATCAAGAAGGAAAAAGACCAATCTTTTGCCAACAATAAGTGGGATAATAAATAATTTAGAGGTTTTGGCTGCATTGGTTCAGGGGAGTTTGTTGGACCAAAAGAACCAATGAGCCAAGATCAGAAAACCTCTAAGTCCCACATGGTATCACAACAACTGCTGAAAGCTTCATCAGCAGTTTGACAAAGCTGAAGACTTCAACAGCTGAAGATCTTCAGACAAGCTGAAGATCAAGTGTGAAGACTTCAACAGCTGAAGAACTAAAGTGCTGAAGTACAACAGCTGAAGAACACAAGTACTGAAGCTGAACAGCTGAAGAACACAAGTACTGAAGCTGAACAGCTGAAGAACACAAGTACTGAAGCTGAACAGCTGAAGAACACAAGTACTGAAGCTGAACAGCTGAAGAACACAAGTGCTGAAGCTGAAAGACCAAAGTACTGAAGTACAACAGCTGAAGAGTTACAAGTGCTGAAGATCAACAACTGATGTACAAAGTCTGAAGACAAAGACTGAAGACATCAGCTGATGATATCTACTGAAGTCATCAGCTGATGAAACATCTGAAGTTCAAAGTCTGAAGATCAAGTACTGAAGCGTCAGTAGTTTGTCACAACTGCTGAAGAGTACTTCTTCAGTAGTTGTGATATCAGTAGTTTTATATTTTTAGTTTCAGTAGTTTTGTAAAACGACTGAAGAGCTTGTTCTTCAGTCGTTGTAGTTTCAGTAGTTTTATATTTTCAGTAGTTATAACAACTGATAACACTTAGCATTTTTTGTAAGAAGATGTCAGCTGTTTTGACATCTTCAGTAGTTGTGTTTCAGTTGAAATAAATGTTAGATGTCACTATCAAGTGACATCAGCAGACGTCACATCTCTTATATAAGAGGTGTCGACCTAATCATAATTGTGACATTCTGTTACCACGAAAGCGAATATTGAATGAAATATATTTGCAGATATTCTCTCTCTCTATAACCGTCTTTGTTCTTCATTGAATATCGTTTTGTTCTTGTGAATCGACTAATTCATTGTTTGAATTCCGCTGCAATACTCGTCAATCAATCAAACATAGATCACTGATCCTAACAAATTCTTTTCCTGGTAGGTTAGAAGAGCCATTTGTTGGACGTGTTCTGTACTCCACCTCTCTGGGCGAAACACTCTAGATCTTTAGAACATAACTAAACTCATTAGATAGTGCACGCTCCTGAGACAAAAGCACAGCTGTCCTGAAGGGACTAGCCTGAGCTTGTTTAAAGACCTTGGGTCTCAGGGAATGTGATGTAAGTGCCCAGAAGAGCTGGAGGGCTGCGTGAGTACGGCATGTACTACTGAGGTGGGGGGTCTTGAGCCTTCAGAACCATGAGAGCGTGGATTGGAAAGGATTAAAGATCAGCTTCCTTGTAGCCACTCTTGTTTTCCTCTCTAAATGGTATCCATCAAGAATTACTGTATAGCTCAGTCATTGTGGTATGTTTAGTCTCTGTCTCTTGATGGAGACACAATAGAACGTCCTCCACTCATGGGAAGCGCACTCATGAATTTCCTTAAGAGGACTTCAATTCAGGAGCTATTCACAAAGAATGAAGGAAGAGATAAGATCCATGTACCTGAAGTCTGTGGTGCAAGGTCTCTCAGTATTGAGTGAAATTCTCAAACTGGCTTCAGGGAATCTTTCTGGAATCATTAGAGTTGGAGTAATCAGGATTAAGGCATCAAACAGTCCCTTAGCAGATTGCAGTTCTCAAACCCCACCATAATAGAGTTAGGAATGCTATCATCAGAACTGTCATTGCCTTTCATTAATTCTATCTACTTGAGGTCTTCTTCAGAGTAGTCCCACTTCCTTCTATATCAGCACCACCACCAGCATGTGAAACCACCTTTGACTTGTAGGGACCATGGGCAATGGATCTCCACATGCAGCTATCTTGATATCTAAGAACCCTTCTATACATCTACTCCATTGTCTGAAGTTCTGTGGGGTGATGATAGGTGATTTAGTCATCGTCCCCATTTCACATTCAGATTTTGGTTGAAGGCCATGTTTGAGTGTAGTAAAAGAGTGAATAAACAAGAGGTTGATTAGGATGGTTATATCACACAATCAAGAGCCTAAGAAGCTCTGATACCAATTGCAGATTGGTTTTGATACTCAACACAAGTATTTTCTCTCAAACTCACTAACAAACACTCAAGAAGTAGAGATCTTCTAAAAGTTAATTATAATATATTAAGTAATACAAGAGAATAATATTCAAGACACTTGTATATATTATTTCTCAACTCAAAGTTTTACAAGACTCTTACAAGCTTACTACAAGAGTTACAATGAGAAACTATATATACTACTATCTACAGCCGGATATACTTTGATACCAGTTGGAATCCTCTAACTAAAGCAAATACTATAAAGCTATATTTTAAGGTATCTCAGATAATGTCTTATCTAAGATATGGTAGTCATGACATGTCCCGACTTACCATTTGTCACAAACTAAAGTTGGTAACTTGTACTAACATATAAAGGTGAATAGTGGACTAAAGTATGGTCAACTACATGGTCTTTTGAGGAAAACGCCATGTAGTATCAGAGGTCTGCAGTGGAGTGTTAGAGACCATACTTATGTCAACTGGTTCATTAGCAGCATCTTCCAAACGTTGATTGGCTTCGAAAGAACAAGTTCTTCTGAAGCCTTTTATACTTCGGAAGAGGCTGCTTCATCTTTGGCTGGGGACTTCTGCTTCGGAAGTCATTGTCTTTGATTTCTTCTAAGTATTGAACTTTGTAAGAGAAGACTTTGTCTTTGAAAGTTGGAGCTTTTCCTTCGGAAGTTGATTTTGCACTTTGTCTTTGAAAGAACTCCATATCCTTCGGAAGTTCTATACTTAGCTGCGTAAGCCCTTTATTCTTGTACCAAAAATTGTTAGGTATTTGGTTTTGGTTGCACCAACCTTCTTCTTGATCAACAAAGGATTCTAACTCCTGAGGAGATTGAGGAGAATGAGAGAGAGAGAGAGGAAGAGGAAGCTAAGGGGAGAAAGTTCCTCTGGGTTTGCAGGATTGATGGAAGCTGCAATCAGGGTTGACAGAGGATGATGAGCTTCTTAAAGATGTATGGATTCTCCGGAAGAAGACTTGGCCCTATGTCTCTATCTACTATGGATGAGCATATTAGGGTGATCAAGCAGAAGATCAAAGAGGAGAACTTTTTGACTTACACTCCCCACCGAGTCAGGTCCCTCAAGAAGTGGAGATTAGGTTGAACAACCTAAGACAACACAACCAGAACCTCCTACAGAGCCTCATCAAGCTTCATCTTCTTATCCACAGCCGGGTCAAACTCCCTCTCCTTCTGAACTCGTGAGGAAGGAATACCCAATTGAGCAAGACAAGACTGATCAACAAGGTGATGCAGACCAGTCTTTTTAGTTAAAGTCATCAAAGAGCAGAAAGAGGATGGTTTCTAGACCAAAGTCAAAGAAGAAGAAGTCTAAACCATCCACCTGCACACCTCAGGGTGAGTCAGATCAACCTGAAAAAGTGCATGAATAGGCAGCTCAATCAACTCCAATTCAAGTGGCTCGTCTTGCTTCTAAGATACCCATCTTATCCTCGACCTTCACAATTAATCCAGAAAGATGGCATGTGATTAGAGATTAAGGTGGTGAAAATGTTACACATGAAAAGACTTATTCAACCTACCTCTGCATGATCTCTTTGAGATGAGAAGATACTATTAAAGTCTGAGTGATCCTGATCATCTAATTAAGAAGGGCCTAGTCATCATCATGATGAGGACTTAAACTGATGAAGACCTTCAAATGTTTTGGTAGCATCAGCCTAGGGGGAGTTTGTAAGGATTTCAATAACTCTGATGCAGCCAAAACATTCAAAACATCCAAAGTCTCTCTGCATGCATGCACCAAAGAACTAAAGTAGAAATGCTTCGGAAATTTTACACCTTGCACTAGAAATATTGTAAGTGTAGAATCTTCAAAAGCCAAGACCAACATCTTCCGAAGACAAAAGTGAAGTTTTCCGAAGCTTCAAGACAAAGTCTTCTGAAGCCAAAGAGTAAAGACATATTTATTCTGGAGACTTTTATGAACATACTTTTATCTGATGTACTTTACCATAAAATTAGACCACCTTTCCACTGCTACTCTGTTTGACTCACCAATTTTCACAAGTTGGTGAAAAGGTTCATGTTTTTGGTAAACTGTACATTGAGGTCTTGAGTCTGAGCTATATACTTTATGTACTTTTATCCTTTTTATAATATATTAGGACGTGAGCTATGGCATGTCATAGTTACTAGTCAAAAGGCAATATGCCTTTTGACTCTACATTTGATTTTGTTGTCTACTCTTATGTATCCAGCTGACCTTTAAGTATGACTGGTTGTAGGATGTAATATATGTATCTCAGGTCTTTGTAACTTTAGAAATATGCTTTGTAACACTTTGTAAATTACTTGAGAAGCAATATACAACATTCTTGAAACCAAATACTTGTGTTATTTTGCTATCTTGTTCTGTATCTCATTTACTTGTGTTCTTAGCATATTTTATTCTAGTTAACCAGTTCCCTATTTGATCTGTTAAATGTTCTAAAGAACTCTTCTCAATTGTATTGTTGTGTTGTAAAATGCATTATCCTTTCTAACGGTCCTGCTTGTTGCGTACATTATATTCAACCCATGGGAAAAACTGAACTCGGAACTGTATAAAAAAGGAAACTTTGAAGTAACTTTAATGATTTGTATGTTGGTGCTTTGATTACTTGTAAATAATCACACACAACTCTTTTTCTTATAATAAAACATATGCTGAAACATTAAAAATAAGCGTTTCAAAACATTACGTTCAAAATTTATGGAAATCATATTTTAAAAATTATTAGAAAGCTAAATATTCTAAAATTAACTATTTATTATCAACATTAAAATAGTTGATAGACTGGAGTTTAATTTACTCGTTTGAGGTTTGTTAAATATTATTATTTTCCTTCTAAAGATTAAAATTTAATTTATCTCTAAAAAATTGTAAGTTGTTTCAACTGTATTCTAAAAATTCATCTAAATTTTAAAAATAAATTAATATTTTTAATATTTGAAATGAAAATAATTACTTTATTCAATTTTTAATAAAACAAAATTGATATTAACTCTGATTAATAAAATCTAACAATCAAAAGAATTTCAAAGAAAGAAAAAATATAAAGCATGAATAGTTGAAGAAAATCAAACTGTGTCAACTAGTTATCGTTATCAAAATCATTTTTTAATCTAATCTTTTAATCTAATCAACTAAAAGAATCTAATAAAAGAGAAGGTAGGCAGTTGTGAATCTTCAATTTAATTAAAAACTAGGTGATTTTTTTCGTTCGTGTTTCGTTAGAAACTTTTACAATCGGGGTTCGTTAACGACCTTTAGGTCTGCTTGTCCAATTTAGGCTTGGATATCATGATTCCGACCACCGCCTTAATAGGTAAACGACCCCTAGAACAAGACCACCAACATTGCCAAATAGTACATCACATGCGGATCCAACCATCGGCATGCCGTCGGAGGCCGTCTCACGAAACCGTAGCGCCGACGTCAATCGGCCCACCGGTAGGAAGGGAAGCATCACCTAAACACCATCGCCACCACCCACAAAATTCTATGAAAGATATTCGCGTTTTATAAAGACGAAAAAAGGGAGGAAAATCATAAAACTAATGTAAAAACCATAAAAAATAACTATTCCATTCTTTGTTTTTAAATATATAAGAGAATCAGGCACAGAGCAAAGATCTCATGGAGTCATGGGTGCAAATCGTGTGTACCAGTTGAACTATCCGGTTTTTGTTATTACAATTGAAATTGGATAACATTTAATGTGAAGTAGTTGAATTACAAAATTCTAAATTCAATGTACAAACCGACGTTGATGTTAATACTATTAGAAATGTTCAATATTCGATTCGGATTTGAAAAACTCGAAATTCGATTCGAGTCGAAAATCACTTATTCAAAATTTGATTCAAATTTTTAAATTTAAATTCGATTCGATTGAGGTTTAATTATCGAAGTGCCGCGAATTTGTGATTTTCGATTCGATTCGAAATTAGAATTACAATTACACACACATTTATTTATTTTGTATATTAATTTATAAATATGCATTTAAGAAATTAAGAATTAAAAGAAAAAAATGTATATAATCTAAAATATTAAATCCTAATTGATACATTTGTCATTTATTTAAAACTTGTAATGTTTTATATGTTATGTTTGTTTAAATATTTAAAGCATTTGAAGTTGAACCTGTTGAATGAAGTTTGAAAATGCTATTCGATTAAATATGTTTGAATTAAATACGATCGAATAAATTCAAATTCGATTCGAATTCGAATCTTGCTTGAAAGTTTCCAATTCGATTCGATTTGAATTCGATTTATCTTTTTCGAATTCGAGTCGAATTTGGATGTAGTTTGAAATTTTCAAAATTTGACTTATTCGACTCGATTTGATTTGATAAACATCCTTAAATAGCACATATAATATTTGAAAAGTATAGTCAGATTATGTAGAAATTATTTGTGGATAATTTTCCAAAGAAACACACGTATCGGTAAATAAACATAGCATAATGTTGGAAAACAGTTTTATTAGAGGGCGTAGAGTGAAACCCGAGAGGAGGTGTGAAAACCCAGCCCTGAGTGGTAACACCACCCCCAATTCCTGTGATCAAAAGTAACCCCCCACTTGGGGAATATTTACTGATGCTAGTTGAATTGTGAGGATGAAAGCAAGTTGTGTTGTAGCTCATACACATGCAAACAAGGACTATGTGAAGAAATTTGGCATGACACCCTCCAAACTAGGAGAGCCCGAAGAAAATGAAAGAAAACTAAGATGATATTGATACTATACGGGGAATATCGGGGAAAACAGGATTACTTCCTCTCCCCGTAATATTAAGTGTGACTTTAGAAGACTGATCGGTAGGGTTTTGGACTCCCACAATTAAAGCTCTGTTTTTTTCAAAAAAGTTTCTTTTAGACAATGGACTTACACAATAAAAAGGACAATTTAATTATTGATGGTGAACCGGGCTATTGAAGAGGGGCCTATTTTAATTTATTTTACATATATAATATTTAAACATGTATACATACACAATATATAATTAAGAAAACAAAATTTTAACTATCCAACGATAAACATTTTAGTTTAACAAATTTTTTTGGAAAGAACTTTGTTATTATTATTTTGTTCAATTGATTGAGCCAATATGTGAGAAAATCAAAGTAACCACGTACTCGCACTAAATATCTTATCCAATAACTATAATATTAATAGTCTTATAATGTACTGAATAATGTCGTGTATGTTGAGAAAACGCGTACGGTTTTTACTTCTCATAGAGTCATAAGAATTATATATTGTATGAACCCAATTATTAGTTTTGTTTTCATTACCTGTCATAAATTTTATTTTGTCAAACATTGACTTTTGATCCGGTCAATACTAAGCCTCTTGATCCAATATATGATTAAATATTAGAGTTCCAGTTAAAAATATATGTAATAGGGAAAAACACATTACATGATCTTGATGTTTTTTAATTACCCCATTACACAAGTGAAAAGTATCAAGATAATATATAACAAATAAAAAAGTCAACCAATAATGTTATATAAAGTCAAAAGTCAAACCTTTAAAGGTTATCACTTTGATTCTTGATGTTTTTTAATTACCCAATTGCATGATCTTGTTGCTGCTCGATCCTATAAGATCACAATCCACAATTTCCTTAGCATCCAAGATCTGAAACACATTGATCATTTCACCACTTTCTTGATGAACTTTATGAACATTTTAACGTCACCTTTGTTACATTATCTTTTCCTCTTGTCATTCTTTGTATTATCATCCAATGCAGCTCAAACCAGCTTCAGGCCTAAAGCACTCCTCCTCCCGGTAACCAAAGACCCTTCAACTCTACAATATGTGACCAACATCATGCAAAGAACCCCTCTTGTGCCCATAAGCCTAACCCTCGACCTCGGCGGTCAGTTCATGTGGGCTAACTGCTTCACCAACTACGTTTCTTCCACATACCGCCCGGCTCGTTGTGGGTCCGCACAATGCTCCCTCGCTAAGTCCACCGCATGCTCCATCGAGTGCCCGGGGGCTCCCTCACCAGGGTGCAACAACAACACATGTGCTCTAATGCCAGATAACACGGTCACCCGTGTTGCAACCATTGGTGACCTTGGTTCGGATATCGTAGCCATCCAATCAACCGACGGTCAGAAACCCGGTCGGGTGGTTACGGTTCCGAACCTCTTGTTCGTCTGTGGGTCCGCTTTAGACGGGCTCGCTAGCGGCGTTGTGGGAATGGCTGGGCTCGGTAGAACTGCAATATCACTCCCTTCACAATTCTCTTCAGCCTTTAGCTTCCGTAGGATATTCGCTATATGTTTAAGTCGATCTACAACTCTCCGGGTGTCGTGTTCTTCGGGGATGGGCCGTATAGGTTCCTGTTGTGGGCAACCTGAGCTCGAGCACGCTTATCTACACGCCATTGATCAAGAACCCTGTTAGCACCGCTTCGGCCTACACCGAAGGAGATGCATCTTCCGAATACTTCATTGGTGTGAAATCCATCAGGGTTGGTGAAACAGTTGTCCCTATAAACAAGACCTTGTTGACCATTAACCGCGAAGGATACGGCGGCACCAAGATCAGCACTGTGAACCCATACACAGTCCTGCAAACTTCTATATATAACGCGATTACCAAAGCTTTTGGTAATGCGTTATCAGGAGTACCAAAAGTCGCACCAGTTGCGCCTTTTGGTCTCTGTTTCAACTCCACTAGTCTTGGGAGTACACGGGTCGGTCCTAGTGTGCCACAGATCGACCTGGTACTCCAAAACAAGAATGTTTATTGGAGGATCTTCGGTGCGAATTCGATGGTGCAAGTGAGTGAGGGTGTTTCGTGCCTTGGGTTTGTGGATGGAGGCATCGATCCAAGGACTTCTATAGTTATCGGTGGACATCAGATTGAGGATAATCTGCTACAGTTTGATCTTGCTAGATCGAGACTCGGGTTCAGCTCGTCACTCTTGTTTCAACAAACAACATGTGGCAACTTCAATTTCACATCAAACGCCTAAAAGACTTGGATTTCTGAATCATGTGAAAGCAAATTGTGTATTTTATACTTGTTTGATTGTAAATTCAACATTTGCTAATAACTGATTATTTTGTTTGAATCAACAAAAGACACTGATATGATACATTGATACTTTATTTTAAAAACAAATTCGTGTGTGTATAAGTATACCGTATGATAAGTTACTGGATTTTCTAATAAACCGTCCCGAACGCTTTGATGAGTTTTTGTTACCGCAGCAAATTGGGTGGGACACAAGATATATGTTTTTTAAATCTCATACTACAACAAAATAAAATATATACAACTCTCGTAGTATAATAGATTTTAATAAAATTACATCAACTCTTAAGAAAGTTGCATAAGACTAAACTAATATATAAATCTTTTTATCAAATGATGCATACGGAAGTTACATTTAAAACATCTTTCATGTTGGATAGTGTCACTTTTTTGTTAGTCAATACATTTTTTTTTCAGCAAATGTAATCTTTTTATTGAAAAATGCAACTGTTTTTTTTCTAGTAATGAACTCTATAATGATTCACGTCGATGAAACGTAAAATAAACTTGAAACATTGTTTTTACACTAAAAGCCTACTAGACTCAAATTCTAAGAATTAAAAACTAGGAATTAACTATATATTATGGGTGGTTTTATTTGAACACCCACCAATTTTAAATCAACACCCCTTTCACCCTATACGTCGCGTATGGGTCCATACGCGGCGTATAGGGTTGCGAAAATATTCTCTATACGTCGCGTATGGACCCATACGCGGCGTATAGGGTTGCGAAAATATTCTCTATACGTCGCGTATGGACCCATACGCGGCGTATAAGGTATATTCTGACAAGACCCGTGTCACACGCGTGTCGATGAGGCTATACGTCGCGTATGGGTCCATACGCGGCGTATAATTTTCCCAAATTTTTTCTGCAGTATTTCTATGTATTGTGAAGGGAGTATACGCGACGTATAATTTTCCCAAAGTTTTTAAATACATAACAAAATAAAAGTACAATTAACAAAATAAAACTATGGTGAATCTGGGTAATATCGAGGCAGTGGCAAGTCTGGAGGATCAATACTAGCAGCACGGGCTCGTGCAATCTCAAGCTGAAGGTGCCAATCCATAAGATCCTCAACTCGATCGAGGCGACGACCCTGATGCCGTAATCTCGTATTAATCTCCTGCATAAATGTCTCAATACGTGCAGGCACCCTTACATCTCTATAAATATGCCGAGGGAACTATGGCTGAGGAGGCGGCTGGTCGTGTGGCGGCTGATCATGCGGAATATGCTCCTGCTGCTGGTGTGGATGGTCATCGCCGACCTGCTGAACAGGTGCAGGATACCAAATCTCACCGGGTCGGAGAGAGAACCATATGCCACCCGGAAACTGGCGTATAATACGCATGCCGTATAACGTACGACGATCTAATCTCACCGGCTCGATCGGAGGAGATATGTCAGCAGCATGATGAGGAAGATAAGTAAGAGAACGCGCAATGATCGTAATGTACGCACCGCCATACAACGTTCCTCGCTCCTAGCGATGATAATATGAAGCGTAATACTCAGCTAAACATCTCGCCAGGTTGCACCTGGTCCCTGTAAGCAAACAATATAAGTAAAATAAGTCGGGAATGGTACACCACTCCTGACTCTTACCACGTCCCGTGATGGATGTTGCGATCATCCGATGCAAATAACGGATAAGAGGGTCTCTAATGCTAGTGACCCTCCCTTAGTCCTCTGAAACGGACCTCCGGCAATTTGCGGCGTATAGGTGTCGGTGGAGATGCGTCTCACACCCATACGACCCAGGCCTATACGCCGCGTATGGACCCATACGCGGCGTACAGACCCGCTGAATGACTGATTTGACTTCACCATTTTTGACTTCTGAAAAGTCTATACGCCGCGTATGGGTCCATATGCGGCGTATAGGCTCACTGATGTGATGTGGAATTCTTGGTATTTATGGGGGAAAGCTATACGTTGCGTATGAACCCATACGCGACGTATAGATGGGTGTCGATTTAAATTTAAGGATGTCTTTTTATTAGAACCCTATATTATCTAGGATGGGGAGTTGAGTTCCTGTCGCAAGAAGAAAGTGATAAAATCCATATATATTGATCAAAACAAAAAACTAACACAGATCTCAAAGCAATGTTTGACAAATATGTTCGAGAACAATAAAACCCTAACAAACACAAACTAAACTACAGCGATCTCCGAGAAAGGAGTCATCATAAATTGTTTTCATAGAAATATGATATCATACATTCAAACCTGCAACAATGTGTTATAGATTGAATCACAACGGTGTTAAAATGAAATATATATATTATATATATATATATATATATATATTATATATATATATTATATATATAATATATATATATATATATATATATAAAGAGAGAGAGAGAGGAGAGAGAGAGAGAGAAAGAGAGAGAGAGAGAGAGAGAGTTGCGTTGCAGGCAAGTCTTCAAGGATCCGGTATGACTATAATGCACATGCCTAATTCAAAATTATTAACTCAAAACCTCGTAAAACAAGAATAATGAAAACATAATAACATAATATATGTATCACAAATAAACCAAAAATGACTAACCCAACGTATTATTGTAGTAATTTATAGGGAGTCTTACAATAAATATGTTATAGCTTTAACTCTCACTCAAATCCTAAAATCGTCTAAAAATTTCTAGACATTGTTGTTAAACAAACTACATATTTACGTCTACATAATCTTTAGTGACCCCCTTGATTTTATACATTGGATTGAAATCATCCATAATCTCTTTCAACATTAAGGAATTTTCTTCCTATAATAAATTTAAATTTTGGTAATTCTTTAGCTAGAATATCTAACATTGATATCTACCACTAACATGTTAAATCTAGTCAATCGAATCAAAATGTTCATATCATCTGCACAAAGATAAAGTTGCTGGTAATTTTGTGTCAATCCTGTAATTAGAATTGAATCAAAACTAAAACTCCACAAATCACATATTGAACTTGTGGATATTGAAAAGTTTCAATCGAACCTATTTAACAAAGGAGAAATGTTCTAATCATTCCTTTCAACCTCTTTGATTTCTCAATTGCTCATACAACACACACAGACATACATACTTTGTATTCTAGGGTTCTAAGGAATTTGATGATATACATAATTATTGTATTTGTTTAATTTATTAGGAGTTAAATCAGGATCTATGTTTTGGCCAACTGACTAAAACACATAGCTCGGTCCAGAGTTCGACCCTAGGCACTCTCAAATCTTTTTAATCCATTTCTTTGTAACCAATTAAAAAATTATTTAAATATTTAAATTAATATAAAAATTATTTTGTTTTTTACTACTAATTCCATATCTATTTTTTTAGTTTTTAAAACATTCAAAACTTATAATTTTATATTTTCTTTAATTAAGATTACAAATATTATAAGATTATTATAAATTAATAAATAAGTGTTAAGATGAGTAAATATTGTTTTAAATCAAATAATTATTTTACATTATTTTGGACTAAACATTGTTAATTCAGTTAAATAATTAATTATCAATTAGTTAATTTAATCAAATTATTAATAATGAATTGATTAACCAAAAATATTTAAACTTTTTTAATCATTATAATTAAATATTTTTATAATATTCAACTATTCTATTTCTTTTTAGTTAGTATTTTTCAAATCCTATTCAATTCATTCCATAATAAAATCAAAGAAATTATATTAATAACTTATTAAACCCTATATTTCAACTGAAACCCATATTCATATTAGTCTTTAAATCATTGCCATCCTAATTTAGGACAGTTAACATGATGAAAACCGATGATGTCAAATCTAGCAATGCTATTATTCAAACCACATTCAATTACAAGGTGATTATTCATAGCCCGTTTGATGTGTTTTATATAATGGAGAAATCATTTGATCCATATTCAATCATTGTTACTTATTGTTATTCTATTTCAAATTCAATTCAAAATATTCAATCATTGTTACTTGTAATTATATGTTTACAGTTAGATATCCAGATGTTAACACAATTATTCATTTTTACAACCACAATAACAATAACAAATATTTTGGTTTGTCAAATCCACCCTATATGATTATTCGAGTAATGATTGAAATCAGATGCAAGCACATTCATAAAGCTTCGTTTACGAACCGAGTTAATTTAGTTATTATGTTTGTTTGTGTTTAGTTTTTCTTTTATTTACACTATTGTATTATAATTCTTGACATTTGAATTAAATTATTTAAATCATTTTACTCAAGTTACATATATGTATGCAAAACTTGTGGTTAGTCAAAAGTTATTTATCTATTTTACTCGTTATTTTTCACATGGTTTCAACAATACAACTTAGTAGACTTCTATATGCACATTTAAGGACATAGTTAAAATGGAAAACAATTTCATTATGTTTACTTGAGTTTTGTTTGATTTTAATTAATTGTTTTATTAGTATTATTCAACAAATATGACATTTAAAATTATTACAACGCATTTATTATCATGTTATATGAGCAATCACTTCACATTCGTTTATCTCGATAACTCCGTCATGGGTTGGGATGTGACATACTACTTGATTTATGTTTTTTGGCTGGTCCGTTGTGACTCAATATGTTTTTTTAGGCATAACATGTTATGATCCGTTTGGAAATGATCATTTTAAAGATGATTCGTTTTTACCCGAACACTTCTTGACCTGTCATCTCTTCCTGAACCGCCATGCATATTTTGCCAGGATATTTTAGTTTTGTAATAAGTTTATAAAATAATTTAATCAAATCTTGGGAAATTGCTAAAATGCATCTCTAAGAAACTTGTGAGTTGATTGCACAAACCATAATGCATTCATTTTAATGCATGACAATGCCTTGAAAGTGAAATCTTGTCCATGTTCTTATTATTTAGATAGAAAAGTATACCCAAAAGATAGCGGACGATACATCGAATTATCCATCTTTTGAAATATGTTGTTTAAAACATAAAGAAATATTAGATGGGGACTTGAAATACTCCACGTTTCTGCGTCTTTTTTTTGCATTTAAATATTACTTCGAAAGATATATTCATTGATGTTATGAAAATAATAGCATCTTGATCTTTTGGTTCTTAAAACTAAAATAAAATAACTATACACTAGATTGTTCTGAGTATTAGAGTTTTAGATAAAAATTGAACTCAGCTATGAAATCTTAATGATTTGTTAGCTTTTGCATATCTTTGACTTTAATCTAAGAGGCTAACATATTCTTGGTTTTAATTGAATTTGTACCATCTTTAACTTTTTTTATTATACCCATTTAAAACACATAAACATAAGTATTTTTTTAATCTTTTGAAGTGAAAAGTAAAAAATATTAGTAATGTGAACGAACTAAAAAGAAAAGAAAATAAATATAAACAAATAGACTTAAGTTAACATATTGCAATTTCAATCAATCCTTCCACGTACATCATCTTTGTGTTGAAGTTTTCTTATTGATTTGACATCAATCATTAACGAATATCAACGTATTTCGTAAGCATATTCGGGGAATTAAATTAATCTATTTTTTTCTAAAATCATTGATGTAATTACTATGTTAAAAAAATATCATAAAATTATAATCAAATCTTAAAAGTGTTATCATGGTTATTATTGAATTTTTTGTGTCAATAAGAAAATAGAGGAGAAAAGATAGTATTTCAATATATTTCATTATATTAAAAAAACATATTAAAACCTATAATTTATATAAAACATGAAAGTTGAGTAACTTAATTGAAAAATTACTAAATTTGAGTAACATAATTGAAAAATTATTGGTTACTACTATGTAAAATTACCTTATGTTTAAAACATAAGTTTTTAATACGTAAAACATAACGGTGAATAAACATGATTTCGTGAAATATATAATTTTATAGGTTTAGTATAGAATATACGAAATTTTCGAATGACATTCTAGTTTAGTTGCATTGATCGTTACCCTGGGCCTTCAAAGATTTGAGTTTAAATCATCTTAATGAAAAAGTAGGTGACAATTAAAAATAAAATTATTTCTTTTAAATAATTTAGAAAATTCTAATTTACTTTTTTTATAGTTAAGACATATATTGAAATTTCAGCCAATCATGTGGTTTTTTCTAGCGATCTTATCTAATATGATGTTACAAATAACAAATTTTACAAATACAAACGTTCGTCTAACCTTTATAAACCAGGATACCGTGATCGACACATTAAGTAGCAAAGAAGCTAACAGATTCGCTTTGTCGTCGATGTTAGATAATGTCACTTTTGTTACTCAATACAATTTTTTTGTTAGCAAATGTAATTTTTTTATTACAGAATGCAACAGTATTTTTTTCTAGTAATAAACTTTATATATAGTGACTCACTTCGATGAAACGTAAAATAAACTTGAAACATTGTTTTCACACTAAAAGCCTACTAGACTCAAATTTTAAAAATTAAAAACTAGGAATTAACTATATATTATCTAGGGCGGGGAGTTGGGTTCTAGTGGTTAGAAGAAAGTGATAAAATCCATATATATTGATAAATAAATAAAAAACTAAAACAGATCTCAAAGCAATGTTTGACAAATAAGTTTGAAAACAATAAAACCCTAACAAATGAAACTACAACGATCTTTGAGAAAGGAGTCATCAGAAATTGTTTTCAAGGAATCATGATATCAAGGATTCAAACCTGCAACAATGTGTTGTAGATTGAATCACAACAGTGGTTATAATTGATCAAATCAAAACTCAGGTCGAGATCCTCGGAGAATATCAAGATATTAGGGTTTTGTGTATGTGTTTGTGAGAGTGTGTGTGAGAGAGAGGGCAATATAAAAAATATTTGCAACAGCTTTGAACGTGTACACAGAGTTCCACGGAAACCCACAACCTACGTGTCTTCCGAAGAGAAAGTTGGTAGCAAGTAGGTCTTCAAGGATTCGGTATTACCATAATGCACATGCCCAAATCAAAATGATTTAGCTCAAAACCTCGTAAAACAAGAATAATGAAAACATAAGAACATATATATGTAGCACAAATAAACCAAAAACGACTAACCCATATTATTGTAGTAATTTAATAGGGAGTCACACAAGAAAGATGTTATAAGTTTAAATCTCACTCAGATCGTAAAATCATCTAAAGGTTTCTAGACACTGTTGTTAAACAAACAACATATTTACATCTATGTAATCTTCATGCTAATGAAACAGTCGCACGACTGAACCAGGAGACTGGATCAGTCGCACGAGTGTGACATGAGATTGACTCAGTCACACGACTGGACCTTCAGTCGTGCGGATGGATCAACCGCATGCTTCAATCGCACGACTGAACCATGCAAATGGTTCAGTCGCACGAATGGAAAACCCTAACCTATAAATACCACTTGATTCAATGGAAAAACATAACAATTCAAATCCCTACGCACTAAATCGTACCCTAGTTGTCCAGAGACCCTAGAACACGTGTTCCAAGTTCATTGATCGTAGTAAATCATCCTATTATCGCTCTTAACGTTTAGTTTCATTCTTGGATTGATTATACTCGCGTTCTCACTGATTGGATCGCCAATCAAATAGGATTCCGCACTATTTGGTTTGGTACACACGTAAATCAGTTAGTACTCCGTACCAAAAACGGTCCTAACAAGTGGTATCAGAGCTTTCCCTCTTGATTTGCGTGTGATTCAATCGATTTTGATATAAAAATCGTGTTTTTCACTTAAAACATAATCTTTTTGTGTCAAACATTGTTTTCGACGTATCCAGGTAAAAAAGTTAACGTTTTTCCGGCATACGACAATTAGGGTTAGTGAAAAATTCGTGTTTTTGCGTCAAAGTACCTACAATCCTCGAATTTTCAAAACCAGCCGCTCCAGTCGTACGATTGACTCAATCGCACAACTGAACCCATTTGCACCACTCATACGCACGATTGGCTCAGTCGTCCATCCATTCGTACGACTGAAGATCTTTGTTCTCGTTGTTCAACCACACCTGTCCAATCGCCCGATTGAACCTTTTGCATTAGTTCAGTCGCACGATTGAACCATCCGCATTGTTCTATCGCACGAATAGCCCAATCACACTCTTTCATTCGGACAAGTACACTGTTTGTTCTAAAGTCAAAAGTCAATATCAATGAAAGATCAGTATTCAGCATTCACAAGAAGGTAGAGATTCACGGATCCAGAATCTATTGCTTCTAGAAAATGAAGTGGGGAATCACAATAAGCTCCCCTAAGCTCATAACGTTAGATGATTACCCACAATGGAAGCAAAGGTTCGAGTTCTACCTAAATGGTGTAGACCCAAATCTGTGGGAATCTATAAAGACAGGGTATAGCATGTCGGTCGATGCACATGGAGTTAAACTTACCTTGCAGAGAAGAAGGTGTACGCTCTGTTAACTCAGTCCATTCCTAAAGATATATTCCATTAGTTCTCTTAGAACAAGCAAGTAAAGAGGCTATAGGATGCTCTGGAAAAACAGTATGAAGGGAATGCTTCATTAAAGGCTCTAAAGGCTAAAGCATTGAAAAAAGAGTTTGATAACTTCTCGTCGATGGGAAAGGAGAGCTTGGATGACGTTATCAACCGTTTCTACCACTTGATGAGTGAGCTGCACACTCATGGAGTTGTTACGTCCATGGAAGACAAGGTATCAAATTTCGCAGATGCATTGCCAGAAAAGTGGGTCTCCTTTGTGTCAAACCTCAGGCAGAATGATATGTTGTCGAAGTTGGATATCACAAATTTCATTCCGAAGCTGAGAGAGGAAGAGTTGAGGATGAAGTATAGGTCTCAAAAGGCGTCATATGATCAGAACCTGTCACTTTATAACTCCACCCCTCAAGCAAAAACATCTGGAGCACCACTGCAACGGCATTCGTATCTAGTTCAGACGCTCCGTCTCAGGCAACTACTTCAGTATCTGACACGTCAGGGTCATCATGCACTCAACACATAGCACCTGAAGCTAATGCTACCAGATTGAAGACCGAGAATCTCAGTAATGTGACTGTAGAGGTAGCAAAGGAGCATATGGATCTCCTAGCAGCTGTCGTTCATTCCTATGATGGTCTAGTCGCGGGGAAGATTGGAAACTGCCATCTGGCATATGAAGACTACTATAAGGCCCTGTTTCCGGGATGCTTACAGCTGGTCATTCATCGCACATAAAACATTTTAAACGTACATTTATTTTGCAGCGGAATTTAAAACTTTCATTAATAACTAAAAACATGTCATTTCATTCATTTACAACATTCGTTCTCATTTCAAAATACAATGACATGTCAAAATACGGATGCCAGTCTAAAAATGCTCCAGTAGCTTATGCATCCATGCCTACAACTCCTCAGCATCAACAAAATACCTGCCAACTATCATGCATAGAAAAGTCAGCGACGCTGAGTGAGTTCTAGTTTTTATATAATAAAGTACTTCATTTTCTTTAAAAACTATCTTTACATTCATTCGTGGTCATACAACATGCGTGCACTCAGTCTATGTTCTTTATTAGTTTCGTTCCTTCAAACTTTCATTGTTTCATTACTCTTCTTTACTCGAATCTTGTTTCATGCAATATCCCCGACTCATGCTCGAAAGCTGATGTTGTGCCGGGCCCTGTACACAAACCCTCGACTCATGTCCGAAGACTGACACCACCGGGATACACGACAAAGATCCCATACGAGTCAATCACAGGATTGAACTATATCCGAGTTGTTACAACACCAGGTCACTCACCTCATTATCTCGTCTCATGCAATACTCCCGACTCATGTCTGAAAACTGATACTGTGCTGGGGCCTAATAAACAAACCCTCGACTCATGTCTGAAGACTGACACAGTACCAGAGCAGGCGCCACGGATCTCATCATCCGTTTTGTCTCATGCAATACCCCCGACTCATGTCCGAAGACTGATACTGTGCCAGGGCCTGATAAACAAACCCCCGACTCATGTCCGAAGACTGACATAGTACCGGGGTATGCGACACGGATCTCATCATCCGTCACTTTCATGTCCACCATTTGTTATCTCATCTGTTCATTTCGTACTCTATCGTTATCTTTCACTTCGTTACATAATACTTTACGTTTGTTAATTATTCGTTCATACATCACACCACGTAAAGTCGTACATAATGTATTATAAAAAATATGTTCATTTTGAAAACTCTTTGACAAAGAAAGATAACATATCACACACACATATACACATCATAATCAGGCCTATCCCCTATTTTACCCCTTAAAATCACTTAGAAAATCCTAAGTCCAAATTGGGCGCATGAGCATAAAAATTCTAAGTGTGAAACAGTCTGGGCGCATGGGCACTATTTAAGCGTTTCTGCCCTATTTAGGTGCTTTGCCACTATGCAGGCGCATGGCACCTGTTCAGGCGCATCAACACTTAGCCGTTTTAACACTGGGCGCATGGGCACTATTTAGGCGCATGGCCCCACTTGGGCGCATGGCCCACATTTGGGCGCATGGCCCACACTTGGGCACATGACCAACACTTAGGCGCCTGGCCAACATGCTAGGCACATGAGCCACTGTTTAGGCACATGGCCCACACTTGGGCGCATGGCCAACACTTAGGCGCATGGCCAATCATGCTGGGTGAATGGGCCACTGTTTAGGCACATCAGAACATTCTGAAATATTTTCTATGCTATTAACATCACCCGATTATCATTCTAACACTACCTAAGCATATATCTAACATACCAGGGGCACCTAAACATGCTAATCATCTACACTAGCCCATAATCATACTCTAAAACATGCATACATACATCATTTTCGAACATAAGGCTGTAGACCCACATTTACTTTCAAAACGTTTACATAGAATGCATAATAGCCCAAAAGCGTTGAAAATCAGTAAAGAGGGGTTCCAGAAACTCACCTTGAAGCAGGACTTTGTGCTAGTCACTTCTACTAGCAAATTAAACTCCAAGTTCTTGAAAACAACTCTAAATCATCAAGAATCTCGGTCCAGAGGTTGTGAATTTTGTTTAAACCAAACAAACATCAAGAAGCTTACCTGTTACAGCTTCTTCTTCCTTTCTCTCTCTAAAAACCGAAAGTTTTCTTCTTCTTCTTCTTCTTCTTCCTCCAAAATCAAAAGCAGTTTTCTGCTTTTATATTGTTGATATGTATGTACCTAGATCCTGATCTTAATGTAATATGTCTTGAATGTCTTACACTGATGTAATATTGGGTACTTAATGAAATGAGAATGTTTGATTGTGATTTGTAATGTTTAATTTTTCATTAATGAGTTGTGTAACGCATATTGAATAGATTATATAGGTTTGTGATTGTTTGAATTGATGTGCATAATGTTATATTAATGTATCCATTCAAACTTGGTTAAGTGAAGTTCTCATGCGTCCGACTGGACCATGTGTCCCGACATTGGTCATGCGTCCGAATGGCCATGCGACTGAGTGTCCATGCGTCTAAATAGTCCATACGCTTGAACAACTTCATGCAACTGACTCAATCGCACGCCTGAACACTTAGTCATGCGAATGGATCAACTGCATGGCTCAATCGCACGAATGAACCATGCTAATGGTTCAGTCGCACGAATGAGCAACCCTAACCTATAAATACCACCTAATTCATGGAAAAACATAAGGATTGAATACACTTCGACTCCAGACGTACCCTAGCCGTCCAGAAGCCTCTAAGTTCATACTCCAAGTTTATAGAACACTGTAGATTGATTCCTAATCGATTCTTGACGTTAGATTCAATACACAATTGTGTCTACGTGCGTTCTCACTGATTGGATCACCAATCAAATAGAATTCCGTACTATTTGGTTTGGTTTACACGTTAATCAGTAGTATTTCATTCGAATACCAGATTCTAACAAGTGGTATCAAAGCCTTGGCTCATGATTACATGTTGATTCAATTGTTTTTGATACAAAAGTTGTGTTTTGTCACTAAAAACGCAATCTTTTTGTGTCAAACGGAGTTTTAGACGTTTCCCGACCTTAAAGTTTAGTTTTTCCGGCATATGGCGATTAGGGTTTATGAAAATTCGAGTTTTTACGGTCAAAACATGTTTAACCTACAAATTATCAAACTTCAGCAGGTTCAGTCGCACGATTGGCTTAATCGCACGACTGAGTTCATTTTCATTCTCCAACTGCAACGATTGGACTCATTCGTCCTTATTCGTACGACTGAGAACCCCATTCGGACTGTTCAAACGCATTAGTTCATTCGGCCGACTGACTCATCGCATTTGTTCAGTCACACGATTGAACCATTCGCATAGTTCAATCACCCGATAAGTTCAATCACATACCTTCATTCGACATCAGCAGTTTGTTTAATAGTAAAGTTAAGTGAAATAGAGGACCAGTTTCAGCATACACAACTCGTATTCAGAATCTATTATTGGAGAACGAAGTGGGAATTCACAATAAACCCCCCGAAGCTTATCACGTTAAATGACTACCCACAATGGAAGCAACGTTTCGAAATCTATTTAAATGGAGTAGATACAAATTTGTGGGAGGCAATAGAGTCGGCGGGTACAACACGCCAGTAGGAGCTAACATAGTCAAACTTACACTAAGTGGCATGTCTGATGCACAAAAGGTAAAACACAACGCTAAGAAGAAAGTCTACGCTTGCTCACTTAGTCTATTCCGAAGGATATCTTCCATCAGTATTCGGAGTACACTCAAGCAAAGAAATTGTGGATGCGTTGGAGAAGAGGTATGACGGAAATGCCTCACTCAAGGACATTAAGGCAAAAGCTTTGAAGAAGGAGTTTGACAACTTCTCCTCAATGGGAAGGAAGGCCTGGACGATGTGATCGACAGATTCTACCACTTGATGAGTGAGATGCACACTCATGGAGTAACTACGTCGATGGAGGATAAGGTATCCAACTTTGCTGATGGATTACCGGAGAAATGAGCTTCTATCATTTCAAATCTTAGACAGAATGGGATGCTCTCGAAGTTAGATATAAAAGACTTCATTCTAAAACTGAGAGAAGAAGAGCTTAGGATGACGTATAGAGCTCAAAAAGCCAACTATGACCAGAATCCTGCACTCTACATGCGACTCCTGTGACAAAGACATCTATAGCACCACTGCAGACTGCCTTCTACTCAAACTGAACAGTTCCAGCACAAACGTCTACTTCAGGGTCCGAAACATCAGGGTCGTCTGGCACCCAGTATATCATACCTGAAGCTAATGCAGCAAAATTGAAAAACAATAACTTGGTAATGTGATTGCTGAGGTGGCCAAAGAACACATGGACCTCTTAGCTGCTGTAGTCCACTCCTATGATGGACTAGTTGCTGGAAAGATAGGAAATTGTCACATGGGGGATGAGGATTATGACAGGTGGACGACATGGAGTTGGAATGAATCGACATAATATGGGCTTTGGCAAGTGGTGTCCGACGAGCTAAAACGTTTGTCAAAAAGACCGGACAGAAATTGGTTGCAACCAAGGACACGACCTTTGGCTTCGACAAGTCAAAGGGAACGTGTTTCAACTGTGGTGAGAAGGGGCATTCAAGCGGGAGTGTGTGAAGCCAGAGAAGGCTGGTAATGGCAATCCCTTCTCGTCCTTAATCGTCAGGACAAAGCCACATCTAGCAGTTCTACTTCATCAAGCAAGGACCCCAAAGCCTTGACTGCTAATGAGGATGAAGGACAAGACTGGAGCTTTCGGTTCGTCTCACCGGGAGAGTCCAACATAGCTAGTGTGGAAGACATTGATGATGATTCCGCAAGTGAAGGAGATATAGCAGTAAAGATCGTGATGTCAAATTTTGAAGATACTGCACATGTGGTCAACCACCTGCCTGAAGAAGAAAAATCTGCATCAACGTCAGAATCACCAGAACTAGAGACAATAGATTCTACACTCATGGTTGACTCCTTTTCAACATCTCAGGTAAGTACTACTGACCAGTTGTTTAATAATCATGCTTGTTTAGATTGAAATAAATTTAGAGAAACTATTAATTTGAAATTTACTAGGTTATTAGATCATAATGACAACCTAGTAAAGGATCTGGAACTGTGCACTGAGGCTAATAGAGTATTAAAACCAAACGAGCATAATTATAAGGAAAAGATAGACCTATTGAATAAACAGCTTAGGGAAACAGAGGTAGTTGCCTTTAACCAAGCAAATGACATTAGGTACTATCTGAACTCCCTAGAGGACACTAAGAAATAGACAGCAGTTTTAGAAGTAGAAGTCAACTCCTTAAAACAAAAACTGCACAGTTGGACAGCTCATCTCACATAGTCCAACACTTAGTGAGAGAGAGAAACAATGGGGAGGGATTGGGATACAAAGTGGTTCCACCACCACCTGAGACCTTGATGAACACTAAAAGTAAACCGATTAACAATAACCCCATCAAGGATCATGTGGTGTCAACTCCTCTTGTTAGTGATCCAGATTCCGTAAGTAAATCCAATGAATCTGACGCTAAGGAAAAGGAGGCCACTTCAAAGGCAAAATGAAATATGCCTTGTGTTAACCTAGAAATTGAGTTTGAAAAGGTTAATTTAAAGTCAGGGTCAAACAAAGTAAAATCAGCACCCAAAAGGACTATAAAACATAAACAATCACGAGCATCATGTCAAAGTCCAGGTAAACAAGAAATAAAAGATGTAAAACCAGGTAAAACAATTAAGTTTGTAAAACCAAATCATACATCTACCAAAGAAGTGTCTCAATCTAAACATAATAAGGTCAACCGTGTGACATCTACATCTCCACCAAAACATATAAACCGTAAAGTTGAAATCAGATCTTGCTACAATTGTGGATAGTACGGTCACATTGCATCTAATTTTCCTTATTATCAGTCATCAATGAAGAAAGTTGAACTTCCTGTATCAACACCTAGCTCTTTTAAGAGGAACTCAGTGACGCCTCCTAAAAGAGAGAGTGAACCCAAAGATCAACCCATCAGCCAGTCCTCTGTTTATTACAAACAGGCCTGACATAAAGCTGGACTATGGAAAGAAAAATCCGTCTCAGCGTCTGAAAATGAGAACAAATAGAAATCTGGGCTTCCCTCAACCTCACATGGTCAATGGGTTGAGTTTATGATGTGTGATGCCTCGGGAAAACCCAAGCCAGTGAAGGCTTGGGTTCCTAACATGAACTAATGTTTTCATTGATTGTGCAGGGTGTTCGCTATAGTGCTGAGACTAACACGTGGATTGTAGATAGCAGAGCATCCAGGCACATGACAGGGAATAGAGCTCTCTTATCAAACGTGAGACAAATCAAAGGAGGGCATGTTTCATTTGCTGGAAACAAAGGTGGGTACATCACAGCCCAAGGGGAAGTGGGAAATGAGAAAGTTAAGTTTGATAAGGTAAACTATGTCCAACAATTACAAAATAACTTACTTTCAGTTTCTCAAATATATGATAAAGGCTTAAAAGTAGTCTTTGACAACAAGAAGTGCTATGTTCTGAAGAAGGACTACGTGATACTGGAGGACCAAGTCCTAATGTCAGCTTCAAGATATAATGCTCTTTATGTTTTGGATCTCTCAAAGGTCTCCACAACAGATTGTGAAGTCCAATGCTTCTTGTCCAAAGCTACTGAGAAGGACTCTATTTCCTGGCATAGGAGAATGGGACACATTAATCGAGGAAAATGAATCACTTGATCCAGAATGATCTTGTGAGAGGAGTAAATGTCAAAAACTTCCAACTCCCAGACTTCTGTGTTGCATGCAAAAAGGGCAAATAGACAAAGAAGTCTCATAAGGAAAAGAAAGTTCATTCTATAGAACTTTCTCTTAAGCTCCTTCACATAGATCTGTTTGGTCCAGTTAGTACAAGAAGCAGTGGCAAATGCATGTTATACACTTATCAAGTTCTGGTAGTTAAACGCAATGGAAAAACATGCTATGAGTTACTACAACGACGTAAACCTAACTTAGAGTATCTCGAGCCGTTTGGCGCTCCGTGCATCCTGCTGAAGAAGAATCAGGAGGGAAAATTCAGTGAGAAGGTAGATAAAGGGATCTTTCTAGGATACAACATACCAAACAAGAGAGTTTACAACAACTCAACAGGTCAAGTAGAGGTGTGGTGTAATGTTGATGTTCAGAGATACACCACACCACTTGCAGGAAAAGGGTCTGCTTACTTCTTTGACTATGATAGATTCTTCAAGTCCTTCAACATATCTCTCTCCACTTCCGAAGACGAGTTGGCAAACAAGATGATGTATGACGTCATTTACACACCGTCTCAAGATTCAACACCATCCGGTTCACAAAGTCAATCATCTACCAACTCAGGGGGAGCACTTGATGTGAGTGACTCTTCCTCTGATGAAGAAAATATGGAACATGATCAGAACAACAAGGATGCACAGGTTCCGACTACCACAAGTCCACAAGCATGTGACAGTGATGGTTCTGATCCTTCTGAAACTCCGACTCCTATAGCCTCAGATCCAGAACCAAATGTTCACAATCTTGATTCTGAGGTGATCGTTCCAACAACTCCTGGCTCACGTCTATATGTCTATCATCCATTGGATAATGTCATAGGAGATGTGAGATCAGGGGTTCAGACTAGAAATCAGTTGTTCTCAGCTGATTATGCCTCTGTGATGGAGAAGGGATACCTTTACGATGGTGCTTATATTGCTTTGTGTCTCAGTTTGAGCCAAAGTATATGAGTGAAGCACTGAATGATGAAGCCTGGGTGAGTGCCATGCAAGAAGAACTTCTTCAGTTTAAGAAGTTGGGTGTATGGACTCTAGTGGATAGACCTAAAGGTGCTAAGGTCATTGGCACCAAATGGGTCTTGAAATGCAAGAAAGATGATCAGGGAGTGATCATCAGAAACAAGGCACGACTTGTTGTTCAGGGTTTTCGACAAGTTGAGGGTATTGACTACAATGAAGTGTTTGCACCCGTGGCAAGGATGGAAGCAATCCGCATCTTCCTTGCCTATACATCTTATATGAAAATCAAAGTTTATCAACTAGATGTGAAGAATGCATTCCTTCATGGTGAGATTCGAGAGATAGTGTATGTCAGCCAACCCGAGGGATTTGAGGATCCATATCATTGGGACAGAGTTTACAAACTCGACAAGGCACTATACGGGCTTCATCAACTCTAAGGTCCTGGTATGAGAAACTCTCGACTCATCTTGTGAAACACGGTTTTCGCAGGGGAGTCATTGACTATACATTGTTTATCAACGAAAAAGATGTAGATTTACTGCTGGTACAAATCTATGTCGATGACATAATCTTCGCTTCCAAGAACGAAGAATTATGCAAAGAGTTTGAAGCAGTAATGAAGATGGAGTTTGAGATCACGTCTGAGGTGATCACACATGCTTTCAAATAAAAATGGGTCACGTCTGAGGAGACAAAATGTTTTTAAAAGGATCACGTCTGAGGTGATCAAAGGTTTTTCTAGATAAAATGATCATGTCAGAGATGATCAAATGCACATAACGTTTATTCAAAAGTTAAAAGGGTGTAAAATGTAAAATGGGCATAAAGTTAAAAACCATGAGTATGATTCATTTACACGACTGGACCATGAGCATGGACCAGTCGTACGATTGAAGGATACGAATGTGCCCAATCGCATGGTTAACCCACATGTATGGGCCATATGTGCGATTGGACCATCTGTATGACTAAAATCACATGATTGGACACCTAAAAAGTGCGAATCGCATAGATAAAGGAGACCGAAATGACATAGTCGCACGACTGACCTCTAGTCGCACGACTAAAGGTGACCGGCTGTGCCAGTCGCACGACTGATCTTAAGTCGCACAAAAAAACTATGCGACTGGGCTCAGTGGCACGACTGAAAGAAACCCCGGTATAAATAGTGGGGTAGTCGGTCGTAGTCATTTATCACCCCAAATTCGCCCTAATTCGCACGACACGTCGTTACTCTGCCAAATTTTCGTTTGAGCCTTTTATATCATTGATTCTTGTGTATTGACGATTTCCACTGATTATACAGGTATAATGCGGTGCAATCCACTCGTATTTCATTAAATGATTCCTAAATCGACAAATTAGGTCCAAACCAAGAACCGAGACTTGTTTGGCTAAATAACATAATCAAACTAAGCAAATAATTGAAATTAATGTTATTAGGTGGTAAATAGAATGATTGTGAGTCCAATGAACCAAAACACGACGTCTAATCATAAGAATTGGTCAAAACTTGAATTTGAATTGAACAGCAGTCTGTCATGCGAATTGACAGATTGATGAACTTCAGTCGCATGATTGAGTAGTGCGAATGGCTAAACAGCACGACTGAACCATGCATTTGAGTTTAGTCACATGACTGATATACACGAATGAGTTTACATACTTATGAGCCCAGTCGCATGTTCAAGTCGTATGTATGAGGCCATTCGTACGACTAGATCTCGGTCGCACTGCTCATTCGCATGACTAGATCTCAGTCGCACAGTCTCATTTGCATAATAGAATAGAAAGAATTTCAAGTCCAAATGATTCAAGATATTATTCATCAATGGATACTAACGTTTATATTCATTGTGTAACAGATGGCGAGTCGGTGGACTATGAGCACTAAGCACAACATTTGTGCTCATCTAGATCTGACATCCAGAAATGCTTCAGACATTTCTGGCATTATCACATTTTTTAGAAGATCGAGGATCTTCCATGCCATATCGACTCCGTGTACACCATATCGCTCTATTCAGCAGGCCTTCTGGGAAGGCGCAGTAGTTGATAGATCCTCAGAGCCTCATGGCATCAGGAGTTCTATATTTGGGGAGGCCATAGAGATCATTGATGATGATCTTAGGACGGTGCTGCAGTTTGGGGATGATGCTGATTGCCCCACTCGATTACACCCCCTTACTGTCCGAGGATGTTTCTTGCGAGCTAAGCACTCTGGGGACATCAACGCAGGGGTGCTTAACAAGAGCAACCTGTGCCCGCAGTTCAAGTACCTCACACATGTGCTGCTGAAGTGTATAGCGTCTCGGAAGGGAGGGTTTGACGAGCTCTCAGATCAGTTCCAGAACGCGTATGCAGCGTTGGTGCTGAACCACCCGTTCAGCTTCTCCAAAATGATTTTCACCTACCTGGTGGAGAACTTTGAGAGGAAAGGGAAGGAGGGCTTCTGCATGTACCCTCGATTCATACAGATGATTATTGACCGGAAGCTCCCTTCCTTGCCAAAGGAGAAGGAGGATTGAAAGGATCGAGATCTAGTTTGATCAATTAGATTAGGATTTGCAGCGGAATAGCACACGAATTAGACGAAATTCTAGCAAGAATAATATGAATATTCAATTAAACAGTAACAGTTATATAGAGAGAGTTTTCTGGAGAAAGAATGTTTTCATTCCTGCACAAACTTCCCGTAGAGGGAAATTAGGTCAACATTCCTTTTATAAGGAATGTGACATCAGCTGACGTCACATGATAGTGACATCAAACTGATTTATACAAACAACTGAAATTAAACTAAACTACTGAAGATGTCCACAACAACTAAGGACACCTTCATTAAAAGCTAAGTATAAACTAACATTACAACTACTGAAGTTATAACATCTGAAGTATAAGAACTTCAAATGTTTTACATAACATAAAACTACTGATTACAAACTACTGAAATGTAAACCATCACAACTACTAAAGAGAACTACTTCAGCTATTGTGACAACTTCTGAGAACTTGATCTTCAGACTTTGTCTTCAGACTTTGTCTTCAGCAGTTGTCTTCAAACTTTGTCTTCAGCAGATGTCTTCAGACTTTGTCTTCAGCAGTTGTCTTTAGAGTTTGTCTTGAGACTTTGTCTTCAGCTGTTGTAGATCACTTCAGTTGTTTTGATGTCTGTGGAACTTAAAAGTTTTTCTGATCTGGCTCATTGGTTCTTTTGGTCCAACAAACTCCCCCTGAACCAATGCAGCCAAAACCTTTAAAATTATTGAGGTTCCACTTATTGGCATAAACAAAATCTGGATCAGCTCAGAATTCTTCAATATAAGCTCAGGCTAGGGAAGAGATTTCAGAAGGTTTGATTGGCAAAGGATGAATGGGAACTCTGTATTGGGGAATTGGACATAGAGCTGTTACCCCATCCATGAAACCTACTTCCTAATGATAAGTCTGTAAGACTCTTTGACATAGGCCTTAAGGAAAACAACTTGTTCTTCCATTGTGAGTTCTTCAGCTCCACTTTCAAAGAAGAACTCAGGCCCATAGTACTCAGATAAGTACTTAATATGCTCTCCATTTTTTAGCTCCACAGTTGTTATCTCTCTGTATGCAAACTCATCAGGATAAGTGCCTTCAAGCAATAACTGGAGCTCATTTCTTTATTTCTTCAAGCTTCTTGTAGATTAACCCTTCTTTACCATTTGTTTTCTAGTAAAGTTTGTGGAGTCATTTAGACTTGTAAGCTCTCTTGAAGTCATCAAGAATTTCCAGGGTGACACTACAATGGCCAGCATTATCACAGCATCTACAATCTTCTTTACTTGGCATTGTATCTGCTTGGAATATTCATTTTATGAATTCTGTCACTTACTCTGGGGTCAGGCCAAATTCTCACTCTCTCTTTCTGATATTGGAATGTAATCTAAGAGCATACAACCTCTGAGCATGTTTCTTCATAGCTTGTATGGATGAAGGACTTGGGAAACTCTTTATAATCATCCTTACAGCTGCTCATCATGTTGTTTGTGTTGTTCTTCTTCTTCAAGTTTGACTTACCATTTGCCTTTGGAAGTCAGGTGTGATTATTGTTGGTTGACTCCTAGGCTCAGGCATTTTTATTTTGAGAACAGCAGAGTGGCAGACTATCATCCTCAACATCTTCTTCTTCTTCCATCCTCAACACCCTTCTCTTCCTCTTAGGTGCATCATTGGTAATGGGGTTAGTAGGTTTCTTAGGTAAAGGAGTTGGTTTTGAGGGTTGTGAAGGTGGTTGTTTTGGTTTGGGTGATAGTGCAGGCTGCTGTAGCATCTTGGATGTGAGTGAAGCTTTGGATAATTTGCCATATCAGTCCTTTTCCAGCACCAGCTTCATCAAGAGCTTCTATGATCAATCCTTGTTAAATACTTCAGAAGAACAGATTCTGGTGGTTATCTCCAAAATACTGTCTCTAGACCATGACTTTACTTCAATGATTGACCTTCCCAGATGTTTTGGTATAAATCTTGCCATAGTTTCCAGCCTTTCTCTTTCTTTCTCTCTAACTTGCCCATCTTTGTTCAATTTCTTGAATCTCTAACCTTTTGATCTCAGAGTCAAGTTTGGCAGTGTCAAATCCTTGTATGAAGAGTAGATCAATAATCTTATCCATAGATCTGCTATGTTGCTCATCAGCTTCTTTGATCAATTCTTCTAACTTTTTCTCAACTTTAGTCTTTTCAGAGCTTTTCTTCCTTTTGTAGGTGATCATCTCCTTTTCTTTCTGCTCTTTTTCTGCTTCCTCTTCAGCTCTTTTTCTTTTGTCTACTTTCACTGACTTAGACTCCCCCTTTTTGGTTGCATTGGGTTCAGGGGTGTGAATGTTAAAAAGTCGCTTAGAAACCGCAACATCAACTAAAGATTGAAGAGTTGAGGAAAGCCTCTCATCAATGGCTTGAGTACAGTGTTTGTGATTATGGAAGTGATGAGAGGTAAGGATGTTTGAAAGGCAGCAACCATTTGCTCAGAGGGGTTCTGTCCCTGAGAAATGGAACCTGAAGCAGAGGCTGGTGGCAAATTGTTGAGAGTGGCTCAGTGTTTGGGATAGTTTCAAGGAGAAACTGCCATCTGTGGGTGAATGTGGACAGATGGACTTGATTCTTGTGACATTTTGGCAAGCAGTTCTTGTAGTCTGCATACCTCAGTCTCAAGAATAGTATTGTGGGCTAGAACATCAAAGAAAAAGCCCAGGTCATCATCAGACTGTGCTGAATCAACTGACCTCCTAATGAAATCAGGATGAACATGTGCTGAGTGTAGATCAGTATTCACATGTGCCCCTATTTCTCGGAACTGGGGACTTCCTGCCTGAGGATAATGTCCTTCATTGGAAGTTGCCTCTGGTGGGGACTTAGAAATGATACCAGCTTCATCCTGATCATGTGTTGAATGAGGAGAAGAGGCAGCCACACCAGATGTTTTAATCTCCTCCTCTACACAGGGAAATTGAACTTTGTAATCCCTGTGCTGTGGGTTATCAGCTACATTATAATCCTCTCCCTCAACGGTTGAGGTTTTCCCAGTAGTAATAGGTTTCTAGGGATGGGTAGAGGAATGTAGTTGAGTCAGCACTTGTGCAATAACCACAGTTGGGCTTGTAGGGGTGGCTTTAGTGGGAGATAGGTGTGAAAAGGATTGCACTTGGGGTGAATGGTGCTCTTCAATGGCAATCCTCTCAAGTGAGAGAGATTCCAGTAATGTGGTTTCCCCATTTTTGGTTGCATCAGGATCCTGTTGAGAGGATTCCTGAGCGGTTTCAGCTGGTAGAGTCCTGGAAACTACAGGGGGATTACTACCCATAGTTCATCCTGCATTTGAGTTGCAGGGGCATCATCAGGGGACGCAACTCCCTAAGTAGCCTTTTTGGTTTGTTTGGAGTGAGGTTTGGAGGGGACTTTGGATCTGGAGGATGAGGCTGTGGGTACCATCTGCTTGGGTTTTAGCAGTTTGGCAGCCTCTTTGAGGTGTGGGTCAGAGTTGTGCCTGGAGTATACCTCTAGCAAAACTACCACAGCAAGGACTCCAAGGCCAACAGGACCATCAGATTTTAACTGATTCATGATTATGGCCATAAGAAACCTTGGATATAATAGCCATCTCTTAGGTACAGGTTCATTGCCAGATCTTTTAATTCTAAAAATATAATTTTAGAAAAATTTTACCTTTGGCGTTTGATAATAGAATACAATACCTGCTGCCACCTGGATGACATTTGATCCCATGAAGAGGTTTTGGGGGCAAAGCAAACATTGATCATGTGGAAGATTAGGCGTTCAGCATCATGAAAGTGCTTCTTCAGAATGGTTGTAGCACTTAGGTTGCCCTCATATCCATGGTTAATGAATGAGAGATCAATGGTGCCCTTCGGGTATTTGGTGACAAAGGTAGCATCATTCAGATCTAGTGTTTGGCGAATGATAGCATGAGTGACTACCACCTTCTTCTGGTTTACAAATGACTGGAGAGTGATCGCGACATCATTCTCACCAGTATGGATGGTGACATTTGTCCAGAATTGACGAAGAGAGTCGGGATAGATGGTTGGATTCAGAAGAAAAGCAGTTCGATACTGGGAATCAGCCATCAGATCAATAGCATCATCAAACTTAGTCCAAAAGGTTGATTTTGTGAAGTAGGCAAACAATTGTGTCGAGGTTTGATTTGCATGGTCGCATTAATGGAGAGATGAACGTTCGGAAATCAATTTATGAAAAGTTTGAAGTTAGGGTTAGGTATTATAGGATAGAAAAAACTGAAGAAAACAGCTAAAGTGTTGATTTTAGTCATCAGTTGTTAGAAGACAACTGAAGACATGGTTTTAACTTTCAGGTGTTGTAAAAACTGAAGACTTGGTGTTTGTCATCAGTAGTTGAAAACTACTGAAGACTTGGTTTGGCTTCAGTTGTTTGGAAATGAAACAGCAGTTATTTGAAACAATTGAAGAATAAAATTACTCATCAGTTGTTATCGTCAATTCACATATCGCAGTTGTTTCTTTTGACCTTAACACTTACTCAACAGATTATCTGATTTTCAGATGTTTCATTGGTCATCAGTACTTATTTGTTAGAACATACTCAGTAGTTGTAACCACTTCAGTACTTTGCAACCAAATAAGTACTTCAGTATTTAAGGAATTTAGTCTTAGTAGTATGAAAAACTGCTGAAGATAAAATAACTTCAGTACCTATTTGTGACAGCTGTATACTGATGCTCATCAGTACTGGGGAGCTGAGATCATCAGTAGTTGTCAAATTATTCAAGCTGTAGCATACCAGACTTAGCATAAGATTTTGAAAAGTTGCACTGTCAAAGGCTTAGTAAATATATCTGCAAGCTCATCAGCACTAGGAACAAATTTGGATCAATCAGACCTTTTTCATAACAATCCTTGATAAAATGATGTCTGATCTATTCAATATGTTTGTCCTAGAATGCTGGACAGGATTCTTAACAATACAAAGAGCTGGAAGCACTGTCCATCAGTAAAGGAGTCTTAGTCTCTGTAATGTCATAATCCAGTAATTGATTTGAAGCCAGAGTACCTGAGATGTACAACTTGCAGCAGCAATGTACTCTGCTTCAGCAGTGGATGTAGTACTAGAGGTTTGTTTCTTACTCTGCCAAGAACCAAATAGTTACCTAGAAATTGGCATCCACCAGAGGTTGATTTTCTGGTTAATTTACACCCTGCGTAGTCACTATTAGAGAAAGCAATAATTTGCAAGAGTGCCAGTGAAATACCAAAGTCCTAGAGATTGAGTTCCTTGCAAATATCTAAAGATTCTTTTGACTGCAATCATATGGGATTCTTTAGGTGCAAAATCTAGCACATACACAAGTTGCAAAAATAATGTCTAGTCTAGAAGCTGTAAGGTACATCAAGGAACCAATCATATATCTGTAAAGAGTTTCATCAACTGCTTTACCTTTCTGATCAGCATCCAGTTGTGTGGTGCTGCACTGGGAGTAGAACAGGGCTTACCTTTTGTAAATCAAACTTTTCAACAAATCCTTGTATATTTTGACTGATGAATGAAAGTTCCATCACCTTTTGTTTGATTTGCAATCCTAGAAAGAACTGTAATTCTCCATGGCACTCATTTCAAACTTTTGTTGCATAAACTTAGTAAAGGCATCACACAACTGTGGATCAGAGGATGCAAAAATAATATCATCAACATAAATTTGAACAAGGAGTTCTGCAAGCCTACTTTCTTAATGAACAAGGTTTTATCTATGGAGCCTCTAGTGAAATTATTTTGAAGAAGAAATTGGACAGTGTTTCATACCAGGCTCTAGGTGTTGTTTTAGTCCATAAAGAGCCTTATCAAGCTTATACACCCAATCTGGATGTTTATGATCTTCAAAACCTGGTGGTTGGCACACATAAACTTCTTCTTTTATTTTACCATATAAGAATGCACTTTTGACATCCATTTGAAAAAAATTGAGATTATGAAAGCAGCATAAGCTAAAAACAATTGATGTCCAGTCTGGCTACAGGGGCAAAGGTTTCATCATAATCAATACCTTCTTCTTGTGAAAACCCTGTACAACCAGTCTAGCCTTGTTCTTGACAATTTGGCCTTTTTCATTAGTTTTATTCCTAAACACCCATTTAGTGCCTATGGCACACTTACCTTGGGAAGAGGAACCAGTTCCCACACTTGCTGCTTTTGAAACTGAAGAAGCTCAAGTTGCATAGCTTCAACCAATCCATTGTCTCTTAATGCAATATGATAATTCTTGGGCTCTTGCTGACTGATGAAGAGAGCATAGAAGCAAAAGTTGGACAATTGATATCTGGTTGAACAACCAGCATTAATGTCACCAATGATCTGAGACATGGGTGATTCTTAGTTCTTGATACTCAATAAGATCTGTGCAAGTGTTTGTAGGTGATTCAGCAACAACAGATGGTGATCCAGATTCTTGAAACCTAGAATGAGATGATAATTCAAATGAAGTAGAGGATCAGAGATCTCATCAGCATTTGTTGTGGATGGAACTGCTGAAGCTACAGGAACATCAAGTTTAGTAGACTCAGGCAGTTGATCACTAAAATTGCATTATACCAACAAATGGATAACAGGTGCAGAAGATGATGATTCACAGAACCTGCAACATTTGGAGACTGATAAGGAACATATTGCAGTATGTCTAGATCAAATAACTCCACAGGGTTTGGGGTTTTTCCTTTGGAGATTCATTAACTTTACATGCAAGTTTTTCTACAATCTTTGATCTGCAATTAAAAACTCTGTATGCCTTGCAAGTAGAGAGAATACCCAACAAAGTACCCTACATCCACCTTTGATTCAAATTCTGAAGTGGATCCTTTGTGTTCAGAATATAACAGGGACACCCAAATGCTCTAAAGAAGGAAATCAAAGGAGCCAAATGATGTAACACTCATAAGGAGTCTTCATCAACCTTTGATTTACCAATACTCTATTTTGCACATAACAAGCTGTGTTAACAGCTTCAGCCCAAAAGGTTAGTGGCAACCAGAATCAGCCAACATTGACCTTGCAGCTTCAATAAGGGTCCTGTTCTTCTCTCCACCACTCCATTTGTTCAGGAGTTCTAGGAATGCTAAACTGCCTCTTGATTCCCTTAGAGAAAAAATTCATCAAGTGTGTGATTTTAAATATGTGCCATTATCACTCCTCACACACTTGACAGAAAGAGAATACTGCTTTTCCACATGCAACACAAAGTAGATGATAATTTGACCAGCCTCATCTTTTGAATGTAAGAAGAAGGTCCATACAAATCTGGAATAATCATCCATAATTACCAGACAGTATTTTTCTTTGCCATGCAGTGGACTTTGGTTCTTCTATTGGAGGGAATGATACTTTATGTTGCTTTCCTTTTAAACAAGCAGAGCAGTTATCATCACATTTGAACTCCTTTAATGGCAGACCTCTTACTAAGCCATGAAGGATCAGCTGGTTCATGTTTCTAAGATTCACATGACCAAGCCTTCTGTGCTAAAGCTCAGATTCTTGAGGAGTGGCCTTGGAGAACAGACATGGATGGCCTTTTAGATCAATTTTCTTTGATAAGTCTAACGCATATACTCTTCCAATCCTATTGGCATTCAGGAGAGTATGTTCATCCAATATCTTGCAATCATATTCAAAACATTGAAAGACATAATTCGACAGTTCTGACTGGTGAAAAGTGCAACATGCCCTTTATCACACATTTGACTGACACTCAACAAATTGTACTTGAGATTCTCCACATGGTTGACATCATCAAACCTTATTTCACCATTTGAAACAAAGCCTTTGCCGATGATGTAACCCTTAGCATCATTACCAAAAGATACAAATCCCTTCTTTCCTTGAGAGTAGTCATGAAGAAGAGATCTGCTTCCAGTCATATGCATAGATCCTCCACTGTCCACATACCAGATGCTTCTATGGCATGTTGAAGAACCCTGCATATATCACAACAACTAGTTAGCTTTTGAGACCCAAACCTTTTGGTTGTGGGTCTGTTCTCATCAACAGTTTATACTAACTGATTTGTCATGATTAACAGCCTTTGAAGATGGAGATGGTGCTAAAAAGGATTCCTTTGATTTTGGTTAGTTTTCCTTTTTAGTGGTTTAATCACAGGTACATCTATTTGGTTAACTCTCCCCAACAAATGTTGAACCATCATAACAAGTTGTGTTGATTGGTTGTTAAAGCTTTCAGTTCAGCAGACACATCAGTACTGTTTGTGAATGGTTCCTGTGAGACATCATGTCCTTCTTTTTGAAAGACACAGACTTAGTCTGTTGTTTTGATACTCTTTGAGGAGTAGTTTCAGCTATTTTATGATAAACCTCTTTCTTCTGTTTAGATTTTTATGAAGACTTTGGTTTATCAGGTTGAGATGTTTGTGACACAAACTTGGTTTCAAATTCATCTTTCATTTTATTAATTTTATTTTTAATGATTTTATCCTTGTTAAATTTGGAACCCTTTCTGTACCAACATTCATCAGTGAGATGATTGAATAGACCACATATTTCACATGGCTTTTTCTTCATCTTCTGTTGATCAGCTGCTGAAGAAGATGAAACTACTGAAGGTGTGTTCTTCAGTACTTTCTTCCTCTTAGTACTTATGTGAAGTACTGAAGGATTTGTAACAACTGAAGACTTGTTCTTCAGAGATTTTCTATCAGTAAATTTGGATTTCCTGATAGATTCTTCAGCAGTTATCAAACCATGTTTGGTTCCATTTGGATTGAAATGTTCTTCAGGTGTTGTTACTTGCTCTTCAGTACTTTGAATATCTTTTGAGACAACACCTGAAGTACTCAGCTTTTCTTTGATCTTGTGTTCATCAGCAGTAGGACCATCAGAAGATTTAGCTGAGGTACTATTACTGACTTCATCCTTGATTGTACATTATCACTTGAGGATGAGACACATGATGATGTGGTTTGGGAATTGATTTCACCTTCAGATTTTACTTCTGTCTTGGGAGTAAAATCTGTAGGAGGTTCAGTGTGATTATATCCAATCCCAAACTTCACATTTGAAGCAGTTTGCTTACTGAGAAGCAATTTACTTCTGCAAGTGTTTCTTTGAGACTCTTGTGATTTTCTAAAATGACCTCTACCTTAGCCTTTTCATCAGTGATTTGGCATTTTAATTTGTAAATCTCATCATCTTTTTCTTTTAAAACAGACTCAAACTCAGCTTTTCTTTTGGAAATCACTTTCTCTAGGTCAAGATTTTGATTAATAAAGCTACATTTGCTTCTCTAATTGAGGCAAAAGCAGCTATGCATGACTCAGAACACAACTTGGCCTTAGCCTCAGAAGATACTGTGGTACCTGTGATGATGAAGCATTTGAGCTTGAACCACCAGTAGACTCCAGGGCCATAAGAGCAAGATTTCCAAAAGGATTTTCACCACCATGTTGACCAGCACCAGAAAAATTTATTCAGAATAACCAGAAAGATCATCTGGTAACTACTCCAGTCAACAACACAGGAGTGAAAAAGCTTTGATGTGATTGAGATTGAGATTGAGATTGTTGACTTGATTGAGATGGTGGAAGCTCAGGTAGGGCATGTGATTGTTGAGCTATGGGTACAGGAACCTGATTGGACTGTGGCATGTAAAAACAGGGATAAGGATATGGCATTTGACCTTGAGTAACAAAATATGCAGGAGATGATTGATTTTGTGAATGATGACCAGAACTGGTAGAATGTTGCCCTTTGTTTTGTAAATTATTGCTTGGAAAGGTCACAAAGGGTGCAGAAGAGTTAGATCCAAATGATCTACACTCTCTTGCAAAATGTCCAAGTCTATGGCACTTGTGACACCTCAACTTGCTCTTGTCAAAACCAACTTTGGTTTTTCCAGAGAGACCAGGGAATTTTCTACCTGTCCTTTTATAAAAGTTTTGAGATCTCATATTAACTAATGCCATTTGGCTCAAAATATCCATCTCTTCCAAATCATCATCAGCAATTCCTTTCAAATCATCCATCAAAAAGCATAGATTGTCACTATTATATCCTAAATTACAATCAATACCAGCAAAAGCATGATCTCCACTGTTTGAAGAGAAATCAATATGCTCATCATAGGAACTTTCCGATGTAGCATATTCTGACTCATGACCAACCAGAGCAGTATTCCTGGTACAAAATCATCAGTGAGCTTCCCAGATGAAGTCAGTTTTCTTTTCTGTTCTATCTCTCTTTCAAATGTTAGCAGTTCCCATGAAGTTGGGTGAGAGATAGATTATCTAGATTTGCACTGGAGTGTAGGACAATGGTATATGTGTCCCATCTCTCAGGCGGGGGATGATGAGAAATCTGTTGTCATCTGACTGTTTGTATATTCATGTTTAACCATTTTCAACTCAGATATCAAACAGGAGAATCACTCAAACTGTTGAGTCAGTGACTCACCCTTTCTATGAGAGAATGTCTCATATTGCTGGGCAAGGATTTGTCTATTGTTTGCTAAGACCTCATCAGTTCCTTCAAATTGTTCTTTCAGAGCAACCCAGAGGTCATGAGTAGATTCATGATGCATAAGTCCAGAATAGATTTCATTAGGTAGTGCCATGGCCAGAATTCATGGGCTTTAGCATCAATTTCAAATAGTTTCAGATCTTCATCTGAATATTGCTCTTTCTTCTTCGGAATCATTTCATTGGTTTCCGGATTACTCAGCATAGGCTTATATGGTCCATGAACCACAGATTTCCAACAACCTGAACTATTAACAGACAGGTGATGGAGCATTCGTTGTTGCCATATGTTGTACTCACTCCTAACAAGCATCGGAGGCTTTGTTGAGGAGCCAGTATTGTGAGGATCATTGATTGATGCAACATTTTAACCAATTCAAATAGGTTCAATAAGAGTTTAACAGATTAACTCAAAAACTCAACAACACAGTTTGAAACAAGAAGAATCTCAAATTGATTCACAGGAAGCAACAGAAAAACAAACTCTATAACCAATTCTTGCAAATTTGCTAATTCGATCAAACAAAGATATCAAAAGAACAGTTTCAATGATCAATTGTTAAATCGATCAATGATTAACCTGCTCTGATACCATTTGAAAGGATCGAGATCTAGTTTGATCAATTAGATTAGGATTTGCGGCGGAATAGCACACGAATTAGATGAAATTTTAGCAAGAATAATATGAATATTCAATTAAACAGTAACAGTTATATAGAGAGAGTTTTCTGCGAAAAGAATGTTTTCATTCATGCACAAACTTCCCGTAGAGGGAAATTAGGTCAACATTCCTTTTATAAGGAATGTGACATCAGCTGACGTCACATGATAGTGACATGAAACCGATTTATACAAACAACTGAAATTAAACTAAACTACTGAAGATGTCCACAACAATTGAGGACACCTTCATTAAAAGCTAAGTATAAACTAACATTACAACTACTGAAGTTATAACATTTGAAGTATAAGAACTTCAGATGTTTTACATAACATAAAACTACTGATAACAAACTACTGAAATGTAAACCATCACAACTACTGAAGAGAACTACTTCAGCTGCTGTGACAACTTCGAAGAACTTGATCTTAGACTTTGTCTTCAGCAGTTGTCTTCAGACTTTGTCTTCCGCAGTTGTCTTCAGACTTTGTCTTTAGCAGTTGTCTTCAGAATTTGTCTTGAGACTTTGTCTTCAGCTGTTGTAGATCACTTCAGTTGTTTTGATGTCTATGGGACTTAAAGGTTTTTCTGATCTGGCTCATTGGTTCTTTTGGTCAAACAAGGATGCAGTGATCCTTGAGGTGATGGACGACACTACACTGGGTCGTATGAAGGTCTACAGGGGGAAACAGGTTAAGCCCCCTGTGAGGATATTGTTCGGGCATCTGGCCCAGGAGGGTTACGTGGTGCCGACAAGGCGTAAATGGCGTCACGTCGACAGTGACTCAAAGGTTGAGCAGCTACTGCTCCGGAGGATGACTCCGATGACGATGAAAGCGATGATGCTGGAGATGCAGGGCCCTCTCAACCAAGGGCCCCCACTGCTGATACAGCATCTCCGGCATCTGCCCATGATGGAGCAGAGACTACAGGATTCCATCAGGACTTCATACCTGATGAGGAGGAGGATACAGATGAGGAGCCTCTGACTCGGACTGTTGGCAGTAAAGTCGTTTCCACAGAACGAGGGCTCCGGGCGGTTGGTGAGCGCCCTGGGGGGTTGGGAGAAGCTGACACTGATCCTACATATGCTCCCGATCAGCCAAGCCGTGTTCTAGGGGGAGCATCCTCCTCGACAGGATCGAGGAAGAAAAGGATGCTCAGCCCCACGGCATGAAGAAGAAGAAGAGAAGACTCACCTTCATCACTACCACCACCACCACTATACTACCACCACCACTCCACCTTCCACCACAGCCACCACCACTTCTACCACACCCTCTACCACCATTACCATACCACCCACCATCATTACCACACCTCCACCCTTCACTACTACTGCCATACCTCCACCTGTTATACCTATACCACCCCTAATCTACACCATGACCACCATCACCACCACTAGCCACCATGCTGTACCACCATCCTATCCCTCCCACACATCAGGATCACCTCTGCCTCCTAGTGGGGTAGAGGAATAGCTCTCAGCACTCAACTGTATGGTGCTGAGACTGTTAGCTGCAGAAGACGAGAAGACTGCTCAGATACGTCAGCTGGTAGACCTTACCACTACCCAATCTTTGCAGATATCTCAGCAGGCCCAGCTGATGGATGCTCAGCGTGTAGAGATGTCCCAACTCGGGATCAGAATGCCCAATCAGCTAAGAGGGTCGAGGAGTTGGAGACCACCAACAAGACCATCATGCTGCGTCTTAAGGGATCCAAGGAAGAGCCCCTAAAGATTAAGGAAGGGGACGGAGATGATAGTGATGATGACAGTGATGACGAGGATGATGATGGTGATGATGATACTGATGTTGGTGGTGATGCTGGAGATGATGAGGCTGATGATGATGAAGACGACACCTGCTGCGGGTGCCACACCTGCCAGTGAAAGGACAACGAAGAGAGCACAAGATCAAGGTGCCTCCACATCCGCCCCATCAGCAGAAGAGGATATGATCCAAGACAAGAGTAATACCTAGCTGCTTTTGTTATTTAAATCATATGTATCTAAGTCATGTATCAAGCTAATGTAATGAATGTTTATATTTAATGTCAATGTTTCTGTTTTGATTGTGAACTAATGATCGTTGTGTTGAATGTGTAAATCAAACAGATCCAAACTTTCAGAGGGATGAATATGATGTAGATCCCCTTCAGCAGGTCAAGACTCAATTAACCATGATTCTTGATCTGCAAGGGATCGTAAGGAGATCTGTGAGTTGCACCCCAGAAGAGGGGGAGATAATTCACGACTTCACTAACGAGCAGTTGGTTGAAATGTTCAAACTAAATGCCGACGAGATCGTGAAAAATGCTCCAACAGTCCAAGGTGATAGTGACGACGAACTCAGTGATATTGATGAGATTGAGATAGAAGATGTCACTCATCAAAATTATCCAGAGTACAATGACATTGAAGGTAATGTGGTACCCAATCTGGGTGACAACCTTGTCAGTGAAACCTTCGAGACTCTGGATAAAATGGAAGAAGCGTCAGACAAGAAAGAAGAAAGAGCCCAAGCCACAAATGCTGAAGTCAATACCAGAAAGGCTGAGTGGGCTGCTTGCTTTGACGACCTAAGAGCCACTACAAAGTCAACTGTCTACACCAAGCTGTATAAAGTCAAGAAACATCAAAAGGTGGTAGGCAGGATTATAGCGTGGGCACATTTTAAAGACCTCAACGTTTACGCTATTAAACGTGAGAAGGGAATTGAGTACTTTAGATTCCCATATGATCTGAAGACTCTTCTAGGTTTTGAGCTTAACCAGTTAGCAAAGTTAAAATTGCTATATGCTGACCCTCGTAAGATGTCAGGCTGGTTTGAAGCAGCTCTAAAGAGGGAGTACCACACCAGATGGGTCAACTTCAAACCTCAACAACCAACGAGGTACATCAGACGATCTAAGGTTGACGCCATAACTGGCAAACCAAAAATTGTGTTGAAGTGGAGTCCACCACGTACAATGTCAAAGATCCCACTACGGGAGATGCCACAGGACTTCACTCCACACTTCAAATGGTGGTACTACGATTAGAGAATGGGAGAGGCTGTGATAGTCTTGAACATAAATGGTACAATGGAAACCATAAGGGTGTTTGACCCAATGTGGCTCACAAACTTGTCAGCAAATGATGTTTATACATTATACAAGTGGCCACTTTTCTATGACTCACGAGATATTGTACAAGCTTTACAATTTCAGAATGTGATACGACTCTGTTTTGCTTTCGAGATAAATACAAGAATTTCTAGAGAAGCTAAGTACAAGAAGTTTGAGGAAATTATGAAAGATGTAAGACAATAGATAGATCTAGGTCCAAGGGGGAGTTTGTTGATACATATGTACCTATATCCTGATCTTAATGTAATATGTCTTGAATGTCTTACACTGATGCAATATTGGGTACTTAATGAAACGAGAATGTTTGATTGTGATTTGTAATGTTTAATTTTTCATTAATGAGTTGTGAAATGAGATGGACTTACTAATAGCAATCTTACATCGAAGGGCTCATCGATCTTCCTACTCCTAACGTACAACATCACAGAAGATAGCAGTAACGAAACTACTACTAGTGCCATAATTAAAGTATAGATGATAAATCTAAATTAATAAAAATGTACCTGACGTTACCTTGGAGTCTGATCTAGCCTCCTCCCGGTCATAGCAAAGGCTCTAGCCTTCACCTTTTGTTCTCCTGCCTCGTACTGGAGCTTCCTGCCCTCGACTTCTTACAGTCTCTGCTCATGTGTCCAGTCTTGCCACAGTCGTAGCATTTAGCCATTTGATAGTCCCTCGCTCTGTGGCCCTCCTTTCCATACTGAAAACAAACATTCAGTCCCCACTTGCACTCCTTTTCGTGGCCTCTACCACACTTCTTTCATACCTCGCCCTCCCTTGTTAATCTCTTCCGATCATCAACCCCACATGTCTCACTTCCATAAACAAATCTACCATCCTTGCCTCGCCTTCCATCCCCACAATTAACATGGTCCCGCTCCTCCTCTTCATCCGTTGTCGCCATCACCCCTCGCTCATTGCACAATCTCCTGGCTAAGTCGACCACTGATCTGAGTGTACTTGGTCGGGCAGCGATCAAATGTCTGCGGATGTCTGTCGGCAGTCCTTGAATGTACCTCTTGATCTTTCGTGACATAGGCATCACCTGATCGGGCACTAGTCTTGCCATCTCGTTGAACTTAGTGGTGTACTGCTAGTGTGTCATCGTTCCCGCCTCTAGCTGTAAGAACTCTCTCTCAATCTTGTCCAATTCCCGGTGAGGACAAAACCTCCACCGGCATAAGGCCGAGTCCGCAAACAAATGGGTAATGAACTTCACCTTTGGGTCCACTCGGCACTCGCTGATCTCAAGGACAGCCTCCATCTCTCTCACCCATAGGTAAGCAGCAGCAGCAGTGCCATTACCATCAAAGGTAGGGGGCTTGCACCTTGGAATGCCCCATAATTACAGCCTCATGCTGCCTCAGGCACAGGCTCTTCTTCCTCTTCTTCCTTATTAGTAGGGATAACCATCTCGGCCTCCGGTCGCTTTCTCCTTCCCGAGGACCTATTCCTCTCCTTACTTTCGCCTTCTCTAACAACTTTAATCACTTCGGTCACTACAGATGGTAAGACTGTCTGCATGACCTGGTGTACTTCATCAGCAATCGCCTCCCTAGCTGAGGCATTCAAACTAGCATTCTCATTCTCTTTGCTCTGGCCATGAACGTCAGGGTTTTCATGGGTCGTATCAAGAGCCTTAGCACTACTCCTAGTCACCCGTGGACGGCCTCTGCCTCTAGGAGTCTTGGAATATTTCTGCCCAGCCATCCGCTAACACACTATAAGATTCAGACACCAACATGGTCATTCAAGGTAATAACTCAGTTTATGTCAAGTTTAGTAGTCCTTATTACAGTGGCCAGTTGTGATTAGCCACTTACTTTACTCTTCATACCCCAAGCATTTCATATCCTGACTACGTCAGTATCTAAATCTACTAAGAGCACATAAATCAAATAGCATGCGCACATAACACTGATTAATCGTTAGCTTGCATAAAATGTTTACATAAAACCTTTACCTGCAGGCACGTAGCTACTAGGACTGGCATCATTTTCCTTTTAGTCCCATTCTCAGTTTAAGTTTAGGTTTCTTTTGAAAATATATACCCATTTCCCTCAAACTTTGGCTTTGATACCAACTTGTAAGGCCCCGTTCCCGGGATGCTTACAGCTGGTCATTCATCGCACATAAAACATTTTAAAACATACATTTATTTTGTAGCGGAATTTAAAATTTTCATTAATAACTAAAAACATGTCATTTCATTCATTTACAACATTCGTTTTCATCTCAAAATACAATGACATGTCAAAATACGAATGCCAGCCTCAAAATGCTCCCAGTAGCTTATGCATTCATGCCTGCAACTCCTCAGCATCAACAAAATACCCACCAACTATTATGCATACAAAAGTCAGCAACGCTGAGTGAGTACTAGTTTTTATATAATAAAATACTTCATTTCCTTTAAAAACTATCTTTACATTTATTCGTGGTCATACAACATACGTACACTCAATCTATGTTCTTTATTCGTTTCGTTCCTTCATACTTTCATTGTTTCATTACTCTTCATTACTCGAATCTTGTCTCATGCAATATCCCCAACTCATGCTTGAAAGCTGATGCTGTGCCGAGACCTGTACACAAACCCCCGACTCATGTCCGAAGGCTGACAGAACACCGGGATATGCGACAAAGATCCCATACGAGTCAATCACAGGGATTGAACTCTATCCGATTCTGTTGCAACACTAGGTCGCTCACCTCATTATCTCGTCTCATGCAATACTCCCGACTCATGTCCGAAGACTGATACTATGCCAGGGCCTGATAAACAAACCCCTGACTCATGTCCAAAGATTGACACAGTACTGGAGCACGCGACACGGATCTCATCATCCGTTTTGTCTCATGTAATACCCCGACTCATGTCTGAAGACTGATACTGTGCTGGGGCCTGATAAAAAAACCCGACTTATGTCCGAAGACTGACACAGTACCGGGGTACGCGACACGGATCTCATCATCCATCACTTTCATGTTCACCATTTGTTATCTCATGTGTTCATTTCGTACTCTATCGTTGTCTTTCACTTCGTTACATAATACTTTACGTTCGTTAATTATTCGTTCATACATCACACCACGTAAAGTCATACATAATGTATATAAAAACATAATACGTGCGTTTTGAAATCTCTTTGACAAAGAAAGATAACACAAAACACACACATATACACATCATAATCAGGCTTATCCCCCTATTTTACCCCTTAAAACCACTTAGAAAATCCTAAGTCCAAATTGGGCACATGGGACATTTTAGGTGCATGAGCATAAAAATTTTAAGTGTAAAACAGTCTGGGCGCATGGGCACTATTTAGGCGTTTCTGCCCTGTTCAGGCGCTTTTCCACTATGCAGGCGCATGGCACCTATTCAGGCACATCAACACTTAGCCATTTTGACACTTGGGCGCATGGGCACTATTTAGGCGCATGGCCCACACTTGGGCACATGGCCCACCTTGGGCGCATGGCCGCACTTAGGTGCCTAGCCAACACTTAGGCACCTGGCCAACATATTGGGCGCATGGGCCACTGTTTAGGTGCATGGCCCACACTTGGGCACATGGCCAACACTTAGGCGCATGGGCCACTGTCTAGGCGCATCAAAACATTCTGAAATATTTTCTATGCTATTAACATCACCCGATTATCATTCTAACACTACCCAAGCATAGATCTAACATACCAGGGGCACCTAAACTTGCTAATCATCTACACTAGCCCATAATCATACTCTAAAACATGCATACATACATCATTTTTGAACATAAGGCTGTAGACCCACGGTTACTTTCAAAACGTTTACATAGTATGCATAATAGCCCCAAAAGCGTTGAAAATCAGTAAAGAGGGGTTCCAGAAACTCACCTTGAAGTAGGTCTTCGTGCTAGTGACTTCTACTAGCAAATTAAACTCCAAGTTCTTGAAAACAACTCTAAATCATCAAGAATCTCGGTCAAGAGGTTGTGAATTCAGTTTAAACCAAACAAACATCAAGAAAGCTTACCTTTTACAGCTTCTTCTTCCTTTCTCTCTCTAATAACCAAGAGTTTTCTTCTTTTTCTTCTGAAATCAAAAGCAATTTTCTGCTTTAATATGGGCGGCCATACCCATATATAATATAAAATATTAGCCTTTTGTACTTTGCACACTTTATCCCCCTCCACTTGTGCCCATTATCTATTCTTTCTATTTACTTTCCTTTTCCTTTCCTTTAAATAAAAATTCGGGATGTTACAACTACGAACAAGTAGATGAGATTGAGCTGGAAAGAATGGATATCATGTGGGCATTGGCGAGTGCTGTCTGGAGGGCTAAGACGTTTGTTAAAAAGACCAGACAGAACTTGATTGCCACAAAGGATACAACCTTGGTTTTGACAAAACAAAGTGACTTGTTTTAACTATGGAGAGAAGGTGCATTTCAAGCGTGAGTATGTGAAGCCCAGGAAGACGGGAAATGGTAATCCATTCTCATTGTTTAATCGTCAAGATAAACCCACAAGTAGTCCTGCATTATCAAGCAAGGATCCTAAAGCCTTGACAGCTCATGATGACGAAGGGCAAGATTAGAGCTTTCGGTTTGTTTCTCCAGGAGAATCCAACATTGCATGCGTTGAGGATTTGGATGACGATTCTTCAAGCGAAGGAGATATAGCAGTTGAACTCGTGATGTCAAATATTGAAGAAACTGAAAATGCGGTTAATCACCTGAATGATGAAGGCCAAAGTTCAACATGTTCAGAATCACCTGCACCAGAAAAGTCAGACTCTGCTATGATGGCTGATTCAACAGAACCTTCTTAGGTAAGTTCCACTAACCAACTTTTCAATAATCATGCTTGTTCTGATTGTAATAAATTTAGGGAAAGCATAGATTTGAAATATTCCAGGTTATTAGATCACAATGATAGCCTAGTAAAGGACTTGTAACTGTGCACTGAAGCAACTCGTATTTTAAAATTAAATGAGCACAGTTACAAAGAGAAAATAGAACTGTTAAATAAACAACTTAGGAAAACTAAAGTTGTGGCTTTTAACCAAGCTAATGACATTAAGTTCTATCTAAAATCCCTAGAAGAAGCTAAGATACAAGAAGCAGTTTTGAAAGTCGAAGTAAATTCATTAAAACAAAAACTGCACAGTTGGACTAGTTCTTCTCACATAGTCCAGCACTTAGTGAGAGAACAAAACAACGAGGAGGGTTTGGGTTACAAAGTGGTACCACCACCACATGAGACCTTGTTGAATGCTAAAAGCAAACCAATTAATAACAACCCAATCAAGGATCATGTGGTGTCCACTCCTCTTGTAAGTGATCCAGATTCCACAAGTAAACCAATTGAATCTGTAATTAAACAAAAGGAGACCACTTTAAAGTCAAAAGGTAAAATGCCTATTGTTAATCTGGATGAACAAATTGAGAAGGTTAAGGTAAAGTCTAGTTCAAATACGTCTAATTCTGAACCTAAAAAGACCAAACAAGTTAACCAAACACGTGCATCATGTCTAAGTCCAGATAAACAAAAGAGTAAAGATGTTAAAAAGGTTCAAACAATTAATTTTGTTAAACAAGATAAAACATCTATACCAGAAGTGTCTAAACCCAACCAAGCAAAGTCACACGAGTGTCACACACTTCTCCACAGAAATAGTTATACAAACATGTCGAAAGTAGATCTTGCTACAACTATGGAAAGTATGGACACATCGCGTCTAACTATCCTTACTATCAGACACCTAGGAAGAAAGTTGAACTTCATGATCCTAAACCCAATTCTTCTAAAAGGGGTTCTATAACCCCACCAAGAAGAGTTAGTGAACATAAAGTTCAAACCATAAGCCAATCGTCTGTTTATCACAAACAGACCTTACACAAAACTGGCTTATGGAAAGAGAAATCTAGTTCAGTGTTTGATAATAAGAACAAGAAACAGAATGATCTTCCCTCACCCTCAAATGGACAATGGGTGGAATTTATGATATGTGATTCTTCTGGGTCACCCAAGCCAGTTAAGGCTTGGGTCCCTAACCTTAACTAATGTTTTCTATTAAATGTGTAGGGTGTTCGCTATAGTGCTGAAACAAACACTTGGATTGTAGATAGCGGAGCATCCAGGCACATGTCTGGGAACGGGGCCTACTGTCAAACGTCAAACAAATAAAAGGAGGTCATGCTTCATTTGTTGGAAACAAAGGAGGTTACATCATAGCTCAAGGGGAACTGGGGAATCAGAAAGTGAAGTTTGACAAGGTAAACTATGTTCAACAACTACAAAATAATTTGCTTTCTGTCTCCTAAATCTGTGACAAAGGATTTAAAGTAGTATTCGACAACAAGAAATGCTATGTTCTGAAAAAGGACTACGTGATCCCAAAGGACCAAATCTTAATGTCAACTTCAAGATATAACGACCTTTATGTCTTGGATCTTTCAAAGGCCTCCACAATGGATCATCAAGTTCAGTGCTTTTTGTCCAAGGCTATAGAGAAAGATTCGATCTCCTGGCATAGGATAATGGGACACATCAATCCACGGAAGATGAAACACTTGATCCAGAATGATCTAGTGCGAGGAGTAAATGTCAAAAACTTCCAACTACCGGATTTTTGTGTCGCCGCAAGAAAGGCCAACAGACTAAGAAGTCTCATAAGGCAAAGAATGTTCATTCCATAGAACTGCCTCTTGAGCTTCTTCACATGGATCTGTTGGTCCAGTCAGTACAAGAAGCATCGCCGTCGACTTGTACTATTATGTAGTTACAGATGACTACTCAATATTCTCTTGGGTAATGTTTATGAAATCTAAATCTGAGACATTTGAGTCATTCAAAGAGTTAGTAACTACTTTAGAGTCTCTCTACAAGCTTAAGGTAAGACAAGTACGCTCAGACAATGGTACCGAGTTCAAGAGTCAGTGGATGGAGGCTTTCTGCAAAGAAAACGGAATTGTGCAGCAGTTCACTTCTGCCTACACCCCACAAATGAACGGAGTTGCTGAGAGAAAGAATCACAGCTTGATAGAGACAGTAAGGACAATGCTAGCAGACTCGAAACTGCCCATCCAATTTTGGAATGAGGCAGTTGCCAATGTATGTTACACTTTAAATCGAGTCCTAGTGGTAAAACATCATGGTAAGACATGTTACGAGCTACTTCAACGACGTAAGCCAAATCTAGAGTACCTCGAACCATTTGGCGCACCTTGCACTCTTTTGAAGAAAACTCAGGAAGGAAAGTTCAGTGAAAAGGCTGAAGAAAGAAGTTTCCTAGGATACAACATACCGAATAAGAGAGTTTACAACAGCTAAACGAGTCAAGTAGAAGTGTGGTGTAACGTGGACGTTCAGAGATACACCACCCCCAGCTGGAAAAGGACCCGCATTCTTTTTCGATTATGATGGATTCTTAAGTCCTTCAACATCGCTTTCTCCACTTCTGAAGATGAATTAACAACCAAGATGATGTATGAGGTCTTAAACACACCGCCCCTAGACTCAATAACATCTAGCTCCCAAGGCCAGTCTTCTAGTAACTCAGAGGGAGCACTGGAAGTAAGTGACTCCTCTTCTGACGATGAAGAAGTGGAAAATGTTCAGGTGGATCTGGAGGAACAGGTTCCAACTACTACAAGTACACACACATCCAATATTGATGCCTCTGACACTTCGGAACCCCATACTCCCACTGCCTCAAATACTGAACCTGTGGTTCACAATCTGGATAATGAGGTAGTTGTACCCACCACTCCTGAATGTCGTCTAAGTGTTTATCATCCTCTGGACAATGTCATAAGGGATGTACAATCAGGAGTACATACAAGAAATCAGTTGTATTCAGCTGATTATGCCTCAGTTATGGAAAAAGGCTACCATCATGATGGTGCTTATCGATGTTTTGTATCTCAATTTGAGCCAAAATATGTAAGTGATGCCTTAAACGATGAGGCTTGGGTGAGTGCCATGCAAGAAGAACTTCTTCAATTCAAGAAGTTAGGTGTGTGGACTCTGGTGGACAGACCTAAAGGTGTTAAGGTCATTGGCACTAAATGGGTCTTAAAATGCAAGAAGGATGACCAAGGGGTCATTATCAGAAACAAGGCTTGACTTGTAGTTCAAGGATTTCGACAAGTCGAGGGAATCGATTACAACGAAGTGTTTGCACCTAGGCAAGAATGGAAGCAATCCATATCTTCCTAGCCTATGCATCGTATATGAAGATTAAAGTCTATCAGCTCGATGTGAAAAGTGCATTCCTTCATGGTGAAATCCGAGAAACGGTGTACGTCAGTCAACCTGAGGGATTTGAGGATCCGTATCATCGGGAAATAGTTTACAAACTAGACAAGGCTCTATACGGCCTTCATCAAGCCCCCAGATCCTATGAGAAACTCTCGACTCATCTTGTGAAACACGGGTTTCGAAGAGGAGTGATTGATTGTACATTGTTTATCAAAGAGAAGGATGGTGACTTACTGCTTGTACAAATATATATTGATGACATAATTTTAGGTTCTAAGAACGAAGACTTATGTAAAGAATTTGAAGCAGTAATGAAGGCTGAGTTTGAGATGAGTGCCATGGGAGAGATGAAATTCTTTCTCGGGTTATAGGTGGATCAGACACCACAGGGGATATTTCTACATCAGACAAACTATGTAGGCGATATTCTCTGTCGGTTTGATATGGAGAATGCTTCCGCAGCTGGGACTCCACTTGATACAAACCATGATATAGTGCCCGACGAGAATGGTGATCTGGTGGATGCTACCAGGTACCGAGGCATGATTGGATCTCTCATGTATCTCACTGCCTCACGACCTGACATCATGTACGCAATGTGTCTCTGCTCAAGATATCAGGCGAAATCGAAAGTCAACCATCTAATTGGAGTCAAACGGATATTTCGTTATCTAAAGGGTACCCTAACACTCGGGTTGTGGTATCCTCATGATGACAATTTTGAGCTTACAACGTATAGTGACTCGGATTATGGCGGTTGCAAAATGAACTACAAGTCAACATCAGCGGGATGTCAATTCTTTGGGAGAAGATTAGTCACGTGGCAATGTAAGAAGCAGACATCAGTTGCACTGTCAACTTCTGAAGCTGAATATGTTGCTGCAACAAGCTGATGTTCTCAAATCATCTGGATTCAACAGCAAATGCGGGACTACGGTTTGCAATTCTCTAACACTCCTATATTTTTTGACAATTCTGCTGCTATAGCCATAACTAAAAATCGGGTCCAACATCCTAAGAGTAAACACATCGGCATTAAATATCACTTTATACGTGATTGTTTTGAAAAAAATTTAATCGATGTAGTTAAAATTCATACGGATTTTCAACGCGCTGACCTCTACACAAAAGCCTTTGATAAACCACGTTTTATATATCTGTTAGAGGTCAATGACGTTAAAAAAAGTGATGTGATTTCCGACGATGACAGTCCTCAGTCCGACAAGTAGATTTTATTTTAATTTTTATTTTATTTTTTTATTTTATTTTTATTTTATTTTTGTTTCTTCGCCTATTAAAATCCTAAAAGCAAAACTTTTTCGGTTTTAGAATTTTAGGGGGATAATAGTTTAAGTTAAATAGGTAAGTTAGTATTAAGTTAATATTTAATTTCTGTACATAAAAAAATATAAAAAAATGAGGCAGGAGAATAGGCAAGCTAAGAGAAATGAGATCGTATATGTGATACTAATTCATTAACTATGGAAATGATAGTACACAGGAACAAATAGTTTGGGACTTTAAAAGAAGAAATTGTTTAATATGCAAAATTCGAAGTATAAGTCTGAGAAGTCTAAGCAAAAATAAATAGAAAAATGATAGTAAAACTAGCTACTACTAAGGTAACACGGAGAAATTAGACCTATAGGTTGCTAGACCATTTGATGATATGTCGGTAGATTCAACACAATAGATAAGTAGACCTCTTTGTTGATGTCAAGCTCAAACTAAGTTGTTCAACAAGCTGTGGGTTATCATCTTATCCCTAGTTAACACAATCAACAGAGTTCCAATAAGGGGTGACGTGCAAAATAAACGCCACAAATGTGTGCGGATGACCATAATTTGAGCAAAGCACATGATGAAAAATGAAAAAAGCAATCAAGCTAATAACCTATCTTGTTGGTGTGATCTGTACAAAAAGAATAAAATTGCTCAAAGAAGAAGATAGGTTGTGTGCCTCTCTGCTGTGCGGTGGCACTGACCTAAGGATAAGCACAACCTAAATATTCTAGAATTCATTGGTGTTTGCGCCTCTCTACTGTGCGGTGGCACTGACCTGAGGCTTTGCAACTCTTTGAAAGCTCTAGAATAGTTTTCTTGAATACTACCTGTAGACCGCTAAAAAATCTCCTGAGGAATTTTGATTACCATATAAGCGTGGGATCCACAAATGCTTGTTGAAGTAATTAAACCTTAAATCATCACCAATCTATGTCAAAAGTCTGTGTATGGATTTAAGAGGACAAGTGTACTGACAATCATTGTGGCTGCAACTCTTGAAAGTCAACACCACTATATGCATCTTGTGGTACTAGTATGATTTCCTAGACTTGCTAATGACTCTTGATGAAGACAAGAATCGAGCATCAAAAGGTTATAATAACATGTCCTTAATAATTTGACTTACCTGTATGATTCCATAATGAATCGTTCCACTTATGGTCAAAATAACTTGAAGCTGCCTGTTCAAGAATAAATCCGTTAGATATCTATCTTTGGATTTCCCTGACACAAAACTAACAAAAATATGTTTTACTTTTGTTTTTCAGTTCTAGTAGTTTCATTTGTTTAATTTTGTCAGTTTAGTTGTTAAAAGTCGGACTACGTATTGAAATTCTGTCTAGAACTTAATCACTAAAAAGGGTCACGTTTGAGGTGACCAAAACAGGTTTTCAAATGTTAAAAGGATCACTTCTGAGGTGATCAAAAGTTTTCAAAGTTGAAATGGTCATGTCTGTGATGATCAAATAGGCAAAATGTTTTATTCATAGTTAAAAAGGTTAAGTGTCAAATGGTCATTCTCACAACTGAACCATGAGTATGGACCAGCCGTACGATTGGACCATTCATATTAGTCCAATTACACGACTAAACCACACTCATAGCCCACACGTGCGATTGGACCATCAACATGAGTAAGCTCACACGATTGGTTCACAAAATGAACCAATCGCATGAATGGAGGTGACCGAATGACACAGTCGCACGACTGACATCTAGTCGCACGACTGAAGGTGACCGACTGTGCCAGTCGCACGACTGATCCTCAGTCACACGAATTAAGTATGCGACTGGGCTCAGTCACACGACTGAAAGAAACCCTAGTATAAAAGGATAGGGAGTCGGTCGCAGTCACTCATCACTCCCAAATCACCCCCAAATAGCATGACTCTACCGTTACTCTGCCTGATTTTCATTTCACTATTATATACTACAAATTGTTGTGTTCTGACGATTTCCAGTGATTATACAGGTACAGTGCGGTGCAATCTACTCAAATGTCAATCGATTCATGCCCTAATGACTAAATTTAGCCGTAAATAGAGCCGAGACTTAGTTTGACTAACAAACTGATAAATTAAGTATTTTGTGAAATTAAAGGCTATTATGTGTTATATCGGCACTTGCGAAACTAATGAGACAAACCACGATGTCTAACATTAAGTTTTGCTCAAAATTTGAAATTGAATTGAACAAACAGTCTGTCATGCGAATGGACACCCTGATGAACTTCAGTCGCATGACGGAGCTGGGCGAATGGTTCAATCGCACGATTGTACCATGCGTATAAGTTCAGTCGCACGACTGGTGTAACCGCATGAGATAGCATACGACTAATCCAAGTCGCATGCCCAGTCATGCGTAAGAGCTCAATCGCATGACTAAATATCAGTCGCACAGTTCATTCGCACGATAGAACAATGAAACTTCAAGTTCAAATGAATCAAATTGTTACTCATCGACACACACTAACGTTTATTTGCATTGTGTGGCAGATGACGAGTCGTTGGCCCATGAGCACTAAATACAATATTTGTGCTCATCTAGATCTCACCTCCAGGAATGCTACAGATTTCTCAGGCATTATCACTTTCCTACGGAGATCGAGGATCTTCCGTGCCATATCTACTCCATGCACACCATACCGATCACTTCAGCAGTCCTTTTGTGAAGGCGCGGTTGTCGATAGGACCACAGAGCCCTACTGGATTAGGAGTTCTATCTTGGGTCATGCTATAGAGATCACAGAGGATGATCTCAGGACTGTTTTAGAGTTTGGAGATGGCGCTGACTATCCGACCCGACTGCACCCACTAACAGTGCGCGGCTGCTTCCTATGAGCGAAGTACTCGGGGGACATCACTACAGGTGTGCTCAACAAGAGCAACCTATGCCCCCAATTCAAGTACTTGGCACATGTGCTGCTTAAGTGCATTGCCTCCAGGAAGGGAGGCTTCGATGAGCTATCGGATCAGATTCAGAATGCCTATGTGGTGTTGGTGCTAAACCATCATTCAGCTTTTCCAGGATGATCTTCACCTATCTGGTAGAGAACATTGAGGCCAAGGGGATGGAGGGATTTTGTATGTACCCACACTTCATGTAGATGATAATTGATTAAAAGCTCCCATAGCTACCAAAGGAGAAGGAAGACGCAATGGTGCTCGAGGTGATGGACGATACCACCTTGGGCAGGATGAAAGTGTACAGGGGGAAGCAGGTGAAACCCCCTGTCAGGAGGCTATTCGGGAATCTGGACCGTGAGGACTATGTGGCGCCGTCACGAAGGAAGTGGCTCCATGTCGACAGCGATTCAGATATGGAGCAGATTGTGCTCCCCACTGATGAGTCAGATGATGATGCCAGTGGTGATGGTGGAGACTCTGGCCCCGCTTCATCTAGGGCCCCCACTACAGACGTTACACCTCCTCCACCCACTCATGGAGAGGCTACCACAGTAGGTTTCCATCAGGAATTCAGACCTGATAAGGAGGAGGAGAGTGATGATGAGCCGTTGATGAGAATGGTGGGCAGCAGGGTGGTTGCCACTGAACGTAGAATGGAGGCGGTTGGAGGACGCCAAGCTGCGTCTGGGGAGACTACTACAGATCCTACTTATACCCCAGACTAGCCCAGCATCCCAAGGGGAGCATCCTCCTCGAGGGGTTCTAGGAAGAAGAGGATGGCTCAGCCCCATGGGATGAAGCCGAAAAGACGGAGGTTCACGCTAATTCCTACCTCCACCACCACTGCCACCATATCTACCACCACCACTCACTTACCCACTACCACCACTACCACCACCACTACTACCACCTCATCCACCATCACTATCACAGCCACTCCACCACCTATCTACACTACTTCCACCACCACTACAGCCTACCCATCACCACCCACACATATACCACTACCCAAATTCACCACAACCACCACCACTACCACCAGTCACCAGCCCAGACCATCATCCCGCCAACCATTCACTACAGGATCCTCCCTATCTTCTGTTGGGTAGAGGATCAGCTGGCAGCACTTAACAGGATGGTGCTGAAGCTGTGGGCTACTGACGAGGAAAGAGCTGCACAAATCAGACAGCTTGTGGAGTAGAATGCTGCCCAAGCACAGCAGATCGCTCAGCAGGCCCAGCTAAAGAGGATCAAGCTCAGTAGATTGTTGCTCAAAGTCAAGAGATTGCCCAACTTCAGGAGCATAAAGTTCTATCAACAAAGAAGATAGAGGAGTTGGAGGCTGCCAAAAAGACATCATGCTCAAGCTTAAAGGAACAAAGGATGAGCCTCTGAAGATAAGAGCAAATGGATGGTGATGATGATGGTGATGATGATGATGAGATGATGATAAAGAGGATGATGATGAGGATGAAATAGAGGGAGGAGGTGATGAGGGTGCAGGAGATGAGGAGATGATGAGAAGAAGGTGACGCATCTGCATCGGGTGCCACACAAGCTAGTGAGAGGCGGACCAAGAAGAATCAAAATTAGAGTGTCTCGACCTCAGCCCCGACTGCAGAGGAGCACATGATTCAGGATGAACGTAATGCCTAGATGTTTATGTAATTTTAAATCATGTGTAATTGAATAATGTATTAAACTCATGTACATAATGTTTATATTTAGTTAATGTTTTACTGTCTTGATTATTGACTAAAGGTTGATGTATTTATGTGTTTAAATCAAGTAGATCATTCATCTCAGCAAGATGAGTACGATGTTGCTCCCCTTCAGCAAATCAAGTCTCAACTGACAATGATACTTGATTTGCAAGGGATTGTAAGAGGTTTATGAGTTATACTCTTGAAGAAGGAGAAATAATTCATGACTTTACTGATGAGCAACTAGCTAAGATATTCCGACTGAATCCAGATGAAATAGTGAAGGATGCTCCTACAGTTGACATGGATAGTGATGATGAGCTTAATGATATGGATGAGATAGAGATTGAAGACATCACAGCTCAGCACTATCCAGACTATGCTGATAAAGAGGGTGACACTCTTGTCAGTGATACATTTGAAACACTGGATAAGATGGAGCAAGAGTCGGAGAAGAATAAGGATCAAGCCCAAGCCTCGGACGCCGATGTCAACATCAAAAAGGCTGATGGGCGGCATGTTTTGCAGAGATCAGAGCCCAACGCAGTGCTCCAAAGCCGAGTGCCTACACCAAGCTCTACAAAGTAAAGAATCATCACAAGGTGTCAGGCAAGATTATCACGTGGGCCTATTTTGAAGATCTTAATGTTTATGCTATCAAGAGGGAGAAGGGTATAGAGTACTTTAGATTCCCACACAATCTAAAGACTCTACCTGGTTTTGAGCTCAACCAGCTGGCCAAACTAAAGCTGTTATATGCTGACCCAAGAAAGATGTCAGGCTGATTTGAATCTGCTTTGAAAAGAGAGTACCACTCTAGGTGGGTCAACTTCAAACCTCAACAACCGACAAGGTATATCAGAAGGTCTGAAGTTGATGCCATTACTGGAAAGCCAAAAATAATGTTGAAGTGGAGACCTCCGCGCACGATGTCAAGAATCCCTCTAAGGGAAATGCCACAGGACTTCACTCCACACTTCAAGTGGTGGTACTATGGCTGGAGAACAGGTGAGGCGGTCATAGTTCTAAACAGAGATGGAAATATGGAAACTATCAGGGTATTTGACCCAATGTGGCTAACTATTGTTTTCTGACGATGTCTACACTTTATACAGGAGGCCATTTTTCTATGACGCGCAAACATTGTACAAGCCCTCCAGTTCCAAAACGTGATAAGACTCTGCTTTGCATTCGACATACATGCAGGAGTTACAAGGGAGGAGAATTACAAGAAGTATGAAGAGCTGATGAAGAATGTTAGACAATAGAGTAAACTAGGGCCAAGGGGGAGTTTGTAGATACATATGTACCTAGTTTATAAGCTTAATGTAAAATGTCTTTCATGTCTTACATATATGTAACAGAATGGGTATGAATGAAATATAATGTTTTTATGATGCTTATAATGTTTAATATTTTATTGATTATTGTGTGTTAACGCATATTGAACTAACTATATAGGTTTATGGTTGTTTACATAGCTCTTAGTCAATAATGATTGAGAAATATGCTTAAACTTAATCGTGTGAAGTTCTCATGCAAATGGACCATACGCATGAATACTTCATGCTAATGAACCAGTCGCACGACCGAACCAATAGACTGGATCAGTCGCACGAGTGTGACATGAGATTGACTCAGTCGCACGACTGGACCTTCAGTCGTGCGGATGGATAAACCGCGTGCTTCAATCGCACGACTGAACCATGCAACTGGTTCAGCCGCACGAATGGAAAACCCTAACCTATAAATACCACTTAATTCGTGGAAAAAAGCAACAATTCAAATCCCTACGCACTAAATCATACCCTAGCCGTCCAGAGACCCTAGAACACATGTTCCAAGTTCATAGATCACAGTAAATCATCCTACTATCGTTCTTAACGTTTAGTTTCATTCTTGAATTGATTATACTCGCGTTCTCACTGATTGGATCGGCAATCAAATAGGATTCCACACTATTTGATTTGGTACACACGTAAATCAGTTAGTACTCCGTACCGAAAACGATCCTAACACTCTCCCTAAATTTGATTCATTTTCATGTAGTTCTTCAACATTAAGAAACTTTCTTCTTATATTAAACTTAAATTTTAGTAATCCTTTAGCTTGAATATCTAACATGTTAAAATTTAATCAATCGAATCAAAACGTTTTCATTCAAGCACATTCATAAGGATTAGTCTACGAACCATTAAGTTAATTTGGTTATTATGTTTGTTTGTATTTAGTTTGTCTTTTATGTTACACTATTGTATTATAGCTCTTGACATTTGAATTAAATTGTTTCAATCATTTTACTATATGTATGCAAAGCCTGTGCTTACTCAAAGTTAATTATTTAGTTGACTCATTATTTTTCACATAATTTGAAAAATGCAGCTTGGTAGACTTCTATATGCCATTTGCGAACTTAGTTAAAATAAAAAAACAATGTTATTATACTTGAGTTTTTATTTGATTGTAATTTATTGTTTGGTTTGTATTATTTAATGAAAATGACATTTAACATTATTATAACGTATTTATTATCATGTTATATAAGCAATTGATTCGCATTCGTTTATCTCGATAATTCCGTCATCGGTTGGGATGTGACATACTACTTATGGTTTATGTTTTTTGGCTAGTTCGTTTTGACTCAATATGTTTTTTAGGCATAACCTGTTCTGATCCGTTCGAAAATGATCACTTTTTAAGATGATTCGTTTTGACCCGAACACGTATTGAATTATGACCTCTTCCTGAACCACCATGCATATTTTGCCAGGATAGTTTTAGTCTTGTAATAATGTATATAAAATAATTCAATCAAATCTTGGGATTTACCAAAATGCATCTCTAGAAACTTGTGAGTTAGATTGCACAAACCAAAATGCATTCATTTTAATGCATGACAATGCCTTGAAAGTGAAATCTTGTCCATGTTATTATTTAGATAGAAAAGTATACCAGAAAGATAGCGGTCGATTCATCGAATTATCCATCTTTTGATTTAAACATAAAGAAATATTAGATGGGGACTTGAAACACTCCACGTTTCTGCGTCATCTTTTTGCATTTAAATATTACTTAGAAAGATATATCCATTGATGTTCTAAAAATAATAGCATCCAGATGTTTTGGTTTTTTAAAAGTAAAATAAAATAAATATTCACTAGATTGTTCTGCATATTCGAATTTAGATAAAAATTAAACTCAGCTATAAAATCTTAATGATTTTTAGCTTCTGCATATCTTTTACTTTGATCTAAAAGGCTACCATTATGTAGGTAATTATTCTTGGTTTTAATAGAATGTGTACCATCTTTAAGTTTTTTTTATTATACCCATTTAAAACACATAAACATAAGTTTTTTTGATCTTTTGAAGTGAAAAGTAAAGAATATTAGTAATATTAGTAATGTGAACGAACTAAAAAGAGAAGAAAATAAGTATAAACAAATAAAGTTAACATATTGCAATTTCAATCAATTCTTCCACGTACATCATCTTTGTGTTGAAGTTTTCATAATTGAGAAAATATCACAAAATTATAATCAAAACGTAAGTGTTACATGACTTATACATATTTTATTCAATTTAATCATTAGATCATTAAATTTAGTTATTGTTGAATTTTTTATGTCAATAAGAAAATGGAGGAGAAAAGATAGTATTTCAATATATTTAATTATATTGAAAAAAGATGTTAAAACCTACAATTTATATAAAACATGAAAGTTGAGTAACTAATTGTAAAAATTATTAAACTAAAATAATATAATTGGAACACTTTTAAAATTTGGCTAATACTCTGCAAAACTACCTAATGTTTAAAAAAATAAGTTTTTAGTACGTAAAACATAATAATAAACATGATTTCGTGAAACATATAATTTTACAAATTTAGTACAAAATATACAAAATTTTCAAATAAAATTCTAGTTTAGTTGCATTGATTGTTATCCTGGGCCTTCAAAGATTTGAGTTTAAATCATCTTAAATGAAAAAGTAGGTGGCAATTAAAAATAAAAATATATATTTTTAATAATTTAGAAAATTATAATTTACTTTTTTATAGTTAAGACATATATTGAAATTTCGGCCAATTATATGGTTTTTTCTAGCGATCTTATTAAATATGATGTTGCAAATACCAAATTTGATAAATACAAACGTTCATCTAACCTTTATGAAAACCAGGATACCATGATCGACACATTAAGTAGCAAAGAAGCTAACAGATTGGCTTTGTCATTTGATGGATAGATCAAATTTGACCCAAATAAAAAACTATTGATCATTGACTGAGTAGCCAATAGCCACCTTGTCCTACCAAAAAGTCTGTTATAATATATCCACTTCTATCTTAAGACTAAATAACGTGTTGTGTTAACCATATTAGCTGTACTAAGTGTATTAAAAACAATATAAAAGAATATTATATTATAAATACACAATCAAACACATCTATAAATTTGAGATTGCTTCATTCACCAGCACCATTCATCAGTATCACTTAATTCAATGGCTTCTTCTTCTTTTCTTTTGCTTTTCTTTTGTCTATTGTTTCTTGTGTCTTCATCTTTAGCCAAAACATCACCTCGTCCGATTCTCCGAATTACTAAAGATGCAGCGACACTTCAATACATCACCCAAATCTCTCAAAGAACACCTCTCGTCCCTGTGAAACTAACCGTCGACCTCGGTGGCCCGTACATGTGGGTCAACTGCGAGCGAGGCTACACCTCAACGACATACATACCGGCTATATGCGGGTCCGCACCATGCCAACTCCTCAACACCACTTCATGCACCACGGGAACCACATGCGAACCTCCGGTCCCAGACTGCTACAACAACACATGTGGCCACGGGCCTGACAACCCCATCGCGAACACGGGCACCAGCGGTCAGCTTGGTGCCGACGTGCTGAAGATACAGTCGACGGACGGCAAGAACATTTTGTCTGTTCTCACCGTCCCTCGACTGTATTTCATATGCGGTAATAATTTCATCAACGATGGCCTTGCTAGCGGGGTCACGGGCATCGCTGGTCTTGGAAGGACCGGTGCTTCACTACCCGCTCAATTATCTTCTTATTTTGGATTCGATAATAAATTCGCTTTATGTTTGAGCTCCTCAACAACATCTAGTGGCGCTGTGTTCTTCGGAGATGGAGCGTATGTTTTGCTGCCAAATGTCGATGCATCAGCATCTCTTACCTACACACCCCTCATCATAAACCCCGTTACCGAAAGTGGGTTTTCAGGGGACGCCTCACCCAAGTACTTCATCGGCGTCAAGTGGATCAACGTCAAAGACAGGCGTGTTAGTGGATTCAATCAGTCTTTGTTGTCCATTGATAGTGAAGGCAGGGGTGGGACGTCGATCAGCACCGCGAATCCTTACACCGTGTTGGAAACAACAATCTACAAAGCTCTCGTAGCAGCATTTGTGAACGCCATGCCCAAGAGCGTCGAACAGGTCCCTAATGTTGCACCTTTTGGGGCGTGTTTCAACTCTGAGAACATCGCTAGCACTCGTCTAGGTCCCGCTGTACCTTCCATCGACCTCGTGTTGGAAACAACAAAGTGTGGAGAATAAACGGTGCCAACTCCATGGTTCAGGTGAACAATAACGTTTTATGCCTCGGATTCGTTGAAGCACGAACCGATTTTGCACCTACGATTCCAGTGGTTGTCGGAGGTCATCAAATTGAGGATAATCTACTGCAGTTCGACCTTGTACGATCAAGGCTTGGATTCAGCTCCTCGCTTCTCGAAGATCAACTACGTGTGCCAACTTCAACTTTACATCATAGGAATTTAATTCCCTTTCTAGTAATCAATAAATGATCGGGTATATAGAATAATGAAAAAACCCCTAATGTATTGTGTATTATCGATGAATTATGTATGAATGCAATAAGAATAATTTCAACGCAAACATAATCAAATTATATCTTACAGTTATTCTGCTTTTAATTACAATAAACCTAACCAATGTAAATGTTGCATCAGGTTCGTCTACTTTATATAGATTACTAATAGAATAGGCAATGAAGATATGACTCGTATTTAATTCCAAGTAAACTAATACAAAATATAAAGTAATACAAAAGGTTAATAATAATCGACATTAATATTTGAAAGATGAAATCATGTTATCCTTGATTAGTAAGAATATTATAAGGTAGATTCGCCGACAAGTTATGTTGTTAAGAGTATACGAGGCTGTAACAATTGATTATCCTAATATTGACTTTTAACTATTCTAATATTCTTGTCAACTACACTACCACAACAGTGACTATCTGAAACAAAAATTAAAAAAACACAAAAGAAATCGAAACCAATATGTCTAGAACAACATTTGCTGGATAAGGATATCGATTGCTGCATTTTTAGCTCTATTCTTATCACCTGTAATAGTTTGTTTAGCTGTTTTCTGTTTTTTCTAATTATTTTTGAGTTAATTATACAAATAGTACTTGTGGTTTGACGAAATTAACAAATTGGGTACTAATTTTTCTAAGTAACAAATTCGAGTCATCTATACTATATATAAAACATATAAGAAGGGTATTTTAAGATAACATTAAATTAAAAACACTTATCTCACTCAATGTATAAGTTACAATCGTGTTAAGTGTAAAATAATATTTTTAACATTACTTACATATTATCCCTTACAATTAATTACATAATAACCTTATAATTATTATAAATTACATAAATTTTATATTATCAACCAATAAACCTAAAAACTTAATTTCCTTAAGTTTTCTATTATATCAATCAAAATGTGTATTATTTAAACGTTTTGATGTAAATTATTTGCTAAATCGATCTATACAATAAGTTAATTGTAATTATACAAGTCGTTATACAAAATCTATTTATTTGGTGTTTTAAATTTTAGCTTATTAAAAATATAATAACTTTTGTAAAATTGTTATAAGAATAACAAAAGTTAGAACACGTGTCGGATGTAAAATGTTGTCCCGTCGCATTACGCGGACACCCTTCTATAAGATATGTTTTGTAACATGTTTGGATACCAAGACTAACTTTCATTAATTTTTTTGTTAAGTAAGAGTGCAAAGACCAAAACATCCTTTAAATACCAAAGTAGTTTTCTTTTTCTTTTGTAATTAACTCTATTTTCTTATGAGGGTCATTTATGTAATTAAATTATTGCTAGTCACTTCCATCCACCCATACACAACCATTACACCTTCTCGTAGCCACCACCAATGACCATCACAAACGCCATCACCATCCCCAGCCAAGACAAAACTAACTCCCACCACTGGAGACCACCATAAGTGCTATCACCATTCTTTCGTATTCTTTTGTTTAAGAAGGGCTTTTGAGCCCCTAAGTTGCAGTTTAAGGATTTCATTTCCATGGCCTCCGTTCATCTCCCCCGTCGTCGTATATTTATGTATTTGATATAGTGAAAGAGGACTGAAACACCAAAGGAACCTATAGTTGTCGACTTTTCATCATCTTCTTTATTGATTTTGTCTTTGGGGTTTGATTTACGTTGTGTCCTAGAGTTTACTTAAAGAGAGAAATGAAATGAAACACTTTCTCTTATGTTCTTTCATTTATTTTCTCTCCATTCCCTTTCATTTTGGAAGGGTTGGATTTTATCTTTCATTTTGCTTCAATTTCCTTTCTTTTTTCTCCTTAAGTAAACTCGAGAACATAAATTTCTTACTTTCCTTCCATTAGAAAAACTCTAGAACAGAACTATTTTTTTCTTTCCTTCCATTAACAAAATCTAGAAAGATCTACATGAAAGGTTTGGTAAAGAAAGTGCACCAAGGACGTATGATATCAAATAATCGATCACCATGACACGCCAAGAAGGATGCACTATGCTTATTTCATAAATTTACGTTGATTATGGGACGAATTAGACACTATGTTATTAGCCCTTCGATGCAAGTGTGAAAGATGCCAGTGTGATATTAGAAACAAGCTCATAGAATTAAAAGAACATAAGAGATTATATGAACTTTTGATGGGACTAAACGTTGACTTCAAGGTAACAACTGAATAAAAAGGTGAACTTTGTATGTTAAATAAAAGAGACATGCATGGTCGTGAAGGATGTTTCAAAGTTATTGAGTACCCAGATTGGTGGTCTGGAAAAGGAAAGAAAGAGAGTGTAAAGCCAATAGCAGCAATTACAGGAGCAATATCGAGCCCTGTACAAGCCTTAGTGATCAATAGTATGGGATGTTCCTTAATGTTTTCGACAATAAAGATGAACAAATGGAGAAGAATGAAAACCTTCCAGCAGCAGGCAGGTGGAGTTGATGAAAATAATAAATGGATCATGGACTAAGGGCAATCGAGTCCATGACCCACATATGGAGAGTGTATGATAATTTCGAAACCAATACTAACGAATTACATGTTATGATACCCAATGGACAAAATGTTATTATAAAAGGGAATGGTAAGGTCCTATTTAAGGGAGGCACTAGAGTACAAGACATGCTTTTTGTAACAACTTTTAAATGCAATCTTTTGTTTGTTTATCAATTGACACGAGATCTACAAGATTCTATCACGTTTTTCCTAGATTTCATTATCATGTAGTGCTTGAGGAGTGGGAGCTTGATTGGAGTGAGTTGATGCAATGGTGGTATTTATAGAATGGAATGATCAAGGGACTCCAAAGGCTATGAATGCTAAAACGAACAATATGTATCACAAAGACTTGGCCACTTATCTAGTATTAAACTTTCTTATATTAGATTTTTAAAAGATATTGTTTTGATTCAGAAAGGATATTTGTGACTCTTGTTAGAGCAAAGTTAACTAGATTGCCATTTTCAACTAGCTTAGTAAAAACAACTAAAAATTTCGACATGGTGCTTTGTGATATTTGAAATGGGAGTTCTTTTCTCACCTTCGTTGTAGGGCAGTATGGGTATATAAACTCAATCACAAACACGAAGCAAGTGATTGTTTAAATAATTTTCACAACATTGTTGAAACTCAATTTGAAAAGAAAACAAAACATGTCTATTATGACATTATTAGAGGGGGAGTTCGCTTCAAACAAAATGAAAGCATTGTATAATGATCATCGGATTACACTAAAATAACATGTCCTCACACCCTACAACAAAGTAGGGTAGATGAACGAAAGCATAGACACCTACTAGAGGTCGCTAGAGCCTTAAGGTTTGAAGCAAATTTGTCGGGCAAGTTCTAGGCAGAATGTATATTGATGCTTGCATACATTATTAATAGGCTCTCATTCAAAGTTATAAAAAAATCTTATGAGGTCATGTTTGGAAAAGTCGATATACATCGCATGAGAGTTTTTGAGTGTTTGGCATATTTTTAAAATACTTATACTAAAGCTAATAAACTTATACCAAGAGCAAAGGCCATACTTTTCTTTGAAACAATTTTCCTATTTTCTATTAATAAGCTTCCAACAGCTAAAGGCGACAAAGAAATTGTTGATGGTTATCAGACTTATTTTGAAGCAAATGCTAGAATAAACCGAGAATTCTATGATAGTGAAGATGAGTGCACAAAACCTAAGGACCCAGTTGTGTGATGAGACATCAGCTAATGAACCTATTATGGGTACACCCCAACATAGCTCTCCCTTCATACATGAGGTTAAGGATAACACTCCTGCATTAATGTTTTCCATGAAAGATGAATTACATGTTGACCATAAAACAATTTAGCTAAAAAGAATATTCAACAAGAACCCAATGATTAAAAAAGAGAGCAACAAAAATAAAGGGTCAGAATATAGCCCTAACACTTAAAAGACTACCATATGACGTTTCCACACGTATCCGTCTTCCGATCATGCATCCTTTATGGTACATCCTTTAGCTGATTATATCTCTTATGAAGAATTTACTATTGTTCATAAAATGTTTCTTGCAGCCATCACACACATGATGAGCCAAATCTTTTCAACAAAGCTTCATAGGATGAACGTTGGAGGGAAGCTATGAAAAAGGAGATAAATGCACTTGAAAAAAATGAGACATGGTTTCTTGAAGTGTTGTCTCCTAGAAAGAAAGTAGTTGACTAGAAATGGGTGGACAAGATCAGGTATAAAACCAATGGACCGTCGGAAGGTTGAGGCGAGATTGGTTGCCAAATGTTTCACCCAAATAGAGGGGGTGGATTATCATGAAACGTTTGCACCAGTTGCGAGGTTGGTTACAATAAGAATTTTGATTTCTTTAGTAACAAAGCAAAATTGGATTGTAACACCCTAGGAAAATACCATATCAACCATGGAAAGAAGAGATTCCTGGTTCATAAGGACTGTTGTGCCTCTAATATGGCTAATGCATTTTGTGTGTATTGGTCGTGGATAAGAGGTAGACTCCCCAATTAAGCATCTTGGGTGAATCTAGAGATAGGTGACCTCCCTGGGAAGTTTTCATATGGGTAACCCAAAAAAATCATGAGCTCCTCGTGGGCAAATCAAACAATATTAGTGGTCAGAAAAGTCAGATGTTACAAATGATATCAGATTCATGGCTAGGTTGGGTCGGTATGCTAGTGACGATGCTAGTCTCCCATGTGGGGGAGGATGTAACATCCCACATTGGTTGGGAAGGGAAATTAAAGCTTCCTTATATGGACCTAGATACCTTTCTTATCAAACGTGTTTTAATTCCATGAGTGGTGGGCGCCTAAAGGCGTACCACTACCAAAGCAAACACTATCTTGTATAGTACTTAGGCTGTTACAAATGGTATAAGAGCCACTTCTATGCCGTTCAGGATGGTGGAGCAAACCTCATTAGGGATGGTGAGTCCGTAGAGGTATTTAAAAGGACACCTTAGACAAATCCCACATCCATGGATGGGATTGTAGGTCAAACTTCATGAATGACAATAAGTCGAAAGAGAGGTGATTGTAATACTCTAGGCTAATCTCATATGGGGAGATTACTTATTCTAAGAATTATCTTGCCTCTAATATCACCATTTTGGGCATATTGGTTGTGAATAAGAGCAGAACTCCACAGTTAAGTGTGCTTCGGTGGCAATAATCCAAGGATGCGTGACCTCCCTGGGAAGTTTTCACAACACCAACTAAAAGAAAACCTGTGAGCTCCTTGTAGGTAAAATGGACAATATTGGTCGCATGAGGTGTCAGATCTCATGGATAACCCATCAATTAGATGTTAACGTGTTTTTGCATGGAGACCTAGAAGAAGAAGTCTATATGAAAATTCTTTAAGGGTTCTTGAAAGAAAATAAGACTATGGTGTGTTTGCTAAGAAAGTCTATCTATAGGCTAAAGCAAGCTTCACATAACTAGTATCACAAGTTCCCTACCATCCTCTTAGAAATGGGTATTATTTGGTCCAAAGTCGATCATTCATTGTTACTTTATAAGACTGAAACAATTTTTCTTATCGTAGTAATATATGTTGATGATGTGCTTATAGTTGGAAACAACATGCAAACAATACTACTATAAAATCATAGCTTCATGACTTAATAGTATCAAAGATCTCAGACAGTTAAAATACTTTTTGGTAATTAAGGTGGCCCAATGAAAGAAGGTATTATGTTAAGTCAAAGAAAATACACACTTGATATCTTATAAGATAGTGGACTACTCGGATGTAAACCCAATCCTTATTCTATGAAATTAACCTTGAATCCTGGTAAGGTGGAGGAAGAACATAAGATTAATGCAAAAAATATAGGCGTTTAGTAGGGAAGTTACTATACTGCAGACCACTCAACCATATATTACCTATTACGTTAACATATTGAGTCAATTTATGTCGGATCCTCACCAAACTCATATAGAGGCAGCCATTAGGGTGTTGAGGTATCTCAAGGAGACTGCGGGTCAAGGGTTCTCCTACCAAAAGAAGAAGGAACTGATTGGCTTGGTTGTCCTCTGTCAGACGTTCAATGACCAGATATCTATTATTGCTAGGAGGAGCTCCAATTTCATGGAAGTCAAAGACATAGTCTGTTGTTTCTCATTCCTCGATAGGAGTGGATATAGGGCTATAATAACAACGGTGAGGAGATTTTATAGGTTCGTTAGATGTTGACAGAACCTGGGGAGCCACAAGATGGTGGTACCATTTTATTTTAAGTCAACGAAACTAGTCAACATATAGCTAATAACCCATTGTTTCACAAAAGACGAAGCATGTGAAAATAGATTGTTATTTCGTCCGTGAACGAGTTGAATAAAAGGCATTGGAGCTGTCACACCCCAATCGATGCAGAAACATTAGGGCAGGAGAAGTGATAGAATGTTCAAAGACATCATAGAACTATAATGACAATAAATTAAGATTAAAGACATCATTTCTATTAATCAATATAACCTTACAATGCCTCAAATAAATATACAATAATTTTAGGAAATAAAAGTGTAAAACAAACATAATAAAATGATAGATTTGGTGTGTTTCTAAGTCCACCTAATTGAATTTCTTAATAAATCTTCAAGCATTTTTTGCAACATGTATAAAAAATTGGTCAACATATGAATATGTCAGTGAGCATACAAGTTTGAATACATAGTATAATAGTGATTAAATCTCAATTTAACATGAGTAAAGTGTACTAAAGTTTGTACATTGCTAACATGCAAAACTAATCATCAACCAAAGTGTCCACTAGCGTAATCTTAGCATTAAAAATGACCAAGACCGTAAATATTGATAACTTAACGTATACCCTTCATAATAGGGCAGATGTTCTAGTCTGTTGGAGCATATATAGTCATATATAGTGTGTCCATCGCTTGTCGAATAGTCTAGGCTTAATGTTATACACCTGATATTTTGTAAACACATGAAACTGGGTCATTCGCAGGAGCATATGCGAACGAGACTCAGTCGTACGACTGAGCCATGCTAATGGACCAGCCGTGCGACTGAGAGATGCTATTGGGACATTCGTAAGACTGAATCATAAGAATGGTCCAGTCGTACGATTGAACCATACGCATAGTCCAGTCGTACGATTGGACCATACGCATGGTCCAATCGCACGAATGGGCCTAGTCGCATCTAATATGGGCCGAGGCCTGTATATACCAGTTTTAATGTGTAGAAGGGTTAAGGGTCGAGATAGGAGTCTGCCCGGGAGCCTAGGGCTACCGGATGAGAGGAGAGATCATGCTCGATCTCCCCTTGCCAAGAGTCTTGATTCTTATGTTGTAACGAACTTGTAATCGTTAGGTTTTATCAATGAAACCATTCAATTATAGTTCGTATTATTATTTGACCTTTTGGTTTGTGCTGTTGTTTATCCTTCCGTCAAGAACATGCTCGGATGTTTATCGATCCGGCGAAAAACCGACTTCACATAGTCCTATAACGCTATACATGTTAAGTGAGGTTTAGATTGCTTGCAAGGTAATGTATTCTAGAATGTAATCTAGAATGTATTCACAAATAGTATAACATGCAAACATGTTTGTATGAATTGAGTTTTAGAATGATTTTGACTGAATGAATAATTAAATGTATTTGATAATTGATATATGTTACAACCCAAATAGTGTTAAATCAAAAGGGATGAAGTATGACTCACGGTTTGGCGATTAGAATTCACAAGAATAGATGAATGAGTTTAAAGGATGGAGTCATCAAAGTTACCCTAAATGGTAAACAAAAGTGTGCAACTTCAGGATTCAAAGTTTGGGATTTTAGCGATTGGAAAGTATACGAAAATTACAAATATAAGAGTACATGAAAGTATATACTACTTAGACACTTATTTCGACACCATGTATTATGTTTGTTCTTTATTAGTATTCGTCACTCATTGGAATTCCAAAATAAGGAATCATAAGATTAGTATAATGTCTACCTTAGCACATAGCATTCAACCATGGTTTGATTGATGTTACGGTTTGATTTTGACTAAGTAATATATAGATATAAATATAAGTCATGCATTATAGGTAGGTTAATCCACAAACCTCAAGTGTTATGTTGGACCAAAAGAACCAATGAGCCGGATCAGAAAACCTTTAAGTCCCACAGACGTTACAACAACTACTGAAGACCACAACAACTGAAGACAACAGCTGATTACAAAGTCTGAAGACAATTGCTGAAGACAAAGTCTGAAGACACAAGTGCTGAAGACAAACTCCGAAGACAAGTGCTGAAGACAAGTCTGAAGACACAAGTGCTGAAGACAAGTCTGAAGACACAAGTGCTGAAGACAAAGTCTGAAGACACAAGTGCTGAAGACAAAGTCTGAAGACAAGTGCTGAAGACAAAGTCTGAAGATACAAGTGCTGAAAACAAAGTCTGAAGACACAAGTGCTGAAGATAGTCTGAAGACACAAGTGCTGAAGACCAAAGTATCAGACGTTGTCACAACAGCTGAAGAGGTCTTCTTCAGTAGTTGTGACGGTTTATCTTTTCAGTAGTTTTGTTTTATCTTTTCAGTAGTTGACACAACACTGAAGAATACTTCTTCAGTTGTTGTGCTCATCAGTAGTTTTATTTCAGTAGCTTTGTAAATGACTGAAGAGCCTGTTCTTCAGTCGTTGTAGTTTCAGTAGTTTCTAATCAGTAGTTTTATATTCTGTACTTACACTCTGATATGTTCTCAGTAGTTGTGAACATTTCAGTAGTTTGTTAAGATTTAGTTATTTTTGTAATAGATCTGCCAGTTGTCACTTTCCGTGATAACAACAGTGGTTTTGCACTCTATATAAGGAGTAACAACCTATTGTAATAAGTGAATGATTTGATCAGAATATTCCATATCTGTAAACATTCCTTGAATCAGAAATATATTCTCTCACTATAACCGTATGTGCTCTTAATGCATACAAGTATCAATTCTTGCTACAATTTGTCTATTCCTGTTCTTATTCCGCTGCTTTGAACTCTAATACATCAAACTTGTGATCGCTGATCCTGACAAATGGTATTAGAGCAGGTTAATCATTGATCGATCTAATAATTGATCATTGAAACTGCTATTCAAGATCTAAGTTTGATTGAATTAGCTTTTGTTTTTGCAAGAAACGGTTATAGAGATTGAATTTTCTGTATTCTGGTCATTCATCCTGAGATCTTTTCTTGGTTTTCATTGAGTTTGTTGTGGTCTGTGTAAAACTTTTAAAAGCTTGAATTAAATTGTTTTTGAACTGAAAATGACTACTCCCTCCAATGATCCTCACAATACTGGTTCCTCAACCAAGCCACCATGCTGGTTAGGAATGAGTATAACATATGGCAACGACGAATGCTCCATCACCTGTCTGTAACAGCGCAGGTTGTTGGACATCAGTGGTACATGGTCCACACAAGCCTATGGTGAATAACCCGGAAACCAATCAAATGGTTCCGAAGAGGAGGGAGCAATACTCAGATGAGGATAAGAAGTTGCTTGAAATTGATGCAAAAGCCCATGGAATTCTGGCCATGGCACTGCCCAATGAAATCTATTATGGGCTAATGCATCATGAAACTGCCCATGACCTCTGGAATGCCTTGAAAGAACAATTTGGAGGAACAGATGAGGTCTTGGCAAATAATAGAGAAATCCTTGCCCAACAATATGAGACATTCTCTCATAGAGAGGGTGAGACACTGACTCAACAATTTGAGCGGTTCTCTTGTTTGATCTCTGAATTAAAATGGTCAAACTTGAGTACACAAATATTCAGATGAATAACATTTTCTCAGATCACTGCCTGAGAGATGGGACACATATACTATTGTCCTACGCTCCAGTGCAAGTTTGGACAAACTATCTCTCACCCAACCCATGGGAAACTGCTCACGTTTGAGAGAGAGATAGAACAGAAGAGAAAGCTGTCTTCATCTGGAAAGCTCACTGAAGACTTTGTACCAGGCAACACTGCCTTGGTTGGTCATGAGTCAGAATATGCTTCATCTGAATGCCAGTATGATGAGCATATTAATTTCTCTTCAAACACTTCTGATTCTGCATTTGTGAGTGTTGATGGTCAGTTTACTGGGTGTAATAATGACAATTTATGCTTCATTATGGATGATCTCAAGGGGATTGCTGATGACGACTTAGAAGAGATGGATATTTTGAGCCAAATGGCCTTGATAAATATCAGATCTCAGAAGTTCTACAAAAGAACTGGAAGAAAATTCCCAGGACTCTCTGGCAAAACCAAAATTGGTTTTGACAAGAGCAAGTTGAGGTGTCACCAATGCCAAAGGATTGGACACTTTGCAAGAGAGTCTAGATCAACTGGATCTAACTCCACTGCACCCTTTGTGACTTTTCCTGGCAATAGTCAACAACACAGAGGGAAACATCCTGTCACTTCTAGTCATCATCCTCAACAACAATCTCCTGCATATTTTGTTCCTCAGGGTCAAATGCCATATCCTTACCCTTGTTATTACATGCCACAGTCAAATCAAGTTCAAGTTCCTATGGCACCACAACCTCATGCACTACCAGAACCTCAGCCATCCCAATCTCAACAACAACTCAACCTCAACAACACAGCTTCTTCACCCCAGGAGTTGTTGACTGGAGCAGTTTACCAGATGACATGTCTGGTCATGAACAACTGTTCTCAGGTGCTGGTCAACATGGTGGTGACAGTCCTTTTGGAATCTAGCTCTTATGGCTTTGGAGTCTGCTGATACTTCATTTTCTAATGCCCCTACACCTCAGGTATCACAGGTATCCTCTGAGGCAAAAGCCAAATTATTTCTGAAACATGCATAGCAGCATTTGCTTCCATTAGAGAAGCAAATGTAGCTTTAATTAATAAGAACATTGAGCTAGAACAAATTTTTTCCAAAAGAAAAGCTGAGTTTGAGTCTGTGCTTAAAGATAAAAATGATGAGATTTATAAACTAAAATGCCAAATAATTGATGATAAGGCTAGAGAAGAGGTACTTCTAGAGAAGTACAAATCTCAAAGAAACCCTTGCAGTTACCCAGGTAGAGTGTGATAGATGGGTACAATCATGCAAAGGTTTTGAAATGCTTCTTAGTAAGCAATCTGCTTCCAATATGAAGTTTGGCATTGGTTACAATCACACTGCTCCACCTACAGATTTTACTCCAAGAGCAGAGGTAGAATCTGATGGTGAGAGTAATAACCAATCCATCTCATCATGTGATCTACTTTCTGATATAGCACAATCAGAAGTAGAAGTCAGCATCAAGCTATCTCAGAACCTATCAGCTGATGTTGATGGTTCCACTGCTGACACTCACATGATCAATGAGTGATCAACTCAGGAGTAAATTCTGAAAGTCCTGAAAGGACTAGAGAGCAGGATTTAACACCTGAAGTTCAAACTCCAACTACTGTTAGTACTGAAGAAGATAACTATCAGTAGAAAGAGTTTGAAGGCTACTAAAGAGGAATTCAAGAAAGCAAACAATGCTTCCAAAGCACTGAAGAGCAAGTCTCCAGTTGCTTCACCCTCTTTAGTTGATGATCAACCTAAGATGAAGAAGAAACCATGTGATGTATGTGGTTTGTTCAATCATCTTACAGATGATTGTTGGTACAAAAGAGGTTCCAACTCAAACAAAAAGAAGAAATTAAAGAGAAAATGGTAAAAATGAAAAATGAGTTTGAGACCACATTTGTATCAGCAACATCAAATCCTGTAACCTTTAAGTCTTCAAAGAAATCCAAAAAGGAAGGGGTTAAACAGGTGACAGCTGAGAGTGCTCAGAAGAAGAAGGTGCAACATAGGAACTTATCAAACTCCACTGGCAATGTGTCTGATGAGCTGAAAGCTTTATCACAAAATCAGACACAGCTGGTTATGATGGTTCAACATCTGTTGGGTAGAGTTAACCAACTAGATGCTCCTATGTTGAAACCACAGAAAAGGAGGTCCAAGCCAAAGGATTCCTCTTCTTCACTATCTTCTTCCTCTCAGGCTGTTGTTCCAAATAAACCTATTAGTTTACCATCTATTGATGAGACCAGGCCCAAAACCAAAAAGGTTTGGGTCTCCAAAACTAACTGATTGTTTATTATTGCAGGGTTCTTCAACATGCCAAAGTAGCATCTGGTATGTAGACAGTGGGGGATCTATGCACATGACTGGGAACAGCTCTCTCCTTCATGACTACTCTCAAGGAAAGAAGGGATTTGTTTCTTTTGGCAATGATGCTAGGGGTTACATCATTGAAATGGCTTTGTCTCCAATGGAGAAATCAAGTTTGATGATGTTAATCATGTGGAAAATCTCAAGTACAATCTCTTGAGTGTCAGTCAAATGTGTGATAAAGGCCATGTTGCTCTTTTCACCAGTCAGAACTGTAGGATTCTGTCATCCAAAGTTCTGCATTTGATTGATAAGGTGTTGGATGATCACACTCTCCTGAAAGCCAACAGGACAGGAAGAGTGTATGCCTTAGATCTTTCCAAGAAAATAGATCTAAGAGGCAATCCTTGCCTATTTTCCAAAGCCTCTTCTCAAGAATCTAAACTGTGGCACAGAAGGCTGGGTCATGTTAATTTCAAAAACATGAATCAGCTTACCCACAATAGTTTAGTCAGAGGCTTACCAATAAAGGAGTTCCACTGTGATGAAACCTGCACTGCTTGTTTAAAAGGAAAACAGCACAAAGTCTCATTCCCTCCTATTGAAGAGCCTAAGTCCACTGCCTGCTTGCAATTACTGCATATGGATCTATTTGGTCCTGTGAGAGTAATGAGCATGGCAAAGAAGAAATACTGTCTGGTAATTATGGATGATTACTCCAGATTTGTATGGACTTTCTTTCTACATTCAAGGATGAGGTTGCTCAGAAGATTATTCACTTTGTGTTGTATATTGAGAAGCAGTATTCCCTTCCAGTCAAGTGTATTAGGAGTGACAATGGAACTGAATTCAGAAATCATACACTTGATGACTTCTATCTTTCAAAGGAATCAAAAGGCAGTTTAGCATCCCAGGACTCCAGAACAAAATGGAGTAGTGGAGAGAAAGAACAGGACCCTCATTGAAGCTGCAAGGTCCATGCTGGCTGACTCTGGTTTGCCACTGACCTTTTGGGCTGAAGCTGTCAACACAGCTTGCTATGTGCAAAATAGAGTTTTAGTAAATCAGAGATTGATGAAGACTCCATATGAAGTTCTCCATCATTTGGCTCCTCTGATTTCATTTTTCAAAGCATTTGGGTGTCCCTGTTTTATTCTCAACACAAAGGATCAACTCCATAAATTTGATCCTAAGGTGGATGCAGGGTATTTTGTTGGTTATTCATCTACTTGCAAGGCATACAGAGTCTTCAACTGCAGAACAAAGATGGTTGAAGAAACTCTACATGTTAAGTTCAATGAATCTCCAAAGGACAAGATTCCATAAAGCCCTGTGGAGTTATTTGATTTGGACATACTGCAATATGTTCCTTATCAACTCCTGCTGTTGCTCCTGTCAACAGTTCACCACCTGGTGGTACTGCTGGTGCTGATGATGATGATGATTGCCGTACTCACCTCTTCAGGTTTAGTGATCAACTGCCTGATTCAGCTAGACCTGATGTTCCTGTAGCTCCAGTAGCACCATCCACACAAATGCTGATGAGATCTCTTTGAATTCAACTTCCTTTGAATTACCATCCACTGATTGGTTTCAAGGAATGATTCACCATCACCATCTGTTACTGCTGAGCCTGCTACAAACACTTGCACAGATCTCATTGTGTATCAAGATCTGAAGAATCACCCTATGTCTCAAATCATTGGTGATATCACTGCTGGAGTATCAACAAGAAATCAATTGTCAAATTTCTGCTTCTATGCTCTCTTCATCAGTCAGTAAGAGCCAAAGAATTATCACATTGCTTTAAAGGACAATGGATGGGTTGATGCCATGCAGCTTGAGCTTCTTCAGTTCAAGAAACAGCAAGTGTGGGAACTGGTTCCTCTACCTCCAGGTAAGTGTGCAATAGGCACTAAATGGTGTTTAGGAACAAAACTATGAAAATGGGCTTATTGTTAAGAACAAGCCAGACTGGTTGTTCAGGGGTTTGCACAAGAAGAAGGTATTGATTATGATGAAACCTTTGCCCCTGTAGCCAGACTGGAAGCAATTCAATTGTTTTTAGCTTATGCTGCTTATCAAAACCTTAAAGTTTTTCAAATGGATGTCAAAAGTGCATTTTTGTATGGAAAAATTAAAGAAGAGGTTTATGTATGTCAACCTCCAGGCTTTGAGGACAATAAACATCCTAATTGGGTGTATAAGCTTGATAAGGCTATTTATGGGTTAAAACAAGCTCCTAGAGCCTGGTATGAGACATTATCAAACTTTCTTCTGGAAAATAATTTCATTAGAGGCTCCATAGATAAGACTTTATTCATTAAGAAAGCTGGGCAGCATAATCTACTTGTTCAAATTTATGTAGATGATATCATTTTTGCATCCTCTGATCCAAAGTTGTGTGATGCCTTTACAAAGTTGATGCAACAGAAGTTTGAAATGAGTGCCATGGGAGAGTTACAGTTCTTTCTGGGTTGCAAATCAAACAAAAGGCTGATGGAATTTTCATTCATCAGTCCAATACACAAAAGATCTTTTGCAAAAGTTTGATTTACAAAATGTAAGCCTTGTTCTACCCCCATGTGCAGCACCACACAACTGGATACAGATCAGAAAGGTAAAGTGGTTGATGAAACACTTTACAGATGTATGATTGGGTCCTTGATGTATTTAACAGCTTCTAGACCAGATATTATGTTTGCTACATGTGTTTGTGCTAGATTTCAGGCTGCACCTAAAGAGTCTCATCTGATTGCAGTCAAGAGGATCTTTAGATATCTGCAAGGCACTCCATCTCTAGGTTTATGGTATTCTACTGGACATTCTGGTAATTAGTTGCTTTTTCTGACAGTGACTATGCAGGGTGTAAGTTGACCAGGAAATCAACTTCTGGTGGATGTCAATTCCTAGGCAACTGCTTGATTTCTTGGCAGAGCAAGAAACAGACCTCAGTTGCTACATCAACTGCTGAAGCAGAGTACATTGCAGCTGCAAGTTGTACATCTCAAGTACTCTGGCTTCAAAACCAACTTTTGGATTATGGCATTACAGAGACTAAGACTCCATTATTAATAGATAGTGCTTCAGCTCTTTGCATTGTCAAAAATCCAGTCCTGCACTCTAGGACCAAACATATAGAGATCAGACATCATTTTATAAGGGATTGTTTTGAAAAAGGTCTGATTGATCCTAAGTTTGTGCCTAGTGCTGATGAGCTTGCTGACATTTTTACTAAGCCTTTGGATAGTTCAACTTTCCAAAACCTGGTGTTAAGGCTTGGTATGCTGCAGCTAGAATAAGTGACAACTACTGATGATCTTAGTAATAAGTACTGATGATCATTGGTAACCATGTCACATATAAGTACTGATGAGTTCTTTTACCCTCAGCAGTTTTTATAACTACTGAAGGCTAAATGTCTCATAAGTACTGAAGTACTTCATCTGTTCTAAACTACTGATGTAGTTACAACTACTGATGCAGTTACAACTACTGAAATCAATAAAAACAGATAAGTACTGATGTCCTATGAAACAACTGAAATCAGCCAAAAAGTCTGATGAATGTGTTGAGGACAGTATGAAACAGCTGAAAAGCTAAGAATTGACGAAAACAGCTGATGAGAAATTTCTCTTCAGTCGTTTGTACAACTGCTGTTTCATTCTAAACAACTGAAGCAAAACCATGTCTTCAGTAGTTTTATAACTACTGATGACAAACACCATGTCCTCAGTTGTTTCATCATCTGAAGTCAAAACCACGACTTTCAGTAGTTTTCTAACTACTGATGTCTAACACCATGACTTCAGCTGTTTCAACGTCTGAAAGGATAATACCATGTCAACAGTCGTTTTAAAACTACTGATGACTAACACCACATCCTTCAGTCATTTTCTTACCCGTACCCTATAAATATCCCTGACCTAATCCTTCAAAGCTTCATCTTCTTCAAACCTAACGTTCCTTTCCAAAACTTCTCTCTTCTAAATGGCGTCCATGCAAATCAAACCGCGACACAACTGTGTAGCCTACCTTATTAAATCGCCTGTCTGGGCTAAGTTCGATACTGCTATCGATCTTATGGTCAGTCACAATACAACACGACATTTCTTCTCAATCCCATACTACATGCCGAATCCCTCCAACAGTTTTGGATGAACGTCACCATTACCACTGGGGAGAACAACACACCATCTCTCCAGTCGGTCGTCAACAACAAAGAAGTGGTCATCACTCCCGAAATAATTCGTCAAATTCTGCATCTGGATGATGCCATTTCTCCTGCTGGATATCCCAAGGGCACAACTGATCTATCCTTTGCCCAACATGGATATCAGGGCAATCTTAGTGCCTCCACTATCATGAAGAAACATTTTCATGACGCTGAACGCCTAATTTTTCACATGGTGAATGTATGCTTGGCTCCTAAGACTTCATCTTGGGATCAAATGTCGACAAAGTGGCAGCAGGTAATGTATTCTATTCTTGAGCAACAGCCGTTAAATTTTTCAGAAATAATATTTTCGGAGCTCATGGATATGGCTCAAAAACTAACTGCTAACCGTTGGATATTATATCCGCGGTTTATAATGGCCATCATTACAAACCAGCTTCATGCTGAGGGACTTGTTGGCTTGGGAGTCCCTGCTACGGCTGTTCTGCCTGAAGTATACTCCCGGGACAACTCTGACCACACACTAAAATTGGCTGCCAAGCTGCGCAAACCCACGCAGCTGAAACCCACAGCCACCACCTTCAAATCAAAAGTCCCCACCAAACCCACCAAAAAGAAACCCAAAACGGCTACTTAGGGAAATGAGTCCCCTGAGGATGCCCCTGCAACACAAACGCAGGAGATATCCACTGGTCAAAACCCCCTAGTGAATGTAAGGACTCTTCCAGCCATAACCGCTCAGGATTCCTCTCAACAGGAGCCTGAAGCAACCACACAAGGGGTACCCACCCATCTGGGATCTTCCTCACTTGAGGGGATCGCCATTGAAGAGCACCAGCTTCCCCAGGTACACACTGCTTCTATCCCTTCACCCCATGCAACCGCCCCTCACAGCCCAACATTGATAGTTGCACAAGTGCTGACTCAATTGCACTCCTCACCCCCTCCCCAGATACCACTTACTACTGGGAATACCTCTACCATTGAGGGGGAGGAACAAAGTGCAATTGAGAACCCACAGCACAGGGGTTTACCACTTCTATCTCCTGGTGTAGATAGGGAGATTAGAATATCTAGTGAGGCTGCCACCTCTTCTGCATCTGCACATGATCAGACTGAGGCTGGTAACATTGCTAAGACCTCACTAGAGGCAACAGCTGATGATGGACATAGTCCTGAGGCTGGAAGTCCCCAGTACCAAGACAAAGGGGCACATGCTACAACTGGTCTACACCCAGTGCATGTACATCCTGCTCCAAGCAGGAGGTCAGGTGATTCAGCTTCTGCTGATGATGACCTGGGCTTTTTCTACGATGTTCTTGCCCAGAACACAATCCTTGAAGAGGAAGTCAGTAGGCTGCAAAACCTACTTGACCAACTCTCACAAGGAGAAAGACCATCTGCCTCCACCAACCCACAGATGGCACCTTCAGTTGAAGGTTCCCCAAACACTGAGCCACCCCATACAACTCAGCCACCTGCCTCTGCTTCTGGCACTATTTCTCAGGAACAGAACCCTCCTGAGCAAATAGTTGCTGTCCTTCAAAATTCCCTCCCTCTCATCACACCCATAATCACTGACATTGTGACTAAAGCCATTGATGAGAGGCTTTCCTCAACTTTACAACCAATGATTGATGCTGCTGTGCAAAAGACACTTTCTGCGGTACAAACCCCTACCAATGCATCCAAAAAGGGGAGAGTACTGCAGTGAAAGAAAAGAAGAGGAAAAGAACAGAGGATGAGAAGGCCCAAGAGCAAGCCCAAGAGGTGGAAAAAGAAAAGCAACAACTGATCACTTATAAACGAAAGAAAAGTGCTGATGATCAAACTACTGCTGAAGAAAAATCCTTGGAAGAGCTGGTAAAAGATGCTGATGATACACACAGCCGATCCATGGATAAAATCATTGAGCAACTCTTCAGGCAAGGTTTTGATACAACCACATTGGATAGTGAAATCAGGAGGTTGGAAGTGCAAGAGATTCAATCCCGATGGGCTGGGTATGATGCACTTGAAAAGGAGAGATTGGAGATCATGATCCGTTTTATTGCCAAATACTTAGGAAGATCTTTGATGGAGATTCGCGCGTGGACCAGAGACAGTATTCTGGCTATAACCACCAGAATCTGTCTGTCTGAGAAATTTCACAAGGGGATTATTATTGAAGCCCTTGATGAGGCTGGGGCTGGTAAAAGATTTGAAATGGCAAAACTTACAAAGGCCAAACTCACAACAAAGATGCTGGAACAACCTTCCCTTCCACTCACTCAAACACAACCTACCCCTCAAATCTCCAAACCAATCTCAAAGCCCAAATCCAAACAACCACAATCACAACCCACAAAACCAACTCCCTCACCATCTAAACCAACAGCCGATGATACACCTAAGAAGAAGAAGAGAAGGGTGTTGAGGCTAGAAGAAGAAGAAGAAGAGGATGATGTGGAAGAAGATAGGATGCCTCTGTCAGCAGTCCTAACACTGGCGAAAGCCAAACCTATGCCCATCACTCCCACCTCACAGATGGATGCTGTGAGAGTAAAAATTGAAGAAGAGGAGCAGCAAAAGCTTCATGATGATGAAATGCTGAAAAGCATTGACAAAACCTATGCTGCCTCTTCATCAATTATCAGCATGAAGAAAGAAGCTCTGAGATTGTATACTCTCCCCAACACATTTCAATATCAGAAGGAAAGGGTGAGAGTATGGCCTGATCCGAGGGTGGCTCACAGGATTGTAAAGAAAGACATTCCTGCGAGATACAAGGGTCAAGTCAAGAGGATCGTAGATGAAGAGATCACAGTTGCCCTTGTAGTATCACCCTGGGAGATTGTCGAAGATTTCAAGAAGGCCTACGAGACTAAACAACCACCCCAGAAGATGCTAGAAAACAGAATTATCAAAAAGGGTTAGTCTACAAGAGGCTTGAGAACTTCAAACAGAATGAGCTAAGTCTGCTACTCGAAGGAAATCATCCTGATGAGTTTGCATATAGACAAATTACAACTGTTGAGCTCAAAAACGGCAAACAGGCCAAGTACATCTCAGAGCTGTATGGGCGTGAAGGATTGTTTGAGGGTGAAGCTGAGAACCTGACTATGGAAGAACAACTTATGTTTCTCAGAGCATACATCAGAGAATCCTACAGACTTATACATGGGAAGTGAGTCTCATGGATGGGGGAACAGCTCAGTGTCCAATTCCCCAATACAGAGCTCCCATCCATACATTGCCAACCAAATCATCAGAGACTCATTTCCAGGCCAGTGCTTATATGGGTCATCTTCTCAACTGATCAAGAAGGAAAAAGACCAACCATTCTGCCACCAATAAGTGGGACCTCAATAAAGTTAAAGGTTTTGGCTGCATTGGTTCAGGGGGAGTTTGTTGTACCAAAAGAACCAATGAGCCGGATCAGAAAACCTTTAAGTCCCACAGACGTTACAACAACTACTGAAGACCACAACAGCTGAAGACAACAGCTGATTACAAAGTCTGAAGACAAGTGCTGAAGACAAAGTCTGAAGACACAAGTGCTGAAGACAAACTCTGAAGACAAGTGCTGAAGACAAAGTCTGAAGACACAAGTGCTGAAGACAAAGTCTGAAGACAAGTGCTGAAGAGAAAGTCTGAAGACACAAGTGCTGAAAACAAAGTCTAAAGACACAAGTGCTGAAGATAGTCTGAAGACACAAGTGCTGAAGACCAAAGTATCAGACGTTGTCACAACAGCTGAAGAGGTCTTCTTCAGTAGTTGTGACGGTTTATCTTTTCAGTAGTTTTGGTTTATCTTTTCAGTAGTTTGACACAACAACTGAAGAATACTTCTTCAGTTGTTGTGCTCATCAGTAGTTTTATATTTCAGTATCTTTGTAAAACGACTGAAGAGCCTGTTCTTCAGTCGTTGTAGTTTCAGTAGTTTCTAATCAGTAGTTTTATATTCTGTACTTAACACTCTGATATGTTCTCAGTAGTTGTGAACATTTCAGTAGTTTGTTAAGATTTAGTTATTTTTGTAATAGATCTGCCAGTTGTCACTTTCCGTGATAACAACAGTGGTTGTTGCACTCTATATAAGGAGTAACAACCTATTGTAATAAAGTGAATGATTTGATCAGAAATATTCCATATCTGTAAACATTCCTTGAATCAGAAATATATTCTCTCACTATAACCGTATGTGCTCTTAATGCATACAAGTATCGATTTCTTGCTACAATTTGTCTAATTCCTGTTCTTATTCCGCTGCTTTGAACTCTAATACATCAAACTTGTGATCGCTGATCCTGACATGTTATATTCATATAAGTCATGAAATAGAGGTGGGGATATCCACAAACCTCAAGATTGTCACTATTGCACAAAATCTCCACTTAAGGGTGATTCGGATGGTCATGAGTACATAAATTAAAGTAGTAAAGTAAACTAACTAGTTTGACTAAGTGTTCAAGTGGGATATGGTGGATAGATTAGTTGTAGAACCAAGGTACAACATTACCATTTCATACTATAACACAATGTAACACCCGGAAATATTCTTTTAAAAAGACGAATGAAAGTGAATAAAAGGAAGAAACACAATTCAGCCCAAGTAGAGGGGCTAAAAGTGTCAAAAGGATAAAAAATATGAAAAGTTTGTGAAAAGTGGGCATGGCCGCCCACACCTTTCTGTATATGTTCTTTCAACCGGGTTTAAGGAGAGAAAGTGAAGGAGCTCTCGGATTTTGAAGAAGAAGAACAAGAAATTCGAATTCAAGGTAAGAATTTATCATTTTAAGTTGTTCTTGGCCGGCCTATGCCTCGGGTAGCTTATGTGTGTTTATGTGATCGAGTGTGTGTGTATGTATGTATGTTTTTATATAATGGGTTTTGTAAAATGGGTTTGGATTTGGGTGAAATACATGTATGTATGTTTTTATAAAATGGGTTTTGTACCATAAGTATATGTATGTATGAATGTGGGTGGGTTTTGATTTGGGTGATTATGATTATGATTGTGTTACGTTCATGTTTTGTGGCTTAGAATGCTAGAATTAGGCTTAGAACATGATGTATGTTGATTGGGACTGAATTATGATGATAATAGTGTTAGTTAGTTTCCCATGAGCCTAGATTGTCCCATGCGCTTAACGGTCAAATTTGCCTAAGTGTTGTGCCATGTGCCCAAAACCCATGCGCTCAAATAGTAGCCATGCGCCCAAATAGTAGCCATGCGCCTAGACTAGGCTGAATTTGGCTAAGTGTTCATGCGTCTAGAACAGCCCATACGCCTAGGCACTCATGTGCCTGCATAGTGCATGCGCCTAGAATTGCCTAGAATGGCTAAGTGTTGAGTCATGCGCCTAGAACTTTTCTATGCGCCTAAGTGTTCCCCATATGCCCAGAAAGCCACGCGCTTGCATATTACCCATGCGCCTAAAACTTAGAATATTTTTTTGAATTTTGGGGAAAATGTAAAATGTAGGTTTTGCCTTGGGATGTTCCCAAGAGTGTTGAGAGTTGACTATATGATGTCATATGTGATGTGATGGATGAGGTTTTGATATGTGGCATGTATGATGATGTGTGATGATGCTTATGTATGCTATGTTTCCTTATGTTCCTTATTACCTATTATGATGTGACTTTACGTGGTATGATTATGATAATGAACGTAAAGTATTATCTTAACGAAGCCAAAGATTTAAGGTAATGAAAGTGTAACATAATGAATGAACAAATGAAAGTCTTGCAAGCAAATAAAAGGAGGTTCAAAACTCATTGAAAGTTGTTAGTTCAACTGTGTGCTCATAGCGTGCAATCTTGGTTATCCCTAAGGGTTCACGCACAGGGGGAGTTAGTCTACGTGACTACTCCATACGTGTGATATGTGTGATATGGAGTCCTTGTCGCTTAACTCTAGATGATATGAATTTGTGCTCAACAGGGGGGTTAAGCATACGACAGGACCTAGATGGAAGTGAAAAGATAATAAATTTACGAAAAGTGAGATAAGACGAAACATGCTATATGTGCGAAACGAACAATGATGGAAGATAATAACTATTACCTTGATGTATGTATGTTGTGTGATCATGTACGATAGTAAAGAAAATGTTTTAACAAAGGAAGGGTAATATAATGTTTTTGTAAAACTAGAACTCACTCAATAACACTGACTTTTATGTATTTCTAGTTGATAGGTAGATGTTGCTGAGGATGGCACGAGGTGGCTACTTGGCATTTTCGAATGGCATCCGTTGTTTAAATTATAATGTTTTTATGATGTAACGGGTAGTATTTTCTAACCATCAACGATGTATTATTTTGCAAAAGGAACTATATATAAATAAAATGGTTTGTTTAAAAGAATTTCGCGACGATATTTTAGAATTAGAATGCATATTATATGTTTTTTTGTGCAATGATTGAACAGCTGTAAGCGTTCTGGGAACGAGGGCTCACAAGTTGGTATCAGATCCAAATTTTAAGTGAAACGGGTTAAAAATTTCAAAAGAAACTGTTAAGACCTGGTATTTGAACGAAATACCAAATGATTAACGTGTAAACCAAACCAAATAGTGCGGAATCCTATTTGATTGGCGATCCAATCAGTGAGAACGCATGTAGAATCAATAAAGTATTGAATCAAACGTTAAGAATCGATTAGGAATCGATCTACACGTTCTATGAACTTGGAGTATCAACTTGGAGGCTTCTGGACGGCTAGGGTACGTCTGGAATCGAAATCAAATGAAAGCTCTCGTTTTTCATGAATTGGGTTGTATTTATAGGTTAGTCTTGTTCATTCGTGCGACTGAACCATTAGTATGGTTCAGTCGTGCGATTGAACCATGCGGTTGATTCATCCGCATGACTGAGTGTTCAGTCGTGCGACAGAGCGAATCTTATGTTACAATCATATGACTGATCCAGTCTACTGGTTCAGTCGTGCGACTGAGTCATTCGTATGAAGTTATTCATGCGTATGGTCCATTCGCATGAGAACTTCATTTTGTTAAGTTTGAATGTATTAATTAATATAACCTTATGCGTAACAATTCAAACAACCACAAACCTAATTAACCAATTCAACATCGACTCATTAATGAAATATTAACATTATAAATAACAAACCATCAATATCATTTCATTAATCATTCCAAACATTATATCAGAATTAGACAAACAAGATCTATTACATTCATATCATGATCTAGGGACATACATGTATCAACAGAAACCTAAACTTAAACTGAAAATGGGGCAAAGGGAAAGGATTCCGGTCCGAGTAGCTGTGTGCCATCAGGTATTCTCTTTAATGTTACCGGTATTATGTGTGCATGTTATATGGTTCATGTGCTTCTTAGTAGATTTAGATACTGATGTAGTCAGGATTGGAAATGCTTGGGCTATGAATAGTAAAGTAAGTGGCTAATCACAACTGGTCACTTTATTTAGGGGCTTATTATACTTCACATAAACTAAGCTATTACCTTGAATGACTGTGTTAGTGTTTGAATCTTATAGCGTGTTAGAGGATGGTTGGTGGTAGATCGTCAAAGGCTTCTAGAGGTGGAGGTCGTGATGGATATGGTGCTGGACCACGAGTCATGAGAGGAAGGCCTTGATCTGAAGAGCCTGAGACCCCTCATCTAGAGGGTGGGTGAGGAGAGTGCTAACTTAAGGGCCTTAGTGAAGGAGGCAGTGGTGGAAGAGGTTCACCAGGTCATGCACACGATCTTACCGTCTGTGGTGACTGAAGTGATCAAAGTTGTGCGAGAAGGAGAAAGGAAGGAGAGAAACGTGTCCTCAGGAGGGAGAGAGCAACCGAAGACTGAGATGGATGTCTCAACTGTCGAGGAGGAGGAAGAAAAGCTTGTGCCTGAGGTAACACGAGGCTGTAATATGGGGCATTTCAAAGATGCAAGCCCCCGACTTTTGACGGAAATGGCACTGCTGCTGCTGCTCATTGTTGGGTGAGAGAGATAGAAGCTGTGCTTGATGTCAGCGAGTGTAGGGAGGATCAGAAGGTGAAGTTTTCCACTCATTTGGTGGTAGACTTGGCTCTGCATTGGTGGGACAATATCGTCCAAGTTGAGGGTAGTAAGGCAGTTGGAATAATGAGGTGGCTAGAGCTGAAAAAGATGGTGATTAAGGAGTTTTGTCCTCATCGAGAGTTGGACAAAGTGGAGAGGGAGTTCCTGCAGCTGAAGACGGGAACCATTATACCAATAGTACATCACCATATTTAACGAAATGGCATGACAGGTGTCGGCTCAGGTGGCACCTTTGTCACGAAAGATCAAGAGGTATATCCAGGGCTTACCGGCGGATATCCGCATGAACATGATTGCAGCCGGACCAAGTATGTTCAGGTCGGTGGTTGATCTTGCTGGAAGGTTATATGACGATCGAGAGGTGGTGGTGGCTGAGGTGAACAAGAAGGGTGCAAAAGGTGGTGATCGGATCTGGAATGGGAAACAGTTTGGATGTGGCAGAGCTGCTCCAAACAATAAGGTTGCGAAGGTAGGCGACCAACGTATGGTCACACCCAACGCGACGACAAAGAGATGTGGTAAATGCGGGAAGGAGCATTCGGGAGAATACAAATGGGGGTCGAAGACCTTCTTCAAATATGGGAAGCCTGGTCATATGGCGAGAGATAGTGGAGTTTTAAGGTGTTATAACTGTGGAGAAAACAACAATCTGAACAGGGATTATAAGATGCCGAGGGTAGATAGTTTCGGGGCAGTGAAGAAGACTGGGACCGAAGGGCAGAGGGCGAGCACCAGGGCATTCACGATGACTTAGGAGGAGGCTATGACGGACCGCGATGTTGTGTCAGGTACGTTTCTAGTAAACCAAACTCTAGCTTCTGTGTTATTTGATTCTTGTGCTAGTAAGAGTTTTATTTCTGCTGCTTTCTATGCTAAACTGCCTGTTAGTAGTTGGAGTATTGATAAGCCCTTAAATGTAGAAACTGCCATAGGTAAGTCTATCAGGATTGCTAACTTGATTGAGGATTGTGATATAGAACTAGAAGGTCATAAGTTTCTTGTTAGACCGTTCGTGATGACCTTAGGCTGGTTTGACGTAGACTCAGGAATGAATTGGTTGGCGGACTACGAGGCGAATATCCTATGTTGCAAGAAGATGATCCAATTGACAGCGCTTGACAGGAGTTTGGTGACGTTATGGTGATTAAGTCACTACGATCTCGAAGGTGATTTCGATGATGGTGGCAGGGAAGTGCATGAGGCATGAATGTAGTGCCTACTTGTCCTACGTGAAGGATGTAGATACACCAACACCATAACTGTTAGATGTACCAGTTGTCTATGACTTTCCGGATGTGTTTCCAGAAGATTTACTAGCCATGCCATCGGACCGTGAGATCGAGTTCCAGATTGATTTCATACCGGGTACCCAACCTGTTGCAGAGCTGTCGTATCTGTTGGTTCTGATGGAGATGATGGAGTTGATGGAACAACTACAAGAACTACTTTATAAGGGGTTGATTAGACCGAGTATCTCTCCATGGGGTGCTCCGGTCTTGTTCGTGAAGAAAAAGGATGGTATTATAAGGATGTGCATAGACTACCGCGAGCTGAACAAGTTGATGGTGAAGAATTGGTATCCATTGTTGAGGATTGATGATCTTTTTTATCAGCTCCAAGGTGCCAGTTGGTTCTCGAGGATAGATCTTCAATATGGTTACCATCGGCTAAAGGTCAAGGAGTAAGAAATTCCTAAAACAGCTTTTCATACGCGTTATGGACACTATGAGTTTCTTGTTATGTCTATTGGTTTGACCACGCACCAACTGCTTTTATGGACTTGATAAATCGAGTGTGTCAGCCGATGTTGTTTAAATCAATGATTGTGTTTATCGATGATATCTTGATTTATTTAAAAACTGAAGAGGAACATGTCGGTCACATATTTGATAAATCGAGTGTGTCAGCCGATGTTGTTTAAATCAATGATTGTGTTTATCGATAATATCTTGATTTATTTGAAAACTGAAGAGGAACATGTCGGTCACATTCGAGAGGTGTTGGAGACTTTGAGAAAGGAGAAGTTGTATGCAAAGTTATCCAAGTGTGCGTTCTGGTTGCCTGAAGTCCAGTTCTTAGGTCATGTAGTGAATCCTGAAGGGATTATGGTAGGCCTGACAAAGGTGGAGGCAGTGATGCAATTGAAGACTCCAATGATGCCATCTGAGATCCATAGTTTCTTGGCTTTGGCGGGATATTACTAAAGATACGTTCAAGACTTCTCCAAGATAGCTTCTATTGATGCATGTGGTCCCAGTTTATGTGCTTAAATGTAAAAGTCATTCATGTCTTACATATGTGTAATGTGATGATGTAATGAGTATGATATATGCCTTGATGTTTATTTATCTTTGATTTATATGTATGAACTTATTATATAGGTTTGAGGTTGTTGTACATAATTCTAAGTCAATAATGATTGAGAATTGTGTTCAACCTAGTCGGGTGATTATTCATGCTAATGGACCATACTTATGGACCATACGCATGAATATATCATGCTTATGATTAGTTGCACAACTGAACCAGGAGACTGGATCAGTCATATGATTGTGACATAATATTGACTCAGTCTGTTAGGGATCGTGTACTCGAAGAATACTAATAGATTTATGCGTGTACCAAATCAAATAGTGTGGAATCCTATTTAATTGGCGATCCAATCAGTGAGAATGCACGTAAAATCAATTAAAGATTGAATCTAAATGTTAAGAATGATTAGCAATTGATCTACTGTGATCTTTGAAGTTGGAACAGGTTAGTAGAGGTCTCTAGACGGCTAGGGTACGTCTGGGTATCAAAATATTCGAAGTGTCTAGTTTTTCCATGATTTAAGTGGTATTTATAGGTTAGGGTTTCTCAATCGTGCGACTGGACCATTTGCATGGTTCAGTCGTGCGATAGAGTCATGTGGTTGATCCATTCGCACGACTGAGTGTTCAGTCGTGCTACTGAGTCAATCTCATGTTTCAATCATGCGACTGATCCAGTCTCCTGGTTCATTCGTATGACTGGTTCATTAGCATGAGGTTGTTCATGCGTATGGTCCATTAGCATGGGCGAATCGCATGAGAACTTTACATGATTAAGTTTGAATATGTTTCATAGTCATTAATTGATTTAGATATTATTCAAACAACCACAACCTATATAGTCAAGTCAATAAGCATTATTACATACCAACTAATGAACTATTCAACATTAAGCACAACCACATATTGTATTTCATTAAGTACTCGTACAATTACATATGTGTAAGACAATACAAAGATATTACATTAAGTTCAGAAACTAGGGACACATGTATCTACAAACTCCCCATTGGACCTAGTTTCATCTAATGTCTTACATCCTTCATAAGTTCCTCAAACTTCTTTTACTTCTCTTCTCTAGTGACTCCCGCATGTATCTCAAAAGCAAAACAGAGTCTTATAACGTTTTGAAATTATAGAGCTTGTACAATATCTTGAGAGTCATAGAATAATGGCCACTTGTATAATGTATAAACATCATCTGCTGACAAGTTTGTAAGCCACATAGGGTCAAGATTAGGGGTGGTATAGATGAAGGTTGTGGTGGAATGGTGAAGATTGGGGGTGGTATAGATGAAGGTGGTGGTGGAATGGTGAAGATTAGGGGTGGTATAGATAAAGGTGGTGGTGGAGTGGTTATGGTAGTAGTGGTAGGTGGAGTGGTGGTAGTAGGTGGAGTGGTGGAAGTGGTGGTATTAGTGGTGGTGGTGATGAAGGTCATCCTCCTCCTCTTCTTCTTCAACCCGTGGGGCTGAGCCATCCTTTTTATCCTCGAGGCCCTCGAGGTGGATGCTCCCCGTAGAACACTGCTGGACTAATCAGGATCATAAGTAGGATCAGTGTCAGCCTCCCCCGACTCGCCAAGGCATCCTCCAACCCCCCGAATTCCTCGGTCGGTGGCAACCACCCGACTCCCCACAGTACGAGTTAGGGGCTCCTAAACCGCATCCTCCTCCTCATCAAGACGAAAGTCTTGATGGAACCCTGCCGCCTCTGCTCCACCTTGGGTGGATGCTGGAGATACTATATCAGTAGTGGGGGCCCTCAGTTGAGTGGGCCCTGCATGTCCACCATGACCTCTATCGTCGTCGTCGGAGTCATCTTCAGGGAGCTCCAGCTGCTCGACATCCGAATCACTGTCTACGTGGCGCCATTTACGCCTCCCCGGCGCCACGTAGTCCACCTTGGCCAGATGGCCTATAAGTCTCTTTACCGGGGGCTTGACCTGCTTTCCCCGATATACCTTCATACAACCCAGTGTCGTATCATCCATAATCTCCAATGCCACAGCGTCGTGGCTCTCCTTAGGCAGTGTGGGCAATTTCTCATCAAAGATCATCTGTAAAAATATAGGGTACATACAGAAACCCTCTTTTCCCTTCACCTCTAAATTCTCTATCAAGTAGGAGAATATCATGCTAGAAAAGCTGAAAGGGTGGTTCAGAACCAGTGCCACGTAGGCATTTTGTATCTGGTCTGAAAGATCATCAAACCCACCCCTTCGCGACGCTAGGCACTTGAGGATGACGTGTGCCAAGTACTTGTACTGGGGACACATGTTGCTCTTGTTGAGCACACTTGGGTTTATATCCCCAGCGTACTTCATCCTCATGAAGCACCCTCTCACCGTCAGTGGGTGAAGTCTGGTGGGGTGGTCTGCATCATCACCCAAACCTAGTGCTCTCCTGATATCCTCAGCTGTAACCTTAATATCCATCCCAAAAATGCAGCTCCTTATGTTGTACGGCTCACGAGAGCGGTCAACCGATGCTCCCTCCCAGAAGGCCTGCTGAATCGACTTGTAGGGACTGCATGGTGTAGAGATCGCCTTGTGGATCTTGGATCTTTGAGGAAAGTGATGATCCCTACAAACTCGGCACCATTCCGAGTCATAGAATCTAGGTGAGCACAAATGTTGTGCTTGGGGTTGATGGACCACTTGTCCACCATCAATGTGTAAAGCAAAACACATAAACATTAACTAACCACACGACACAAATTAATTCTAATTAACTTGGTTGAATTCATTCTGGTTCATTCATGTGATTGAACCATGCGACTGTGTTTAGTCGGTTGTCTTGGCATGCGACTAGACTCAGTCGGGTGACTGAGCAGGCGACTGAGTTCAATCGGTTGACTGAGCGTGCGATTGGTTCAGTCGGCCGACTGAGCTCATTCGTATGATCCATTCAGCCGATTGAGCCATTCGACCAGCTCAATCATGCGATTGGAGTTCATCCTGGTGTCCAGTCGCATGACCCACTGTTCGGTCGACTAAGATTCGATTTTTAACCAATTCTTGAAATTAAACTTCGTGTAATGGTTCTTTAGACTCGCATTAAATATACTAATAACCTAATAAACTTTATTTTAACATTTTACTCGGTTTAGTTAGGTTATTAGTCCATTTAGAGTGTCGGGTCTTGTTAGGGCCAAATTCTTGAATTTTTAGTCTAATCGAGGGAATTTTTGACATAATCACACCGCATTTCACCTGTAAAATCAAAACCTAAGGTCAGAATATGCAATAAGTAGGTAATTAGGGTCAGATGAAAATTTGGCAGAATACGGTAGGCTGTGCGATATGAGGGCGATTAGGGGGTCATGAGTCGAATGCGATCCACTGTGGCCCTGTTTATACTGAATCTGATTTCAATCGGCCGACTGGACCCATTCGCTCGGTTCATTCGGGCGAATGGACCTCAGTCTTGCGATTGGCTCAGTCGATCACATTCAGTCGGCCGACTGGATTTCAGTCGGGCGACTGGCTCATTCGCACATTTCCATTCGGTCAAATGCGTCATTCTGATAAGCCATTCAGGTGAATGGTTCATACTCATGTGTCATTCAGCTGTTTAGTGCATGAGTATGGTCCATTCGTACGGTTGGTCCATACTCATCGTACAGTCGTGCGATTGGATCATACTCATGATTTTGACTTTATAACCATTTCTCACTTAACCCTTTTTAACTTTTGATTAAACTTTATGAGCATTTGATCATCTCAGACATGATCATTTTAACTTGAAAAACTTTTTGACCACCTCAGACTTGATCCTTTTAAACAATTTGTCACCTCAGAGGTGACTGATTTTACCTTTGAAAACACGTGTGGTCATATCAGATGTGACCCTTTTAGATGATTAAATCCCTTATTGAATTCCATGACGTAGTCCGATATCAAACAAACTAAATTTGACTAAATTTAAACAAAGTAAAAGACTTAAACTGAAATACAAAACTAAACTTGTTTTTGATCTTTTTTGTGTGATGTGTAAATCCTAAGATAGAAATCTAATGGATTCGGTTCAGGAATAGGCACCTTCAATTAATTTTGACCATAACTGGACCAATTAAATTTGAAATCATACAGGCAAGTCAAATCATTTTGGACATGTTATCAACACCTTTTGATGCTCAATTCTTGTTTTTCATCTAGAGTCGTTAGCAAGTTTAGGAAATCATACTAGTACTATTAGATCCCCACATTGATTTGGACTTTCAAGAATTGTAGCCACAATATGCGTATACTCGTCCTCTTAAATCCATACATAGACTTTTGACACAGATTGGTGTAGTTTTAAGGTTTGTTTATTTCAACAAGCATTTGTGGATCCCACACTTATATGGTAATCAACATTCCTCAGGAGATTTTTGAGCGGTCTCAGGGTAGTTTTCAAGAAGAAACTCTTCTTAGAACTTTCAGAGAGAAGCCAAGCCTCAGGTCAGTGCCACCGCACAGTAGAGAGGCGGCAAACAACAATGAAGTCTAGAATATATAGGTTATGCTTATCCTCAGGTCAGCGCCACCGCACAGCAGAGAGGCACATAACCTATATTCTTGTATGAGCAATTTTAATCTTATTGCACAGTTCTCACCAACAACATAAGTTATTAGTTTGATTGCATTTGCTCATATTTTGGTCTTACGCACACATTTGTTGTGTTTATTCTGCTCGTCACCCCTTATTGGAACTTGTTGATTGTGTTAACTAGGGATAAGATGTTAAACCACAGTTTGTTGAACAATTTAGTTTGTTCTTGAGATCACCAATAAGGTCTAATCATCTATGTGTTGAATCTACCGACATATCATCTGTGGTCTAACAACCTCTAGGTCTACTTTCTTTGTGTTACCTTAGTAGTAGCTAGTTTTACTATCATTTTTCCTTTTATATTGCTCAGACTACACAAACTTTTACTTTGAACTTCACATCTTATTTTATTAGTATTTTAGAGTCCCAAGTGATTTGTACCTGTGTACTATCATTTTCCAAAGTCATTGAATCGGTATCACAGATACGATATACTTTCTATCAGCTAGCCTCTCCTCGTCCCTTGTTTTTTTGTTAATGTTACTAACTGACCTATTCTCCCCCTAAAATTCTAAAACCATAACCGATTTACACTTTTTAGGATTTTAATAGGCGATCGAATAACGTTAATTTAATTAAACTACTTAAAGTTAAACAAATAAATGAAGAAAATAAAAATTAAAAGAAAAATGGACAATACGCATCGGACTACACATGGTCATCATCGGGAATTACATTACTTTTCTTTTTAACGCCGTTGAACTCTAACAGATATAAAAAAGATAGTTTGTCAAAAGCCTTTATATAGAGGTCAGCGCGTTGAAAATCAATATTTATTTTAATTACATCGATTAAGTTCTTTTCAAAGCAATCATGTATAAAGTGATACTTTATTCCGATGTGTTTGGTCTTAGGATGTTGGACCGGATTTTTTGTTACTGCAATTGTAGTAGAGTTATCAACAAAAATAGGAGTAGAAGAGAATTTAAAGCATAGTCCCGCATTTACTGTTGAATCCATATGATTTGTGAACAGCAACTTGCAGCAGCAACGTATTCGGCTTCACAGGTTGACAAAGCAACCAAGGTCTGCTTCTTACACTGCCAGGTCACTAATATCCTCCCAAAGAATTGACATCCAGCTGATGTAGACTTGTAGTTCATCTTGCAGCCACCGTAATCCGAGTCACTATACGCTGTCAGCTCGAAGTCATCGTCATGAGGATACCACAACCCAAGAGTTGGAGTACCCTTCACATAACAAAATTTGACCCCTATCAGATGGTTAACTTTTGTCTTTGCCTGATATCTTGAAAATAAACATGTCGTGTACATGATATCAGGTGTTGAGGCAGTGAGCTACATGAGAGATCCAATCATTCCTCTGTACATGGTGGCATTAACCAGATCACCATTCTCGTTAGGTGCTACATCATGGTTTGTAGCAAGTGGAGTCCCAGCTGTAGAAGCATTCTCCATGTCAAACCGACTGAGAATATCTCCTACATACTTAGTCTGATGTAGGAAAATCCCTTTTGGTGTCTGATCCACCTGTAACCCGAGAAAGAATTTCATATCTCCCATGGCACTCATCTCAAACTTAGCCTTCATTACTGCTTCAAACTCTTTGCATAGATCTTCGTTCTTTAAACCGAAGATTATGTCTTCGACATAGATTTGTACAAGCAGTAAATCTCTATTCTTTTCTTTGATGAACCGTGTATAGTCAATGACACCTCTGCAAAAACCGTGTTTCACAAGGTGAGTCGAGAGTTTCTCATACCAGGCTCTGGGAGCTTGATGAAGCCCATATAAAGCCTTGTTGAGTTTGTAAACTCTATCTCGATGATATGGATCCTCAAATCCCTCGGGTTGACTTACGTACACTATCTCTCTGTTTTCACCATGAAGGAATGCACTCTTAACATCAAGTTGACAAAATTTAATCTTCATATACGATGCGTGGGCAAGGAAGATACGGATTGCTTCCATTCTTGCCACGGGTGCAAACACTTCATTGTAGTCAATGCCCTCGACTTGTCAAAATCCTTGGACAACAAGTCGAGCCTTGTTTTTGATGATCACTCCTTGATCATCTTTCTTGCATTTCAAGACCCATTTTGTGCCAATGACCTTAGCACCTTTATGTCTATCCACCAGAGTCCATACACCTAAGTTCTTGAATTGAAGAAGTTCTTCTTGCATGGCACTCACCCATGCCTCATCATTCAGGGCTTCACTAACATACTTTCGCTCGAACTGAGACACAAGGCAACGATATGCACCATCATGAAGATAGCCCTTTTCCATCACTAAGGCATAATCAGCTGAATACAACTGATTTCTTGTCTGAACTCCTGATCTCACAACTCCAATGACATTATCCAAAGGATGATAGACATTTAGTCATGATCCAGGAGTGGTTGGAAAAACTACCTTAGAATCAAGATTATGAACATTTGGTTCAGTATCTGAGGCCAGAAGAGTATGAGGTTCCGAAGACGTAGAGGCATCAATGTCAGATGCTTGTGGACTATCGGTAGGAGGAACCAGTTGCTCCTGGTTGTTCTGATCAGTCTCCACGGCTTCTTTGTCAGAGGAAGAGGCACTATCTTCAAGTGCTTCCCCTGAGTTGTTAGATGACTCGCCTTGTAGTCCAGATGATGTAGATTCCTGAGCTGGTGTGTTTAGAACATCATACATCATCTTTGTAGCTGACTCATCATCAGAAGTGGAGAGTGGTATGTTGAAGGACTTGAAGAATACATCATAGTCGAAAAAGAAGGTGGGTTCTTTTCCAGCAGGTGGTGTGGTGTATCTCTGAACAACAACATTACACCACACTTCTACCTGACCCATTGAGTTGTTGTAGACCCTCTTGTTCAGTATGTTGTATTCTAGAAAGATACCTTCTCGCTAAATTTCCCTCTTGAGTCTTCTTTAGTAGGGTGCACAGAGCGCCAAACGGCTCGAGATACTCTAGATTAGGTTTACGTCGTTGTAGTAACTCGTAGCACGTCTTTCCATGGCGTTTAACTACCAGAACTCTATTTAGTGTATAACATGCATTTGCAACTGCTTCATTCTAGAATTGGATAGGCAGTTTTGAGTCTGCTAGCATTGTCCGTGCCGTCTCTATCAAGCTACGATTCTTCCTTTCAGCAACGCCGTTCATCTGAGGAGTGTAGGCAGAAGTGAACTGATGCACAATTCCCTTTTCCTTGCAGTAAGCCTCCATCAATTGATTCTTGAACTCGGTTCCATTTTCTGAGCGCACTTGACGTACCTTCAACTTGTATAGGGACACCAAAGTAGTTACTAACTCCTTTAATGAATCAAATGTTTCTGATTTGGATTTCAGAAACATCACCCAAGTGAATCTTGAGTAGTCATCGGTAACTACATAGCAGTACAAGTCGCCTGCGATGCTTCTTGTATTGACTGGACCAAATAGATCCATGTGAAGAAGTTCAAGAGGAAGTTTGATAGAGTGAGCTTTCTTTTCCTTATAAGACTTCTTCGTGTGTTTTCCCTTCTTGCATGCAACACAGAAATCTGAAAGTTAGAAGTTTTTGACGTTAACTCCTCTCACTAGATCATTCTGGATCAAGTGATTCATCTTCCGCGGATTAATGTGTCCCATTCTCCTATGCCTGGAGATGGATTCCTTCTTAGTAGCTTTTGACAAGAAGAACTGAACTTCATGATCCGTTCTGGAGGCCTTTGATAGATCCAAGACATAAAGGTCCTTATATCTTTAGGCAAACATTAATACTTGATCCTCCGGGATGACATAGTCCTTTTTCAGGACATAGCACTTCTTGTTGTCAGACACTACCTTAAAGTCTTTATCACAAATTTGAGAAACATAAAGAAAGTTATTCTGAAGTTGTTGAATGTAGTTTACCTTGTCAAACTTCACATTCTTATTACCTACTTCCCCTTGAGCTGTGATGTACCCACCTTTGTTTTCGGCAAACGAAACGTGACCTCCTTTTATCTGTTTGATGTTTGATAAGAGATCCCTGATCCCTGTCATGTGCCTGGATGCTCCGTTGTCTATAATCCACGTGTTAGCTTTAGCACTATATCGAACACCCTGCACATTCAATTTGAAAACATTAGTTCAGGTTAGGGACCCAAGCCTTCACTGGGTTGGGTTTCCCCGAGGCATCACACATCATAAAAGTAACCCATTGACCGTTCGAGGATAAGGGAAGCTTAGATGTCTTCTTGTTCTTATTATAAGATAATGAGGTTGATTTCTCCTTCCATCAGCCAGCTTTGTGTAAGGTCTGTTTGTGATAAACAGACGATTGGCTAATGTGTTGAACATTAGGTTCACTATCTCTTTTAGGTGGCGTCACTGAGTTTCTCTTAAAAGAGCTAGGTTTTTGTTCAGGAAGTTCAAATTTCCTCCTCGGTGTCTGATAGTAAGGACAATGAGACGCAATGTGTCCATACTCTCCACAACTGTAGCAAGCTCTGCCTTTGACTTTACGATTTAACTGTTTTTGTGGAGATTTATGTGACACCCGGGTGACCTTACTCTGTTAGGGTTTTGACTTTGATTGTTTAGATGTTTTGTCTGGTTTAACAAAGTTAATTTCTTTAACATTTTTAACATCTTTTATTTTCTATTTTGTGGACTTTGACATAATGCACGTGATTGGTTAACATTACTGGTCCTTTTAGGTTCAGATTTGACAGTTGTTGAACTAGACTTTATACTAACCTTTTCAAACTCTTTGTCTAGATTAACGCACGGCATTTTACCTTTTGCCTTTGAAGTGGCCTCCTTTTGTTTAGTGCCAGATTCATTTGATGAACATGTGGAATCTAGATCACTTACAAGAGTAGTAGACATCACATGATCCTTGATTGGATTATCATTGATTGGTTTACATTTTGTGTTCATCAGGATCTCCTGTAGTGGTGGAACCACTTTATAACCCAATCCCTCCCCATTGTTTCTCTCTCTCACTAAGTTTTGGACTATGTGTGAAGAAGTAGTCCAACTATGTAGTTTTTGTTTTAGGGAATTAACTTCTACTTCTAAAACAACCTTTTTTTCTTAGTGTCCTCTAGGGAGTAAGATAGTACCTAATGTCATTAGCTTGGTTAAAGGCTACAAGTTCTGTTTCCCTAAGCTGTTTGTTCAAATGGTCTATCTTTTCTTTGTAACTATGCTCATTTTGTTTTAAAACTGTGTTAGCTTCAGTGCATAGTTCCAAGTCCTTTACTAAGTTATCATTATGATTTAATAACCTTGCAAATTTTAAATCAATGCTTTCCCTAAATTTATTACAGTCAGAACAAGCATGATTATTGAAGAGTTGGTCGGTAGTACTTACCTGAGAGGGTTTTGATGAATTGGCAATCAATGGAGAATCTAATGTTTCTGGAGCTGGTGATTTTGACATTGTAGTAGTTTTCCCGTCTTCAGGCAGGTAGGTGACCACTGGTATAGTTTCTTCTGATGTTGACATCGCAAGTTCGACTGCTATATCTCCTTCACTGGTAGAGTCATCATCTATATCCTCCACACTAGCGATATTGGATTGTCCCGGTGAGACAAACCGAAAGCTCCAGTTCTGTCCTTCATTATCATGAGCAGTCAAGGCTTTGGTGTTAGGATCTGGTATTTGAACGAAACACCAACTGATTAACGTGTTAAACCAAACCAAATAGTGCGGAATCCTATTTGATTGGCGATCCAATCAGTGAGAACGCACATAGACATAATTAGGTATTGAATCTAACGTCAAGAATCGATTAGGAATCGATCTACAACGTTCTATTAACTTGGAGTACGAACTTAGAGGCTTTTGGACGGCTAGGGTACCTCTGGAGTCAAAGTGGATTGAATGCTTCCCTATTGTTCTCAATTGTTTCGTTTCCATGAATTAAGTGGTATTTATAGGTAGGGTTGCTCATTCGGGCGACTGAACCATGAGCTTGGTTCATTCGTGCGATTGAGCCATGCGGTTGATCCATTCACACGACTGAATGTTCAGTCATGCGACCGAGTCAGTCGCATGAAGCTGTTCAGGTGTATGGACTATTTAGGCGCATGGACACTCAGTCACATGGCCATTCAGACGCATGACCACTGTTTGGGCACATGGTCTAGTCGGTCGCATGTGAACTTCACTTAACCAAAGTTTGAATGTATTCTTATTATAACATTATGTACATCAATTCAAACAATCACAAACCAATATAATCTAGTCAATAAGCATTACTCAACTCATTAATGAACTATTAAACATTATAAATCACAACCAAAGATTATCATTTCATTAAGTACCCAATATTACATAAGTGCAAGACATTTAAGACATATTACATTGAGATCAAGATCTAGGTACATAAGTGTATCAACAAACTCCCCCTTGGACCTAGATCTATCTATTGTCTTACATCTTTCATAATTTCCTCAAATTTCTTGTACCTAGCTTCTTTGGTGACTCTTGTATTTATCTCGAAATCAAAACAGAGTCGTATAACATTCTGGAATTGTAAAGCTTGTACTATATCTCGTGAGTCATAGAACAATGGCCACTTGTATAACGTATACACATCATTAGCTGACAAGTTGGTAAGCCACATTGGGTCAAACACCCTTATGGTTTCCATTTTACCATTTCTGTTCAAGACTATCACTACCTCTCCCGTTCTCCAATCGTAGTAGCACCATTTGAAATGTGAAGTGAAGTCCTGAGGCATCTCACGTAGTGGGATCTTTGACATTATACGTGGTGGACTCCATTTCAACACGACTTTTGATTTGCTAGTTATGGCATCAACCTCAGATCTTCTGATGTACCTCGTTGGTTGTTAAGGTTTGAAGTTGACCCATCTGCTGTGGTACTCCCTCTTTAGAGCTGCTTCAAACCAGCCTGACATCTTACGAGGGTCAGCATATAGCAATTTTAATTTGCTAACTGGTTAAGCTCAAAACCTGGAAGAGTCTTCAGGTCATCTGGAAACCTAAATACTCGTTCCCTTCTCACGTTTAACAGCGTAAACGTTGAGGTCTTCAAAATGTGCCCATGCTATGATCCTGCCTGCCACCTTTTGATGTTTCTTGACCTTATACAATTTGGTCTAGAAAGTTGATGTTGACGCACTACGTTGGGCTTTTATCTCCTCAAAACATGCTGCCCATTCTGCCTTTTTGATGTTCACTTCAGCATCTGTGGGTTGGGCCTTATCTTTTTATTCCGACGCTTGTTCCATCCTATCCAGAGTCTCAAAAGTATCACTGACAAGAGTGTCTCCCAGATTGGGAATGGCAGTTCCCTCCTTGTCATCATACTATGGATAATTTTGAGCAGTGACATGTTCTATCTCAATCTCATCGACATCCTGAAGCTTATTATCACTCTCTACATTCACAGTAGGGACATCTTTCACAATCTCTTCAGCATTCAGCTTGAACATTTCGACTAGTTGCTCATCAGTGAGTTTGTGAATGATTTCTCCTTCTTCAGGAGTATACGTCACAGATCTCCTTACAATACCTTGCAGATCAAGAATCAACATCAGTTGAGTCTTGATTTGTTGGAGTGGAGCAATGTCATATTCATCTCGTTGAAAATCTGGATCTGCTTGATTTAAACATTCAACACAGCAATCAATAATTAATAATCAAGACATAACCATTTACGTTACATATAAACATTCATTACATAAAATTTTATACATGATCCAAATACAAAAAAGTTTAAATAACAATAAAACATCTAAATATTACTCTTGTCTTGGAGCCTGTGTTCTTCTGCTGTCGGGGCTGATGTCGAGGCACCTGGATCTTGAGTCTTTTTGGTCCGCCTCTTATTAGCTTCCTGTACACCCAAAGCATATGACTCTCCTCCTCCTTCAATGTCTCCTCCATCCTCAATCACCTTTATCATCAACATCATCACTATCATCACCATCATCACCGTCTCCCTCTCTAATCTTCAGAGGCTCATCCTTTGTGTCCTTATGTTTGAGCAGGATGGTCCTCTTAGCGTTCTCCAACTCCTCAATCTTCCTAGTAGATAACACATTTTGCTCCTTGAGTGGGAAATCTCTTGGCTCTGAGCAGCCATTTGCTGAGCCTGTTCTTCAATCCGGTGTGCCTGTTGAGAAATCTGCTGTGATTGTGCAGCTGTAAGCTCCACTAACTGTCTGAGTTGAGCAGTCTTCTCATCATCGGCTGCTAACAGTTTTAGCACCATACAATTTAGTGCTGAAAGTTGTTCCTCTACCCTATTTGGAGGTAGAGATGATCCAGAGGGAAAGGATGGGGAATATGATGGTCCTGCCTGGTGGCTAGAGATGGTGGTGGTAGCAGTGGTGAATATGGGAGGTGGTATGTTTGTGGTTGGTGAGGGGTAAGCTGAAGTGGTGGTGGAGGTGATGTGGATTGGGGGTGGAATCACTGGTGGAGGTATGGCTATAGTAGTGGAGGGTGGTATGGTAGTGTGTGGTATCTGTGGTGGTGGTAGTGGTGGCAGAAGTAGTGATGGTGGAGGTAGTAATGAAAGTAAGTCTTTTTTCTTCTTTTTCATACCATGGGGCTGAGCCATCCTCTTCTTCCTCGACCCAGTCGAGGAGGATTCTCCCCCTAGGGCACGACTAGGCTGATCGGGAGGATATGTGGGATCAGTATCATCCTCTCCCGACCTGCCGGGACGTTCACCAACAGCCCTGAGCTCCGTTCTGTGACAATTACTTTGCTGCCTACAGTACAGGTCAGTGGCTCCTTATCCGACCCCTCCTCCTCCTCACCAGGTATGAATTCCCAGTGGAAACCAGCAGTCTTTGTTACATCTCTAGTGGGGGTAGATGCTGGAGATACACTAGCAGTAGTGGGGCCCCTTGGTTGAGTGGGCCCTTCATCCCGAGCATCCCCTCTATCATTATTATTAGAGTCATGCTCTGGGAGCTGTAGCTGCTCATCATCTGAGTCGCTGTCTACGTGACGCCACTTACGCCTGCCTTGCGCCACGTAGTTCTCCTTGGCCAGATGGCCGATAAGCCTCTTTACCTGGGGCTTTACCTACTTACCCCGGTACATTCTCATACGACCCAGAGTCGTATCATCCATGATCTCCAAAGCCACTGTATCGTGGCGCTCCTTAGGAAGCGAGGGCAGCTTCTCATCAAAAATCAACTGCAAGAACCTGGGATACATACAAACACCCTCTTTTCCCTTGGCTTCCAGATTCTCCACGAGGTAAGAGAAGATCATGCTAGAGAAGCTGAAAGGATAGTTCAGCACCAGTGCCACATAGGCATTTTGTATTTGGTCTGATAGGTCGTCGAACCCACCCCTTTTGGAAGCTATGCACTTCAGAATAACATGTGCCAAATACTTATACTAGGGGCACAGGTTGCTCTTGTTGAGCACACCTGAGTTGATGTCCCCAGCGTACTTAATCCTCAGAAAGCAGCCTCTCACTAACAGCGGGTGTAGCTTGGTGGGGTATCCAGCATCATCTCCCAACCCAAGTACACGCTGAATATCTTCAGCTGTAATCTCTATGTCCATACCAAAGATGGAGCTCCTAATGCTGTATGGATCTCGTGTTCTATCCACAGATGCATTCTCCCAGAAGGCCTGGTGTATAGACCTATAGGGAGTGCATGGGGTAGAGATGGCTTTGTGTATCCTCGATCGCTTGAGAAAAGCGATGATCTCTGCAAACTCGGCACCATTCCGAGTTGTGTGGTCTAAATGAGCACAGATGTTGTGCTTGGGATTGATAGACCATCTCTCAGCCATCGATCTGTAACACAAGATACATAAACATTAGATACTCACATAATACATATCAGTTCTAAGTAACTTGATAGAATTCATTCTGATTCATTCATGCGAATGAATCATGCGACTGTGTTCAGTCGGTTTCCAATCATACGACTAGACTCATTCGGGTGAATGAATAGGCGACTGAGTTCAATCGGTTGACTGATCTTGCGATTGGTTCAGTCGGCCGACTGAGCTCATTCGTATGATTCATTCGGCTGATTGAGCTATTCGGCCAGCTGAATCGTATGATTGGAGTTCATCGAGACGACCAGTCACATGTCCTACTGTTTGGTCGACTTAGGTTCAAATCTTGACCAGTTCATGAAATTAAACATTGTGTATAGGTTCTTTAGACTCGCAATCACTTAACTAATAACCTAATAACATTATTGTTAACATTTTACATGGTTTCAGTAGGTCATTAATCCATTGAGTGGTTTAGTTCTTGTTTCAATCATGAATCACTAATTAGGGCACCATTTCTTCTGATTTTTGTGATATTTCATCACATTATACCTGTATAAATGCACACACACTTCAGAAGATCAATAGGAATGTATAGTCGAGGTCTAATGAAATTTGGGCAGCGTAACGGTAGGATGTGCGATATAAGGGCGATTGGAAGTGATGAGCTGAATGGATCGATTGTGGCCCTATTTATAATGAATCTGAGCTCAATCGGCCGACTGGACTCATTCGATCGGTTCATTAAGGCAAATGGAACTCAGTCGGGCGATTGGCTCAATCGTGCACTTTCAGTCGGCCGACTGGAGCTCAGTCAACGACTGACTCATTTGCACACTGCCATTCAGTCGAATGGGTCATTCTGATAAGCCATTCAGGTGAATGGTTCATACTCATGTCCATTCAGCTGTTTAATGCATGAGTATGGTCCATTCGTGCGAATGGGTCATACTTATAAATTTGAATTTATGACCATTTTACATATTACCCCCTTTTAACTTTTGAATAAACGTTATATGCACTTGATCATCTCAGACATGATCATTTTATTTTGAAAAACCTTTTATCACCTCAGACGTGATCTTTTTAAAACATTTTGTCACCTCATGACACAATTTTATTTGAAAGCACGTGTGGTCACCTCAGACGTGACCTTTTGGATGATATGGTCCCTTATCAACTTCCATGACATAGTCCGATACTACACAAAACTGAAATTTACAGAGTTTGTACAGAAATAAAAGAAATAATACTGAACATTTAAAAACTTAAGACATGTTTTTGTGTTTTTGTGAGGGTTAACTCCTAAGATGTAATTCTAAGGAATAATTTTTCAGAGAGAGCAGCCTCAATCATTTAAACTATACAAGGAGCAATTCAAGTTGGAATCATACAGGATATTCAAATCATTCAGGATAAGTTATTTAAAGAAACTTTGATGCTCTATTCTTGTTTTTCATCTGGCGTCAGTAAGCAAATCTAGGAAATCATGCTAGTAATCTTAGGTCCCCACACTGATTTGAACTTTCAAAAATTGTAGCCACAATGATTGTCAGTATACTGGTCCTCTTAAGTTCATACACAGACTTTCAATACAGTTTGGTGACATTTTAATGGTTTGTTTATTTCAACAAGCATTTGTGGATCCCATACTTATATGGTAATCAACATTCCTCAGGAGATGTTTGAGCGGTCTCAATGTAGTGTTCAAGAAGAGATTATTCTTAGAACTTTCAAAGAGAAGCCAATCCTCAGGTCAGTGCCACCGCACAGCAGAGAGGCGGCAAGCAACAATGAGTTCTAGAAATATAGATTATGCTTATCCTCAGGTCAGTGCCACCGCACAACAGAGAGGCACATAATCCATCTTCTTGTTTGAGCATTTTCATTCTTTTTGCACAGATCTCACCAACAACATAATTATCCGTTTGATTGCATTGTTTTATGTGCTTTTGCTCATGCTTTGGTCTTACGCACACATTCGTGGCGTTTATTTTGCTCGTCACCCCTTATTGGATTCTTGTTGATTGTGCTAACCAGGGATAAGGTGTTACCCATAGCTAATCAAATATTTTAGTTTAATCTTGAGATCACTAAAAGGTCTAGTCATCTTATGTGTTGAATCTACCGACATATCATCTGTGGTCTAGCAACCTCTAGGTCTACTTTCTTTGTGTTACCTTAGTGGTAGCTAGCTTATCTATCATATTTCCTTTTATATAGCTCAGACTACACAGATTTATACATGAGCTTTGCACTTTTTCAATTTTGAATTTTAAAGTCCCAAATGGTTTGTACCTGTGTACTATCATATTCCAAAGATTGAATCGGTATCACACATACGATCTTATTATTATCAGCTTGCCTCTCCTTTTCCCTCGTTTTTTTATATTTATATTGCCTAAACCTATTCTCCCCCTAAAATTATAACACCACCATGGAGTAGCGTTTTATAATTTTAATAGGCACAAAAATAAACCAAGTGTAATTAAGCTAAGTAAACTGAAACAAAGACAAGAGAATAAAATAAACTAAAATTAAAAATTTTAAAAATAAAAGAAACTAGACACGACGCATCAAACTATACATGGTCATCTTCAGGAATGACCTCACTTTTCTTTTTAACTCCGCTGACCTCTAACAAATATAAAAAAACATGGTTTGTCAAATGCCTTTGTATAGAGATCAACGCATTGAAAATGTATTTATTTTTAGCACATCGATTAAGTTGTTTTCAAAGCAATCATGTATACAGTGATATTTAATACCGATGTGTTTGGTCTTAGGATGTTGGACCGGGTTCTTAGTAATTGCAATTGCAGCAGAGTTATCAACAAAGATTGGAGTAGAAGAGAAGTGCAAACCGTAATCCCACATTTGCTGTTGAATCCATATGATTTGAGAACAGCAGCTTGCAGCAGCCACGTATTCAGCTTCACAGGTTGACAATGCAACCGAGGTCTGCTCTTGCATTGCTAGGTTACTAATCTTCTTCCAATGAACTGACACCCTACTGATGTAGATTTGTAGTTCATCTTGCGGCCGCCGTAATCCGAGTCTCTATACGCTGTAAGCTCAAAGTCATCATCATGAGGGTACCACAACCCAAGTGTGGGTGTACCCTTCAGATAACGAAAAATCCTTTTGACCCGAATTAGATGGTTCACCTTAGGCTTTGCCTGATATTGTGAGCATAAACATGTAGCATAGATGATATCAGGTCGTGAGGTAGTGAGGTACATGAGAGATCCGATCATCCCTCGATACATAGTGGCATCAACCAGATTACCATTCTCATCTGGTGCTACATCATGGTTTGTAGCAAGTGGAGTGCCAACCGTAGAAGCATTCTCCATGTCAACCGACTGAGAATATCCCCTACATACTTGGTTTGATGTAAGAAGATCCCATTTGGTGTTTGATCCACCTGTAACCCGAGAAAGAACTTCATCTCCCCCATTGCACTCATCTTAAACTCAGCCTTCATTAATGCTTCAAAGTCTTTGCATAATTCTTCGTTCTTTGAACAGAAGATTATGTCATCAACATAGATTTGTACCAGAAGTAAATATCCATCCTTTTCTTTGATAAACAATGTACAGTCGATGACTCCCCTGCGAAAACCGTGTTTCACAAGATGAGTCAAGAGTTTCTCATACCAGGCCCTCGGACCTTGATGAAGCCCATATAGTGCTTTGTCAATTTGTAAACTCTGTCCCGATGATATGGATCCTCAAATCCCTTGGGTTGACTAACATACACTGTCTCTCGAATCTCACCATGAAGGAACGCACTCTTCACATCTAGTTGATAAACTTTGATTTTCATATATGATGCATAGGCAAGGACGATACGGATTGCTTCCATCCCTGCCACTGGTCCAAACACTTCATTGTAGTCGATAACTTCAACTTGTCGAAAACCCTGAACAACAAGCCGAGCTTTGTTTCTGATGATCACTCCCTGATCATCTTTCTTGCATTTCAAGACCATTTGGTACCGATGACTTTTGCACCTTTAGGTCTATCTACTAGAGTACATACACCTAACTTCTTAAACTGAAGAAGTTCTTCCTGCATGGCACTCACCCAAGCCTCATCAGTCAGTGTTTCACTTACATACTTTGGCTCAAACTGAGACACAAAGCAGTGGTAGGCACCATCGTGAAGGCATCCCTTTTCCATCACAGAGGCATAATCAGCTGAGTACCTCTGATTTCTAGTCTGAACCCCTGATCTCACATCTCCTATAACATTATCCAAAGGATGATAGACATTTAGACGTGAGCCTGGAGTTGTTGGAACAACTACCTCAGAATCAAGATTATGAACATTTGGTTCTGAATTTGAGGCAATAGGAGTCTGAGGTTCCGACATCTCAGACGCATCATTATTAGATGCTTGTGGACTTGAGGTAGGCGGAACCTGTGCATCCTGGTTGTTCTGATCAGTTTCCACAATTTCTTCATCAGAGGAGGAGTCACTCATATCAAGTGCTCCCCCTGAATTGGTAGATGACGGACTTTGTGAACTGGATGGTGTTGAGTCTTAAGACGGTGTGTACAAGACATCATACATCATCTTGTTTGCCAACTCATCTTCTGAACCAGAAAAAGGAATATTGAAGGATTTGAAGAATCCATCATAGTCGAAGAAGTAAGCATGTTCTTTTCCAGCAGGCGGTGTGATGTATCTCTGAACATCAACGTTACACCACACCTCTACTTGACCCGTTGAGTTGTTGTAAACTCTCTTGTTCGGTATGTTGTATCCTAGAAAAATCCCTTCATCAACCTTCTCACTAAATTTCCCTTCCTGAGTCTTCTTCAGTAGGGTGGATGAAGCACCAAACGGCTCGAGATACTCGAAGTTAGCGGCGTTGTAGTAACTCGTAGCATGTTTTTCCATGGCGTTTGACTACCAGAACTCGATTGAGTGTATAACATGCATTTGCAACTGCCTCATTCCAAAATTGAATAGGCAGTTTTGAATCTGCTAGCATAGTCTGTGCCATCTCTATCAAGCTGTGATTCTTCCGTTCAGCAACACCATTCATCTAAGGAGTGTAGGTAGAGGTAATTTATGCACAATTCCCTTTTCCTTGCAGTATGCCTCCATCCACTGATTCTTGAACTCGGTTCCGTTGTTTGAGCGCACTTGTCGTACCTTCAGCTTGTAGAGGGATTCCAATGTAGTTACCATTCCTTGAAGGATTCAATGTTTATGATTTGGATTTCAGAAACATTACCCAAGAGAATCTTGAGTAGTCATCTGTAACTACATAGCAATACAAGTCGCCTGCGATGCTTCTTGTACTGACTGGACCAAACAGATCCATGTGAAGGAGCTCAAGAGGAAGTTCTATAGAATGAACTTTCTTTTCCTTACGAGACTTCTTCGTTTGTTTTCCCTTTTTGCACGTAGCACAGAAATCCGGGAGTTGGAAGTTTTTGACATTTACTCCCCTCACTAGATCATTCTGGACCAAGTGATTCATCTTCCTCGGATTTATATGTCCCATTCTCCTATGCCAGGAGATTGAGTCCTTCTTAGTAGCTTTGGACAAGAAGCAATGAACTTCATGACCTGTTGTAGAGGCCTTTGAGAGATCCAAAACATAAAGATCATTATATCTTGAAGCTGACATTAGGATTTGGTCCTCCGAAATCATGTAGTCCTTCTTTAGAACGTAGCACTTCTTGTTGTCAAAGACTACCTTGAATCCTTTATCACAAATTTGAGAAACTGAAAGCAAGTTATTTTGTAGTTGTTGGATTTAGTTTACCTTGTCGAACTTAACCTTCTCATTTCCTACTTCCCCTTGGGCTGTGATGTACCCGCCTTTGTTTCCAGCAAATGAAACATGCCCTCCTTTGATTTGTCTGATGTTTCATAGGAGAGCTCTGTTTCCTGTCATGTGCCTAGATGCTCCGCTATCTACAATCCACGTGTTAGTCTCAGCACTATAGCGAACACCCTCCACATTCAATGAAAACATTAGTTCATGTTAGGAACCCAAGCTTCACTCGCTTGGGTTTCCCTGAGGCATCACACATCATAAACTCAACCCATTGACCATTTGAGGTTGAGGAAAGGAAAGATTGATGTTTGTTCTCATTTTCAGACGCTAAGGTGGATTTTTCTTTCCATATGCTAGCTTTTTGTAAGGCCTGTTTGTGATGGATAGACGACTGGCTGATGGATTGAACTTTTGGTTCACTAGCCCTTTTTGGAGGCGTCACTGAGTCCTCCTAAAAGATCTGGGTGTAGATACTGGAAGTTCTACTTTCCTTCTCGGTGTCTGATAATAAGGACACTGAGACGCTATGTGACCATACTCTCCATAAATATAGCAGGATCTGCTTTCAACTTTACGGTTTATATGTTTTGGTGGAGATGTAAAAGTCACGTAGTTGACCTTATTATATTTGCATTGAGGCACTTCTTTATCAGAGGTATGCCTTGGTTTTACAAACTTAATTGCTTTACCTGGTTTTACATATTTTATCTCTTGTTTGCCTGGACTTTGACATGATGCTGGTGATTGATTAGGTTTTATCGTCTTTTTGGGTTCTAGTTCGACTTTTTTTGACCTAGACTTTAAATTACCTTTTCAAATTCAGTTTCCAGGTTAACACAAGGCATCTTTCCTTTTGCCTTTGAAGTGGCCTCCTTTTGTTTAGAGTCAGATTCATTTGATTTACTTACAGAATCTGGATCACTAACAAGAAGAGTGGACACCACGTGATCCTTGATGGGGTTATTGTTAATCGGTTTACTTTTGGTGTTCAACAAGGTCTCAGGTGGTGGTGGAACCACTTTATATCCCACCCCTCCCTATTATTTCTCTCTCTCACTAAGTGTTGAACAATATGTGATGAGCTTGTCCAACTATGCAGTTTCTATTTAAAGAGTTGACTTCTACTTCTAAAATAGCTTTTTGCTTCTTAGTGTCCTCTAGGGAGTTCAGAGAGTACCTAATGTCATTTGCTTGGTTAAAGGCAACTACCTCTATTTCCCTAAGCTATTTATTCAATAGCTCTATCTTTTCCTTATAACTGTGCGCGTTTTGTTTTAACAATCTATTTGCCTCAGTGCATAGTTCCAGGTCCTTTACAAAGTTATCATTATGATCTAATAACCTAGAAAATTTTAAATCTATACTTTCTCTAAATTTATTACAATCTAAACAAGCATGATTACTAAATAAATTGTCAGTAGTACTTACTTGAGATGTTGAAGATGAATCAGCCATGAGTACATAATCTGTTGATTCTAGTTCTGGTGATTCTAATGTTGATGCAGACTTTACTTCTTCAGGCAGGTGGTTGACCACGGGTCCTGTGTCTTCAGAATTTGACATTGCGAGCTCTACTGCTATGTCTCCCTCACTAGCTGAATCGTCATCAATTTCCTCCACATTAGCTATGTTGGACTCTCCTAGTGACACGAACCGAAAGCTCCAGTCCTGTCTTTCATCCTCATTGGCAGTCAAGGCTTTGGGGTCCTTGCTTGATGAGGTAGCACAGCTAGATGTGGGTTTGTCCTGACGATTGAATAAAGAGAGGGATTGCCGTTGCCAGTCTTCTTAGGCTTTACACACTCCCTCTTGAAGTGTCCCTTCTCACCACAGTTGAAACAAGTAACCTTTGACTTGTCGAAGCCAAATGTTGTGTCTTTGGTCGCAACCAAGTTCTGTCCGATCTTTTTGACAAACTTTTTAGCTCGTCGGACAACACTTGCCAAAGCCCATATTATGTCCATACGTTTCGACTCCATCTCGTCCACCTGTTCATAATCTTCATCTGCCAGGTGACAATTCCTATCTTTCCAGCAACTAGTCCATCATAGGAGTGGACTACAGCAGCTAAGAGGTCCATGTGTTCTTTGGCCACCTCACAGTCACATTCTCGAAGTTGGTGGTTTTCAGTTTTGCTGCATTGGCTTCAGGTATCATATACTGGGTGCTAGACGACCCTGACGTTTCGGACCCTGAAGTTGACGGTTGTGCTGGAATTGCTACGTTTGAGACGAAGGCAGTTGCAGTGGTGCCAGATGTCTTGACCGGAGGAGTTGCATTGTAGAGTGTAGGATTTTGATCGTAGTTGGCCTTTTGGGATCTGTACTTCATCCTTAGCTCCGCTTCCCTCAATGTAAGAATGAAGTCATTTATATCTAACTTCGAGAGCATCCCATTTTGTCTGAGGTTTGAAACGAAGGAAACCCATTTCTCCGGTAAACCATCTGCAAAATTGGATACCTTATCCTCCATCGACGTAGTTACATCATGAGTGTGCATCTCACTCATCAAGTGGTAAAATCTGTCGATCACATCATCTAGACCTTCCTTTCCCATTGAAAAGAAGTTTTCGAACTCCTTCTTTAAATATTTGTCCTTAATGGCCTTGAGTGAGGCATTTCCATCATACCTCTTCTCCAACACATCCCATAGTTTCTTTGCTTAAGTATAATCCGAATACTAATGGAAGATATCCTTCGGAATAGATTGAGTGAGCAAAGCGTAAAATTTCTTCTCAACATTGTATTTTACCTTCTGAACATCCGACATTCCACTTAGAGTAAGTTTAACTCTATCTGCTCCTACGGGCATGCTGTACCCCGACTCTATTGCCTCCCACAGATTTGTATCTACTCCATTTAAGTAGATTTCAAAACGTTGCTTCCATTGTGGGTAGTCGTCTAACGTTATAAGCTTCAGGGGTTTATTATGAATTCCCACTTCATTCTCCAACAACAGTAGATTCTAGATACGAGTATCTCTACTTGCTGTGTATGCTAAAAACTGGTCCTCCATTTCACTTAACTTTACTATTTAACAGACTGCTGATGTATGCGAATGAAGGTATGCGATTGGACTTATTCGGGCGATTAAAAAATGCGGATGGTTCAATCGTGTGACTGAACAAATGCAGATGGTTCAATCGTGCGACTGAACAAATGTCGGTGAGTTAGTCGGCCGAATGAACTAATGCGGTTGAACAGTCCGAATGAGGTTCTCAATCATACGAATGAGCGTACGAATGGATCCAATCGTGTGGTTGGAGAATGCGAATGAACTCAGTCGTGCGTTTGTGCCAATCGTGCGACTGAACTTGCTGAAGTTTGATAATTCGTAGGTTAAACGTGGTTTGGCCGTAAAAACTCGAATTTTATCAAACCCTAATCGTCGTATGCCGGAAAAACTAAACTTTTAGGTCAGGAAACGTCTAAGACTCTGTTAGACACGAAAAGATTGCATTTTTGATGAAGAAACACAACTTTTGTATCAAAACTATTGAATCAACACGTAATCAAGAGCCAAAGCTCTGATACCACTTGTTAGGATCTGGTATTTGAACGAAACACCAACTGATTAACGTGTTAAACCAAACCAAATAGTGCGGAATCCTAGTTGATTGGCGATCTAATCAGTGAGAACGCACATAGACACAATTAGGTATTGAATCTAACGTCAAGAATCGATTAGGAATTGATCTACGGCGTTTTATTAACTTGGAGTACGAACTTAGAGGCTTCTGGACGGCTAGGGTACCTCTGGAGTCAAAGTGGATCGAATGCTTCTGTATTGTTCTCTATTGTTTCTTTTTCCATGAATTAAGTGGTATTTATAGGTTAGGGTTTCTCATTCGGGCGACTGAACCATGAGCTTGGTTCATTCGTGCGATTGAGCCATGCGGTTGATCCATTCGCACGACTGAATGTTCAGTCGTGCGACTGAGTCAGTCGCATGAAGCTGTTCAGGCGTATGGACTATTTAGGCGCATGGACACTCAATCGCATGGCCATTCGGATGCATGACCACTGTTTGGGCGCATGGTCCAGTCGGACGCATGTGAACTTCACTTAACCAAAGTTTTAATGTATTCTTATTATAACATTTTGTACATTAATTCAAACAATCACAAACCTATATAATCTAGTCAATAAGCATTACTAACTCATTAATGAAATATTAAACATTATAAATCACAACCAAACATTATCATTTCATTCGATACCCAATATTACATAAGTGCAAGACATTCAAGACATATTACATTAAGATCAAGATCTAGGTACATATGTGTATTAATATTTGGGATCCTTGCGTGATGAAGTAGGACCGCTAGTGGGTTTCTCCTGATGATTGAAGGAGGAGAAAGGATTCCTATTGCCAGTCTTCTTTTGCTTCACGCACTCCCTTTTGAAGTGCCCTTTCTCACCGCAGGTTACCTTGGATTTATGAAATCCGAAGGTAGTGTCCTTAGTCGCAATCAAATTTTGTCCGGTCTTTTTTGACAAACTTCTTAGCTCTCCGGTTTGCACTTGCAAAAACCCAAAATATGTCCATCCACTCCAGCTCTGTCTCATCCACCAGCTCATAATCTTCATCTGCCAGATGACAGTTCCCAATCTTACTAGCAATTAGTCCATCATAGGAGTGGACTACCGCAGCTAAGAGATCCATGTGCTGTTTAGCTACCTCAACTGTCACATTGCCGAAGTTCTCGGTCTTCAGCTTTGCTAAATTTGCTTCAGGTGCAATGTATTGGGAACCAGATGACCTGGTGTTTCTGACCCTGAAGTAGAGGCTGGTGAGGGACCACATGAGCTTCATACAAAAGCTGTCTGAAGAGGTGCTCCAGATGTTTTGGCTTGAGGAGTCGCGTTGTACAGCGCTAGATTCTGATCATAAGAAGCATTTTGAGCTCTGTACTTCATCCTCAGTTCTTCTTCTCTCAGTTTCAGAATGAAGTCATTGATATCTAACTTCGTTAGCATATCATTCTGTCTGAGATTGGAGAAAAATGACACCCATTTCTCCGGCAGCCCATCTGCCAACTTGGACACTTTGTCCTCCATTGACATCGATACTCCATGAGTGTGCATCTCACTCATCAAGTGTTAGAACCTATCGATCACATCATCTAGGCTTTCTTTTCCATCGAGGAGAAGTTTTGAAACTCCTTCTTTAAAGCCTTAGCCTTTATGGCCTTCAACGAAGCATTTTCGTCATACCTTTTCTCCAATGCATCCCATAGCTTCTTTGCTTGTGTATATTCCGTGAATTGATAGAAAATATCCTTCGGAATTGACTGTGTAAGCAAAGCATAAACCTTCTTTTTGCATTGTATTTCACTTTTTATCCGTCTGTCATGCCACCAAGTGCGAGTTTGACACCATCAGCTCCTACAGGCATGCTGTACCCCGTCTCTGTAGACTCCCACAGATTGGGATCTACTCCATTTAAGTAGATCTCAAAACGTTGCTTCCATTGTGGATACTCGTCTAACGTGATTAGCTTTGGGGGCTTGTTGTGATTCCCCACTTCATTCTCCAGTAGCAGTAAGTTTTGTATACGTGAGTCTCTCCTTGCTGTAAATGCTGAATATTGTCTTCCATTGCTATTGACTTTAACTTGAAACCAAATTGTTGAATTAGTCCGAATGAAGGTGTGCGATTGGGTTATTCGTGCGATTGAGCTCTATGTGGATGGTTCAATCATGCGACTGAACTAATGCGGATGACCTAGTCGGCCGAATGAATTAATGCAGATGAACAATGCGAATAGACTTCTCAGTCAGACGAATGGAAGTGCGACTGAATCCAATCGTGCGTATGGGGAATGCGTATGACCTCAGTCATGCGATTGAGTCAATCGTGCGACTAAACCTGCTGGTTTTCAAAAATTTCTAGGTTTAAGGTGTTTGAACACAAAAACACGAATTTTTGCTAACCCTAATTTCCGTATGCCGGAAAAAACTTAACTTTACGATCAGGAGACGTCTAAAACCAGATTTGACACAAAAGATTGCGTTTTTGAGAGTAAAAACACAATTTTATATCAAAACGATTGAATCACATGTAAATCTAGAGCCAAAGCTCTGATACCACTTGTTAGGGATCGCGTACTCAACGAATACTAACAGATTTACGCGTGTACCAAATCAAATAGTGTGGAATCCTATTTGATTGGTGATCCAATCAGTGAGAACACACGTAGAATCAATTAAAGATTGAATCTAAACGTCACGAATGATTAGCAATCGATCTACTGTGATCTTTGAAGTTGGAATAGGTTATTAGAGGTTTCTGGACGGCTAGGGTACGTCTGGGTATCAAAATTCAAAGTGTCTAGTTTTTTCACGATTTAAGTGGTATTTATACGTTAGGGTCTCAATCGTGCGACTGGACCATTTGCATGGTTCAGTCGTGCGATTGAGTCATGCGGTTGATCCATTCGCGCGACTGAGTCAATCTCATGTTTCAATCATGCGACTGATCCAGTCTCCTAGTTCGTTCGTATGACTGGTTCATTAGCATGAGGTTGTTCATGCGTATGGTCCATTAGCATGGGCCAATCGCATGAGAACTTCACATGATTAAGTTTGAATATGTTTCATAGTCATTAATTGATTTAGATATTATTCATACAACCAAAACATATATACTCAAGTCAATAAGCGTTATTACATACCAACTAATGAATTATTCAACATTAAGCACAACCACATATTGTATTTCATTAAGTACCCGTACTTACATATGTGTAAGACAATACAAAGATATTACATTAAGTTCAGAAACTAGGGACACATGTATCTACACAGTCGCACGATTGAACCTTCAGTCGTGCGTATTAATCAATCGCATGAGTCAGTCACACGACTGAACCATGCTAATGCTTCAGTCATACGAATGGAAACTCCATACCTACAAATACCACTTAATTGTGGAAAAACAAAACACTTTGACAGATACTTCAAATATACATAAACCCTAGCCGACAGAGTGTCCTGAACAGCCAATCCAAATTCAAAGTTCAATCTTGATTGATTCCTACTCCTTAATGTTTAGTTCATTGTTATATCGATCGGGTTATTGTTCTCACTGATTGGATCACCAATCAAATAGGATTCTGCACTATTTGATCTGGTTAAACGCAAAATCCGTTAGTACTCCGTACGTACACGGTCGTCCTAACAAGTGGTATCAGAGCTTTGGCTCGTGATTTTGCATTTGATACGATTACTTTTGGTCTCAAAGCCGTACGTTTTAATGAAAGAGTCACCACTTTGCTTTAAACGGTGTTTTCGACATTTTGCAGGTGTTAAAGTTTCAATTTTTCATCATACGGCAGATTAGAGTTCCTAGGAAAATCGTATTTTGTGTCAAAGAGTCAAAAATCTTCGATTTTACAAAGCAGCAACATTCAGTCGCATGATTAGCCCATTCGTACGATTGAACTCATTCGTATACTCCATTCGCACGATTGAACTCATTCGTATACTCCATTCGCACGACTAAACTCAGTCGTATCCCTCATTCGCACGACTGAACAACTCCAGTTGTTTGATTCCAATCGTCTTGTTCATAAGCAAGACTGAATCTGATCGCACGATTAAATTCATTCGCACCCTTCATTCGCATGAGTGATCCATACTCATAGCCCATTTGCACGAGTGAAACTGTCATGTTCTAAAAGTACCAAGTTTAAAGAAATGGAAGACCAATTCGCTGAATTTACTACCGGAAAGGACTCCCGCATCCAAAGTTGTTAATGTTAGATGAATATCCATAGTGGAAACAACGATTTTAAATTTATTTAAATGGAGTTGACCCAAATCTTTGGACATCCATTGGGACTGGTTATACAGTATCAGTTAGTGCTAATGAAGTCAAGTTGACTTTGGGAGGAATGAGGGAAGCTCAAAAGATTATATCAATACTGAAAAGAAAGTATATGCCTTATTGACTCAGTGTTATACCTAAGGACATTTTTCATCAGTTCTCTAAGAACAAGCAGGCTATAAAGTTAAGGGAGGCATTGGAGAAGAGATATGATGGAAACGCAACTCTCAAAGCACTGAAGGCTAAAGCTCTCAAAAAGGAATTTGATAATTTCTCTTCTATAGAGAATGAGAGCTTGGATGATATTATTAACAGATTCTATCATCCGATAAGTGAGTTGCACACTCATGGTGTGACAACATCTATAGAAGATAAAATTTCAAGCTTTGCTGATGGTCTGCCTAATAAATGAGATTCATTTGTGTCTAATTTGAGAAAAAAAGATATTCTTGCAACGTTAGAAATAAATGATTTCATCTTGAAATTAAGGGAGGAAGATCTGGTAATAAAATACAAGTCCAAGAAAGGATCCTATGTTCAGAATCCTTCACTTTACAACTCAGTTCCGACTCCAGATGTTTCAGGAGCACCATTACAAACAACATTCGTGTCTAGTTCCTTTGCTCCTTCCCAAATCACTGCATCAGGAACCGAAACATCAGGGTTATCTAGAACCCAATACATAGTTCCTGAGGCAAATGCTACAAAGTTGAAGACTGAGAATCTCGTTAATGTCACAGTGGAAGTGGCTAAGGAGCACAAGGATCTTCTAGCGGCTTTTGTACAATCATATGATGGTTTAGTTTTTGGTAAGATTGGAAATTCTCATCTTATAGATGAGGATTACGAGCAAGTTGATAAAAATGAGGTAGAAAGAATGGACATAATGTGGGCCTTGGCGAGTGTAGTTAGAAAAGCAAAGAAGTTTGTCAAAAAGACGGGGCAAAATCTAGTTGCCACTAAAGATACAACTTTTGGTTTTGACAAAACCAAAGTCACATGTTTCAACTATGGTGAAAAAGGGCACTTTAAACATGAATGTGTAAAGCCCAAGAAAACTAGAAATGGAAACCCATTTCCTACATTCAACCGTGAAGACAAAGACATGATTGGAACTACTTCTTCAAGTAAAGAGACAAAGGCTCTGACTGCTCAAGGTGATGAAGGGCAAGATTGGTCCTTCCGCTTTGTTTCTCCAGGTGAATCAAATATTGCCTTTGTTGATGCATTGGATGATGCATCTCCTAGTGAAGGTGAGATCATAGTTGGGCAAGCGATGTTAGATACCGATGAAGCTGTGAATGTTGTAAATCACTTGGTTGAGGAAGAGCTCAGGGCAACAAACTCAGAATCTCCAGTCAATGAAGAGCTTGATATAGCTTTGATGGCTGATTCATCTGATTCCTCATAGTAAGTTCTAATGACCAATTATTTGAAAAACATGCTTGTACTGAATGTGACAAATTTAGGGAAATCATTGATCTAAAATTTGCAAGGTTATTAGAACATAATGATATTTTAGTAAACGATTTACAACTTTGTACTGAGGCTAACCGTATTTTAAAACAAAATGAGTGCAGTTTCAAAGAAAAAATAGAACTTTTAGGAAAACAACTAAGGGAAACCGAGGTTGTTGCATTAAATCAAGCAAATGACATAAAGTTTTATTTATATTCTTTGGAAGAAACGAAAAAGGAAAAAGCAGTTTTAGAAGTCGAAGTTGAATCTTTAAAACAAATAGTTTGCTAGTTCTTCTCACATAGTTCAAAACTTAATGAAAGAACAAAATAATGGGGAAGGTATGGGTTATAAAGTAGTTCTACCACCACATGCAGTTCTTTTGAACACTAAATGTAGAACAATCAATAATAACCCAGTAAAGGATCATGTGGTGTCCACTCCTCTGGTTAGTGATCCCGATTCCATGGTCAAATCTATGAAAAACACAACTAAATAGAAGAAATTTACTGTGAAAGCAATAAAGATGATGCCTATTGAAAATTTGGATGATCAAACTGAAAAGCTTAATATAAAGTCAGGTTCACACACATCTACTTCTGAACCCAAAATGACTAATCCAGTTAACTGAAAACGCGTTATTCATCAAAGTCCAAATAAACTAAAAGTTAAAGATGTTCAAAATGTTAAAAATTAATTTTGTTAAAGAAGCAGAAACATCTAAAACAGAAGTGACAAAATCCAACAGACACATCTCACACCCTTACCAAACTCTACATCACATAAAAATTTTCTTCAATCTGTAGAAGGGAGATCATGCTACAATTGTAGAAAAAGAGGAAATATCTCTCCTAATTGTCCTTATTATTAGACGCCCAAAAGAAAATTGAACTTTATGATGCAAAACCAAGTTTTTCTAAAATGAGATCTAATACTCCACCTAACAGTATTAGTGAACCTAAAGTTCAAACCATAAGCCAGACGTCAATTTACCATAAACAAGCCTTACATAAAACTGGTTTATGGAAAGAAAAATCAAGTGTAAAGTCTGATAGTGAGGAAAAGAAGAAGAAAGATATGCCCTCATCTTCTAATGGACAGTGGGTTGAGTTCATGATGTGTGATTCCTCTGGGTCACCCAAGCCAGTTAAGGCTTGGGTCTTAAATCTAAACTGATAAGCTTCTTTGAATGTGCAGGGTGTCCGCTACAACGCTATCACAAATACCTGGATTATTGATAGTGGGGCGTCTAGGCACAAGACTGGGAACTCGTCTCTCCTTTTTAACGTAAAATAAATTAAAGGGGAACATGTATCATTTGCTGGGAATAAAGGAGGTTACATCACCGCTCAAGGCGAAATGGGAAACAAGAAAGGGAAGTTTGACAAGGTCAACTACGTTCAACAACTACAGAACAACTTGCTTTCAGTCTCTAGATTCACGATAAAGGATTCAAAGTTGTGTTTGACAAAAAGAAGTGCTACATGTTGAAGAAGGATCATGTCATCCAGGAGGATAAAGTTCTAATGTCAGCTTCAAGACATAATGATCTGTATGTCTTGGATCTATCAAAAGCCTCCACAACTGAGACCACGGTGCAATGCTTATTGTCAAAGGCAATAGAGAGGGATTCAGTCTCTTGGCATAGGAGAATGGGACACATTAATCCTAGGAAGATAAATCATCTGGTACATAATGATTTAATGAATGGTGTAACTGTCAAGAATTTTTAGCTTCCGGATTTTTGCGTAGCATGTAAGAAAGGGAAACCGACCAAGAAGTATCACAAGGAAAAGAAAGTTAATTCTATCGATATTCCTCTCGAGCTTCTATACATGGATCTGTTTGGACCTGTCAGCACAAAGAGCATTGCTGGAGATCGGTACTGCTTTGTAGTAATTGATGATTACTCAAGATTCTCTTGGCTGATGTTTCTAAAAGCCAATTGATTCCTTCAAGCATCTAATGACTACATTGGAATCGCTCTACAAGCTGAAAGTACGAAAGATTCGATCAGACAACGACATAGAGTTCAAGAATCAGTGGATGGAGGCATATTGTAGAGATAAAGGAATTGTATATCAATTTACTTCTGCCTACACTCCATAGATGAATAGGGTTGCTGAAAGGAAAAAATGGAGCTTGATAGAGATAGCCAGGACAATGCTAGCTGAATCTAAACTGCCTATTCAATTCTGGAATGAGGTAGTGGTCAAACCTCATGGTAAAACATGTTATGAACTGCTCTAGCGACGTAAACCCAACTTGGAGTATCTAGAATCATTTGGTGCACCATGCATGTTGTTAAGAAGACTCAGACTGGAAAGTTTTGTGAGAAGGTAGAAGAAGGTATCTTTCTAGGACAAAATATACCAGACAAGAGAGTTTATAATAACTCAACGGGTCAGGTAGAAGTGTGGTGCAATGTTGATGTCCAAAGATACACCACCCCCTGTTGGAAAAGGACTTTCCTTCTTCTTTGACTATTATGGATTTTGTAAATCCTTCAATCTACCTCCTTCTCATCCTGATGACGAATTGTCTACTAAGATGATGTACGATGTTCTGAACACTCCACTACCAGACTCGACATCAACGACTCCATTAGATGATACTTCTAGCCCTTTAGGGGGAGAGCTTGAAGTAAGTGATTGTTCCTCTAATGATGAAGTAGTTGAGACTGAACATGTGGACCAGGAGGAACAGGTTCCCACTAATGAAAGTTCACAAGCATCGGATCTTGATGCCACTGACACCTGTGAATCTCATACTCCAACAGCTACAGATACTGAACCTAGGATTCAAAATCTGGATACTGAGGTAGTTGTTCCCACCACTCCCGGGTCTCGAATTAATGTTTATCATCCCTTGGACAACATCATTGGGGATGTTCGATCGGGAGTACAGAGACGAAATCCGCTATACTCAGTTGATTATGCCTCAGTCATGGAAAAAGGATATCTTCACGATGGTGCTTATCGATGTTTTGTGTCTCAATTTGAGCCAAAATATGTTAGTGAAGCCTTAAACGATGAGGCATGGGTTAGTGCTATGCAAGAAGAACTTCTTCAATTCAAGAAGTTAGGAGTATGGACTCTTGTGGATAGACCCAAAGGTGTTAAAGTGATTGGAACTAAATGGATTCTTAAGTGCAAGAAAGATGACCAAGGGGTCATAATCAGAAACAAAGCTTAGCTTGTCATTCAAGGGTTTAGAGAAGTAAAGGGCCTAGACTACAATGAACTGTTTGCACCTCTAGCAAGGATGGAAGCAATTCACATATTCTTAGCCTATGCATCCTACATGAAGATCAAAGTTTATCAATTGGATGTGAAAAGTGCATTCCTTCATGGTGAAATTCGTGAAACAGTATACGTCAGTGAACAGGAAGGATTTGAGGATCCGTATCATCGGGATAGAGTTTACAAACTGGACAAGGCTCTTTACAGGCTCCATCAAGCCCCTCGAGCCTGGTACGAGAAACTCTCAACTCATCTAGTGAAACATGTCTTTCATAGAGGAGTTATTGACTGCACGTTATTCATCAAAGAAAAGAATGGTGATTTACTACTGGTACAGATATATGTGGATGACATAATATTCGGTTCCGAAAATGAAGTATTATGTAAAGAATTCGAATCTATAATGAAAGCATAGTTTGAGATCAATGCCATGGGGGAGATGAAGTTCTTTCTTGGATGAGAGGTGGATCAAACACCAAAAGTAATCTTCCTACATCAGTCCAAATATGTTGGAGATATCCTCAGTCGATTCGACATGGAGAATACTACGGCTGCTGGAACTCCGCTTGCCACAAACCCTGACGTGGCTCCCGACAAAAATGGTGATCTGGTTGATGCCATAATGTATAGAGGAGTGATCGGATCTCTAATGTACCTCACAGCCTCTCGTCCTGATATTATGTATGCCACGTGTCTCTGTTCCAGATATCAGGCAAAACCAAAAGTAAATCATCTCATTGGAGTTAAAAGAATTTTTTGTTATCTTAAGGGTACTCTAACACTCAGGTTGTGGTATCCTCATGATGATGACTTGGAGCTTACATCGTATAGTGACTCGGACTATAGGTGGTTGCACGATGAATTATAAGTCAACATCAGCGGTATTTCAGTTCTTTGGTAGACGGTTAGTCACCTAGCAATGTAAAAAGCAAACATCAGTTGCTATGTCAACATGTGAAATTGAATGTGTTGCTGCTGCAAGTTGCTGTTCGAAAATCATTTGGATTCAACAGCAAATGTGTGACTACAGTTTGTAATTTTCTAACACCCGTATCTTCGTTGATAATTCTGTTGCAATTGTTGTCACCAAAAATCCGGTCCAACACTCAAAAACAAAAAACATCGGTATTAAATATCACTTTATACGTGATTGTTTTGAAAAGCAATTAATTGATGTTGTTAAAATTAATATGGATTTTCAACGCCCCGACCTCTACACAAAAGCATTTGACAAACCTCGGTTTTTATATATTTTGTAGATACATGTTAGGATCTCAGCATCTAGTTTGATCAATTAGATTGGATTTGCAACAGAATGAGCTCACGAATTAACAAATTTAAACAAGAACACACGAAATTTATCAATGAAACCGTGTTTGTTATAGAGAGAGAATTTCTGCCAAAAGGAATATATTCATTCAATACACGCTTCGGCTGGCTTACCCCCACAGTTACAATTAGGTCATCTTTCCTTTTATAAGGGAAGCTGACGTCAGCTGATGTCACTTGACAGTGACATCTAACTGTTATTTAACTACTGAAAGTTAACACAACTACTAAAGATGTCAAACAGCTGACATCTTCTTACAAAAATACCAAGTGTTAACTATCACTACAACTACTGAAAAGAAAACTACTGAAACAACAACGACTGAAGAACATGCTCTTCAGTCGTTTTACAAGTACTGAAATAGAAAAGAAAACTACTGAAAGGAAACCATCACAACAACTGAAGAATGCTTCTTCAGCTGTTGTGACAAACTCTGAAGGCTTCAGTACTTGGACTTCTTGAACTTCAGTTGTTGTCATCAGGTGATGTCTTCAGATGTTGTCTTTAGTCTTTGTACTTCAGCTGTTGATCTTCAGTACTTTAGTCTTCAGCTGTTGATCTTCAGACTTTGGTCTTTAGCTGTTGAAGTCTTCAGTACTTTAGTCTTCAGCTGTTGAACTTCAGTACTTTAGTCTTCAGCTGTTGATCTTCTGACTTTGGTCTTCAGCTGTTGAAGTCTTCAGTACTTTAGTCTTCAGCTGTTGATCTTCAAACTTTGGTCTTCAGCTGTTGAAGTCTTCAGTACTTTAGTCTTCAGCTGTTGATCTTCAGAGTTTGTCAAACAGCTGATCAAGTCTTCAGCAGTTGTTGTGATGTCTTGTGGGACTTAAAGGTTTTTCTGATCTGGCTCATTGGTTCTTTTGGTCCAACAAACTCCCCCTGAACCAATGCAGCCAAAACCTTTAAGCTTATTGAAGATGTCCCACTTATTATGGCAGAAAGATTGGTCTTTTTGTCTTCTAGATCAGCTCAGAAGTGACCCTGGTAAGTACAGGCCTGGGAAGAAGTCTCAATGATCTGTTTGACAAAGGATGGATGGGAACTCTGTCTTGGGGAACTGGACACAGAGCTGTTGCCCTATCCATGAGATCTACTTCCCAACTATGAGTCTGTAAGACTCCCTTGTATAGGCCTCAAAGAAGATTACTTGTTCCTCCATGGTAAGCTCTTCTGCTTCTCCTTCAAAGAGTGACTCTGGCCTATAATACTCAGAGAGGTATTTGACCTGCTTCCCATTGTTTAGTTCCACAGTTATTATGACTCTATATGCGAATTCATCTGGGTGAATACCCTCTAAGAACAACTGGAGCTCATTCTTTCTAACTTCCTCAAGCCTCCTATACACTAACCCCTTTTTCACCACTTTATTCTCCAGCATCTTTGGTGGGGTCAGTTTAGCTTTATAGGCTTTCTTGAAGTCATCTAGGATCTCCCAAGGTGATACTACAAAGGCCAGTGAGATCACTTCATCTACAATCTTCTTTACTTGGCCAATGTATCTTTGTGGAATATTTTTCTTTTGAATCCTATGAGACACCCTGGGATCAGGCCAAATCCTCACTCTCTCTTTTTGATATTGAAAGGTATGTCTGAGAGTATATAATCTCTGAGATGCTTCTTCATATTGATGATTGAAGATGTGGCAGCGTATGCTTTGTCGACTCTTCTCAACAGTTCCTCATCATGTTGTTTGTGAAGCTCTTCTTCTTCTAACTTCACTTTCACAATTTGCCTTTGAGATTCAGGAGTAATTGTTGGAGGGTGACTTATGGCCTTAGGCAACTGTATAACAGCTAAGATTGGCAGCCTGTCTTCATCTTCATCATTATCTTCTTCTTCCTCTTCTAGCCTCAGTACCCTTCTCTTCCTCTTCTGGGGTACATCATCAGCTATTGGTTTTGTGGGTAAGGGAATTGGTTTAGTGGGTTGTGGTTGTGGTGGTTTTGGTGTGGGAATTTTGACAGGTTGCTCTAGCATTTTGGATGTAAGTGAGGCTTTAGATTGTTTGACCAGTTCAATCCTACTCCCAGCACTAGCTTCATTCAAGGCTTCAATGACCAGCCCTTTGGTATATACTTCAGACGAACAGATCTTGGTGGTTATTGCCAAGATGTTGTCCCTGGACCATGACTTGATTTCAATCAATGATCTTCCAAGATACGTAGCTATGAACCTGATCATGATTTCCAGCCTTTCCCTTTCCAATACACTGTAACTTGCCCATCTTGCTTGGATTTCTTCAATCTCCAATCTTCTAATTTCTGAGTCAAGTTTTTCCTGTGTCATGACCTTGCCTAAACAACTAATCAATGATGTTATCCATTGATCGACTATGTTGGGCATCAGCCTCCTTCACCATTTTCTCCAACTCCTTCTCCTCCTTTCCACTCTTCCTTTTCTTGTATGTGACATGAAAGTCTTTAGTACTTTCAGTCACTTTCTCCATTTCAGCTTCTTTCTCCTTCTCCTTCTCAGTCTCTACACCCAACTCCTTCTCATTTTCCACCTCTATCTCTTTTTCTTTCTCTTTCCCATCTTCAATCCTCTTTCGTTTTTCTTTCACTGACTGAATCTCCCCCTTTTTGGTTGCATTGGTTGCAAGGGTTTGATTGTCAGAAAGCCTTTTGCTCATAACTTCCGCTATCAAGGGTTGGATTACCGAGGGAAGCCTCACATCAAGGGTTTTAATCACTATATCAGTGATAAATGGTGTGATGAGAGGTAAAGAATTTTGAAAGATAGCAGTTATTTGCTCAGGGGGGTTCTGTCCCTGAGAGATAGTGCCAGAAGTAAAAGCAGGTGGCTGAGTGTTTTGGAGCGGCTCTGTGTATAAGAGACCTTCAGAGGAAGGTGCCATCTGTTGGTGTATTGGGGCAGATGGACTTAGATCCTGAGACATTTTGGCAATCAGCTCGTTGAGTCTGCTTACCTTATTCTCTAGGATGGTATTTTGGGCTAAAACATCATAGAAGAAGCCCAGGTCATCATCAGTGTTTGCTGAATCACCTGACCTCCTGATAGAATCAAAATGTACATGCTCTGAGTGTAGATCAGTATCAGCATGTGCCCCTTGTTCTTGGTACTGGGGACTTCCTGCCTCCGGACTATGTCCTTCATTGGCAGTTGCCTCTGGTGAGGTCTTATGGATGTTACCAACTGCATCCTGATCATATGCTGAAGCAGGAGAAGTGGCAGCCTCACCAGATGTTCTAATCTCTGTTTCTACACTTGGATATGGAACAGTGTAACCCTGTGTTGTGGGTTATCAGAAGCATTTGATCCTCCCCCTCAATGGTTGAGGTGTTCCCAGTATTAATTGGTTTCTGGGGAGGGGGTGAGGAATGCAACTGACTCAGCACTTTTGCAACTATTATGGTAGGACTTTGGGGGCGGTTGCAGTGGGAGATGGTGTAGAAGCAGTACGCAGGGGAGAGTGGTGCGTTTCAATGGCAACCTCCTCAAATGAGGAAGGTTCCAGATGTATAGGTGCCCCGAATGTGGTTGTTGCAGGCTCCTGTTGAGAGGAAGCCTGAGCGGTTGAGGTTGGGTGAGTACTTGTAGCTACTGGGGGATTATGGCCAGTAGACATATCCTGCGTTTGTGTTGCAGGGACATCCTCAGGGGACTCATTTCCCTGAGTAGCCGTTTTGGATTCTTGTGTTTGGGTTTGGTAGGGACTTTGGATTTGGAGGTGGTGGCTATGGGTTCCAGCTGCGTGGGTTTTCGCAGCTTGGCAGCCTATTTGAGTGACTGGTCTAAGTTGTGCCTGGAGTATACCTCAGGCAATACAGCCATGGCAGGGACTCCAAGGCCAACAAGTCCCTCAGCTTTCAGCTGGTTCTCTATAATGGCCATTATGAACCGTGGATATAATATCCATCGGTTAGCAATAGGTTTTGAGACCATATCCTTAAGTTCAAGAAATATTATTTCAGAAAAAATTAAGTTTTGTTGCTCAAGGATAGAGAAGAATATTTGCTGCCACCTGGTTGACATTTGATCCAAGAAGAAGTCTTAGGGGCTAGGCAGACATTCACCATATGAAAAATAAGGAGTTCCGCGTCATGGAAATGCTTCTTTAGGATAATAGAAGCGCTGAGGTTACCCTGGTATCCATGTTGGGCAAAGGATAGATCAGTGGTGCCCTTTGAATATCCAGCGGGAAAGGAGGCATCATCCAGTTGTAGGGTTTGGCGAAGGATTGCCGGAGTGATGACCACCTTACGGTAGTTGACGAACGACTGGAGAGACTCGGTGTCATTCTCCCCAGTGGTAAGGGTGACATTAGTCCAGAACTGATTTAGGGATTCGGCATAAATGGTAGGATTGATAAGGAAGGCCTTTTGTATGGAGAATGGACCATTAGATCAATGGCAGTATCAAACTTCGTCCAGAAGGGTGATTTGGTAAGGTAGGCAACACAGTTGTGTCTTGGTTTAAGCTGCATGGTCGCCATTAATGTGAGAGAAGGTTCGGAGTTTTGAACGTTAGGTTTGAGATAATGAAGCTCTGTAGGATTAGGTATTTATAGGGTATGGGTTATAAAACAACTGAAGGGTTTGGTGTTATCATCAGTAGTTTTAAACGACTGATGACATGGTATTAACCTTCAGAGGTTGAAACAACTGAAGTCTTGGTTTTAGGCATCAGCAGTTATAAAACTACTAAAAACCATGGTTTTGACTTCAGATGTTGGAAACAACTGAGGACTTGGTGTTAGTCATCACTAGTTGTGAAACTACTGAAGACATGGTTTTTCATCGGTTGTTGTAAACGACTGAAGACTTGGTGTTAGTCATCAGTAGTATGAAACTACTGAAGACATTGGTTTTGCTTAGTTGTTTAAGATGAAACAGCAGTTGTAAAACGACTGAAGAGAAAATCCCATCAGTAGTTTTCGTCAATTCTTAGCTTTTCAGAGTTTCATACTGTCCTCAACACTTACTCATCAGACTTTTTAGTTGTTTTCAGTTTTATTTTAGACATCAGTACTTATCTGTTTTTAATGACATCAGTAGTTATAACCGCATCATTTCTTTTAACAGAATCAGTACATATTTGTGAGATGTTTACTAATGATCATCAGTACTTTTTTACTGAGATCATCAGTAGTTGTCACTTATTCTAGCTGCAGCATACCAAGCCTTAACACTAGGTTTTGGAAAGTTGAACTATCCAAAGGCTTAGTAAAAATGTCTGGAAGCTCATCAGCACTAGGCACAAACTTTGGATCAATCAGACCTTTTTCAAAACAGTCCCTAATAAAATGGTGTCTGATCTCTATATGTTTGGTCCTAGAATGCTGGACAGGATTCTTGACAATGCAAAGAGCTAAGCACTGTCCATTAATAATGGAGTCTTAGTCTCTGTAATGCCATAATCCAAAAGTTGGTTCTGAAGCCAGAGTACCTGAGATGTACAACTTGCAACAGCAATGTACTCTGCTTCAGCAGTGGATGTAGCAACAGATGTTTGTTTCTTACTCTGCCAAGAAATCAAACAGTTGCCTAGGAATTGACATCCACCAGAAGTTGACTTTCTGGTTAACTTACACCCTGCATAGTCACTATCAGAAAAAGCAACTAATTTGCAAGAGTGTCCAGTGGAATACCATAAACTAGAGATTGTGTACCTTGCAGATATCTAAAGATCCTCTTGACTGCAATCAAATGAGACTCTTTAGGAGCACCCTGAAATCTAGCACAAACACAAGTTGCAAACATGATATCGGTCTAGATGTTAAGTACATCAAGGACCCAATCATACATCTGTAAAGTGTTTCATCAACAGCTTTACCTTTCTGATCTGCATCCAGTTGAGTGGTGTGGCACATGGGAGTAGAACAGGGCTTATAGTTTTGTAAATCAAACTTATTCAAAAGATCTTTTGTATATTTAGACTGATGAATGAAAGTCCCATCATCCTTTTGTTTGATTTGCAATCCTAGAAAGAATGTAATTCTCCCATTGCACTCATTTCAAACTTCTTTTGCATTAAATTGGTAAAATCATCACACAACTGGGGATCAGAGGATGCAAAAATAATATCATCAACATAAATTGAACAAGTAGCTTATGCTGATCCACCTTCTTAATGAACAAATTTTTATCTATGGAGCCTCTAGTGAAATTATTTTGAAGAAGAAAACTTGATAATGTCTCATACCAGGCTCTAGGAGCTTGTTTCAACCCATAAAGAGCCTTATCAAGCTTGTATACCCAATCTGGATGTTTATTATCCTCAAAACCTGGTGGTTGACACACATAAACCTCTTCTTTTATTTTACCATATAAAAAGCACTTTTAACATCCATTGAAAAACTTTAAGATTCTGGAATACATCATAGGCTAAGAACAATCTAATTGCCTCCAATCTGGCTATAGGAGCAAAGGTTTCATCATAATCAATACCTTCTTCCTGTGCAAACCCCTGAACAACCAGTCTGGCCTTGTTCTTAACAATAAGCCCATTTTCATCTGTTTTATTCCTAAACACCCATTTAGTGCCTATTGCACACTTACCTGGGGGTAGAGGAACCAGTTCCCACACTTGTGCTTGTTGAACTGAAGTAGCTCAAGCTGCATGGCTTCAACCCATCCATTATCCCTTAAAGCAATGTGATAGTTCTTTGGCTCTTGCTGACTAATGAAGAGAGCATAGAAGCAGAAATTGGACAATTGACTTCTTGTTGAAACTCCAGCATTGATATCACCAATGATTTGAGACATTGGGTGATTCTTCAGCTCTTGATAAACAATGAGATCTGTGCAAGTGTTGTAGGACCTTCAGCAGCAGTAGATGGTGATGCAGACTCTTGAAACCAAGAATGAGATGGCAAATCAAAAGATGTAGAGGAATCAGAGATCTCATCAGCATTTGTTGTGGATGGAACTACTGAAGCTACAGGAATATCAAGTTTAGTGGATTCAGGCAGTTGATCACTAAAATTGAATAGGTGAGTATTGATATTATCATCATCATCAATACCACCAGGTGGAGAACTATTGACAGGAGCAACACTGAAGCCTGATAAGGAACATATTGCAGTACGTCCAAATCAAATAACTCCACAGGGTTTTGTGGAATCTTGTCCTTTGGAGATTCATTAAACTTCACATGCAGAGTCTCTTCAACTATCTTTGTTCTGTAGTTGAAGACTCTATATGCCTTGCAAGTAGATGAATAACCAACAAAATACCCTGCATCCACCTTAGGACCAAATTTGTGGAGTTGATCCTTTGTGTTGAGAATGAAACATGGACACCCAATGGCTCTGAAAAATGAAATTAGAGGAGCCAATTGATGTAGAACTTCATACGGAGTCTTCATCAACCTATGATTTACTAAGGCTCTATTCTGCACATAGCAAGCTGTGTTAACAGCTTCAGCCCGAAAGGTCAGTGCAAACCAAGTCAGCCAACATGGACCTTGCAGCTTCAATTAGGGTCCTGTTCTTTCTCTCTACTACTCCATTTTGTTCTGGAGTCCTTGGGATGCTAAACTGCCTCTTATTCCCTTGAGAGATAAAAATCATCAAGTGTATGGTTTCTGAATTCTGTTCCATTATCACTTCTATACACTTGACAGATAGGGAATACTGCTTCTCAACATACAACACAAAGTTTATAATCGTTGAGCAGCCTCATCCTTTGAATGCAAGAAGAAAGTCCATACAAATCTGGAGTAATCATCCACAATAGCAGACAGTATTTCTTTTTTGCCATACTCATTACTCTCACAGGACCAAAGATACCACGTGTAGTAATTGCAAGCAGGCAATGGACTTAGGTTCTTCAATAGGAGGGAATGAGAGTTTGTGTTGTTTTCCTTTCAAACAAGCAGTGTGCAGTTGTCTTCACATCTGAACTCCTTCATAGGCAATCCCCTTACTAAACCATGATGTATCAGCTGATTCAAGTTTTTAAGATTCACATGACCCAGCCTTCTATGCCATAGAATAGATTCTTGAGGAGAAGCCTTGGAAAATAGGCAAGGATGGCCTTTGAGATCTATTATTCTGGAAAGATCTAGGGCATACACTCTTCCTATCCTGTGACCCTCAGGAGAGTGTGATCATCCAACACCTTATCAATCAAACTCAGAACTTTGGATGACAGAATCCTGTAGTTTTGACTAGTGAAAAGAGCAACATGGCCTTTATCACACATTTGACTGACACTCAAGAGATTGTACTTGAGATTTTCCTCATGGTTAACATCATCAAACCTTATTTCCCCATTGGAGACAAAGCATTTGCCAATGATGTAACCCTTAGCATCATTGCCAAAAGAAACAAACCCCTTCTTTCCTTGAGAGTAATCATGAAGAAGAGAGTTGTTCCCTGTCATATGCATAGATCCTCCATTGTCTACATACCAGATGCTACTGTGGCATGCTGAAAAACCCTGCAATCATAGTAAATTAGTTAGTTTTTGAGACCCAACCTTTTTGGTTTTTGCTATGGAACAACCTGAGGGAGTGAGATGGTGAAGAAGAAGAATCCTTGGCATGGATTTTCTTCTCTGTGGTTTCAGCACAGGAGCATCTAATTGGTTGACTCTCCCCAATAGATGTTTAACCATCATAACAAGTTGTGTCTGATTCTGTGATAAAGCCTTCAGCTCATCAGACACATTAGTGCTTGAGATTGATGGATTCCTGTGTTGTACCATCTCCCTTTGAGCAACCTCAGCTGTTGCCTGATTAACCCTTCCTTTTTGGATTTCTTTTTGGATTTTGGGGTTACAGGTTTTGATGTTGTTGGTACAAACTTGGTTTCAAACTCAGTTTTCATTTTATCCATTTTCTTTTTAATGTTCTCATTGTGTTTGAGTTTGGAGCCCTTTTTATACCAGCAATCATCACTAAGATGATTGAATAAGCCACATATTTCACATGGCTTTTTCTTCATCTTAAGTTGATCATCTGCTGAAGAAGATGAAACTACTGAGGACTTATTCTTCAGTAGTTTGCGACAGTACTAGCAGTTTTCTTCCTGCAGTACATGCTTTCTTGATATCTTCTTCAGTAGTTTTCCCACCCTTTCTACTGGCAGTTTTCTTTCCTTTAGTACATGCAGTAGTTTGGGTTTGTTCTCCAGGTGTTATGACTTGCTCTTTAGTACTTTCAGTACTTTGTGAAATACCACCTGGAGTGATCAACCTTTTGATCATATGAGTGTCAGCATTTGAACCATCAACATCAGCTGATAGGTTTTGGGAGGAATTAATGTTGACTCCAACCTCTGATGGTGCTGTATCAGATAGTAGATCACATGATGAAAAGGATTGGTTATTGCTTTCTCCATCAGATTCTACCTCTGCTATGGGAGTAAAATTTGTAGGAGGAGCAGTGTGATTATAACCAATGCCAAACTTCACATTGGAAGCAGACTGCTTACTGAGAAGCATTTCAAACCCTTGCAGGAATGTACCCATCGATCACACTCTACCTGGGTAGCTGCAAGTGTTTCTTGAGGTCTCTGTACTTCTCTAGAAGTACCTCTTCCCTAGCCTTATCATCAGTGATTTGGCATTTAAGTTTGTAAATCTCATCATTCTTATCATTAAGCACAGACTCAAATTCAGCTTTTCTTTTGGATATTATTTGTTCTAGCTCAATATTCTTGTTAATTAAAGCTACATTTGCTTCTCTAATAGATGCAAATACGGCTATGCATGTTTTAGAACATAGCTTGGCTTTGGCCTCAGAGGATACCTGTGATACTTGTGGTATGGAGGCATTAGAGGATGAGGTATCATCAGACTCCAGGGCCATAAGAGCAAGGTTTCCAAAAGGATTGTCACCACCATGTTGACCAGCACCAGAAAACTGTTGTTCATGACCAGACATATCATCTGGTAAACTGCTCTAGTTAACAACTCCTAGGGTGAAAAAGCTGTGTTGTTGAGGTTGAGATTGTTGATGAGATTGGGAAGGTTGAGGCTCAGGAAGTGCAGGTGGTTGTTGAGCAATGGGTACTTGAACTTGACTGGTTTGTGGCATGTAATAGCAGGGATATGGATATTGCATTGGACCCTGAGGGACAAAATATGCAGGAGATAGAGGTTGTGACTGATGACCAGAACTAGCAGGATGTTGCCCTCTGTTTTGTTGAATATTACTTGGAAAAGTCACAAAGGGTGCAGAGGAGTTAAATCCAGATGATCTACACTCTCTGCAAAGTGCCCAAGCCTGTGGCATTTGTGACACCTCAACTTACTCTTGTCAAAACCAACTTTGGTTTTGCCAGAGAGTCCAGGGAATTTCCTACCAGTTCTCTGTAGAACTTCTGAGATCTGATATTAATTAAGGCCATTTGGCTCAGAATATCCATCTCTTCTAAGTCATCATCAGCTATACCTTTCAAATCATCCATAATGAAGCACAAATTGTCACTATAAGAGCCTGACTGACTATCAACAATCACAAATGCATGATCAGAACTGTTTGAAGAGAAACCTATATGCACATCATAATACTTTCTGATGCAGCATATTCTGACTCATGACCGACCAAGGCAGTGTTCCCTGGTACAAAGTCTTCAGTGAGCTTTCCTGATGATGTCAGTTTCCTTTTCTGCTCTATCTCTATTTCAAATGTAAGCAGTTTCCCATGAAGTTGGGTGAGAGATAGGCTATCCAGATTTGCATTAGAGCGTAGGACAATCGTATATGTGTCCCATCTCTCAGGCAGTGATTTGAGGAATCTGGCTATTAGTGTTTCATGTTTGACCATTTTCAGCTCAGAGATCAAACATGAAAAACGCTCAAACTGTTGAGTCAGAGTCTCACCCTTCCAATGAGCAAATGTCTCATATTGTTGGGCAAGTATTTCCCTATTGTTTGCTAAGACCTCACAGTACCACCAAATTGTTCTTTCAGTGCCTTCCAGAGGTCATGAGCAGTTTCATGAGCATAAGCCCAGAATAGATTTCATTAGGCAGTGCCATGGCCAGAATTCCATGAGCTTTAGCATCAATCTCAAACAGTTTTCGATCCTCATCAGAGTATTGTTCCTTCTTCTTCGGAACCATTTGGTTGGTTTCGGATTGTTCACCATAGGCTTATGTGGACCATGTACCACAGATGTCCAACAACCTGAACTGTTAACAGACAGGTGACGGAGCATTCTTGTTGCCATATGTTATACTCAGTCCTAACCAGCATCGGGGGCTTGGTTGAGGAACCAGTATTGTGAGGGTCATTAAAAGGAGTAGTCATATTCAAAATTCAGACAAATTCAAGGTAAAAAAAGTAAATCTAGCTCAAAACCACTTAGAACCTCAAACAAAATGGCCAGAAGCAACAAAAACTCAATCTCTATAACCGATTCTTGCAAATTTGCTAATTCGATCAAACGTAGATAGCAAAAGAACAGTTTCAATGATCAATTGTTAAATCGATCAATGATTAACCCGCTTTGATACCATTTGATAGGATCTCAGCATCTAGTTTGATCAATTAGATTGGATTTGCAGCGGAATGAGCTCACGAATTAACAAATTTAAACAAGAACACATGAAATTTATCAATGAAACAGTGTTTGTTATAGAGAGATAATTTCTGCCAAAAGGAATATATTCATTCAATACACGCTTCGGCCGGCTTACCCCCCACAGTTACAATTAGGTCATCTTTCCTTTTATAAGGGAAGCTGACGTCAGCTGATGTCACTTGACAGTGACATCTAACTGTTATTTAACTACTAAAAGTTAACACAACTACTGAAGATGTCAAACAGCTGACATCTTCTTACAAAAATACCAAGTGTTAACTATCACTACAACTATTGAAAAGAAACTACTGAAACAACAACGACTGAAGAACATGCTCTTCAGTCATTTTACGAGTACTGAAATAGAAAAAAAACTACTGAAAGGAAACCATCACAACAACTGAAGAATGCTTCTTCAGCTGTTATGACAAACTCTGAAGGCTTCAGTACTTGGACTTCTTGAACTTCAGTTGTTTTCATCAGCTGATGTCTTCAGATGTTGTCGTCAGTCTTTGTACTTCAACTGTTGATCTTCAGTACATTAGTCTTCTGCTATTGATCTTCAGACTTTGGTCTTCAGTTGTTGAAGTTTTCAGTACTTTAGTCTTCAGCTGTTGAACTTTAGTACTTTAGTCTTCAGCTGTTGATCTTCAGACTTTGGTCTTCAGCTGTTGTAGTCTTCAGTACTTAGTCTTCAGCTGTTGATCTTCAGACTTTGGTATTCAGCTGTTGAAGTCTTCAGTACTTTAGTCTTCAGTTGTTGATCTTCAGACTTTGTCAAACAACTGATCAAGTCTTCAACAGTTGTTGTGATGTCTTGTTGGACTTAAAGTTTTTCTGATCTGGCTCATTGGTTCTTTTAGTCCAACAATACATGTGTCCCTAGTTTCCGAACTTAATGTATATCTTTGTATTGTCTTACACATATGTAATTGAATGGGTACATAAAAAATACAATATTGGGGGCTTATATAATGTTGAATATTTCATTGGTTGGTATGTAATAACGCTTATTGAGTTAACTATATAGGTTGTGGTTGTTTGAATAATATCTAAATCAATTAATGACTATGAAACATATTCAAACTTAATCATGTGAAGTTCTCATGCGATTAGCCCATGCTAATGGACAATACGCATGAACAACTTCATGCTAATGAACCAGTCGTACGAATGAACCAGGAGACTGGATCAATCACTTGATTGAAACATGAGATTGACTCAGTCGCATGACTGAACACTCAGTCGTGCGAATGGATCAATCGCATGATTCAATCGCACGACTAAACCATGCAAATGGTCCAGTCGCACGATTGAGAAACCTTAACCTATAAATACCACTTAAATTGTGGAAAAACAAGACACTTCGAATATTTTGATACCCATACATACCCTAGCGGTCCAGAGACCTCTAGCAACCTGTTCCAACTTCAAAGATTGCGGTAGATCGATTGCTAATCGTTCTTAACATTTAGATTCAATCTTTAATTGATTCTACGTGCGTTCTCACTGATTGGATCGCCAATCAAATAGGATTCCGCACTATTTGATTCGGTACACGCGTAAATCTGTTAGTATTCGTCCAGTACACGATCCTTAGCAAGTGGTATCAGAGACTTGGCTCTAGATTTACGTGTGATTCAATTGTTTTGATATAAAAATTGTGTTTTTTCACTCAAAAATGCAATCTTTTGTGTCAAATCGGGTTTTAGACGTTTCCTGATCGTAAAGTTAAGTTTTTTCCGGCATACGGCAAATAGGGTTAGCAAAAATTCATGTTTTTGTGTTCAAACACCTTAAACCTATAAATATTCGAAATCTAGCAGGTTCAGTCGCACGATTGACTCAATCGCATGACTGAGGTCATACGTATTCCCTATACGCACGATTGGATTCGGTCGCACTTCCATTTGTCCGACTGAGAAGAATATTCGCATAGGTCATCCACATTAGCTCATTCGGCCGACTGAGTCATCCGCATTAGTTCAGTCGCACGATTGAACCATCCGCATAGTTCAATCGCCCGAATAGCCCAATCGCACACCTTTATTCGCACATTTCCAGAAGTTTGGTTTAAAGTTAAAGTTAATAGCAATGGAAGACAATATTCAGCATTCACAACAGGGAGAGACTCAGGTATACAAAATTTACTGCTACAGGAGAATGAAGTGGGGAATCACAACAATCCCCCAAAGCTAATCACGTTAGATGAATATCCACAATGGAAAAAACGTTTCGAGATCTACATAAATGGAGTAGATCCCAATCTGTGGGAGTCTATAGAAACGGGGTATAGCATGCCTGTAGGAGCTGATGGTGTCAAACTGACACTTGGTGGCATGACTGACGAACAAAAGGTGAAATACAATGTAGAGAAGAAGGTTTATGCTTTGCTCACACAGTCAATTCCAAAGGATATTTTCCATCAATTCTCGGAATATACACAAGCAAAGAAACTATGGGATGCATTGGAGAAAAGATATGACGGAAACGCATCATTGAAGGCCATAAAGGCTAAGGTTTTAAAGAATGAGTTTGACAATTTCTCCTCAATGGGAAAAGAAAGCCTAGATGATGTTATCGACAGGTTCTACCACTTGATGGGTGAGATGCACACTCATGGAGTATCGACGTCAATAGAGGACAAAGTGTCCAACTTTGCTGATGGGCTGCCAGAGAAATGGGTGTCATTTGTCTCCAATCTCAGACAGAATGGTATCATAACAAAGTTAGATATAAATGACTTCATTCTGACACCGAGGGAAGAAGAACTGAGGATGAAGTACACAGCTCAAAAGTCTTCGTATGATCAGAATCCAGCGCTGTACAACGCGACTCCTCAAGCCAAAACATCTTGAGCACCTCTTCAGACAGCTTTTGTATCAATCTCGTCTGGGCCTTCACCAACCTCTACTTCAGGGTCCGAAACGTTAGGGTCGTCTAGCACCCAATACATTGCACCTGAAGCAAATGCAACAAAGATGAAGACTAAGAACTTTCGCAATGTGACAGTTGAGGCAGGTAAAGAGCACATGGATCTCTTAGCTGCGGTAGTCCACTTCTATGATGGACTAATTGCTGATAAAATAGGGAATTGCCATCTGGCAGATGAGGATTATGAGCGGGTGGATGAAACAGAGCTGGAGCGGATGGACATAATGTGGGCCTTAGCCAGTGCCATCCTGAGAGCTAAGAAGTTTGTCAAAAAGACCGGACGAAATTTGATTGCAACTAAGGACACTACCTTCGGCTTTGATAAATCCAAGGTAAGCTGCTTCAACTGCGGAGAGAAAAGGCACTTCAAAAGGGAGTGCGTGAAGCCAAAGAAGACTGGCAATGGGAATCCTTTCTGCTCCTTCAATTGTCAGGAGAAACCCACTAGCAGTCCTACTTCATCAAGCAAGGATCCCAAAGCCTTGACTGCCCATGATGATGAAGGACAGGACTGGAGCTTTCGGTTTGTCTCACCGGGAGAATCTTACATAGCTAGTGTGGAGGATATAGATGATGACTCAGCTAGTGACGGAGATATTGCAGTCGAACTTGCAATGTCAACATCAGAAGAAACTGCACCAGTGGTGACCTACCTGCCTGAAGACGGGAAAACTACAACGTCAGAATCACTAGCTCTAGAAACACCAGATTCGGCATTGATGGTTGATTCATCAGAACCTTCTCAGGTAAGTACTACTGACCAACTCTTTAATAATCATGCTTATTCTGATTGTAATAAATTTAGGGAAAGCATTGATTTAAAATTTTCTAGGTTATTAGATCATAATGATAACTTAGTAAAGGACTTGGAACTGTGCACTGAAGCTAACAGAGTTTTAAAACAAAATGAGCATAGTTACAAAGAAAAGATAAACCTCTTGAACAAACAGCTTAGGGAAACATAAGTTGTAGCCTTTAACCAAGCTAATGACATTAGGTACTATCTAAACTCCCTAGAGGACACTAAGAAACAAAAAGCAGTTTTAGAAGCAGAAGTTAATTCCCTAAAACAAAAACTACATAGTTGGACTAGTTCTTCACACATAGTCCAAAACTTAGTGAGAGAGAGAAACAATGGGGAGGGATTGGGTTATAAAGTGGTTCCACCACCACATGAGATCATGATGAACACAAAATGTAAACCAATTAATGATAATCCAATCAAGGATCATGTGGTGTCTACTCCTCTTGTAAGTGATCCAGATTCCACATGTTCATCAAATGAATCTGGCACTAACAAAAGGAGGCCACTTCAAAGGCAAAAGGTAAAATTCCTTGCATTAATCTGGGCAAAGAGTTTGAAAAGGTTAGTATAAAGTCTGGTTCAACAACTGTCAAATCTGAACCTAAAAAGACAAGTAATGTTAACCAATCACGTGCATTATGTCAAGTCCAGAAAATAGAAAAGAAAAAGATGTTAAAAATGTTAAAGAAATTAACTTTGTTAAACTAGACAAAACATCTAAACAATCAGAGTCAAAACCCAAACAGAATAAGGTCACCTGGGTGTCACATACATCTCCATAAAAACAGTTAAATCGTAAAGTCAAAGGCAGAGCTTGCTACAGTTGTGGAGAGTATGGACATATTGCGTCTCATTGTCCTTACTATCAGATACCGAGGAGGAAAGTTGAACTTCCTGAACAAAAACCTAGCTCTTTTAAGAGAAACTCAGTGACGCCACCTAAAAGAGATAGTGAACCTAAAGTTCAACACATTAGCCAGTCGTTTGTTTATCACAAACAGACCTTACACAAAGCTGGCTTATGGAAGGATAAATCAACCTCATTGTCTGATAATGAGAACAAGAAGATATCTGAGCTTCCCTTATCCTCGAATGGTCAATGGGTTACTTTTATGATGTGTGATGCCTCGGGGAGACCCCAGCCAGTGAAGGCTTGGGTCCCTAACCTGAACTAATCTTTTCAAATTGTATGTGCAGGATGTTCGATATAGTGCTAAAACTAACACGTGGATTATAGACAACGGAACATCCAAGCACATGACAGGGAACAAGAATCTCTTATCAAAGGTCAAACAGATAAAAGGAGGTCACGTTTCGTTTGCCGGAAACAAAGGTGGGTACATCACAGCTCAAGGGGAAGTAGGTAATAAGAAAGTGAAGTTTGATAAGGTAAACTACGTTCAACAACTTCAGAATAACTTGCTTTCTGTTTATCAAATTTGTGATAAAGACTTTAAGGTAGTGTCTGACAACAAGAAGTGCTTTGTCCTGAAAAAGGACTATGTCATCCCGAAGGATCAAGTATTAATGTCTGCCTCAAGATATAAGGACGTTTATGTCTTGGATCTATCAAAGGCCTCCACAACGGATCATGAAGTTCAGTGCTTCTTGTCAAAAGCTACTAAGAAGGAATCCATCTCCTGGCATAGGAGAATGGGACACATTAATACACGAAAGATGAATCACTTGATTCAGAATGATCTAGTGAGAGGAGTTAACGTCAAAAACTTCCAACTTCCGGATTTCTGTGTTGCATGCAAGAAGGGAAAACAGACGAAGAAGTCTCATAAGGAAAAGAAAGTTCACTCTATCGAACTTCCTCTTGAACTTCTTCACATGGATCTGTTTGGTCCAGTCAGTACAAGAAGCATCGCAGGCGACTTGTACTGCTATGTAGTTACCGATGACTACTCAAGATTCACTTGAGTGATGTTTTTGAAATCCAAATCAGAAACATTTGAGTCATTCAAGGAGTTAGTAACTACTCTGGAGTCCTATACAAGTTGACGGTACGTCAAGTGTGCTCAGACAATGGAACCGAGTTCAAGAATCAATGGATGGAGGCTTACTGCAAGGAAAAGGGAATTGTGCATCAGTTCACCTCTGCCTACACTCCTCAGATGAATGGCGTCGCTGAAAGGAAGAATCGTAGCTTGATAGAGACGGCACAGACGATGCTAGCAGACTCAAAACTGCCTATCCAATTCTAGAATGAAGCAGTTGCAAATGCGTGTTATACGCTAAATCGGGTCCTAGTAGTTAAACGCCATGGAAAGACATGTTACGAGCTACTACAACGACGTAAACCTAATCTAGAGTATCTCGAGCCGTTTGGCGCTCCATGCACCCTACTGAAGAAGACTCAGGAGGGAAAATTCAGCGAGAAGGAGGATGAAGGTATCTTTCTAGGATACAACATACCGAACAAGAGGGTTTACAACAACTCTACGGGTCAGGTAGAAGTGTGGTGTAATGTTGATGTTCAGAGATACACCACAGGACCTGCTGGAAAAGGACCCGCCTTCTTTTTTGACTATGATAGATTCTTCAACTCCTTCAACATCCCATTGTCCACTTCTGATGATTAATTAGCAACAAAGATGATGTATGATGTTCTAAACACACCAGCTCAGAAATCTACATCATCTGGACTACAAGGCGATTCATCTAAAAACTCAGGGGGAGCACTTGAAGATAGTGACTCTTCCTTTGATGAAGAAGCTGTGGAGACTGACCAGAACAACCAAGAGCAACAGGTTCCTCCTACATAAAGTCCACAAGCATCTGATATTGATGCCTCTGCGTCTTTAGAACCTCAGACTCCTATTGCGTCAGATACTGAACCGAATGTTCATAATCTTGATTCTAAGGTCGTTGTTCCAACCACTCATGGATCATGCATAAATGTCTATCATCCTTTGGATAATGTCATTGGAGATGTGCGATTAGGAGTTTAGACTAGAAATCAGTTGTATTCAGCTTTTTATGCCTCAGTGATGGAAAAAGGCTGTCTTCATGATGGTGCATATCGTTGCTTTGTGTCTCAGTCGAGCCAAACTATGTTAGTGAAGCTCTAAATGATGAGGCATGGGTGAGTTCCATGCAAGAAGAACTTCTTCAGTTCAAGAAGTTAGGTGTATGGACTCTAGTGGATAGACCCAAAGGTGCTAAGGTCATTGGCACAAAATAGGTCTTGAAATGCAAGAAAGATGATCAAGGCATGATCATCAGAAACAAGGCTTGACTTGTTGTCCAAGGATTTCGACAAGTCCAGGGCATTGACTACAATAAAGTGTTTGGACCCGTGGCAAGAATGGAAGCAATTCATATCTTCCTTGCCTACGCATTGTATATGAAGATTAAAGTTTATCAACTTAATGTGAAGAGTGCATTCCTTCATGGTGAAATCATATAGACAGTGTACGTTAGTCAACCCGAGGGATTTGATGATCCGTATCATCTGGACTGAGTTTACAAACTCGACAAGGCTCTATATGGGCTTCACCAAGCTCCTAGAGCCTGGTATGAGAAACTCTCGACTCACGTTGTGAAACACGGTTTTTGCAGAGGTGTCATTGACTGTACACTGTTTATAAAAGAAAAGGATGGAGATTTACTAGTTGTCCAAATCTATGTCGATGACATAATCTTCGGTTCAGAGAACGAAGATCTATGTAAAGAGTTTGAAGCAGTAATGAAGGCTGAGTATGTAGGAGATATTGGTTTGAAGCAGTAAGGATGAGTGCCATGGGAGAGATGAAATTCTTTCTCGGGTTACAGGTGGATAGACACCAAAAGGGATTTTCCTACATCAGACCAAGTATGTAGGAGATATTGGTTTGACATAGAGAATGCTTCCGCAGTTGGGACTCCACTTGCTACAAACCATGATGTATCACCTGACGAGAATGGTGATATGGTCGATGCCACCATGTACCGAGGTATGATTAGATCTCTCATGTACCTCACTGCCTCAAGACCTGATATCATGTACGCGACATGTTTATGTTCAAGATATTAGTCAAAGCCAAAAGTTAACCATCTGATAGGGGTCAAAAGGATATTTTGTTATCTGAAGGGTACTCCAACACTTGGGTTGTGGTATCCTCATGATGCTGACTTCGAGCTGACAGCGTATAGTGACTCGGATTACGGTGGCTGCAAGATGAACTACAAGTCTACATGAGCGGGATGTCAATTCTTTGGGAGGAGATTAGTGACCTGCGAGTGAACTACAAGAAGCAGACCTCGGTTGCTTTGTCAACCTGTGAAACCGAATGCGTTGCTGCTGCAAGTTGCTGTTCATAAATCATATGGATTCAACAGCAAATGTGGGACTATGGTTTGAAATTCTTTTCTACTCCTATTTTTGTTGATAACTCTACTGCAATTGCAGTAACAAAAAATCTGGTCCAACATCCTAAGACCAAACACATCGGCATAAAATATCACTTTATACATGATTGCTTTGAAAAAAACTTAATCGATGATTAAAATAAATACTGATTTTCAACGTGTTGACCTCTATACAAAGGCTTTTGACAAACCACATTTTTTATATCTGTTAGAGGTCAACGACGTTAAAAAGAAAAGTGATGTAATTACCGATGATGACCATGTGTAGTCTGATGCGTATTGTCCATTTTCTTTTATTTTATTTTCTTTATTTATTTGTTTGACTTTAAGTTGTTTAATTAAATTAATGTTATTCAGTCGCCTATTAGAATCCTAAAAAGCGTTAATCGGTTACGGTTTTAGAATTTTAGGGGGAGAATAGGTCAGTTAGTAACATTAACAAAAAAAACGAGGAGGAGAGGCTAGTTGATAGAAAGTAGATCGTATCTATGATACCGATTCAATGACTTTGGAAAATGATAGTACACAGGTACAAATCACTTGGGACTTTAAAAGTTTAAATAAAATAAGATACGAAGTTTTAAAGTATAAGTCTATGTAGTCTAAGCAATATAAAAGGAAAAATGATAGTACAACCAACTACTACTAAGGTAACACAAAGAAAGTAGACCTAGAGGTTGTTAGACCACAGATGATATATCGGTAGATTCAACACAATAGACGATTAGACCTTGTTGGTGATCTCAAGAACAAACTAAGTCGTTCAACAAGCTATGGGTTAACATGTTATCCCTAGTTAACACAATCAACAAATTCCAATAAGGGGTGATGAGCAGAATAAACGTCACAAATGTGTGCGTAAGACCAAAATATGAGCAAAGGCAATCAAACTAATAACTTATGTTGTTGGTGAGAATTGTGCATAAAAGATTAAAATTGCTTAAACAAGAAGATAGGTTATGTGCCTCTCTGTTGTGCGGTGACACTGACCTGAGGATAAGCATAACCTATATATTCTAGACTTCATTGTTGTTTCCCGCCTCTCTACTGTGCGGTGGCACTGACTTGAGGCTTGGCTTCTCTCTGAAAGTTCTAAGAATAGTTTTTTCTTGAAAATTACCCTGAGACCGCTCAAAAATCTCTTGAGAAATGTTGATTACCATATAAGTGTGGGATCCACAAATGCTTGTTGAAATAATCAAACCTTAAACTATCACCAATCTGTGTCAAAAGTCTATGTATGGATTTAAGAGGACCAGTGTACTGACAATCATCGTGGCTACAATTATTGAATGTCCAAATCGATATGGGGATCTAATGGTACTAGTATGATTTCCTAAACTTGCTAACGACTCTAGATGAAAAACAAGAATTGAGCATCAAAAGGTGTTGATAACATTTTAAATGACTTGACTTCCCTGTATGATTCCAAATTGAATTGGTCCATTTATGGTCAAAATAAATTGAAGCTGCCTATTCTGGAACCGAATCCATTAGATTTCTATCTTAGGATTTATACCTCACACAAAAAGTCAAAAACAAGTTTAGTTTTGTATTTAATTTTAAGTCTTTTACTTTGTTTAAAATTCAGTCAAATTTAGTTTGTTTGATATCAGACTACGTCATGAAATTCAATAAGGGATTTAATCATCTAAAAGGGTCATGTCTGCGATGACCACATGTGTTTTCAAAGGTAAAATCAGTCACGTCTGAGGTGACAAATTTGTTTAAAAGGATTATGTATGAGGTGGTCAAAAGTTTTTCAAGTTAAAATGATCATGTATGAGATGATAAAATGCGCATAAAGTTTAATCAAAAGTAAAAAAGGGTTAAGTGAGAAATGGTCATAAAGTCAAAATCATGAGGATGATCCAATCGCATGATTGGACCATGAGTATGGACCAACCATACGAATGGACCATACTCATGCACTAAATAGCCGAATGACACATGAGTATGAACCATTCACCCGAATGGCTTATCAGGATGAGCCATTCATCCGAATGGAAATGTGCAAATGAGTCAGTAGCCCGACTGAAATCCAGTCGGCCGACTGAATGTCATCGACTGAGCCAATCGCACCACTGAGGTCCATTCACCCGAATGAACCGAGCGAATGGGTCCAGTCGGCCGATTGAAATAGATTCAGTATATATAGGGCCATAATCGATCGCATTCAACTCATCACCCCCTAATCGCCCTCATCTCGCATAGCCTACCGTTACTCTACCGAATTTTCATCTGACCCAAATTGCTTGATTATTCGCATATTCTAACCTTTGTTATTGATTATACAGGTAAAATGTGGTGTGATGTTGCCAAAAGCTCACTTGATTAGATTTAAAAATCAAGAAATTGGCCCTAACAAAACCCGTGACCTTAAATGGACTAATAACCTAACTAAACCGAGTAAAATGTTGAAATTAAAGTTATTAGGTTATTAGTATAATGACTGCGAGTCTAAAGAACCATTACACGACATCTAATTTCAAGAATTGGTTAAGAATCGAATCACAGTCGATTGAACAGTGGGTCATGCGACCGGACGCCAACATGAACTCCAATCGCACAATTGAGCTGGTCGAATGGCTCAATCGGCCGAATGGATCATACGAATGAGCTCAGTCGGCCGACTGAACCAATCGCAGGCTTAGTCAATCGATTGAACTCAGTCGCCTGCTCAGTCACCCGACTGAATCCAGTCGCATGCCAAGTCAACTGACTGAACACAGTCTCATGGTTCAATTGCATGAATAAACCAGAATGATATCAACCAAGTTAATTAGAACTGATTTGTGCCGTGTGGTTAGCTAATGTCTATGTGTCTTGTGTTACAGATTGATGGCAGACAGATGGTCCATCAACCCCAAGCACAACATCTGTGCTCACTTAGACTCCACGACTCAGAATGGTGCTGAGTTTGCAGGGATCATCGCTTTCCTCAAGCGATCCAACATCCACAAGGCGATATCTACACCATGCACTCCCTACAGGTCTATACAACAGGCCTTCTAGGAGGGTACATCGGTTGATCGATCACGTGAGCCGTACAACATAAGGAGTTTTATCTTTGGGATGGATATAGATATCACTACTGAGGACATTCAGCGATTACTTGGGTTGGGTGATGATACAGACCACCCGACCAGACTTCACTCGCTGATGGTGAGAGGGTGCTTCATGAGGATGAAGTACACTGGGATATAAACGTAGGTGTGCTCAACAAGAGCAACTTGTGTCCCCAGTACAACTACTTGGCACATGTCATCCTCAAGTGCTTGGCGTCGCAAAGGGGTGGGTTCGATGACCTTTCAGACCAGATACAAAATACCTACGTGGCACTGGTACTGAACCACCCTTTCAACTTTTCTAGCATGATCTTCTCTTATTTGATAGAGAACTTGGAGGCGAAGGGCAAAGAGGATTTCTATATGTACCCTAGGTTTCTACAGATGATCTTTGATGAGAAGCTGCCCACATTGCCTAAGGAGAGCCACGATGCTGTGTCGTTGGAGATTATGGACGATATGACCCTGGGTCATATGAAGGTATACTGGGGAAAGCAGGTCAAGCCCTCAGTAAAGAGACTCATAGGCCATCTGCCAAGGTAGGCTACGTGGCGCCGGGGAGGCATAAATGGCGTCACGTAGACAGTGATTCGGATGTCGAGTAGCTAGAGCTACCTGAAGATGACTCCGCTGACGATGACAGCAGTGATGGTGGAGATGCAGGGCCCACTCAACTGAGGGCCCCCGCTGTTGATATAGCATCTCTAGCATCCACCCAAGGTGGAGCAGAGGCTGTAGGGTTCCATCAGGACTTTCGTCTTGATGAGGAAGAGGATACGGATGAGGAGCCCCTAACTTGTATTGTGGGGAGCCGGGTGGTTGCAACAGACCGAGGTATTCGGGAGGTTGGAGGACGCCCTGGCGAGTCGGGGGAGGCTGACACTGATCCTACTTATGCTCCTGATCAGTCTAGCAGTGTTCTAGGGGGAGCATCCACCTCGAGGGGCTCGAGGAAGAAAAGGATGGCTCAGCCCCACGGATTGAAGAAGAAGAAAAGGAGGATGATCTTCATCACCACCACCACTACTACCACCACTTCCACCACTACACCCACTACCACCATCCCATCCACCACATTATCTACCACCTCACATACCACTACCACAACCTCTCCACCACCACTTCATCTATACCACCCCCAATCTTCACCACTACCACCACCACCACAGCCAACGAGGTATATCAAACAGTCTGAGGTTGATGCCATTACTGGAAAACCGAAAATAGTGCTGAAGTGGAGTCCTCCGCGCATAATGTCAAACATCCCTCTATGGGAAATGCCACAGGACTTCACTCCACACTTCAAATGGTGGTACTATGGTTGGAGGACAGGAGAGGCAGTCATAGTTTCGAACAAGAATGGTGTAATGGAAACCATAAGGGTGTTTGACCCAATGTTGCTTACAAACTTGTCTGCAGATGATGTTTATACATTATACAAGTGGCCATTATTCTATGACTCTCAAGATATTGTACAAGCTCTACAATTTCAAAATGTTATAAGACTTTGTTTTGCTTTTGAGATACACGCCGGAGTCACTAGAGAAGAGAAGTACAAGAAGTTTGAGGAACTCACGAAAGATGTAAGACATTAGACGAAACTAGGTCCAAGGGGGAGTTTCTAGATACATGTATCCCTAGTTTTTGAACTTAATGTAATATCTTTGTATTGTCTTACACATATGTAATTGTACGGGTACTTAACAAAATACAATATGTGGTTGTGCTTATATAATGTTGAATATTTCATTGGTTGGTATGTAATAACGCTTATTGACTTAACTATATAGGTTGTGGTTGTTTGAATAATATCTAAATCAATTAGTGACTATGAAACATATTCAAACTTAATCATGTGAAGTTCCATGTGATTGGTCCATGCTAATGGACCATACACATGAACAACTTCATGCTAATGAACCAGTCATACGAATGAACCAGCAGACTGGATCAATCGCATGATTGAAACATAAGATTGACTCAGTCACACGACTGAACACTCAGTCGTGCGAATGGATCAACCACATGACTCAATCGCACGACTGAACCATGCAAATGGTCCAGTCGCATGATTGAGAAACCTTAACCTACAAATACCACTTAAATCATGGAAAAACAAGACACTTCAAATATTTTGATACCCAGACGTACCCTAGCCGTCCATAGACCTCTAGCAACCTGTTCCAACTTCAATGATTGTAGTAGATCGATTGCTAATCGTTCTTAACGTTTAGATTCAATCTTTAATTGATTTTACATGCGTTCTCACTTATTGGATCGCCAATCAAATAGGATTCCGCACTATTTGATTCAGTACATGTATAAATCTGTTAGTATTCGTCCAGTACGCGATCCCTAACATATTTTAGAGGTTAATGGCGTGACAAAGAAAAGTGATGTATTCAAGATGAAGAAAGTTCTTAGTCCGACAAGTATTTTCTTAGTTTATTATCTATTTTATTTTATTTTATTTTATTTTCCTGTCTTTTAAAATCCAAAAACACAAAATGATTTTCGGTTTTAGAATTTTAGGCGGAGCATAGTTTAGTTTAGTTTTACTTTGTTGCAGTATTTATTTACTTAAAAAAAACAAGGGGGAGGGCAGATTAGCTGAAAAAAATGAAATCAAATATGTGATTTTGATCCAAAATTTATGAAAAATGATAGTACCCAAGGAACAAATTGTTTGGGACTTCATGTTTGAGAAGTCTAAGCATAATAAAAGAAAAATGATAGTAAAACTAGTCTGCTACTGAGATAACATAGAGAAAGTAGACCTAGAGATTGCTAGTTCATTATATGACGTGTCGGTAGATTTAACACAAAAGATGAGCAGACTTCATTGGTGAATTAAATTCAAACTAACTTGTTCAGCTTGCTATGGGTTCACATCTTATCCTTGGTTAACACAATCAACACATTTCGAATAAGGGGTGAAGAGCAAAATAAACACCACAAATGTGTGCGGATGACCATAAAAATGAGCAAAGCACATGGAAAAACTACTAAGTGCAATCAAGCTAATGACTAATGTTGTTGGTGAGTTATGTGCAGAAAGAAAACAAATGCTCTAACAAAAAGATAGATTGTGTGTCTATCTGCTGTGCGGTGGCACTGACCTGAGAATAAGCATAACCTAAATATTCTAGAATTCATTGTTGTTTGCGCCTTTCTACTATGCGATGGCACTGAGCTGAGGCTTGGCATCTCTTTGAAAGCTCATAGAATAGTTTCTTCTTGTCAAATACCTGTAGACCGCTCAAAAATCTTCTGAGGAATGTTGATTACCTAATTCATCACCAATGTGAGTCAAAATTCTGTGTATGAATTTAAGTGGACAAATATACTGACAATCATCATGGCTGCAACTCTTGATAGTCAAAATCATTATGTGCATCTTATAGCTCTAGTATGATTTCTTGAAAGTTCTATTCACTCTCAAACAATACGAGAATTTAGCATCAAAGTGCATATTAAAAAGGTCCCAAATGATTATGATATACCCGTATGATTCCATAATGAATCTTTCCAGAAATGATCAAATTAACTTGAAGTTGTTCTTCTAAGGAAGTAAAATCAGTTAGATGTATTCTAAATGATTTCCATCCATCTCAAACCCAAAACCACAAAAATATGTCATTTTTTCTTTTAAATTTCAAGTTGTTTTCTATTTTCAAGTCTTTTGTTGCATAGATGTCGGACTATACAACTAGATGAAATCTATGAATCACTCACTAAAAGGGGTCATGTTTGAGGTGACCAATCGGTTTTAAGCTAAAAGGATCATGTCTGAGGTGATCAAATGATGTTAAATTAATAGGGTCATGTCTGAGATGATCATAGGTCATAATGTTATATCAAAAGTTAAAACTTTAAGTGTTTGAAAGTGTATGAGGTCAAGCTCATAAGTATGATCCAATCGCACGATTGAATTATAAGGATGAGCCAATCGCACTTCTAAACTATAAGTATGAGCCAGTCACATGATTAGACCATGAGTATGGGACTACCATGCCATTGGACTACAAGACTGAACCAATCGTACGAATGAATGATGGAATATAAGCTAGTCGCACGACTGAACCCTAGTCACATGAATGAAGAATGCGTATGGGTCCAGTCGCACGACTGAAACTGAAAATAGTATAAATAAAGGGCTCAGTTGATCATAACCCTTACCACCCTTCAAAACTCTCTGAAACCGCCCATACACACATACTCTGCTCAAATATTGTTTAGCTGATATTACTGCCTGATTGTGATCCTAACATGTTTTCTACTCATCTACAGGTACTTTGCAACTGAAATCAGCCAAAATGAATGTCTTAATCGCACCTTTAAGGACCGATAATGCTAAAACCTAGAACCGAGACTAACTCTTAAGGATAGACCACTTAAATGAACACTAATGTTGATTTAAATGAAACTCAGTGCTATTTTGAGTCTCTGCGGACCAAATGAATCTAAACACAAAGTATAATGTCATGTTGACAAAGTTTCTGTTAGGATCTTGTATTCAAACGAAATACAAACTAATTAACGTGTAGATCAAACCAAATAGTGCGGAATCCTATTTGATTGGCGATCAATCAGTGAGAACGCACATAGAAACAATAAGATATTGTATCTAACATGAAGAATCGATTGGGAATCGATCAGCAACGTTCTGTGAACTTGGAGTACGAACTTGGAGGCTTCTGGACGGCTAGGGTACATCTGGAATTTAATAGGAATGAATGCTCCTTAATTGTTACGTTTTTCCACGAATTAAGTGGTATTTATAGGTTAAGGTTGCTCATTCGGGCGACTGAACCATTAGCATGGTTCAGTCGTGCGATTGATCCATGCGTTTGATCCATTCGCATGACAAAGCTTTTAGTCGTGCGACTGAGTTAGATGCATGAAGTTGTTCAGGCGTATGGACTATTTAGGCGCATGAACACTTAGTCGCATGGCCATTCGGACGCATGACCACTGTTGGGGCGCATGGTCCAGTCGGACGCATGAGAACTTCACTTCACCAAGTTTGAGTGTATTTAACATTATAACATTATGCATAACACTTCAAACAATCACAAACCTATATAATTACATCAATATGCGTTAATCAACTCATTAATGAAATACTTAAACATTTTAAACACAACCAAATATTTGTATTTCATTAAGTACCCTATAGTTACATAAGTGTAACACATATTACATTCAGATCAGGATCTAGGTACATATATGTATCAACAAACTCCCCCTTGGACCTAGATCTATCTAATGTCTTACCTTCTGCATCACCTCTTCATACTTCTTGTACTTTTCCTCTCTTGTGACTCCTGCATGTATCTCGAACACAAAGCAGAGTCTTATCACATTTTCGAATTGGAGGGCTTGTACAATATCTTGCAGGACATAGAATAGTGGCCACTTGTATAATGTGTAGACATCATTATCAAACAAGTTAGTGAGCCACATTGGGTCAAACACCCTGATGGTATCCATTTGTCCCTCTTTATTTAGAACTATGACCGCCTCCCCGGTTCTCCAATCATAGTACCACTACTTAAAGTGTGGAGTGAAGTTCTGTGGCATTTCCCTAAGAAGGATTCTAGACATTGTTCTTGGCGGACTCCACTTCAGCACTATCTTGGGCTTACCAGTGATGGAGTCAACTTCAGATCATCTGATATACCTCGTAGGTTGTTGAGGTTTGAAGTTGATCCACCTGGTGTGGTACTCTTTCTTTAGGGTAGCCTCAAACCATCCTGACATCTTCCTTGGGTCAGCATATAATAACTTCAATTTTGCCAGCTGGTTGAGCTCAAAACCAGGTAGAGTCTTTAGATCATGTGGAAATCTAAAGTACTCTATGCCCTTTTCCCTCTTATTGCATAAACATTTAGATCCTCGAAATGGGCCCACACAATAATCCTACCTGACACCTTATGATGTTTCTTCACTCTGTAGAGTTTGGTGTAGACATTCTGTTTAGGAGCTGCGTGTTGGGCTCGGATTTCTTTGAAACAAGCAGCCCATTCTGCCTTTCTAATATCAACATCGTCGTTTGAGGCTTGGGCTTTTCCTTCAATCTTCTCAGATTCCTGCTCCATGTGATCCAATACCTCAAATGTATCACTGACTAGGGATTCACCCAGATTGGGGACCACATTTCCCTCGTTCTCAGCGTACTAAGGATAGTGCTCTGTTGTGATCTCTTCTATCTCTATCTCATCAATGTCATTTAGCTCTTCTTCACTGATAGACTCACAAGTTGGAGCATCCTTAATGATCTCATCTGGGTTCAGCTCGAACATTTCAGCCAGTTACTCATTTGAAAGATCATGAATTATTTCCCCTTCTTCAGGGGTATAGCTCACAGATCTCCTGACGATCCCTTGCAGATCAAGAATCATAGTCAATTGAGTCTTGATTTGTTGAAGGGGAGCAACATCAAATTTGTCCCTTTGAAAGTTGGATCTGCTTGTTGTAAACATGTAACACGTCAAACATTAGTTAATAATCAAGACAGAAATACATTAATCTTAATATAAACATCAAATGCATAAATTTAATACATGATTCAAGTACAAAGGCTATCAAATACATAATTATCTAATCATTACTTTTATCTTGAATTGCTGGATCATCACTTGGTGAGGCAGAAGAGGAAGCTCGTTGGTCTTGATTTCTCTTTGATCTTCTTTCTTGACCTTGAGCTGAGGCTGATGCAGCTGCATCTCCTCCTTCATCATCATCATCCTCCTGCCTGGCCTCTGTTCTTTCTTCCTCATCCCCTTCATCATCATCACTCTCTTCATCTTCATCCTCATCATCATCTACATCCTCATCACCATCTCCTTCCTTTATCTTCAGAGGCTCATCTTTAGTTCCTTTGAGCTTGAGCATCATAGACTTTTTAGCATCCTCCAACTCCTCAATCTTCTTTCTGATATGACTTGTGCTCTTGGAGTTAGGCAATCTCTTCACTCTGAGCAGCCATTTGTTGTGCCTGCTACTCAATCAGTTGAGCCTGCTGAGAGATCTGCTGGGACTGTTCAGTATGAGATCTGCCAACTGACGAATCTACGCAGTCTTCGCGTCATTGGCTGCTAACAGGTGCATCACCATACGGTTCAGCGCTGATAGTTATTCCTCTACCCCAATGGGAGGTAGAGATGATCCATATAGGTGGGTGCGATGTGATGATGGCCCGGCTTGGTGGCCAGTGGTAGTAGTGGTGGCAGTGGTGAAGATTGGGTTAGGTCTAGATGATAGTGGTGGTGATGTAGGTGTGAATGATATAGTGGTGGATGGGATATATGTAGTTGTAGGGGGTCTGGGAATGGTAGTGGTTGCTGTGGAGGTGGTCGTGTTGGTGGTTGTGGTTGTAGAGGTGGTTATGGTGGTGGTTGTGGCTGTAGAGGTGGTTATGGTGGTGGCTGAGGTAGTGGGTGGTATGGTATATGTAGTGGGTGATGTGGTGGTGATGAAGGTGAGCCGTCTCTTATTCTTCTTCATCCCATGGGGCTGAGCCATCCTCTTCTTCCTCGACCCAGTCGAGGTGGATGCTCCCCCTAGGATACGGCTGGACGACTCTGGAGCATAGGTTGGGTCAGCAACAGTCTCTCCCGATCCACTAGGGCATTCACCAACTGCTCGGAGTCCATGTTCTGTGGGAACGACTTTCTTCCCACAGTCCTAGTCAGTGGTTCCTCATCTGACTCCTCATCATCCTCACCAGGTATAAAATCCTGGTGAAACCCAGCCGACTCTGATGTATCTCCAGTGGGGGCAGATACTGGAGTTGTACTATCAGTCGTTGTGCCCCTCGATGAAATGGGCATGGCATCTCCAGCATCCCTGTTGTCATCATCATCATCAGAGTCATCGGAGGGTAGAGCAATCTGCTCAACATCAGAATCACTATCATCGTGACGCCACTTCCTCCGAGCTAGCACCACATAGTCCTCACGGGACAGATGCCCGAACAGTCTCCTGACAGAGGGTTTCACCTACTTCCCCCTATACACCTTCATCCGGCCTAAGGTGGTATCATCCATCACCTCAAGCACTACTGCATCGTCCTTCTCCTTTGGCAAAGAAGGGAGCTTCTGGTCTATTATCATCTGCATGAATCGAGGGTACATGCAAAAGCCCTCCTTCCCTTTCCCTTCAATGTTCTCCACTAAGTAGGAGAAAATCATCCTGGAGAAGCTGAACGGATGATTCAGTACCAACGCTACATAGGCCTTCTGGATCTGATCCTACAACTCATCAAATCCTCCCTTCCTGGACGCTATGCACTTTAGCAGTACATGAGCAAGGTACTTAAACTGGGGACACAGGTTGCTCTTGTTGAGCACCCCTGCTTTGATGTCCCCAGAGTATTTAGCTTGAAGAAAACATCCTATGACAGTAAGGGGGTGTAGTCTAGTAGGACAGTCAGCATCTTCCCCCAACTGCAGCACAATCCTGAGATCTTCCTCTTTGATCTCAATCGCCTCTCCAAAGATAGTACTCCTGATACAGTGAGGCTCAAAAGATCGGTCAACTACTGCACCTTCCCAGAAGGCCTGTTGTATAGAACGATATGGAGTACATGGTGCAGATATAGCATGTGTAATTCTCGATCTCGTTAGAAAGGTGATAATGCTAGAAAAGTTTGAAGCATTTCTGGATGTCAGATCTAGATGAGCACATATGTTGTGCTTCGTACTCATTGTCCATCGACTTGCCATCTTTTACACAATGAAAGTAAACATTAGTATCCATATGCTAAGAATGTCTTGAATCACTTGGACTTGACAAACTTTCTTTTCTGTCATGCGAATGAGGTTGTGCGACTGAGATCAAGTCGTGCGCATTAGCAGTGCGACTGAACTTCAGTCGTGCAAATTAACCCATACGTATGACTTAGTGTGCTATTAGACTCAAGCATATGTGAACTTATGCGGTTACACCAGTCGTGCGACCAAACTCATACGCATGGTTCAGTCGTGCGGTTTTTCTAGTCCCACACATCAGTCGTGCGACTGAGGTTCAGCAAATTGTCCATTCGCATGTTGTTCTGACTGTTCAATTCAAATACAATTTTTTTCAATTTTGAATTTTAGACATCGTGCTCTGGTTCATTAGACTCTCAATCCATAATTTTAACACCTAACATCTTTAATTTCATCTGTTTACGTCGTTTAGTTAGGTTATTTGAACACAAATTTTATGGTTTTCTAAGGAGTCCGATTGTCCAGATTATGTATCAATTTGAGTGATATAACAATGGTTCTGCACCGCAAATTACCTGTAAGATCAGAGCAAATGGTCAGTGCTCGAGAATCAAGAGTTTATGGTGATCAAACGAAATTTGGGCAGAGTAACGTTAGTCGTGCGAATTAGGGCAAATTTGGAGTGGTGAGTCTCGGCGACCGATTCACCCTCTATTTATACTTAGCCTAAATTCAATCGTACGACTAGGCTAATACGCACATTTCATTTGGTGAATGGGCCTCAGTCGTGCGATTGGTTCAGTTGGCCCCCTTCAGTCGTCCGACTGAAGTACAGTCGTGCGATTACTCATTTGTTCGCTCTAAACATCCGACTGGTTCATTCGTAGGGGCCATTCGGTTGTATGGTCCATACTCATGGTCCATTCGTACAAATAGCTCCCATTCGCATGATAAGTCCATACTCATGGTCCATTCGTGCAAATGGGTCAGACTTATGAAATTTTCTGCATTTCTTACCATTTCCCATTTAAACCTTCTTTAAGCTTAGAATTTACATTATGCACATTTGATCATCTCAGACATGATCTTTTTATCTTGAACACTTTTGATCACCTCAGACGTGACCCATTTATCTTTTGAAGACACATGTGGTCATCTCAGACATGACCCTTTTAGGTGAATTAAAACCTTACTGAATTCCAAGATGTAGTCCGACAACAAATAAGCTGAAATGACTAAATAAATTGAAAATTAAGCTAAAGTAAAAAAAATTAAACTTGGTTTAACCTTTTGTGAGAGGTAAATCCGAAGATAGAAATCCACTAGATTCGCTTCTGGAATAGGCAGCTTCTATTTAGTTTGACCATAACTGGACCAAAAAATCATTTGGAATCATACAAGCAAGTTATATTTTAGACAAGTTAGTTAATACCTTTGATGCTCTTACTTTGTTATTCATCTAGAGTCATTTAGCAAATTTAGGAAATCATACTAGTACTATTAGGTCCTCAAACTGATTTGAACTTTCAAGAATTGTAGCCACAGCGATTGTCCGTATACTTGTCCTTTAAATCCATACATAGATTTTCAACACAATTTGGTGATCGTTTTAAGGTTTGTTTGTTTCAACAAGCATTTGTGGATCCCACACTCATGTGGTAATCAACATTCCTCAGGAGATTTTTGAGCGGTCTAAGGGTAGAATGCAAAAAGAGACTATTCTTAGAACATTCAAAGAGAAGTCTATCCTCAGGTCAGTGCCATCGCACAGCAGAGAGGCAGCAGACAACAATGAGTTCTAGAATATATAGGTTATGCTTATCCTCAGGTCAGTGCCACCGCACTGCAGAGAGGCACATAACCTATCTTCTTGTTTGAGCAACTTTTCTTCTTTTTGCATAGATCTCCCAAACAACATTGGTCATCAGTTTGATTGTATTTTCATTTTTTTATGTGCTTTTGCTCATGCTTTGGTCTTACGCACACTTTTGTGGCGTTTGTTTTGCTCGTCACCCCTTATTGGAATCTTGTTGATTGTGTTAACCAGGGATAAGGTGTTGCCCACAGCTAGTCAAACATTTTAGTTTAATCTTGAGATCACCAAAAAGGTCTAGTCATCTATTGTGTTGAATCTACTGACATATCATCTGTGGTCTAGCAACCTCTAGGTCTACTTTCTTTGTGTACCTTAGTAGTAGCTAGCTTATCTATCATATTTCCTGTTATATTGCTCAGACTACACAGACTTATACTTGAATTTCGCATCCTTTCAATTTTGAATTTAAAGTCCCAAATAGTTTGTACCTGTGTACTATCATATCCCAAAGTATTGAATGGTATCACAGATACAATCTACCTTCTGTTAGCTAGCCTCTTTTCTCTCTCTTTTTTTGCTTTTTAATAATGTTACTGGCTGACCTATTCTCCCCTAAAATTCTAAAATCATAACCGATTTACATATTTTAGGATTTTAATAGACAGCTAAATAACTGAATTTAATTTAAAACCAAATAGAATAACTAAATAAAATAAAACCGAAAAATAGACTAAATTGTATCGGACTACACATGATCATCATGAGGAATAACATCACTTTTCTTTTTACCGTGTTGACCTCTAAAAGATATAGAAAACGTGGTTTGTCAAAAGCTTTTGTATAGAGGTCAGCGCGTTGAAAATCCGTATTTATTTTTACCACATCGATTAAATTCTTTTCAAAACAGTCCCGTATAAAATGATATTTTATACCGATATGTTTGGTCTTAGGATGTTGTACTGGATTTTAGTGACTGCAATTGCAGCCGAGTTATCAACATAAATAGGAGTAGAAGAGAAATTTAAACCATAGTCCCGCATTTGATGTTGAATCCAAATGATTTGAGAACAGCAACTTGCAGCGGCAACATATTCGGCTTCACAGGTTGACAGCGCAACCGAGGTCTGCTTCTTACATTGCCAGGTCACTAATCTCCTCCCAAAGAATTGACACCTTGCTGATGTAGACTTGTAATTCATCTTGCAGCCCCCGTAATCCGAGTCACTGTACGCCGTGAGCTCAAAGTCATCATCATGAGGATACCACAACCCAAGTGTGGGTGTGCCCTTCAGATAACAAAATATCCTCTTGACCCCAATCAGATGGTTAATCTTTGGTTTAGCCTGATATCTAGAACATAGACATGTAGCATACATGATATCAGGTCTAGAGGCAGTAAGGTACATGAGAGATCCAATCATTCCTTGGTACATTGTTGCATCTACCAGATCTCCATTTTCATCAGGTGCTATATCATGGTTTTGTAGTAAGTGGAGTCCCAGCTGTAGAGGCATTCTCCATGTCAAACCGACTGAGAATGTCTCCCACATACTTGGTCTGATGTAGAAAAATCCCTTGGGTGTCTGATCCACCTGTAACCCGAGAAAGAATTTCATTTCCCCATGGCACTCATCTCGAACTCTGCCTTCATTACTGCTTCAAATTCTTTGCATAACTCTTCGTTCTTTGAACCGAAGATTATGTCATCGACATATATCTGTACTAGCAGTAAATCTCCATCTTTTCTTTGATAAACAGTGTGCAGTCAATGACTCCCTGTGAAAGCCGTGTTCACAAGATGAGTCGAGTTTCTCATACCAGGCTCTTGGACTTGATGAAGCCCATATAAGGCCTTGTCAGTTTGTAAACTCTGTCCGATGATAAGGATCTTCAAATCCCTCGGGTTGACTGTCATAAACTGTCTCTCGAATTTCACCATGAAGGAATGCACTCTCACACTAATTGATAGACTTTGATCTTCATATACGATGCATAGGCAAGGAAGATACGGATGGCTTCCATCCTGGCCACGGGTGCAAACACTTCATTATAATCAATCCCCTCGACTTGTCGAAATCCTTGAACTACCAGTCGAGCTTTGTTCCTGATAATGACCCTTGATCATCCTTCTTGCATTTCAAGACCCATTTGGTGCCGATGACCTTAGCACCTTTAGGTCTATCTACCAATGTCCATACACCTAACTTCTTGAATTGAAGAAGTTCCTCTTGCATAGCACTCACCATGCCTCATCATTCAGTGCTTCACTGACGTATTTTGGCTCAAACTAGAGACAAAACACCGATAAGCACCATCGTGAATGTATCCTTTTTCCTTTATGGAGGCATAATCAGCTGAGTACAGCTGATTTTAGTCTGCACTCCTGATCCGACATCCCTAATGACATTTTCTAGGGGATGATAGACATTTAGACGTGATCCTGGAGTGGTAGGAACAACTACCTCAGAGCCAAGATTATGAACATTTGGTTCTGCATCTGAGGTAGAAGGAGTTTGAGGATCCGAAGTCGAAGAAGCATCACTGTTAGATGTTTGTGGACTTGCAGGAATTGGTACCTGTGTCTCTGATTGTTCTGGTCATCTCTGTAGATTCCATCTTCTGAGGAGGAGTCACTATTCTTCTAGTGCTCCCCCTGAGTGATGAGATGATTCTCCCTGTGAGCTCGATGATGTTGGATCACGATATGGTGTATTCAAGATATCATACATCATTCGTGTAGTAACTCATCAGAAGGGGAGATAGGGATGTTGAAGGACTTGAAGAATCCATCATAGTCGAAAAAGTAAGCGGTCCTTTTCCAGTAGGGGGTGTGGTATATCTCTGAACATCAACATTACACCACACTTCTACTAAACCGTGAGTTGTTGTAAAATCTCTTGTTCGGTATGTTGTATCCTAAGAAGATCCCTTCATCAGTCTTCTTGCTAAATTTTCCTTCTTGAGTTTTCTTCAGAAGTGTGCACGGCGCGCCAAATGGTTCGAGATACTCCAAATTAGGTTTACATCGTTGTAGTAATTCGTAACATGTCTTGCCATGGCGCTTGACTACCAGGACTCGATTTAATGTATAACATGCATTAGCTACTGCCTCATTCCAGAATTGATAGGTAGTTTCGAGTCTGCTAGCATTGTCCGTGCTGTCTCTATCAAGCTTCTATTATTTCTCTCAGCAACACCATTCATCTGAGGCGTGTAGGAAGAGGTGAACTGGTGCACAATTCCCTTTTCCTTGCAGTAAGCCTCCATCCACTGATTCTTAAATTCAGTCCTGTTGTCTGAGCGTACCTGTCTCACCTTCAGCTTGTAGAGAGATTCCAGTGTGGTTACTAATTCTTTGAATGACTCAAATGTTTCTGACTTGGACTTCAAAAACATTACCCAAGAGATCTTGAGTAGTCATCAGTAACCACATAACAGTACAGGTCACTTGCAATGCTCTTTGTACTGACTGGACCAAACAAATCCATGTGAAGAAGTTCAAGAGGAAGCTCAATAGAATGAACTTTCTTTTCCTTATGAGTCTTCTTCGTCTATTTGCCTTTCTTGCATGCTACACAAAAATCAGGAAGTTGGAAATTTTTGACGTTAACACCTCTCACTAGATCCTTCTGAATTAAGTGATTCATCTTCCGTTGATTTATGTGTCCCACTTTCTTGTGCTAGGAAATGGAGTCCTTCTTAGTAGCTTTTGATAGGAAGCACTGAACTTCATGATCCGTTGTAGAAGCCGTTGAGAGATCCAAAACATAAAAGTCTTTATATCTTGAAGCTGTCATTAGAACTTGGTCCTCCGGAATCACATAGTCTTTCTTTAGGACGTAACACTTCTTGTTGTCAAATATGACTTTAAACCCTTTGTCACATATTTGGGAAACAGAGAGTAAGTTTTTTGAAGTTGTTGAACGTAGTTCACTTTGTCAAATTTAACTTTCTGATTTCCAACCTCTCCCTGAGCTATGATATAACCTCCTTTGTTACCAGCAAATGAAACATGCCGCCTTTTATTTGTTTGACGTTTGATAAAAGAGCCCTGCTTCCTGTCATGTGCCTGGATGCTCGCTATCTACAATCCACGTGTTGTTTTCAGTACTGTAGCGAACACCCTGCACATACAATTTAAAGCATTAGTTAAGGTTAGGAACCCAAGCCTTTACTGGCTTGGGTTTCCAGAGGCATCACACATCATGAATTCAACCCATTGACCCTTAGAGGGTGAGGGTACCTCAGGTGCCTTCTTGTCATCATTATCACACAGAGGATGACTTTTCCTTCCATAAGCCAGATTTGTGTAAGGCCTGTTTGTGATAAACACGACTGGCTAATGGTTGAACTTTGGGTTCACTAGTTCTTCTAGGTGGAGTTAAAGAACTCCTCTTAGAGACCTAGGTTTTGAGTTCTGATTTCAATTTTCTTCCTAGGTGTCTGAAAGTAAGACAAAAGAAAGCAATGTGTCCCACTCTCCACAGTTGTAGCATGACCTGCTATCAACTTTATGATAAAATTTCATTGTGGAGATGTGTGTGACATCCTAGTGACATCATTTTGTTTGGGTTTTGACTGTACTTCTTTCGATGTATGATGTTGTTTAGCAAACATAACTATTTTGACATTCTTAACAACTTTTCCATTTTGGTTAACTGGACTTTGACGTGGGACTTGTGTAAGGTTAACATTAACAGTCTTTTTAGGTTCAGATTTGACTTTGTTTAACCCTGACTTTATATTAGCCTTTTCAAATTATTTTTCCAGATTAACACAAGGCATTTTACCCTTTTCTTTGAAGTGGCCTCCTTTTGTTTTGTTCCAAATTCAATTGAAGAACCTGAGGAATTGGATCACTTACAAGAGGAGTAGACACCACATGATCCTTGATGGGATTATTACTTATTGGTTTACACTTAGTTTCATCAAGGTCTCTAGGGGTGGTGGAACCACTTTATAGCCCAAGCCCTCCTCATTGTTACGCTCTCTCACTAAGTGTTGGACAATATGAGATGAACTTGTCCAATTGTGCAGTTTTTGCTTTAAAGAGTTAACTTCTACTTCTAAGACTGATTTTGTTTCTTAGTGTCTTCTAGGGAGTTAAGATAGTACCTAATGTCATTAGCTTGGTTAATGCTACTACTTCAGTTTCCCTAAGCTGTTTATTCAACAGGTCTACCTTTTCTTTGTAACTATGCTCATTTTGTTTTAAAACTCTATTTGCCTCAGTGCACAGTTTCAAATCCTTTACTAGGCTATCATTATGATCTAACAACGTAGCAAATTTCTGATCTATGCTTTCTCTAAATTTATCACAGCAGAACAAGCATGATTTTTGAAAATTTGGTCAGTAGAACTTACCTGAGGAGGTTCTGATGAAGTAGTCATCAGTGCAGCATCAGATGTCTCTGGTTCTGGTGATTCTTTCTTTGCTGTAGACGTCCCTTCTTCAGGCTTGTAGCTGACCTCTGTTGCAGTTTCTTCACTATGTGACATCGATATCTCAACTGCTATATCTCTTTCACTTGCGGAATCATCATCTAAGTCAACCACACTCGCAATATTGGATTCTCCCGGAGATACAAACCTAAAGCTCCAGTCCTGTCCTTTATCATCATGGGTGGTCAAAGCTTTTAGATCCTTTCCTGATGATATAGAACTGCTAGCTTGCTTGTCTTGACGAGTGAAGGACGAGAATGGACTCCCGTTTCCAGTCTTCTTTGGCTTCACACATTCTCTTTTGAAGTGCCCCTTTTCTCCACAATTGAAGCAGGTCACCTTGCTCTTGTCAAAACCAAAAGTAGTGTCCTTAGTAGAAACCAAGTTTTGTCCGGTCTTCTTCACGAACTTCTTTACTCTCCGGATAGCACTTGCTAAGGCCCACATAATATTCATCCTTTCCAGTTCAGTCTCATCAACCTGCTCATAGTCCTCATCTGCCAGATGGCAGTTTCCAATTTTTCCAGCAATGAGTCCATCATAGGAATGGACCACTGCTGCCAAGAGATCCATGTGCTCTCGAGCTACTTCTACTGTCACGTTTCCAAGATTATCAGTCTTCAGTCTGGTAGCATTTGCTTCGGATCCGATATATTGGGTACTAGAAGACCCTGACGTTTCTGATCCTGAAGGAGAGACTTGTGAAGGACCAGATGAGCTTGACACAAAAACAGTCTGAAGAGGTGCTCCAGACATCTTAACTTGAGGAGTGGCATTGTACAAAGCTGGATTTGAGTGTACGAAGACTTCTGAGCTCGATACTTCATCCTTAGTGCTTCTTCTCGCAGCTTTAGTATGAAATCATTGATGTCCAACTTTGATAGCAATCCATTCTGTCTCAGATTGGACACAAAAGAAGCCCAACTTTCTGGCAACCCGTCAGCAAAATTTGACACTTTATCTTCCATGGTAGTTGTGACACCATGTGTGTGCAGCTCGCTCATCAAATGGTAGAATCTATCAATGACATCGTCTAAACTCTCTTTTCCCATCGATGAAAAGTTGTCAAATTCTTTCTTAGTTCCTTAGCTTTAATTGCCTTCAACGAAGCATTCCCATCATATCTTTTCTCCAGCTCATCCATAACTTCTTGGCTTGTTTATTCTCTGAGAATTGGTGAAAAATGTCCTTAGGGATAGACTGTGTTAGCAATGCATGTACTCTCTTTTCAGCATTATATTTAACTTACTGTGCATCAGTCATTCCTGCTAGAGTAAGTTTCACCCCATCTGGTCCCACGGCATACTGTATCCCGTCTCAATAGCTTCCCACATATTTGGATCCACTCCATTGAGGTAGATCTCAAAATGTTGTTTCCAGTGGGGAAACTCATCTAATGTTATAAGCTTCGGGGGTTTATTATGATTCCCCACCTCACTCTCTAGTAGCAGTAAGTTCTAAATCCGTGAGTCCTTCCCGGCTGTAAACGCTGACAACTGATCCTCCATCTCGATTAACTTTAAGTCTCTTAAACAATCTGTTAACTGGTGTGAATGGAGCGATGCGAATGGGCTACCCGTGTGAATGAAACTATCCAACTGGTTCAATCGTGCGGCTCAACTAAGCGATTGGTCCAGTCGTGTGAGTGAAATTGATGCGTATGAACAATGCGACACGTAGGCTTAGTCGTACGAATGAAGATGCGACTGAGTTAAATCGTACGCCTGGGGATGCGAATGAAGTCCAGTCGTGCGATTAGGTCAATCGGGCGACTGAAGCTGCTACTTTTCGAAAATTTCTAGGTTAACGTGTTTTAGCCGTAAAAAACCCGAATTTTCACCAACCCTAATCGCCTTATGCCGTAGAAACCAAAACTTGATGAGTAGGGGACGTCCAAGACAACTTTTGACACAAAAAGATTGCGTTTTTAGTGAAAAAAAACACAACCTTTGTATCAAAATTGATTGAATCACACGTAATCAAGAGCCGAAGCTCTGATACCACTTGTTAGGATCTTGTATTCAAACGAAATACAAACTAATTAACGTGTAGACCAAACCAAATAGTGCAGAATCCTATTTGATTGGTGATCCAATAAGTGAGAACGCACATAGAAACAATAAGATATTGTATCTAACATGAAGAATCGATTGAGAATCGATCAGCAACGTTCTGTGAACTTGGAGTACGAACTTCGAGGCTTTTGACGGCTCGGGTACGTCTGGATTGAATAGGAATGAATGGTCCTTAATTGTTACGTTTTCACGAGTTAAGTGTATTTATAGGTTAAGGTTGCTCATTCGGGCGACTGAACCATTAGCATGGTTCAGTCGTGCGATGATCCATGCGTTTGATCCATTCGCACGACAGAACTTTCAGTCGTGCGACTGAGTTAGACGCATGAAGTTGTTCAGGCGTATGGACTATTTAGGCGCATGAACACTTAGTCGCATGGGCATTCGGACGCATGACCACTGTTGGGGCGCATGGTCTAGTCGGACGCATGAGAACTTCACTTCACCAAGTTTGAGTGTATTTAACATTATAACATTATGCATAACACTTCAAACAATCACAAACCTATATAATGACGTCAATATGCGTTAATCAACTCATTAATGAAATATTTAAACATTATAAACACAACCAAATATTTGTATTTCATTTAGTACCCAATAGTTATATAAGTGTAAGACATATTACATTCAGATCAGGATCTAGGTACATATATGTATCAACAGTTTCAAATCCATGGTGTTCAACAGTGAAGGATGCGAATGGACATGCCGATGAGCTTTAGTCGCACGATTGAGCTGGGCGTATGACTCAATCGCACGAATGAATCATGCATATGGGTTTAGTCTCACGACTGATGGCATACCATATGACTAAGCTCAGACGCAGGCTCAATCGTATGACTGAACTCAATCGTACGACTAAAACTCAGTCGTATGGTTCAATCGCATGACTGAACCAGTTTGATGAAAACAGTTTAAGTTCCAACTGTCATCTCTTATGCACGAATCTAATGTATATGTTTCTTGTGTTGCAGCAACATGGCTGAGAAATAGATGATGAGCACGAAGCACAACATCTGTGTACATTTAGATGCTACTTCTCGGAACGCTTCCGAGTTCACTAGGATTATAGCCTTTCTGCGGAGATTGAGAATCTACAAGGCCATCTCCACACCATGCACTCCATACAGATCGATAAAGCAGGCCTTCTGGGAAGGTGCCTCAGTTGACAAGTCCGTTGAGCCTCACTGCATCCGGAGCTCCATTTTCGGACAAGACATTGAGGTACGTGAAGAAGACCTAAGGAGAGTCCTAGACTTGGGGGAAGACAGACTCCATCGTACTAAGCTGCATCCACTGACTGTGCATGGATGCTTTCTAAGGATAAAGTATGCTGGGGACATCAATGCAGGAGTGCTCAACAAGAGCAACATGTGCTCCCAGTTCATGTACTTGTCTCATGTTATCCTAAAGTGCATAGCTTCAAGGTTGGGAGGATTTGATGAAATGTCAGACCAAATCCAGAATGCATATGTTGCACTGGTGCTGAACCACCCGTTTAGTTTCTCCCGTATGTTGTTCTTCTACATGATCGAGAACATTGAAGCCAAAGGCAAGGAAGGCTTCTACATGTACCCATGGTTCTTATAGATGATCATAGATGAGAAGCTTCCTATGCTGCTAAAAGACAAAGATGATTATGTTATTCTAGAGGTAATGGATGACACTACTTTAGGAAGAATGAAGGTGTACCGAGGGAAGTAGGTGAAGCCCCCGGCCAGGAGATTGTTTGGGCATTTGACCAACAAACACTACGTGGTGCCTGATCGCAAGAAATGGCGCCATGATGACAGCGATTCCATTGTTGAGCCCATTGTGATACCCACCGATGAAGACGACGACGATGATGACAATCTTGATGAAAGTCAAGGTGGTGGAGATGCTAGTCCGAGTCAATCAAGGGCCACAGGCACTTCTACTATATCTCCACCATCTCCACAAGGTACCTTAGATGCTCTAGGTGGCTCAGACCAGGCAGCTATCCACCCTTACTTTCTACTAGATGAAGAAGAAGAGTTAGATGATGAGCCTCTTGTTAGGCAAGCATGTAGTCCGGGTTGTGGCTACCAAGAAAGGGATAGAGGAGGTTGTGGATGCCTAGCTGGTACTTCGGGCGATGATCCTGAGGTCACTAATCCACTTACACACCTGACCAGCCTATCAGCTCAAGGGGAGCCCATATTGCCAAAGGCTCAATGAAGAAAAGGATGGCCCAACCCCACGTCAAAAGAGGAAGAGGCAGAGGATCACCCTAATCATTACAGCCACTGCCACTACCACTACCATAGCCACTGCCGCTACCACAGCCACCACCACTACCACAGCCACCACCACTACCACAACCACTACTACCACTTCACCCACTTTCACTCCCACAACCACTGATACTCCCTCCACCACTTATACACCTACCTCCACCTCACCCACACTACCCAACACAACTCCACCACTATCCACTCCCATTCCTCCTCCTATTTTCATCACATCCAACATCACAACCACCACTCAACAAACCCGTACATACACCCAATCCCCAATGACACATGGCTCCACTCTACCCATAGTCAGGTTAGAGGAACAGCTAGCAAGCCTAAACCGTATCATGCTAAAAGATTTTGCTAAAGCTGAAGGGATCTAAGAGTGATCATTTAAAGATTAAAGATGATAATGATGAGGATTATGATGATGAGCTCACTAAAGATGAATCGGAAGAAGAAGAAGATGATGATGAGGAAGCGGGAGGAAGTGGAAAGGGAAAAGGACTTGATGATGATAAGGATGAGCAAGAAGGTGATGGTGCTGCATCAGCCTCAAATCAATCAACAAAGGAGAGGCACACCAAGCAAAATCAAGATCAAAGAGCCTCGTCCTCAGCTCCTCAAGTTGAAGAGACAGCCGATCAAGTCAAAAATGAAGCTCAACAGCCAGATGAATATGATGTCATCCCCCTTCAGCAAGTCAAGACGCAACTAACTATGATTCTTGACTTGCAAGGGATTGTAAGAAGGTCTATGAACTATACTCCTGAAGAAGGAGAGATCATCCACGATTTGAAAGATGAGTAGTTGGCTGATATGTTCAGAATAAATCCAGATGAAATTGTCAAAGATGCTCTGGAAGTTGATGTCTTAAGTGATGAGGAGCTATAAGATGTGGATGAAATAGAGATTGAAGATGTCACAGCTGACCACTATCCTGAGTACACTGACCCTGAGGTAAACACTATCCCCAACTTGGGTGAAACTTTTGGCAGTGCTACTTTTGATAAGTTGGAGGAGATGGAGAAAGAAAAAGAGAAAGATGAAAGTACAGCTCAAGCTTCAGATGCAAATGTTGATATTAAGAAAGCTGAATGGGCAGCTTGTTTTGCTTAAATGAAAGCCCATCGCGCACCCCCAAAGCAAAATGCCTACACCAATCTTTACAGACTCAAGAGACATCAAAAAGTGTCAGGCAAGATTATCGCGTGGGCATATTTTGAAGACTTGGAAGTCTATGCTGTTAAAAGGGAGAAAGGGATTGAGTACTTCAGATATCCACATGATCTGAAGACTCTTCCTAGTTTTGAGCTTATAGATTGGCTAATTTAGATCTTTTGTACGCCAACCCAAGGAAGATGGCAAGATGGTTTGAGACAGCTCTGAAGAAAGAATACCACACCTGATGGGTCAACTTTAAGCCTCAACAACCTAAACATTTTATTCATAAGACTGAAGTTGATCCTATCTCTAGAAGACCTAAGGTAGTGTTGAAATGGAGTCCCCCACACACAATGTCTAAGATTCCTTTACGGGAGATGCCTCAGGACTTCACTCCACACTTCAAATGGTGGTATTATGATTGGAGGAGGGGAGAACCGGTCATAGTTCTAAACAAAGATGGAAAGATAGAGACTATCAGGGTATTTGACCCAATGTGGCTTACCAACTTGTCTGCTGAAGATGTTTACACACTATACAAGTGGCCACTATTCTATGACACATAAGACATTATACAAGCTCTTCAATTCCAACATGTTATACGGATATGCTTTGCATTTGAGATACATGCAGGAGTCACTAGAGAAAAGAATTACAAGAAGTTTCAAGAGCATATGAAGAATGTTAGACAATAGAGTAAACTAGGTCGAAGGGGGAGTTTGTTGATACATATGTTCCTAGTTTATGTGCTTAAATGTAAAAGTCATTCATGTCTTACATATGTGTAATGTGATGATGTACTGAAGTATGATATATGCCTTGATGTTTATGTGTCTTTGATTTATATGTATGAACTTTTTATATCGGTTTGAGGTTGTTGTACATAATTCTAAGTCAATAATGATTGAGAATTATGTTCAACCTAGTCGGGTGATTATTCATGCTAATAGACCAAACTTATGGACCATACACATGAATGTGGACCAGTCACATGACTGAACAGGAGACTGGATCAGTCGTATGATTGAGACATAACATTGACTCAGTCACACGACTGAACCTTCAGTCGTGCGTATGAATCAATCGCATAGTCAGTCGCACGACTGAACCATGCTAATGGTTCAATTGTAAGAATGGAAACTGCATACTTATAAATACCACTTAATTCATGGAAAAACAAAACACTTTGAAAGATACTTCTAATACACATAAACCCTAGCCGTCTAGAGCGTCCTGAACAGCCAATCCAACTTCAAAGTTCAATCTTTATCGATTCTTACTTGTTATTAACACTTAGTTCATTGTTATATCGATCGGGTTATCGTTCTCACTGATTAGATTACCAATCAAATAGGATTTAACACTATTTGATCTGGTTAAATGCAGAATCCGTTAGTACTCCATACGTACACGGTCCTCCTAACAGCTTTCCTATTGACTAAGCTGACCTGTAAGGATGTGAAGTTTATGTGGGGTCAAGCTCAGAGAATGCTTTTGAAGAGCTAAAAGCAAGATTGACTTAAGCTCCTGTCTTGTCATTACCCAAAGGAAGCTAAGATCTGGTGGTCTATTCAAATGATTCTTACTTGGGGTTGGGTTGCGTGTGGATGCAGTGAGGAAAGGTTATAGCTTACGCATCCTGAAAATTGAAAGTTCATGAAGTTAAGTATCCTACTCATGACTTGTAGCTAGTAGCAGTGGTCTTCACGTTAAAGATTGGAGGAACTAGCTATACGGAAAAAAGTGCACAATCTTCACAAACCACAAGAGCTTGAAGTACTTATTCGAGCAAAAGGATTTGAATATGAGGCAAAGGTGATGGAAAAAGCTAATAAAGGATTATGATTGCGAGATCCATTATCATCCGGGCAATGCCAATGTGGTTGTGGATGCCCTCAACCGAAAAGAGAGACCCAAGCCGATTTTAGTGAAGGCTTATCAATTAGTGATGACCTCTGATATGATGAAACAAGTCAGGGAGTTTCAAGATAAGGCATTGAAGGAAGAGAATCTTAACTCTAAAAGAATGATAGGTATGGTCACGGAGTTGGGGAAAACACTCATGGTGTTAGAACCTGATTCGGAAGAATGTGGATTCCTCATTATGGAGATTTACCTAGGAAGATAATGGGTGAAGCTCATAAGACTTAATAATCTATTCATCCCGGTGCTACATAGATGTATCAAGATATGAAGAAAGATTATCGGTGGCCGGGTATGAAGTTCGACGTAGTGGAGTATGTGAGTAAGTGCCTTACTTGCTTGCAAGTGACGCCTGAGCATGAGAAGCCGTACGGGAAGATCCAACCGTTGGATATACCATAGTGGAAGTGGGAGGATAGTACCATGGACTTCATCATGAAGTTATCGCATACCGCGAAAGGGTATGATGCCATATGAGTGATAGTTGACCGTCTAACGAAGAGTGCTCACTTCCTACAGATTCATGAGACATATTCATCCAAGAGGTTGGCTGATCTATTCATAAAGGAGATTGTGACTCGTCATGGTATGCTGGTGTCTATTGTTTCTGATCGTGACACTTGACTTACATCTAAATTTTGGAAGAAATTCCATGAAGCGATAGGGACGAGGTTACACATTAGCAGGACTTATCATCCACAAACAGATGGTCCATCAGAGAGGACGATACAAACGTTAGAAGATATGCTTCGGGCATGCGTCATTGATTTCGGAGGAAGTTGGGATGACTACTTACCGTTAGCTAAGTTCTCATACAATAATAGTTATCATGCCAGCATTGGTATGTCCTCTTATGAGATGCTATACAGTAGGAGATGTAGAAAACCCATTTGTTAGGATGATATTGGGCAGAAGGAGTTGGGAAGTATTGAGGTGATTGAGGCTACGACTAAGAAGCTTGAAAAGATCAAAGCCTTCATAAATGCAGCCAAAGATAGGCAGAAGTGGTACGCCGATAAGAGACATAGACCGATTGAGTTCCAGGTTGGTGATAGAGTAAGGGGATAATTCGGTAAGATAAGCAGAAGTGGTATGTTGAAAGTCTCACCTTAGAAGGGGATCATTCGGTTCATGAAGCAGGGCAAGTTGAGCCCAAGATACATAGGGCCTTTTCGAATTATTGCTCGAGTAGGAGAGTTGGCCTATAGGTTGGAATTACCTGATGAGTTAAGTGGAATTTATCTGACATTCCATGTATCTCATCTGAGAAAGTGTTTAGCCGATAAAGACATGGTTGTACCACTAGAGGATATTGGAGTTGATGAAATGCTCAATTATGTGGAGCAACCAGTGGCGATCATTAATCGTAAGGAGAAGATGTTAAGGAATAAAGTCGTTCCTCTAGTGCGTGTACATTGAAAGCACAAGAAGGGATATGAGTCTACGTGGGAGACTAAAGAATAGATGAGGCAGCATTACCCGTATTTGTATAAGGAATAACAGGTTTCGGGGACGAAATCTATATAAGGGGGTGGACTTGTAACACCCAGAAATATTTTTTTTAAAAGACGAATGAAAGTGAATAAAAGGAAGAAACACAATTCAACCCAAGTAGAGGGGCTAAAAGTGTCAAAAGAACAAAAAGTATGAAATGTTTGTGTAAAAGTAGGCATGACCGCCCACACCTTTCTGCATATGTTCTTTCAACCGTTGAAAAAGCTCTCAGGTTTTAAAGAAGAAGAACAAGAAATTTGAATCCATGTTAAGATTTATCATTTTAAGTTGTTCTTGGTTGGCCTATGCCTCGGTTATATGCTTATGTGTGTTTATGTGATTGGGTGTATCTGTTTTTGGTGGGTTATAGGCAGTTGAACTCATAGTGCAAACGGGTTTGAAGAAGTCATACTCGAAGGTTGTCAAAGGTGAGTTCTAGAACCCCCTTTTTGTATGTTTTAACTGATTTTGGGGCTGGAAATGGATGTATTTATGTTTTTATAAAATGGGTTTTGTAGTTGTAAGTATCTATATGTATGAATATGGGTGGGTTTTGATTTTGGTGATTATGATGATATGATTGTATTATGTTCATGTTTTGTGGCTTAGAATGCTAGAACTAGGCTTAGAACATGATGAATGTTGAATTGGGACTAAATTATGATGATAATAATGTTGGTTAGTTGCCAATGTGCTTGGATTGGCCCATGTGCCTAACGGTTGAATTTGCCTAAGTGTTTTCCTATGAGCCCAAACCCCATGCACCCAAATAGTAGCTATGCGCCTAGAAAAGGTTGAATTTTCCTAAGTGTTCATGTGCCTAGAACAGCCCATACGCCTAGGCACTCATGCGTCTACATAGTACCCATGCGCCTAGAATTGCCCAGAATGGCTAAGTGTTTGATCATGCACCCTAATAGTGCCAATGCACCTAGAACTTTCCCATGAGCCTAAGTGTTCCCCATGTGCCCAGAAGGCAACGCACATGCATAGTGTCCATGCGCCTAAGACAAAATATTTTTCTGAATTTTGGGGAAAATGTAAAATCTAGGTTTTGTCTTAGGATGTTTCCGGGTGTGTTGTAAGTTGACTTTATGACATCATATGTGATGTGATGGTTGAGGTTATGATATGTGGCATGTATGATGATGTGTGATGATGCTTATGTATGCTATGTTTCCTTATGTTCCTTATTACGTATTATGATATGACTTTACGTGGTGTGATTATGATAGTGAAAGTAAAGTACTATATTAACGAGGCGAAAGATTTAAGGTAATGAAAGTGGAACATAATGAATGAACGAATGAAAGTCTTGCAAGAAAATAAACGGAGGTTCAAAACTCATTGAGAGTTATTAGCGCAACTACGTGCTTATAGCATGCGATCTTAGCTAACCCTAAGGGTTCACACACAGGGGGAGTTAGTTGACGTGACTACTCCATATATGTGATATGTGCGTTGTGGGGTCCTTGTTGCTTAACCCTAGATGATATGGCTTTGTGCTCAAGAGGGGGGTTAAGCATACGACAGGACCTAGAGAGAAGTGAAAAGATAATAAATGTACGAAAAGTGCGATAAGTATGAAACATACGATATGTGCGAAACGAACGATGATGGAAGATAATAATTATTACCTTGATATATGTATGATGTGTGATCAGGTGTGTTAGTAAAAAGAAAATGTTTTAACAAAGGAAACGTAATATATGTTTTTGTAAAACTAGAAGTCACTTAGCAATGCTGACTTTTATGTGTTTCTAGTTGGCAAGTAGATGTTGTTGAGGATGGCACGAAGTGGCAACTTGGCATTTTTGGATGGCATCCGTTGTTTAAATTATAGTGTTTTTGTGATGTAATGCAACGAATAATATTTTGTAATAGTTAACGACGTATTATTTTGCAAATGAAACTATGTATAAATAAAATGGTTTGTTTAAAAGAATTCCACTACGATGTTTTAGAAATTGAAATGTATATTATATGTTTTATGTGCAAGGATTGACTAGCTGTAAGCGTTCCAGGAATAGAGCCTTACACACAAGCCTTTCAATATAAGTTGGAGGCTTAGTTTGGTTTCATCCACTTTTTGATTTGTAGATCACTTAGTATTTTGTAAACATGAAAGAATATGGTGTAAAAGCCTTAAAATTTCTAAATTAAAACTTCAACACAAGCCTTCCAACATTAAAGTTGTCAGTAACTTGCTTTAGTGTGTAAAAGGTTAAAAAAACAAGACAAGAAAACATGTGTGGAAAAGTCAAGTATTATTATATCCAACTTGGACCTCAAAAATAGGGGTTTACCATACTTGTGTCACCTTGGTGACTAAATGGTTATATCTTAGAGGTTGTTCCAAGTGGTAAAGAAAATGAAAAATAAAGTAAGAAAGAAAGTAAATAAATAAATAAAACTTACAAGTTGTTCTTGAATATTTCTTGCAAAAAGGATTGAGTTCTTGGATGAATTGAGAAAGTTTAGAGTGATGAAAGTGATTAGAGGGAGATTTGGGTTAGTATTTACAGATGAAAATTATGGTTAGGTATTAATGTAAGTAGTTGGGGAGATGAGTGAAGAGAAAATACAAAGTTTCAATTTTAACCCCTTATCTTATTTTATTTATTAATTTGCACCATAAACTAATGATTCAGAATGAGTATTATAACATATGAATCATAAAACTAACATATAAATAATTTTCTAAAAAAGTATATAAGTCCCGATAAGTTGCTTGGTTTTACGTTAAAATGTGTATTCGCATTTGTTTAAGCGATGCACGAACATATAATCAACAAGAATAATATAAAAAGATATTTTCACAATGATCAATTCTCTGATATTACAAGGATTGAATAAGGAGTATATTACATTTAAAAAATGTAAAATGCGGAACGTTACAGTCTCTCCTACATTAGGGAATTTCGTCCTGAATTCATTTAGATGAAGGTTCTGAGAAAAGATGCGGGTACTTGATCTTAAATTAATCTTCACGTTCCCAAGTAAATTCTGGGCAACACGTTCCTTCCCAACGTACCTTAATAATTGGAATACAACTTCATTTGAGTTGCTTCACTCCACGATCCATGATTTCAATAGGTTTCTTAACAAAATGCATGGTATCGTTGACACGTAGGTCGTCAAGTGAATTTTGAAGTCCATCGTCGGCTAGGCACTTCTTGAGATTAGAGACATGGAAAGTTGGGTGAATGTTGTTAAGTTCTTGTGATAGATCAAGTCGATATGTCACCTTACCAATTCTTTCCAAGAATCTTGAAAGGACCTACATATCGAGGAGCTCGTTTTCCTTTCTTACCAAAGTGCACTACTCCTTTCCAAGGAGATACCTTGAGAAGTACGGGATCACCGACATTGAATTCCAAGGGCTTACGCTGTTTATCAGCATAACTCTTTTGTCGGCTTCTTGTAGCAAGTAAGTTGTCGCGAACTTGCAAGATTTTATCTATTATCTCCTGAATGATTTCGGGACCGGTGACTTGTGCCTCGCCGATCTCGTGCCAACAAATTGGTGAATAACATTTGCAATGATAAAGAGCTTCAACGGGTGCCATTTCGATACTAGAGTGATAACTATTATTGTATGAAAAATTGTCTAATGGTAGGTATATAGGGCTGTAAACGAGTCGAGCCGAGCCGAGCCGAGCCGAGCCACGATGGGTTCGAGCTCGAGCTCGAAGCTTATTGAGCCGAGCCGAGCCGGCTCGAAAATTATAACGAGCTCAAAACACCGGCTCGAGTTCGGCTCGTGAAAAGTTCTAGCCAGCTCGTGGCTCGTTCGAGCCGGCTCGATTTAAATATACTTTTTTTAATTTTTCACATTAATTTATATGAAAACACAAAAAGATATATATTAGGGTTTTTACGTTTTGTTGGGTACTCCGTACTTATGGGAACAAAGATTATTATTTTGAATATAAACAATTTACTATCAAGTTATATATTTTTAAACAAAATACTTAATGTTTTAAAAAGAATCTATTTTATTTTTAAAAAAATATTTTTAAAATCCTAATATAAAAATAATAATCATAATAATAGTAGTAGTAGTAGTAATAATAATAATAATAATAATAATACTATATAAATATATATATATATATACATATATTATATGCACCGAGCCACGAGCCGAGCCAACGAACCGAGCCAACGAACCGAGCCACGAGCCGAGCTCGAACCGAGCTAACCCTGGCTCGAGTTCAGCTCGTTTAGAATTCGAGCCGAGCCGAGCCGGCTCGTTTAGATTCGAGATTTTTTCGAGCCGAGCTTTTTTCGAGCTTTTTTCGAGCGAACTTCGGGCGAGCTTTGAGCTACGAACTTTTTGTACAGCCCTATAGATATACATCTGAGTTGCCGCCAAAATCGATAACATAAGATCGAAGCATATCTTTGAGAGTTTCGATAATACGTTCAGTTTGTCCTATCATCTTGAGGATGAGAGCCATACTAAGATTGAGTTGGGTTCCCAAAGCTAATTGAAGAGTTTTCCAAAAACAGGAAGTGAATTAACCATCATGATCGGAGATGATAACAAGAGGGATACCATGACGACTAATGATTTAAGAAGTGTAGATACGAGCTAGCTTTTCAACGGAGTAGCATTCATGGATGGGAAGGAAGTGAGCTGATTTGGTCAATCGATCGATAATTACCGAAATACTATCATGCCCAGAATCGGGGGAGGTTGGTGATAAAATCTGTGTGTTCCGATATGAGCGGGAACAATGAGCATGGATCTTAGGATTCATATTAATAGTAATAAAACTTGAATGATTAGATGCTAAAATATAATAATGATGAACACGATGAAGAACACAAATGTGTTTAATGTTTGATGTTTATTGATATATTGTTGAAATCATCATCCATGAAGGATGATGATATGATGTTGTTGGTGATGGACCTAATTCACCCTAACAGGTGATGAATTATTCACCCTAACAAGTGATGAATTATTCACCCTTACAGTGATGATGTATGTTAATATTTATACTAGTCTAGCAATTAAAATAATTACAAAATAAATCCTAGACTAATATTTTGTTGCTTTCGTTCTTCAAATCTTCAACTTCAATAATATTGGAAATCTTCAATTTCTTCAAAGGTAGAATACCCAACAATACTCCCCCTAAATTGTAGATTTCCGATGTGAATTGAAGCTTGATGTTGATTCTGTTGAATAGTTGTTCAAAGCTAAGAAATTTGTTGTTGATGCGAAAGTGAGGTCTTCAAAACTTTGGTACAACTATATTATGTAACTCGATGTCACATTGATTTTGTTGATAAGAGTCTGAATACGAACACCGATTTTGTTTTGTTGATCATGAGCCCAATCTTCAACACTTGAGCCCAATTCCAACTGTTGTTTTTGTTTAATGATGGAGCCCAAGTAACAAACCTAATTATGTTCATGAGCCCATTTGTAACCCTAGATTGCAAACCCTAATTTGGCATCCCTAATGTGGCCACAAAAGACACTTTGGTTCGGCAACCCTAATTAGGGCATCTAAGATCACCTTCGGCAACCCTAATTCGCAAGAGTTGCTCACGGTAGCCTTAACCATCCGCAAGCAACCCTAATCGAACAAACACATTTGGCAGCCACATTCTCATTCGGCAACCCTATTTGGCAGCCCCATTCGGCCGCATCACTTTGTTCGGTAGCCCTAGTTAGGGCGTCCCTAATGTGGCCACAATGGCCACTTACGGCAGCCTCTTATTCGGCAGCTACAACCCTAATTTGCATCACAAAATCGGCAGCCACATTTTGTTCAGAAGCAGCCCTAATCCGCAGCCGCAAACATTATTGTTGAGTTGATTGTTGAGTTGATTGTTGAATTGCTTTCTTCAGATCTTCAATAATTTCAGCAATCTAACCAAGAAATCTCATCAAAATCAATATTAATCCATCAACTCCAGCTCTGATACCAATTGTGTGTTCCCGATATGAACGGGAACAATGAGCATGGATCTTAGGATTCATATTGATAGTAATAAAACTTGAATGATTAGATGCTAAAATATAATAATGATGAACAAGATGAAGAACACAAACGTGTGTAATGTTTGATGTTTATTGATATATTGTTGAAATCATCATCCATGAAGGATGATGATATGATGTTATTGGTGATGGACTTAATTCACCCTCACAAGTGGTGAATTATTCACCCTTACAATGATAATGTATGTTAATATTTATACTAGTCTGGCAATTAAAATAATTACAAAATAAACCCTAGATTAATATTTTGTTGCTTTTCTTCTTCAAATCTTCAACTTCAATAATATTGGAAATCTTCAATTTCTTCAAAGGTAGAATACCCAACAAAATCCATTGCGATACTTTCCCACTTCCACTCGGAATTTCAGGTTGCTCAAGAAAACCAGAGGGTCATTGGTGTTTGGCCTTTACTTTTGAACAAGTGAGGCATTTGGCCACGAAAAGAGTGATATCCTTTTTCATGCCCGACCACCAATAAGTACGACAACGATATTGATACATCTTGTCTAGACCGGGCTGAATGGAATATCATGATTTATTTGCTTCATTCATTACAAAACATGAAGGTTGTCACAGTTCAAAATCCAAATACGATCGAGGTAATGGAAAATTCCATTAGATTTAGACTCAAGTTGGTGTTCAACACCACATTACATCTCGTTATACAAATTGTTTTCAACGACCGATGAGTGATGGGCTTCATGAATACAAGTTTGAATGTCGTTTTGGATTTGCAAACAACGAAGATGATTGGTTACACAAATGCTATGAGCATTGACATGACTTTTTTGGCTAAGAGGGTCGGCCACGACATTTGCTTTTCCAGGGTGGTAATGAATTTCACAATCATAGTCATTGACACATGTTGAGATCCTTTTGATTGAATATATATTGGAGACTCTTATGATCGGTGAAGACCACACATTGAGTACCATAAAGGTAAAGCCTCTAAATCTTTGAAGCGAGAACAACGGGTCCGTGTTCAAGATCATGGGTAGTGTAATTCTTCTCGTGGGTTATGAGTTTTCTTGATGCATAAGCAATAGCCTTGCCTCGTTACATAAGGAAACAACTGAGACCTTGATTAGAAGCATCACAATAAACCACGAATTTGTCATTTCCATCGGGAAGGGTTATGATGGGTGTGTCACAGAGCATACGCTTAAGGGTTTGAAAGGATTTCTCTTGTTTGGGACCCAAACAAAAGGTTTATGTTTTTGGGTCAAAGAGGTGAGAGGTATGGCAATATTTGAAAAGTTGGAGATCAATCGGCGGTAGTGACCCGCCAATCCGAGGAAAGAACGTACTTCGATAGGGGATTTTGGAGCAATCCACCCTTTGACAGCATCGATTTTGGCAGGATCAACATGAATGCCTTTTTCGCTTATGATATGACCAAGGAAGTGAACTTCTTTCAACAAAAATTCGCATTTGGAGAATTTAGCGTAGAGTCGTTCGGTTCGAAGAAGTTCCAAGATAAAACATAAGTGTCGTTCATGTTCGGATTCGGTCTTAGAATAGATTAAATTTTCATCAATGAACATAATTACAAAACAATCCAAGTAAGGTCTGCACACACAGTTCATCGAGTCCATAAAGGTTGCGGGTGCATTGGTTAAACCAAAAGGCATAATCATGAACTTGTAATGACCATACCTTGTGCGAAAAGCAGTTTTTGGAATATCTTCTTCACAGAGTCAAAGCTGATTATAACCAGATCGTAGGTCAATTTTTGAGAAACAAGTTTCTCCTTGGAGTTGGTCAAAGAGATCATCGATCCGAGCAAGAGGATAATGGTTTTTGATAGTGAGTTTATTGAGCTCACGATAATCAATGCACATGCGGAACGAACCTTCCTTCTTCTTTACAAAAAATAATTGGAGCACTCCAAGGGGATGAGCTAGGACGTATGAAAACTTTATTAACCAACTCTTAAAGTTGACTAGCTAGCTCTTGCTTTACCGAGGGTGCGAGTCGGTAAGGAGATTTAGCAATAGGTGTAGCACCAAGTAGGAGATCAATCTGAAAATCAAAGGAACGAGTGGGAGGAAGGCCAGTTAGATCTTTAGGAAACACGTCGAGAAAGTCACAAATCATTGAAATGTCTTTCACACTCTTTCCCTTTTCTTTTTCTATCATGACATGGGCTAAAAAGTCAATACATTCTTGACGTAAGCACTTTCGTGCCTCTGTACAATATTGAGTTTGAGTCCGTTTGAGGGTTTCTCGCCATAGATTTGTAAGGTGTTGCCGAAAGGAAGCGCAATACGGATATATTTTTCGAAACAAACAACTTCGGCACGAACCTTGGCAAGCCAATCCATGCCTACTATGACATCAAAACTACCCAATTGCATGGGTGTGAGTTCGATGGGAAATTCATGTTCATTAAGACTTAAAACAAAATCAAGGAGAATAAAGTCAACGATGATAGATTTTTCGTTAGCGACTTGAATGGTGAATGATTTTGGCAATTTAAAATGTGTACATTTTAACGTTGGTTCAAATGTTAAGGAAACATAACTTTTATCAGCACCAGTATCAAATAACATAAGAGCACAAATTCCATTTATAAGAAACGTACTGTTTACGACGTCATTGTCGTTTTGAGCTTGATGCGCATTTATGTAAAATGTTCGTCGATGTGGCGCTTGCACTTGAACTTGATTGTTGCGGGGGAATTGAGGAGCAAGATGGTTTGGGTCACTACATTTGAAACTAGCATGACGGCATGCATTAGTCGGGGGTCTTTGGGTACCGGTGTGAGCCAAAGGTGGGTTACCATGTGGGCTAAGACCACTTCGACATGCTGAGGAAAAGTGCCTATAACAGTTGCATGTTGTGCATTGACAGCACAGAGAGGTAGGTGGATGGTGGTATTGGCAGTTGGCATATTTAGGAAACGTACTGGTGTAGGATTTCTTGGGTGGTTCTTGGTTTGAATTGATGGGAGCTTGGGTTGTTAGTGTTGTCATGGCATAGTTGCGGCTTTGAAGATGGCTTGATGGGTGTTTTTGGATGGTGTTTTTGTGTCTTTGGGTTCCTCAAGTGTTTCGAAGATGGCTTGATGGGCGGTTTTGAAGGAGCCTTTAAGAGACAAAGATCCATCTTTCACTTGGTTGTTAGAACAGGTAACCGCCAACCGGATGGCTCACTCAACTAAGAATGGTTCGGCTATGGTGACAAAGTCACGAATAATAGGGGGAAGGCCTTTTATGTGCTTGGCTATGGCTCGGTTGGTGGTGTTGACCAAGTGAGGGACAAGGATACTAAGCTGCTTGAAGCTCATGGTGTAAGTCAAACTGTCACCCCCAATTAGTTTGAGGTTCCAGAATTCCTCTTCGAGACTTTGCATTTCATGAGGAGAGAAAAACTAATCAATCATGAGTTGCTTCACTTCTCCCATAGTAGGGTGAAGGCGACCTCGTCTTCACGAGTTCTCCTTTCACATTTCCACCATTCAAGTGCCCTCAATGTGAAGACACCGATGGCACTACGAGTCCGAAGCTCGTTGGGACATTCACTATTGATGAAAGTGTCTTCGATGCTATCGAACCATTCAAGCATTTTGGAGGCACCCTCTTCACCTGTGAAGGTTTGGGGCCACATGACCTGAAGTGCTTATAGGAAAAGGCTGAGGTTTTGGGACTAGGGTTTTGGGATTCAACTAAAGTGTTTGGGCTAGGGGTGGCATTGATTTGTTTAACAATATATCAGGAATAACTCGAGCCATTTCCTTAGCCATGAAAGCACCCATTTTCTTATTAGAACTTTGCTTGGAGCTTCAATGGGATTTGGAAGACATCTACAATATAGGTTTAAGGGAATGATGACACTTGATCAATAGTGTTTAAAATAATTTATGCATATTTAGAGCATGATAGCATAGTATCTAAGCAAATAGGTTTTAAATCGGTTATCATGATGAAGCATATATAACCACACAAAAGGATTTGCTTAACAACAATGAAAGCTTTTAAATTTTTGTTGGTTCTTGATTATTAGCATTTGAGGTTAAGAGATTAGCGCGATTCAGATGATTCGATCTTGACACTAGGAAAAAGGTTAAAGCATAAATGCATAAAATAAATACAAACATAAAGAAATTCGATTAAGGCTTGGAATGTTCTGGTTTTGGAACTAAGACTAATCCAAAGTAGTCAAGACTTCTTTTGAGTTTGGGAATCATACTTTTGGCTTAATGGGTTGGAATACTCTCGCCGATAAGTCGGGTAATGGTATTCGCCCTTCCAGTTACTACATGTCCCTTGTCAATCAAAATCTCGAGACTTTTGTGAGATTAAAAATCAAGGAATAGGACTAGTTACCAAGATGTGGATATCACTTCTAACTTGGTGGTGCCGTTCCCTCAACGTGGTTGGTACTTATCCATTGAGGTAAGGAAATTAATCCTAAGTTGTTGGTAAGGGTCCACAAGAATGTGATGGGTGAAATTGTCATCAAGGTAAGGAAATCACTCCTATCTTAATGGTAATATTTCATATGTTCTTTATGAGTATTAGTCACTCATTGGAAGTCCAAAATAAGAAATCATAAGATTAGTATAATGTCTACCTTTACGCATAACATTCAACCATGGTTTGAATGATGTTACGGTTTGGTTTTGACTAAGTAATGTATAGATATAATTATAAGTCATGCATTATAGGTAGGGTAATCCACAAACTTCAGGTGTTATATTCATATAAATCATGTATTAGAGGAGAGGATATCCACAAACCTCAAGATTGTTACCATTGCACAAAATCTCCATTTAAGGATGATTCGGATGGTCATGAGTAAATAAATGAAAGTATTAAAGTAAGCTAACTAGTTTGACTAAATGTTCAAGTGGGGTATGGTGGATAGATTAGTTGTAGAAACAAGGTTCAATATCACCATTACATACCATAACACAAGCCTTTCAATATAGGTTGGAGGCTCGGTTTGGTTTCATCAACTTTTTGATTTGTAGATCACATAGTGATTTGTAAAGATAAAAGAATATGGTGTAAAAGCCTTAAAATTTCTGAAATATAACTTCAACACAAGCCTTTCAACATTTAAGTTGTTGGTGACTTGATTTGGTATGTAAAAGGATAAAAAAATAAGACAAGAAAACATGTGTGAAAGAGTCAAGTATAATATTTTCAACTTGGACCTCAAAAATAGGGGTTTACCATACTTTTATCACCTTGGTGACTAATTGGTTATATCATAGAGGTTGTTCCAAGTAGTAAAGAAAATAAAGAAGAAAGTAAGAAAGAAAGTATAAATAAATAAGTAAATAAATAAAACTCACAAGTTGTTCTTGAATATTTCTTGTAAAAAGGATGAAGTTCTTGGATGGATTGAGAGTGTTTAGAGTGATAAAAGTGATTAGATGGATATTTGGGTTAATATTTATATATGAAAATTGTGGTTGGACATTAATGTAAATAGTTGGGGAGATGAGTCGAGAGAAAATACAAAGTTTCAATTTTAACCCCTTAACTTATTTTATTTATTAATTTGCATCATAAACTAATGATTTAGAATGAGTATTTTAACATATAAATCATAAAAATAAACTTATAAATAATTTTCTGAAAAAAATATATAAGTACCGATAAGTTGCTCGGTTTTGCGTTAAAATACGTATTTACAATTGTTTAAGCGTTGCACAAACATATAATCAACAAGAATAATATAAAAAATATTTTCATTATGATCAAGTTTTAAGATTACAAGGATTGAATAAGGAGTAATATTACATTTAAAAAATATAAAATACGGAACGTTACAAGAGCCAAGGTACATTTAGATAGAACTTCAGATCGCTAACCTACTTACTAAACCACTTGGGACCAAAAAGCTTCAAGATTTACTTGTCACGTTGGGCATGAAAGACTTCATACCCGAACTTGAGTGGGAGTGTTGGATAATAATATTGATTGATGCATTCTTATCTCTATTCTTACCATTTATTTTGGTAATAGTTTGTTTAGTTAGTTCCTGTTTTTTCTGATTTATTTTATCCTATATTTATGGTCGACTTGATGAATGAAAGCATGAAAAACAGTTGCAGCTCTCTGATTACCGAAGTCTATAATATTTGATAATGTAAAGCCTTTGTTAGCATAGATTGAATGTTCTAAAGTATGGTGCTACAGATGATCGAACCTTTATAAAAATATATTCTTTTATAAATACTTTAAAGCTTAATTGTTTTTAAAATATATTTAAAAAATTGAGATTTAAAAAAAAGATATTTTAAAAATGAATTGTTAATGTTAAATAAGAAGTTTAAAAAACCAACCAATTTAAAAAAGTTATAAAATTCAAAGAGTTTCTGGAATGACATATAAAAAACGAACGGTTTTCAAACCGAACATTTGGAAAACATGTTTTTAAGATGTTTTTATATCTGCGTATTTAAAATAATATTAAATAATGATCGTTTTAGTAATGAAATTATAAAAATAATATAAAATTTTGAAAAACAATAATATAAATTTTCATTATAAAAATAATATTATAATTAAAATGGTAAATTAAATCAATGGCTAACGCGAGTAAAATGCTAATTTTTATAATATTTAACATCACTAGCGAATAACTAACAGAGGACATATATGAAATAAAAATAAATGTTAGGGACTATATACAAAAATTTTAAACTTTAAAGATTAAATTTTAAATTTCAACATAACCACAAGTACTATTCATGGAATAAGAATATTTATAAACCAAACATAATCGAATAATATCTTCTAATTTTGCTAAGTTATAATCCTCCATTAAGATAACTGATATAGATTTCTAATAAGGTCGTCTACTTTAATTTATAAGTTACTAAATGGTAATGAAGATATGTTGATCATAACTAGTTAATGAACTCTTTTTTAAATCCAAAACAACTTTTAATAAGGGAAAATAGATTAACAGAAAACGAATTTTAAATAACAGTGATTTCTTTTTGTTTAATAATATTTTTTTATTCATAAACACCATCTAAACTTATATTTATGAGAATTTATTCTCACGTTACTTTTCTAACAATAATCACCTATATCGTTTAAAGTACATGGCCAGAGATGTTATTGACATTTATATGTCAAAGATGAAAACATATTATTTAAATTCATGTTACTTTTGTAACAAATAATCACCTATATCATTTAATGTACAGGGCAACACGTAATTGACGTTTATATGTCAAAGATGAAAACTTTGACATGATGGAGTTGAACAATGAAAATATTATTTGTTTATTGAATCATGTACTTTTTTAACTATTGTAAAAATTTGTATATTGTTTGGAAAAACACACCTGGTAAATATAACTAACTAGTATTAACGCTATCGTGCTTTATATGAGGATTTGTTTTTGGCTGGAGACCAACATATAGATTAACATAGAAGTGTTTAAGAGTGGCCTGTGACGTTTTGCTACCTTATTCAACTTATAAGGTAGGTAAATATATTACAGCAGAACATGTAAAATTCAACATTTGTATTTCATCAAATGAAATTGGGCCACAAGACAACTCATGCTAAAACATCTAACCGAATAAATTAATATCAATTTAGAAATCATAAAAAGCAACACATTTTGATCCAATTTCTACTGTGGACTCGTTGGAAATAATCAGCAAAACAACTCAACCTAAACCACAACCTTCAATTTTTGAATACCACAATTTATAGCCTAAGGAAAGGAAGAGAGAATGATAGCAACCACAGGAGACAAACTGCAGAAAGCATCACCTCAAAAGCTTCTCTCTAACAACACATTGAAGAAGATCGTTTAGGATAGGCGACTCAACCGCCTAGCCACTACCGTTGACGACAATGGACTACGACGCAACCAAATCCAAGAGTCTCTCCAACCCTAAATTATTTCTCTCTAAAGCAGAAGATTAGTAAACAAAGGTAACACTTTCATTTACTTACTTTTAATAGGGTAATAATACGTTTTATCCGATTGTGTAATATGTTTCAACATAAATTTAGTTCGGAAATGAGTTGAGTCAAGTATAATTTTCTGATCAATGGTATGAATATTCATACGTTGAAATCTAGTTTGAAAATTAGTTGAGTCAAATGTAATACGTTCATTCAACTGTATAATTACTTTTTGTCGTTAATTTAGTTTAGAATTGATTTGGGCACAATTGTAATATATATTTTAGCCCGACACATACGATGCCGTTGCACATGTTTTTTATGTAAGTTTTGAGCTTGCACATTTCGATATAATTTTTTTGGAAGAGTTGAGTCAAATATAATATGATTTAACTCAACGGTATATATTGATTTACTCTACATTTATGCACATATAAATTTAGTTTGGAAATGATTCGATTCGATTGTAGTTTATACTTTCTCATGTTGCATATGATGCTGGTGCAACACATGATGAGCAAAAAACTAGGTATATAAAAAGATAAGTTTTAATAAGTTTGAGTATTTTAATATTCTTGTTAACTACACCACTACAAGTCTACAACAATGACAATCATCAATGTAAAATTGTTTCAATAAAATAGAATTCATTTAGAGTGATATTTCTTGTCAGGCTTTACAGTAATTGTTGTTAGGTTTTCCTATGTCGTTTTAGGTTTTAAAACCAAATCCATAATATGTAGTAGAAGTCTTGATCAAATCAAGATAGGGAAACCATTTTCAATGATCCAGTTGCAAAATTAGAAGAAAAGTAAAAATTAACATGCCATATGGTGTTTAGAATTCATTAGACCGACTAGTAAGTCAATATCACCACTAAAGAGATGACATCCGGTGAAAGTCATATCCAGATTTTAGTATGATATTCAAGAATCTTGAATCAAAAACTTTATCTGATTCGTGTTTCTCCAATTCAAAAGTTCAAAGCTTTTGACAATCACGTTGATCACAGTCAAATGCCGATTCAAAAGCACCCTAATTACCGGTAGTCATGGGTAGCTAGTGGTAGTGACCAGCGGTAGCAACGATGACAATCAGCAATGTAGGTGGCATGGTGATGCGAGCAATGCGAATGTGAGGTATTGCGGTGGTGTAGTCGCGTGATGGCGATGGCAATGTGGAGGCGGCGACACAAGTAGTGGTTGATGATTGGGGAGAGAGGGGAAAAACTTGTTAGATTTCTTTATACCCATGACCCTTTATTTATAGTGTTTTAAAATCAGTTCTAAGTGATAAATAATTTTTTTGTAATTATCCTTTATTTGAATTTCCAATCATTTATATTATATTATAGTGTATATATATATATATATATATATATATATATATATATATATGGGAATGTTATTATACAATTAAAAAAAAGTGCAAAGCATAAGAATCACCTCTAACACATGTGTATTGTGAGAGAAATAATTTTGTTCAGGCCACAATTATACATATAAATTAGATAATTACGCATGTTAAATTTACTCAAGTTATAAATAATAATTACGCAATTTATATGGTAACTATGCAAGTTATTTTTGTAATTACACAATTAATAATCATGCAATTTAGACGCACATCACTTAAACTTTTATAAAATGTTGATTTTTAAAAAAGATAAGTATAATAGTACTATACTCAAATTCTAAATGCTTGATTTTATGATATAGTTTTAAAAAAATAATGATGTATAAAAAATTATACAAATTTAAAAAGTGGGGGAATTTGAGAAAAAAACCAATAATTTTCTGTTATTTACAAATCTACCCTTCTAGACCCCCTTTTTGCGTGATTATTCCAATCTCTAATCTAAAACCTTAATTCTTTAAATCAATGTGTAGAGATTAATAAAGAGGCTGATGCAACCTAAACATCTTAAGTCTATTCTGCATGCTGCACAAGTACATTAAAGAAGAAGCTTAGGAAGTTTCACACATAAAACAAAAAATACTCTAAGTGTGAAATCTTCCGAAGCCAAGACCAATATCTTCCGAGGCTAAACATGAAGACTTCCAAAGCCTCAGAGACAAAGTCTTCCGAAGCTTCAAGTTCATGAAGACAGATTTCTTCCGAAGACTTTTAGTAACATGCTTTATCTGATGTACTGTTCCATAAAGTTGGACACCTTTTCGCTGCGCCTCTGCAAGTCATCAACTTACATGAGTTGGTGAAAAGGTCCATGCTATTGGTAACTATACATTGAGGTCTTGAGTTTGTAACTTTCTACTTTATGTATTTTATCCTTTTTGTAATAGATAAGGATGTGAGCTATGGCATGTCATAGTCACAAGTCAAAAGGCTATCTGCCTTTTGACTCTACAATTGATATTGTTTGTGTCTAGTCAATTGTATCCAGCTGGCTTTCAAAGTATAGCCGGCTGTAGGATGTAGTATAAGTATCTCATGTTCTTGTATCTTTCGAATATGCTTTGTAACACTTGTAATAGAACATAGAGAAAGCAATATACTGCATTCTTGAAAACCAAATACTTATGTTCTGTCTCTTGCATTACTTGTGTTCTTAGTATCTCAACTTGGTTAATCCAGTTTACTGTTTGATTAAAGTTTAGTTAATCTCCTCTTTGTGTTGTTGTGTTGTAACTTACACCCTTCAATGATCCTGCACAATGGTTAAGATTACTTGCTTTACTTCGCACAAAACAACACTTTGTATTTTAATAATCAACCCATTTAATTAATCACATATTTTTCTCGGTATTATCTTCATTCGTCCTTTTTGATTTTTTGTTCGATTCTTATAGTAAATATATAAACAAGATTATGTCATAAATTATCATATTCTGATAGTTAATCTTCAAGTCCATGTTCTAGTTGAGAAGAGATGAATCAGTCGACTAAAATCATTGAAACAAACGATCCAACTCTTAATGATGTTGATATTGTTGATGTTATGTAATATCCCGAGTACCAGGGTCAAATGTAATAGTTAAAATAAAATAAATATGAACTTTACATTAGACGAATTTTAGTGTTGTAAGAGACCGTTTAAATATATACATATAATTATATATTATATATAAATGTGCTCCATTATTAACGAAACTTAGATTTACTCGTAGAGGAAAATAAATTCGTCTCAAGACATATTTGAAATTTTATAAGACGTTATATTTAAAAAGTTATAAGAGAAAAATAAAGTAAATATCTGAATTAATTATAATAATATAATAAAAATGAAATTAAAAATTCATAAGCAGTCAAAATGTAGGCATTTGAACGTAAGGATGCTGCTCAAGTTGTTGTCCACGTCGGCCTAGAAAGAAAAGTATGAGTTCTTATAAATGGGTTCAGTTTAGATTATAATTCTTTTAGGAACACATTAGTATTATGAGAATCTCGATTAATCGATGTCCTATTGGGTATTGTTATTAGTCGGTATTGTTATTAGTTGTTTTTCGAGCTCGGATAGGAGCGTGAGTAGGGAGATTCTTGTTTAAGTTTATGTCAAGTTAATTATTATTTATTTTAGGTTATTATTATTATTAGGAGTAGTGTGATATTAGTATTATTATTTTTAGGTTAGAGTTATTGTTAGGCACATGTACTGGGTAGCCTAGTCTTAGTTAGGCATAGACTAATCACCGATATTTAAACAAGGTAGCGTAAACCAACATCCAACCATTACAATAACTAGTTAGTTGTATCATTACCTAACCTAGGATTACTTAAACTATATTAGAACCTAGAGATATTACCAGATTGTACTAGAAAATGTTATCAACTATTAGGCAACAACTAAATAGGTGAATTGCTTTAAATTGTTTTCTAAAACGGGTTATAATGGTCTGATAACTGGTAATAATCAAAAAGTTGACTATCCATAGCATCTGTGAGTGGCAAAGTTTGAGGGCTGCTTATATGATTCTTCTTTAGGCAGTGGAGTTTGTATACATAGCCTGATTATATGAGATTATACTGTGCTTACTCTATTCCTATCTGTTTACCATGGTTGTATCCACTTGATGCAATAATCAATACTAATATGCTTCAAATCTCGAAGAATGCTATGTTCATAAAGTCACAGGCTTATGATAAGTCCAAAATATTTTTTTTTGACACACATCCTAGGTGCTAAATGATTGCAGTAATTGGAGATTGCAGGCTAGCTTATGAGGAAACAAAAGTCTAAAGTGCTACTGAAGATTTGGATCTCTAATATAGTTAGACCAATGGAATGGTATTATCTTGTATGATAAATGTAGAGTATGCTATGGTGTTTAAATAACGTTAGACTTTCATTGTGAGTTTAGACTACTGTGTTCTGTATATCTGATGCATAACATTCCCTAGGGTATGTATTGGGATGTGGGCGTTACAAGTTGGTATCAGAGCCATAGTTTAAGCGAATTAGACGTTGTTAGTCACTTTGTAAACTTAAACTAAGATCGGAAATAATACGTAAATTACCAAACGAGTCAAGTAACGTGATGATATACAGGAAGAGTTAAATATGTGTGAAGCATATAGCGAAAGATAACTACAATACGTAAATAATGTAAAAGATTAATAGAAGTTAGCTAATATTATTAAGGATTTACATTCGTAAATTGTGTTTTGGTTTGTTATCAGTTAAGTTTAGGCACATGTTAAGACCTTTAATACATACATACATATATATATATATATATATATATGTGTGTGTGTATATATATGTATATATATGTATATGTATATATATATGTATGTATATATATATATATATGTATATATATATGATGTATGTCATTATCTTTCATGTTTAATTTCAAAATATTATCTCTTGCCCAATCGCTTCAATCGAATATGACTATCATAGTACCACCGACCGAGTCTCCGGCCTCCGCCTACGCCCCCTTCGTACTCTGTATATTACCTCATTAAACTATGGTATTGGTTAAAATATATTTTTTGTTGACTTTTGTTTCAAAAATATCAAGGATTATCATGCTAAAGATTATGGTATATTCATGATTTTGATGAACTTCAGTGAATTTTTGTTTCACAAAACATGTGATTTTTATCGTGTCTCTTAACAAGTCTTATCTTTTAACATGTTTCTAAGCAGATTTGTGTCCGTGTTTGAAAAATGACATGATTAGTTATTGTGTCGTGTTCGCATTAGCACTTATCGTGTTCGTGTATTATCATATTTGTGTCTTCTCATTTGCGTGTAAGGCCCCGTTCTCGGGACGCTCACCCGTGGTCAATCACCACACATAAAACATATGATATACATTAACTTAATTAAAACATCGAAGCGGAGTAAATTTAAACCATCATTTCATTTCATATAAATTATTGCTTTTGCAAAATAATACAACATTTATTACAAAATATCGTTTGTTCGTATTATAGTGCAAAAACTTTATCGCAACATAAAATGGTTGCCATCCAAAATGAGCCAAGTAACCGCTCATGCCATCCTTAACAACCATTACCTGCCAACTGGAAAATGCATAAAAAGTCAGCGTTGCTAGTGAGTTCTAGTTTATAAAACTTTATATTACCTTTCATTCGTTAAAATATTTTCTTTACTATCACATGTGATCACACATCATATGTACATCAAGGTAATAGTTATTATCTTCTTTCATCGTTCGTTTCATACATTTCGCACATTTCGCACTTATCGTACTTTTCGTACATTTATTATCTTTTCACTTCTATCTAGGTCCTGTCGTATGCTTAACCCCCCTTTTGAGCACAAAACCATATCATCCAGGGTTAAGCCACAATGACTCCATATCGCACATATTTCACGTATGAAGTAGTCATATAGACTAACTCTCCTTGTGTGTGAACCCTTAAGGGTTAGCCAAGATCGCACACTGTAAACACACAGTTGAGCTAACAACTCTCAATGAGTTGTGAACCTCCAATAAGCTCTATCTAAGCTTCTTATATGTTTTATCATCCAATAAGCTATATCTAAGCTTCTTACATGTTTTCTTACACAAAAAATGAGTTTTGGGCGAATCTTTGCTACTTTAAAAAACCCAAGCCCTAGAATCCGGGTTTACATCAAAATGAAAGATTAAATGATGTTTCTTACCTGGATTCTTGGTGTTTTCTTGTTGTTTGGATGCCCACGAACACCGATCTTCAATCCCGTGATCAACCGAGCCTTGAATCTTCAATTCTCTCCACTTTCTCCCTCTACACTCTCTCTTTAGAATTTAGGGTGTTAAGTTGCAAATGGAGAGTTGCTCAAGCTGATCCATTTATATATATCGGGCATACTCGAGACCTTTAACTCATCGGACACATAACCCGAAAAGTTAACTCGGTCTATAACCCATATCCATCTTATTTACATTAATAATCTCGTCTAAGCCTATTATTATTATTTGGCTCTCTTAGACTTTATTCAGCGCGTTACAAGTCCACCCCCTTGTTTAGGTTTCCTCCTCGAAACCTAGTAGTCGCTGAATAGTTGAGGGTAATGCTGCCACATCTCCTTCTTGACTCCTCAAGTGGACTCTGATCCCTTCTTGTGCTTCCACTGTACACGCACCAAGGGGGCCATCTTATTCCTTAGCCTCTTCTCTTTGCAATCGATGATCGCCACTTATTGCTCCACAAAATTGAGCTGCTCATCCACTTTAATTCCACTTAACTCACTGGGCAACTCCAACCTATAAGCCACCTTTCCTACTCGAGTAATAATTTGGAAAGGCCCTATGTATCTTGGGCTCAACTTGGCCCGCTTCCTAAACCGAATGATACCCTTCCAAGGTGAGACCTTTAACATAACCCTATCACCCACCTGGAACTCAATCGTTCTATGTCGTTTATCAGCATACGACTTTTGCCTATCTTTAGCTGCCTTCATAAAGGCCTTGATCCTTTCCAGCTTCTTAGTTGTAGCCTCGACCACCTCGACGCTCCTTAACTCTTTATGGCCAATATCACCCCAACAAGCGGGTGTTCTACATCCCCTACCATATAGCATCTCATAAGGAGGCATGCCAATGCTGGCATGGTAGCTATTGTTATATGAGAACTCGGCTAACGGTAAGTGGTCATCCCAACTTCCTCCAAAATCAATAACGCATGCCCGAAGCATATCTTCTAGCGTCTGAATGGTCCTTTCTAACTGACCATCGCTCTGGGAGTGATAAGCCGTGCTGATATGCAACCTCGTCCCCATAGCACTGTAAAATCTCTTCCAAAACATGGATGTAAATCGGGTGTCACGATCTGACACGATACACACCAGTACACAATGGCGACTTACAATCTCCTTGATGAATAGATCCACCAACCTCTTGGATGAATATGTCTCATGGATCAATAGAAAGTGAGCACTCTTTTTCATATGATCAACTATCACCCATATAACATCATACCCAGGCTAGGCATTGGGTATCTAGTCGATCTGAAACTCGATCTCACAATCCGGTGGCACACCTGGTAAATCTTCTGGGAACTGGTCTGGGATGTCACACACAACCGGTACATCAGACAGTTGTGGTGTTGGCGTATCACATCCTTCACGTAGGCCAAATAGGCACTACATCCACACCTCATGCACTTTCCCGCCACCGCCATCGAAATCACCTTAGAGATAGTCGTAACTCGATCACCGTAAATTGTCTCCGAACTCCCGTTAGGCGCTATCAATCTAACCATCTTCTTGCGACATACGATATTAGCCTCATAGTCCACCAACTAATCCATTCCTAGGACTACATCGAAACCGCCTAAGGTCATCACGAACGGTCTAACAGGAAACTTATCACCTTCTAGTTCTATATCACAACCTTCAATCATCTTAGAAATCTTGGTAGACTTGCCTATGAAATTTTCTACATCGAAAGGCTCATCAATACTTCTACTATGAATAGGCAACTTAGCACAAAAGGCATCAGAAATGAAACTCCTACTAGCACCGGAATCAAATAACACAGATGCAAGAGTTTTTTTTACTAGTAACGTACCTGACACCACATCAGGGTCCGTCCTAGCCTCCTCTCGAGTCATCATGAAAGCTCGAGCTCTCACCTTCTGCCCTTTAGTTAAGGTCTTCTTCCCTGCCCTAGAACTGTCCGCCCTCGGCTTCTTGCACTCCCGGCTCAGATGACCGTTCTCTCCACAGTTATAGCACCTTATAACTCCACAATCTCTAGCCGTATGACCAGGCTTCTAACATTTCAAGCAAATGTTTGATCCCCATTTGCATTCTCCCAAATGCTCCTTCCTGCCTTTACCACAATTCTTCGACCCTACACCAGTTGTGACCACACGCCGGTCACCCAACTTTGCCACCTTGTTGTTTGGAGCGGCTCCACCTTATACAAACCATTTCCCATTCTAGTTTCGTCCACCACCACCCTTCTTGATCACCTCAGCAACCACCACTTCCCGCTCATCATACAACCTTCCCGCCAAATCAACTGCCGACCTAAACGTACTCAGCGGGGCGACGATCTGGTGCCTGCGAATGTCTGCCGGCAAGCCTTGAATATACCTTTAGATTTTTCATGACAGAGGTGTCACCTGATCTGGCACCAGCCGTGCCATCTCAATAAACTTAGCGGTGTATTACTAATGGGTTATTGTTCCCGTCTCCAGCTGCAGGAACTCCCTCTTGACCTTGTCCATCTCTCAATGAGGACAAAACTCCTTAACCACCAGCTTCTTCAACTCAGGCCACCTCATTCTTCCTATCGCCTGACTACCCTCGGCTTGGACAATATTATCCCAGCAATAAAGAGCCGAGCCCATAAATGAGTGGGTAACAAACTTCACCTTCACACTTCTCGGCACTTGCTGATATCAAGTACAACCTCAATCTCTCTCACCTATCGGTGAGCAGCTGCAGCAGTGCCACTACCATCAAAGGTTGGGGGCTTGCACCTTTGAAATGCCCCATAGTTACAGCCTCGTGCTGCCTTAGGCTTATGCTCTTCCTCTTCCTCTTCATCAGTAGAGACAACTGTCTCAGTCTCGGGTCGTCCTCTTTCACCCGTAGGCCTACTCCTTTCCTTCATTTCTCCTTCCCTCACAGCCTTGATTACTTTGTCACCACAGACGGTAGGATCGTCTACATGACATGGTGCATCTCCTCCATGACAGCCTCCTTTACTGAGGCTCTCAAGTTAGCACTCTCATCCCCAACCTCCGGATGAGGGATCTTGGGTTCTTCATGAACCACCTCTTCAGCTAGAGGTCTCCCTCTCGTGACCCGTGGTCCAGCACCACGTCCACCACGACCTCCACCATGTGAAGCCTTAGATGATCTACCACCAGCCATCCTCAAACACCCAATAAGATTCAAACACTAAATGGGTCATTCAAGGTAATAGCTTAGTTTATGTCAAGTATAGTATGTCCCTAATTATAGTGGCCTGTTATGATTAGCCACTTACTTCACTCTTCATACCCTAAGCATTATCTATCCTGACTACATCAGTATCTAAATCTACTAAAGGCATATAAACCACATAACATGCGAACATAATACCAGTTAACATTAAGAAAATACCAGATGGCACATAGCTACTCAGACTGGCATACCCTCCCTTTGTCCTATTTTTAGTTTAAGTTTAAGTTTCTTTTGGAAATTTACCCATTTCACTTAATCTTTGGCTCTGATACCAACTTGTAAGGGCTGTTCCCGAGACATTCATAGCTGGTCAATCATCGCACATAAACCATATCATATACATTAACTTAATTAAAACATTGCAGCAGAATGAATTTATACCATCATTTCATTTCATATAAATAATTGATTTTGCAAAATAATACAAAATTCATTAAAAAATATCGTTTGTTTGCATTATAATCCAAAAACTTTATCGCAACATAAAATGGATGCCATCCAAAATGAGCCAAGTAGCCGCCCGTGCCATCCTCAAGAACCATTACTTGGCACCTAGAAAATGCATAAAAAGTCAGTGTTGCTGAGTGAGTTCTAGTTTTATAAAACTTTATATTACCTTTCATTCGTGAAAACATTTTCTTTACTATCGCACGTGATCACACATCATATGTACATCAAGGAAATAGTTATTATCTTCATTCTTCATTCGTTTCGTACATTTGGCACATTTCGTATTATCGCACTTTTTGTACATTTATTATCTGTTCACCTTTATCTAAGTCCTGTCATATGCTTAACCCCCCTCTTGAGCACAAAGCCAAATCATCTAGGGTTAATCGACAAGGACCCCATATCGCACATATCGCACGTATGAGAAGTCACATAGACTAACTCTCCTTGTGCGTGAACCCTTAAGGGTTAGCCAAGATGGCAGGCTATAAACACACAGTTGAGCTAACAACTCTCAATGAGTTATGAACCTCCTTTCTTTTGCTTGCAAGGCTTTCATTTGTTCATTCATTACGTTCCACTTTCATTATCTTAAATCTTTCATTTCATTAAGATAATACTTTACATTCATTATCATAATCACACCACATAAAGTCACATCATAATAGGTAGTAAGGAGCATAAGAAAACATATCATACATAAGCATAACATCACCACACATCATCACACATAACATAAACCATCACTCATCATCATAAACATCATACATTATAAAAATCATGCATCATACACTCACATACATAAACATGTGCACGACAAGCATAATCATCACAAAACATAACTATTCATCCACGGGACAACGGGGGTTCAGGGGCGGCAGCCCTGATAGTGGGGCCCTAGGGCAGCAGCCCCTAATGGGGTCCAAGGGGCAATGCCCTTTGCTGGGGCCGCGCTGCCAGGTTAGCACGCAAAATTTTTATTTTAGGACATTTATATAGCACGTTTTATTATAGAAAACTGATCTTCCTCTTAAAACCACTTAAAATCTTCGTCATTTAAATCGTATATTTAGTATGCACTTTCAGCCCTAAACTAGTTCAAAACCATTAAATAGGGGATCTAGAACTCACCTGGACTTAATGAGTATCTTCTCAATCAAGCTTTCAAAACAAGGGTTGCACTACACAACTTGTAGATAAGTTAACACTCAAAGGAGTTAATTTCTGCCTAATTTCGCTGCTAATTTTGCTGCTAGATTAGTAGTTTCGTTGCTTATTGAACACATACCTTAAACACCACTTTTTAGCAATTTCTTTCTATCTAACCACAACAACAAAACTTTTCACATGAAGAGGAGGAAATGGGGCGCTCTGGCCTGTTATAGGGTTTCACTTTCCGTAGGTGTTCATGCGCGAGAGCTCTTGGTCACGCAACAACCCTCTTTCAAGACGAGAACATTGGTTTTCTTTAAACAATTCGTGGTGTTGAACACTTTGTATTAGGGTAAGCGATTTGGTCCTGTAAGATTATAGTTAGGATGTGTGTTGTTGAAGTCATATCAGTGGTTCCCTCTTTATAGGTTTATATGTATTAAGTATTCACACATAGGTATATATATATAATTATATAGTTAATAACACACACACACACACACACACATATATATATATATATATATATATATGTATATATGTATATATATATATGTATGTATTAAGTATTCACACATAGGTACATATATATAATTATATAGTTAATAACACACACACACACAGATATATATATAAATATATATATATATGTATATATATATATATGTATATATATATATATATATATATGTATATATATATATGTATATATATATATGTATATATATGTGTGTATATATATATGTATCTATATATGTGTGTATATATATGTATCTATATATATGTATGTGCATATATATATATATGTGTATATATATATATATATATATATATATATATATATATGTATATATATATATATTGGTGAAGGTTCCTAAGAAAACCATTTTTAAAAGAAAATTAAGAAAATCATTTATCTACTGTTAATTTATGTAATTCATGGTTGAGATTATACAATGACAAGATTGTAAGTAAATGGTGTTTAAAGAAATTAATTACAAGCTCATAAGGGTATAATACGTGAAATATGTTTATAAATTATATGAAAACTTCCATTTAGTTAATTAAATCCCTAAAATCACTCACTTTCTCTCAATTTAAACCAAAATTTTCTAACTTCTCCTATTCACCAACATATAATAATTTAAAAATTAAATCATACAAAATTTTATATATTGTAAGAACTAGATATAAATGGAGTAAGAAAAAAAACACAATTTAACTTACGTATATGTAATCATGTTAAAGAACAATCATTTTTAATAAGTAACATTGTGTTACGTATATATAACACTATGTTACACGCTTATGAAACACTATGTTAGGTATATGTAACCCATCAAGCTTTAAATTTACCAACAAATCGAATTTTAAATCTTCTTCTTACTAATTCACATTGATAAATTATACTATATATACAACAATTTCCATTTACGTATATTTAAGTATAACACATATAACAAGTGCAAATTTTTTTATTAAACTCGGAAATTGACCCATTTCTATTGATGTGATTACGTATATGTAACTTTATCTGTACATATACTGTGTTATGTATAACTTGATAAGTTACATATACAGAATACTAAAACCTACATCAGAATCTAAAGAAATTATAGTAAATAGATGTACAACAATATATAAACCTGCTTACGTATATGTACCCCAATGATGATGAAAATAAACAAAAAATATCAAATATATATGAAGCACCACCTTTTTTATTTACTTTTATATAAACAATAGTTGACATCATTTTTAAGTGTTACGTATATGTAACTTACATATGTGTGTCTTTGAACAAAAATAAAGAGGAGATGGTGTACATATATGCAACTAAATTACTATAAAAACATACGATTGTAAAAATAAGACAAATGGAATAATATGAAAGTGGAAGATGTTATCTTTCTGTAAAACCAAAGATGGATGAATAAGATGTTCTTTCTGGACTAATTTCTTCGTTGTTCGTTACCATCTTCATACTGTTCATCAAGTTCATAATCATCTTGGTCTAGATTTCATAATCATCTTCATATCGAACCATTATCTTTATCTACAGATCATAATTATCTTCATCTCGAGTTCATTTCATCTTGAATCATTATCTTCATCTCGAGTTCATAATCATCTTTATCTCGAATCACCATCAGCATCTTGGTTATCATCTTCATCTCAATTCATCGTATTCATTATGGTTCATCTTCTTCATATGTGGATGTGAGAAACTTTTGTGATCAGATTACTTTTAAGGTTTTTAGATGGAGGTCGAAGAAGATAAATGAAAGAAAGAGAAAGAAAATCATGTAGTTTAAATTAAAAAGATACTAAAAATAGTGAATTGATATACTAAAATATCCTTTAAATTAAAACCAAATAAAAATAGTTATAAATTATTTGATTGGTTGAATGTGATTTTCTTAGTTTTCTTATAAAAGTGTGGTTTTCAGGATCTGTCCCCTATATATATCCAAAAAATTGGTTGAACTTCAGAAGTGTTTGGTTTTGTTTGCACCAGCCTTTCTAGATCCAAAATATTCCTCCTAGGTTGATGCTACCAAAACCTCACTTACTTCTGCTTCTCAAAACATTCTCACCAAGTATAGAAGATATTTGTCTGTTTCTTTATTCTATCCTGAAGTTGTGTTGAGAAGTTTGTGCAAGTTATTAGTGGATAGGAGATCCAGTCTATCAATCCTAATGATATGCACCCTTTGTTGTGCCCCTTGAAGACAGTTAGTTGACGGGAGTTATAGTCATACTCCCATCTAACAATAGGTTCAAGTTCAGGATCTACAACCACTGGAGAAAGGCTTTGCCTTTGGTTGTTGATCATTTTCTCTCCTCCTCTTTCAGTTTTAACTCTTCTTCAATCTTTGTCCTACCAGTCAGCTCGTCAAGATAAAGGCTACTCAGGTGATTTATGATATGAGCAGCAATCTCGGAGTTTGAGGGGTTTGAAAATGGCTTGTCTACTAACTCAGCATTGTCAAATCTGCTTAAGTGTAGTAGAGATGAGGCATTAAGCCTGTTCAGCTCGCTACCTCTCTGAACAACAAAGTTATGAGAAGGATCTTCAAACTTCCACTGGACAATCTTCTTTCTTGGCACAAGGGGTTGCTTGGTACTTTGTCCCTTTTCTTAGTATCTAGTAGAGTCACCAACTTCCTTCTTAGCTTCTTCTCTTCATCATTTAGTAAATCTGAGTTCAGGCCAAGGAGTTTATAGCCTGGTCTAGTGTTCCTCTTGACATATCAAGGAATTTATCTCTTGTAAGGGAACATGTGGATCCATCAACATAAGTTAGCTTGAAAGAATCCTTCTCACAAGAGATATCACTCAAGGTTGTGCATTTGATGAGCTTCATCTTGATCTCCTTAAAATCTTATAAAGAGATATGTTTAGAAGGTTGAGGGGATGGTTTGGATGGTTGTTGGGTAGGTAGTGGTGTTTGGGTTTTGGGTAGTCTTTTAGGTTGGAGGATGATTAGTTGAGTGGTTTGGTGATGAGGTAGGTATGATGGTTGGTAATAGTTCAGGGGTGTAAGGTTCGGAAGTGGGTTTAATTTTGATAGGGAAAGGAAATAGAAAAGGCTTAGGTTGAGGTTGAGGTTGAGTTTCAGTTGTAAGTTGGAGTTGAGGAGTTTGTTTGATAGTCATCCCTTGTCCCCTTCTGTACATCTCCTTCATTTTTCCTAAGTGAATGTCAGCCTTGATATCACTGACATGTCATTATAGTGTCTTTTTAGACATGGGGCCCACTTACCTACCAGAGAAGCCATGAGCCTCGAGATAATTCTTTATCCAGTCCTTCTTACCTATCTTCTTGGCAGCAATAACCCCTAATTCTTCTTCTTTTCTCTTCTTCTCTCTCAGCTTTTCTCTTGTAGCTTTTTTCCACTCTTTCTCCAATTGATCTTGCTCTTTGTTAAAGAGCCATAGGATCGTGTCGTTGTCATGTCAAGATAGTACTTCAGGAGAGAAACCCCCCGAGGTTAAGAAAGTTATTCTTTCCCTCCTAAGCTATAGATCAGCTTCTTTTTTCTTCCTTTCTCTTTCCTCCTCTAAGGCTAGCCTTGCTGCTTCTTCATTATGTTCAATCAGTAGCGTGGCTGCCTTTTCTAGCTCAATTAGCTCTTCTAGTGGTAGAGTAGCACATCTTCACTGACAGCTCCAAGCTTGATGAGCTTGTCAATGATCTCCACCCTTATCTTATTGTTGACCGCTTCCTGGTTGGTTGTAGATGCTTTGCTACTAGCAGATAGCAACTTACCAGTTGGAAGTCTACCTTTCCTTTAAGGTTTCTCAACCCCCTCCTTTCTTGATGCTCTTTCATAGTCATCTTCTTCTTGCCTTTGACATGCTCAGAAGTGCTAGACTTTGGTGGTTCTTGGATGGATGGTTCAGGTTGAGAGATGATAGATGGAGATAATGAAGTTGTCTAAGCTAGGGGTCGGTTAAGAAAGTACTCACTATTCACCTCAGATGCCAGCTCTAGAATTGCATCTATGATAATTAGATCCTCAGGCAAGGGAAACAGACTTTCCGCTGCTTCCATCTCAGCTTTGGAAGATTGAACCTGTTCTTTCGAGGCTTTGACTTCAGCTTCGGAAGTCTGAGGGAATGCACTATCTGCCCCAACTGTTTTAGTTGTTAGGCCATCAATCCTTATTTCTCCTTCAAGATCAATCTCAGGTTCCATTTGGAACTTAGGTTGACCAACTTCTTCCACAGTGGTAGAAGGTGCACTTAGCCTCTGAAGCTCTTCACCTCCAAAGTATATCATAGCCGCATCAGGGCTAGGCTGATCTAAAGAAGATCTCATTAGGAACTTGGAGAAAATCCTGTTGAGATCCCCGAGCATCCTTGGATCCATTTGTATGATAATTTGAGGTTCAAGAAAATCTGTTGTTTTGGGAGCTAGGTATCTAGTAGATAAGGAAGTTAAAGCTTCGCTTTGTGGTTCCACAATTGTTTGTCTTTGAACACTCATCCCCTTTTGGTAGCATCATCTTGAGAGTTAGATGAGCTAGAGGAAGAGGTCAATGAGACCTAAATTGGTACATGCCTGATAGATCTCTCAATATGTTTCTCAGCTAGTTGAGTGTTGATATTTTCAATCTCAAGTTGGGGAGTGGCGGACCTATCCTTCTAAGTCTAAACCTTTGATTCGAGGTTTGAGACTTTAAAACTAGGTCTTGAATGATGAGTTGCATGCTTCCCTCATCTTCTTTTGAAGAATCATGAGGAAATGAGGTAACATACCTAATATTTTCATCCTCGCCACCAGATGTGGTTTCTTGGCACACTGATTTCCTTTGCATGAGGATGTCTCTTTCAGAGTCATCAAAAGGCACGGTTGCCATAGATTTAGTCTTAGAGATTGTACCACTGGCCTAAGGATCGAATGAGGCTCTTTCAGTAGTGGCAGCTGAATCTATATGAGTCCCCTCCACATCTGTGGGACTCACCTCAGTTGGGTTTAACTGATGTATGCTCGAGACAAGAGGTCCCTCTAGGCTCTGTTGATCCATTAAAGGGTGGTGTGGATCAACTTCATTTCCATGAAGAGATGTAACCTCCTCATCAGTCCTGATTAGAAGGTCAGTAAAGGATAATGAAGTTATGCCTAATGACCTGGGAAATTGTTCAAAGTCTATTGGCATTGACCCTTTGGTGGGGTTGTCTCATTTTGGCTTCTTAGGAAAGTGTTATGACTCATCCTGGGGCTTTCAGTTTGGGTTTCTGGCTCAGGGATTAGAGACTGAGGAAACTCAAATCCTATATTAAGGTCAAATGAGAAGGATGGTGAGACCTCTAACTGAGTGGGAGCCCATGTTTTCATTTTAGTCTTTTTGGTTTGAACAGGAGAGGCTTGTTCAATGAGAGTACACTGAACAAGTGTTCATTGGTGTGTCTCTGATATGTTTGTTTGATGGGGTGAGCAGGAAGATTAGGTAAAGTAAGGGTAGTTGCTGGTGTGGGTTTGTCACTTGTGGGGTTAACCGGGATGTTACAAGGAGCCATTGGGTCAATCATACCTGGAAGAAGCTCAGTGTATCTTCCAGTGAAATTGGTGGACACTCTCTTCAATATTTTGAAGATGGCCGGCCTCGTTTAAGGGACATGTAGAGTAGCTGCACAAACAAGCTGACTCTAGTCCAACTCATAGTTTATAATGTGTTGAATGAACCTAGAATACATGAAGAATGTGTCCCTCTGGAGGTTCCCTATAAGATTGGTCAGCACAATCCTTGAATAGTTGAAGTTGAGGCTCTTCACCGATCCATGAACTAGGTATCCTAGTTCATATGGGATTTGATCCCATCCCCCAGACTTATTTGACAAACAATGGAGAACAACATAGAGCGGGAACTTTCAGTTGTAAGAGAAGTTAAACTTGTAAACTATAGACCTGCTCATATCTCCACCATATCCCATTTGGAGATATGTGTCATCTAGGTCTGATTTGGGGAACTCTATAGGAGCACATTCATGGTGGAGCTCTAGATGCTCCCTGATGAGTTGTTCTGTGATGATAAACTCATGGCTAGAAATGCTTGACCTAATAACTCTAACTCCGTTTAGGATTACGATTTGACCGTTACCTCAAAATTATTCCATGTGATTCAAAAAAACTGTGGGGTTCACAGTCAAAGCAATGAAGTAAGTAGATTGGACAAGAGAGATGATTTCTAAGAAGTCAGCATCCTTGGACAAGTAAAGGAATGCGACCTAGTTATGTTGAGGGTTGAGTGCTATTGTAAGGAAAGAGCAGATGAAACAAGTTTGAACAAGGTGAATTTAGGTTGATGGAAGCTTTGGACAGTAAATTTGGTAAAAAAAGATTAAATTGAAGAGTCGTGATTATTTAAATGGGTGAAATGACAGTTTTGGTAGTGGATAAGTTGAAAAGATAGTTTGGGTTAAGATGTGATACTGGCAGTAAAATTAAAAATCATTTAAAAGATTCCGACATCAATAGTAAATTTTTTGCTTTTTACTGTCTGGGGCCCAAAGGTTTTCGTTACATTATAAGGTCCTTTTAAGCATAAGGGATTTCTGAAGGTAATCTTCTTCCGAAGCCAATTTTACTTCCGAAGGTAAATTTCTTACTTCCAAGAGTAAAACGTGCTTTCTGAATTGAGAGTTTTATATGCTTTGGAAGTAGATCTGATATGCAATCAATCGTTTTTCTGAGACTAAAAATTCTTCCGAGAAGAAGATTTCCTTTGGAGGTATTTATCTTCGGAAGATATGAAACGAATCTTCCAATGGTTAATTTCTCTTCGGAAAAACCCATACATAAAAAGTTTAACCTATTGTAACAAGGCTTACATTGTTATGACAAAAGACATTACACATTTTCAAAAAAAGGTTTTCAAGGGATATAGACTAATCAATGCTTATCATCCCAATAGTTGTAATGAGATATTTAAATCTTTTTCATCAAAAGCTTTAGTGAACAAATCAGCATATTGTTCATTTGAATCAACTTTGATTAATTTGATCAGGTTCTTCTCATGAATGTCTCTAATGAAATGGTACCTGATAATAATGTGCTTTGTCTTGGAGTGCTTCATAGGATTTTTAGTAATTGAAATAACATTATTGTTGTCAATGTGGATAGGAGTGCTCATGAAGTTAAATCCATAGTCTAGCATCTGGTTTTGAATCCACAGCAGCTGAGCACAACAACTTGCGGTAGTAATGTATTGAGCTTCAACAGTAGATGTAGAGACATAGGATTGCTTCTTTCATTTCCATGAGACGATCCTCTCACCAAGAAATTAACATCCTCCTGATGTGAATTTCTTATTGATGTTGCAGTCACCATAGTCACTATCTGAGTAACCATAGAGATTGAAGTTGCTTTTCCTAGGATACCAACGACCTAATTTAGGTTCTCCTTTGATTATCTAAGGATTCTCTTGGCATCAACTAGGTGAGAATCTTTGGAGCAGCCTGATATCTTTCACAAATGCATGTAGCATTCATGATTTCAAGTCGACTGTTGTGAGATACATAAGAGACCCAATGATTGCCCTATACTGATGCTAATCAGTATCCTCCCCCTCAGAGTCAGGACAAAGATCATGGTTTCTGAGTATGGGTGTCTTGGTTGGCTTAAAATCTTTCATTCAAATCTTTCTAAGATATAAGAGACAAACTTAGATTGATTGATAAAGAACCCTTCCTTCATCTACTTCACCTGAATTCCACAAAAAAGTCCATTTTTCCCATGGAACTCATTTCAAACTTCTTCTTTATAATGCTCTCAAAGTCCTAACACATTTGGTGGTTTGAAGAACCAAATATGATATCATCAACATAGACCTGAACGAGCAATATGTCTTTCCCAGACTTCTTTATGAAAAGAGTCTTATCAATGGTACCTTTAGTGTAACCATTCTTTAGGAGAAATTGAGACAATGTCTCATACCATAGCATATGTGCCTAGTGCAGCCCATAAAGAGATTTATCCAGCATGCACACATAGTTGGGGTGTTATAGGTCTTCAAATCCAAGAGGCTGGCACACATAGACCTCCCTATCTATATTTTGATATAGAAAGGCACACTTGAAATCAAGCTGATAGGTAGTAAAATTCTTGGATGCAACATAACCAAGGAAAATTCTAGCTGCCTCAAGTCTTGTAACAGGTGAAAAACATCAGTATAATTGATCCCTTCCTCTTGCATGCATCCTTGAACAACCAATCTAGCTTTACTCTTGATGATGAAGCCTCTATTATCTCTCTTGTTTCTGAAAACCCATTTGGTGCCTATAGGTACATGACTAGATGGTAGCGGACAAAGTTTCCAAAGCTTTTGTCTCTTGAATTGAAGCAACTCCTCTTGCATTGACTCAACCCAAATACTATCCTTTAAGGCTTCTTCTACTTTCTTTGGTTCCATCTGAGACAAGAAGCAGGAGTACAGGAAGACATTCCCATGATGAGTTTGTCCCCTTGTTCTCACACCTTTAGAGACTTCTCCTATGATGTTCTCAGCTGGATGAGTGTTGTGAATCCTTAGTCTAGGAATCACTTCTAGTTACAAAGATAAATCCAGGTTGGATATATTTTTCTTAGGAGCATGAACACTTGGGCCAACTATTGTTTCAGAGTCATTCAATGAGGACTGATTGAATGAAACAGAAATATGATCATCAATGATTGGCTGAGAAGCAACATTAACAGTTGTTTGTTCCTTCAGAATACTACTTCTATCATATTGGTGTTATGGAGTGTCACCAAATGAGTATTGAGGCTCACTAGATGGAAAACTTGTTGAAGCTTCACTATCTCTTGAAATAGTTATGCTATGTGATCTTAAGATAGTTGTAGCTAGATCTTCAGTCACTCTTGGAGAACTTGAACAGGGTCTGGGTAGCTCAATCAGTTGATTAGAATCATTTTGAGTACTTGTTTTAGCTGAAACATTCTCACAAGATGGATTAGAATATTTAGGAATAATTCTAAATAAAAAAATGTAATCAGGGCCATTCCCCCTAACACAAGGAGTGTGTTTATTGACAACAATGTTAGATGATTCCATAATGTTGAGTTTTGATGTATAACTCTATAAGTAATAGAGTTGGTGGAACATCCAACAAAGATGGCATCATCTGACTTTTTACCAAACTTTGCCAAATTGTCTTTTGTGTTAAGTATGGTACACCTACTGCCAAAGGACCTTATAAAGCCAATGAACTATGGCCTCTTGTTCCATAGCTCATAAGGGGGTTTTCCTTGTGGCATAACTACAAGAACTTTGTTCTACACATAGCATGCAGTGCTAATTACCTCTGCCCAGAAAGTAAGAGACAACTTTGAATCAAACAACATAGTCCGAGCAGCCTCATTAAGTGTCCTATTCCTCCTCTCAGCAACACCGTTTTATTCAAGAGTTCTAGGAGCACTGAATTGTCTGTCAATCTCTTTTGAGTTATAGAATAAACTTGATTCTTAAACACAGTCCCTTGATCACTTCTAATTATCTTTACCTTATGATCAGTTTGATTTTCTATTTTAAGAATAAAAGATTTTAACATTTTAGCAGTTTCATCTTTAGTACATAAAAAAATACCCATGTAAATCTTGTAAAGTCATCAACTATCACAAAGAAATATGATTTTCTCCCAATGTTCATATACTTGTTGGACCAAATAGATCATGTGCAATAAGTGTAATGGGGTGGTGATAGAGTTAACAACTTTGGATTTATGAGATGCCCTATGTTGCTTCCCTTTCAGGCATGCAACACAGTTCTCTTTGTAGAAAAATTCCTTTTTAGGTAAACCATGTACCAAGTTATTTTAATCTTTATTCATGGTTTTAAAATTGACATGACATATTCGTTTATGCCATAGTGTTGACTCATCACCATCATCTTTGGAAAGAAAGCATGATACTTCTCTTACTGTGGAAGAATAATTCATATCCATCTTGTACATATCCCCTTTCCTGGGAAATCTAAGAAGCACCAATTCTAGAGGAATGGTCATCCTAGGTTTGAGGATAATGCACTCATGTTCGGTGAAAAGCATTTCGTACTTTTGATCATAAAATTGAGAAACACTTAAAAGATTATGTTCAAGCTATTTGACAATGTGTACTTTGTCAACCTTTTAACTTTTTGTTGGATATACTCCCTCTGCCAGAAATGTATCCTCCAGCCTCACCTCCAAACTGAAAAGTTCCTCCATCAAAGTGTTGAAATCGTTAAAGGAGATATCTGTTCCATTTATGTGCTAGAGTATCCACTGTCTACAATCCACATGTTATTGTTCTTGTCATATGGATGTTCCTGCACATACGGTGAAAAAGTTAGTTTTTATTGAAACCCAAGCCTATTGGTCTTGGATTCTTCCAATGAGTATTTTATGGAACCAAAATTTATGCATGGGGGTTCAATAAGTGTTTGTGAAGAGAAGGCTTGTGCTGCAACATCTTCTTTGTTCTTCCATTCCATCCTTTGGTTGATCATAGTGGATGAGCTTGTTGAAGCTTGAGCAGCATGGCATTCTTCCGAAGCCTCTTTCCATTCTTCATCACTTGTACCATTTGATAGGTCCAAATGAGAAATCTTTCCTGACTCCTTCTTTTTTAACATTATTTGCATAATGTGTGCTAGTAGGATTGTAATAACAATCTTTGGCCATGTAAATCTGCAGGCCACACATTATGCATGCAATGTTAGCCTTCTGGTAATGTGAAGGCTGTTGTTTCTTGTTTTTCTTGTCTTCAACAACAATTTTTCCTTTTCCCTTCTGATCCTTTTGTTGGATAGGTGTGCTGCTACTACACACTTTTCCAGGTTCAGAAGTTCCCACCACCTGGAATCCAGTAGAGATGAACACAGCCTTTTGCTTAGGGTTAATCTTTAGCTTTGATTCAACCACGTTCTTGGCAATTTTTCTGGCTGCCTTAGCCCGGTTTCTTCTGGCTTTGGTGGTAAAAAGTTGGTCATCACCGGTAAAAGGGGTAGAGTCTACCTAGATTTTCGCGGTGATGGTCTTCACACTTGCATCATTTTTTGACTCATGAGAGGTGGGTTAGTAGATGGGACCTCTTGCTCTTCAGTACCACACCTTGGTTGTCTAATAGACACATAAGAGTGTGGTGGAGCAATTTCATTGGTCCCCAACCCACCTTTGTTTTGATAACAAAGTTTTGAGTGAGAGGATGATGCAAGGATGGATTGGAAGTTTTGCTCTGAGATAACATGCTTACAGGCTTTAGCCTTAGCTGTGACAAGCTGGGCTTGAGCTTTAGATAATTTGGATATTAAATCCTTTATTTGAGTCTTGTAGTTTATGTGTTTATGTTTTAAAAGAGACATAGTTTTCTCTAACTCTTCAATTTTTCTTTTGTAGTCAGATTCAGCTCTTTTAAAATCAAATTTAAAATATTTAAAGACTCAATATCGAATTTAATCTCCATATTGTAGTCCTGATAAATTTGACATTAATAATACAAGCTAGAGTACAGAGATGTTCATATGCCTTGCTCTCATCTGTTTTAGCTATGAGTGCTTCTACATGAGCCACATATTGTACCAGAAGCTTCAGTCAACTTCTTGACCTACAACTGCTATTTCAGTTGACTTCCCAGAGGCTTCAGGTGTAGAGGCATGTGAGGAGGCATGAGTGGTTCTTGGATTTGACTTGGGAGCCTTGCATTCCTTAGCAAAATGACCAAGTTGGTTACAATTGTAACACTTTTCCTTGGTTTTGTCAAACCCAAACTTGTTGCTAGCTAGATTTTGATAGAACTGCCTTCTAGTTCTTTTGAAGAATTTTTTTGCTCTGTAGGTAAGGAGAGCCATTGTTGGACTATGTCCATGTACTCCACATCATCTGCACTGAAGCACTCTAGATCATCAAAGCAGAATTGATGATCATGAGAGTACCCATTTCCTAAGACAAAGGCATAGTTGTCCTGGAAAGAACCTTGATGAGCCTGTTAAGACCTTGGAATCTTAGGAAATATGATGTAGGGTCCTAAAGAGCAAGATGGATGCTGAGAGTAAGTTAGGTACTGCTAAAGTTGGGTGGGTCTTGAGCCTTCAATAACCATTAAAGTGTTGCTAGTAGGAAGGCTTGAGGGTCTACTCATCGGATGGCCCTTCTTGTTTTCCATCTCTACACAGTATCCATCAATGATATCGTATAGTTCAGTCATGGTGAGGGAGTTCAGATTCTCTGTTCTCTAGATAGAGACACAGTAGAACGTGTAATCATTGGGAGTTCAGATTCTCTGTTCTCTCATTATAGACACAATAGCAACTCCCACAGGCTAGGTATAACAATCATAAGAGCAGTCATAACATTGTTGTCTATGTCCATCTTCTTTCGGTCTTCATCAGAGTTGTCATCAAAAGCCTCTTTGATCATGGCACCATTTCCTCCCGGTGCAACAAACTTTGGCTTGTAAGGACCATTGACGATAGATAACCACATTTTACCGTCAACGTACCTTATGAAACCTTCTATGCGTCTACTCCATTGTCTAAATTTTTCAATGGTGATTATAGGTGCTTTAGTCATCGTCCCCATCTCAACTTTAGATTTCTAAATAAGGGCCATTTTAGGGTGTGATGAAAGGAGTGAAAAGTAGGCTAATTTGAATGGTAAGATCACACAATCAAGAGCCTAAAAAGCTCTAATAACAATTGCAGGATCGATATATGTTACTAACAGTTGGTTTTCTCTTAAACTCACTTACACTCACACAGTTATGATGAAGTAGAAGCTCTCATAGAGTTGATTATAATATATAACTTAAGAACACAAGGAAATAATTTTCAAGGTACTTGTATATATTACTTCTCAACTCAAAGTTTACAGACTCTTACAAGCATAATACAAGAGTACAATGAAAAACTATATATACTATCACCTACACCTGGTTATACTTTGATACCAGCTGGAATCCTATAACTAAAGCAAATACTACACGGCTATAGTTAAGGTATCTTAGATAATGTCTATTTAAGATATGGTAGTCATGATATGTCCATGACTTACCTTTTGTCAGCACCTAAAGTTGACAACTATACTAACAAATAAAGGTAGACAGTGGAATAAAGTATGGTCAACTGTATCGCCTTTTGAGAAAACGCCATGCACTATCTTAAAGGTCTGCAGCAGAATGTCAAATGAACCATACTTATGTCCATCGGTCCATGGTAGCATCTTCCTAAGGTTAATTGGCTTCGGAAGAACAAGTTCTTCCGAAGCCTTATATATTCGCTGCTTCTTCCGTAGCTAGAGGACTTCTACTTCGGAAGTCTTTGTCTTTGAATTCTTCTAAGTGTTGAACTTCGGAAGAGAAGACTTTGTCTTTGGAAGTTGGAGGTTTCTTTTGGAAGTTGATCTTGCACTTTATCTTTGGAAGACCTCCATTTCCTTTGAAAGTTTCATACTCAGCTTCGGAAGTCTTTTATAAGTTGCACCAAAATAATCTAAGTGTTTGGTTTTAATTGCACCAGCATTTCTAGATTGAACACACTACATGTTAATCGACACGCTAGAAGCGTTTAAATTGATAGTACTAATGTATTATGTGTTTCATGCCATTTTATTGTTGGAGTAATGTAATTCGCTTTTAATCATATTAATAAGGTTTCTAAGCCAATATTAATAAAAATATTAATATTCTAGTTCCGTGACAGTCAACATACCTTGATTATGAAAAAAAAACCTATTATTTCCCTGTAATAACCATTTTTGAATGTTTGTTAGTACATTTAAAAGATTCACATTACGTCTTGTTAAGCTTGTCTAGTTATCACTTAAGCTTAATATTGGCAATTACCATAACCGAATTTGTGACAAATTAACTTGAATATGTTAATGGCCTAATTGGCCTTATATGTATTGTTTCTATTATAACATTTAAAAGACATTAAGTATGGCGGATTTCAATGTTGTCACGATAGATGCTGATAAAATGCTTTTAAGGCATAAAGGAATACCAAGTGAGGAAATGCTATGGGTACACTGGACTCCTAGGGTAAGGACTTGAGATAAGAAACATGTTGAATACCTAAGCATAGGTAGGTAATTGCTCGAGAAAGGTACATGCTAAGTACTTGAGGGTGACTGAGGACGAGAAGCCCTAAGTTAGAGGTTAAATACCTAAGAAAGGAATATGTTTAGCACGTAACTAACATGTGAACTATAAATATGATAGATTTTACATGATCATTTATAGAGAATAATTAAAAGGAAATTTATGGCAATTTGTATGGTACAAGGTGAGGGACTTACATCAAAAGTATATGTATATATGATATGAGAAAGAGATAATCTATATGAGTGATACATGTATACTTCTAGCCTGATTAAAGTGTGTGGAGAAAGTTGATAAAATGGACGAGTAATGTAATGTAAACTAGGTAAAATAAGAAAACGATATATGTGGAAAAGGTGGGTCTGATGGGTGAGTCCAATTACATGAGGTGTGATGCCATTGTGTTAGTTAGATGAGTGAGTCCAATGTAACAAAAAGTCATGTATGGATGACTATGAATGTTGCGATTTTCGACAACAAACTATTGTGGTCCCGACCACAAAGAGGCTCGTTCAAGGGTGTAAAGTTATTAAAAAACAACTAAGAATCGTCCGAGTTCATAAAATAATATGCGGATGAAATAATGTTCTATGAGACAAAATATATATGAAATGATGTACATTCACTTTGTAAAAGCTAATGTGTACTATGCCTATACTTTCAAGTATGCCAAAGTTATACTACTAGTGGCTCGGATCAAGTATCTAGCATGATGATCAAATACTTAGCTATGTAAAATTTTATAAAATCTACGACGAATGTGTTTTACAGATATAATAAAAGAAATATGGTTTTCCGTATTATATGGAATGACCAAAATAAAGCTATTTAAAATCCATATAACAAATCCTTAGGTACTTTATGGGGACGATATATTATGGGTTGAAGTATCGTAAAGGAGGAGATTAGAACTTAATTGAGTTCCATTAGACTAATTTAAATGATCAAAAGGGGACAAATTGGGCTGGTATACTATATTTCAAGAATCCCAGATACTTGGTAGTCTAAAAGACAACAGACCATGGCTTTATAGTCTTTTTAGGCCTAGTTCTTGCAACAACCTTGACAGCATGTTAGGGATTATGGTTTTTGGGGCTCCTTAGTGAACTTCCAAGTTGGGATGTTGATATTGTTAAGTTGTCAGGCACTATGGTTTTCGGGGCTCCTCAATGATATTGTTATCATAATAGAAGAATGTGGTATTGCATGGTAGGAATAAACACATAGATACAAAGTTTCATTTCATATTGTAGTGTATCGAAAGAGAACATACTCAAGTTGAACATGTGAGTAGGAAATAACAAAATGTAGATACATTTCCATGGAGATAGCTCAGAATTAAGAGGATGAATGATGGAATGTAATTCTAACTTGGCCTAGTGTTGACCGAATTAGTGGAGCTTAGTGGAATTTGGTCATCGGTTCATATGGAATGATGGGTAGATTCTTTTTGTGATTGGTAGAAAGTAATCAAATGATCCCTAACCCAAGTTGTTAAACTAAGTAGCCCAAGACTTGATTAAAATAAGAGGAGATTTTGGGTTGAAGTATTAACCATGATAAAAAGAGATAAAAAAGGGTTTTATGATGGGTTGGGGATTTTCTTTAATCTATAGTAAGTTTTCTCCTAATGGTAGTTTTAGGTTGCGTACTTAAGTAATAAAATAAATGGAAGGGTCAGTGGCCCCTTAGTGATCATTTAGCCGTTTGAAAAATACTATAAAGTAATTTTTTTGTCATTCATAACCTAGTTTATTGATTCCTATAATCGTTTTTGAGTTCAATAAATAACAAAAGAATATTGTCATAAAACCATGTCACTTTCACTTTGTCCATATCTGATTATCCATTATACACTACTTGATTAATGTTTTTTCGCAGGCGCGTTTCGACTCATTCTCTGTTTGTTTGTTTTTATGTTTTTAATTTACTATTTTTTTGCTTTGCAAAACCTGCTATGACACATTTCAATAAATAAATTCCAAGATAATTCGTCTTGATTCGCGCCCATCCTGACCCGTCACCCCATTCAACCCGCCATACGGTTTTACATGATAAATTCAGTGTTGTAATAAAGTTTATAAAATAGTTCAATCAAATCTTGGAAAATTGCCATCGTGCATCGCTAGAAAGTTATGAGCTGATTGCATGAACCAAAATGTATTCATTTGCATGCATGACAATGCCTTTAAAGTAAAATCTTCTCTTATTGTTATTATTCAGATAGAAAATTATACTTACAACAAAGTGGTCGATTCATAGACTTATCCACCTTTTAAAAGTATTGTTTAAGACATAAATTAACATTAGATGAGGACTTGAAACACTCCACTTTTCTGCGTCTTTCTTTTGCATTTAAAAATTACTTAAAGTAGAAGGGCATATATTCGTTGATGTTAAAAAAATAATAGCATCCAGATGTTTTGGTACTTAAAAGTATAACAACTAGTCAATTGTTTAAGGCATATTAAAAATTATATGCGGACTTGAAACACTCCACTTTTCTACATTTTTTCTTTCTACATTTAAATATTACTTAGAAGGGTATATATCCATTGATGTTATAAAAAATAATAGCATCTACACGTTTTTGGTTCTTAAAAAGTGATATTTAGACACCACGAATTTTTAAATCAATGCCTACAATCTTATATGTGGCGTATAGGACTAAAAACATTCTCTGACACACTTGACCCATTTGTCGTATGAGGTGTCACATCAATGTCCCTAGAGGTTATATGTCACGTATGGATCCATACGCCATGTATGGCTTGATTCCTTTTTTGCCTAACTCATATATGTGCTTGTCAAACTTATACGTGACGTACGGACCCATACACAGTGTATAGGTTTAAGTTCAAATTCTTTGTTATTTTTATGTCTATTTTGTTATGAATATAGAAATAGGAGTACATTACAAATTTTGTCCTTTAAGTATACTTAAAATTATGGATCTTGTCTTTAAGTTTTCAAAATTATACTGAACGTATTTATTTAAAAACTTATCACATTTTATGTCATTTCTATTAACAAAAGTTAACTTTTTCAGCTACTTTTTTGTAAAAGACAATTTTACCTTTACCATTTAAAGGATAAAATTTATGATTTTCACTAATCTTTTATTTTTTTCCTTTTTGTTTTTATTTTATTTATTTTTTTCACTTCAATTTTTTTTCTTTTTCTGACCACTTTTATTTTAATAAACTTATTTTCTTAATGGTCACTTTGACGAAATGTGTTATTATTATTATTATTATTATTATCATTATTGTTATTATCTTTTAATTTTATTTTCTTTAAGTTTATTTATTTTTATACCCTTTTGTTTAAGGAAATAATCATAAATATTAGTAATAAGTTAGTTTCAATTTTTTTTATAAAATGTAATTTTACTTATAGATTTTTATGTTCTTATAATTCTTTTTATTTGTTCATTACATATGTAATAAAACTAATAGAAATTAGACAAGTAGATTTTTAAATTTTTTGGTATAAGATTTTCTAATCTTGTCAAGTTATTTGGTTTAGGGATTATATTCGAAACCGGATAAAAAAAAGTAAGATTTTGGTTTATCATATGAATTTTTACTTGTTCGTATTCAATCAAATGGTTTGTTTTTAAATATAAATATAGTGTGATAGCACGTAAATTTAATTTAAAATAAAATATAGGAAAAATGTTACTAAAGAACTAATCAAAGTTTTTAAATAAGCAATCATTAAAAAGTTTTTATTAAATGTATTTTTATGCATGGTTTTATTGAAGTTGTTAATAATAATTTTTATCAATGGAAATCAAAACCAAACAACTTAAAATTATAATAAAACCATTCCAAACAATTACTAACGGTTTGTTTTGGTTTGATTTACGATTAAGTTTATTGAACCATTTTCAGTAAAAACACTTAATACTCCACATATTAATCATTGTTTAATTATACATATAGCTCAACATAGAATAATTATAACCAAGTAAAATATAAAAAGTCATATATTAAAATCATATGGTCTCTAATAGGTTTCTAATATAAATTGTAAGTCAAACTGTTTAAAGTAATTGAAAATTTTATACCATAAAGGTAATAAAAAACGATCATTAAACAAAATCGATTACTAGTTTAAATTTTATAACATAAAAATTGTTGTAAGCTCTTCATCTTGTTCTCGTATTATTAGAAAGGTAGATAACTAATTTAAAAAAACAAAACATGTAATATATTAAAAAATGTATAGATAAAAGTATATTGTATATAAAAAGATAATTAAGTAATAATATTTCATTTAAGTTTATAAAATAAAAAGTAATTAAAAATGATAATGCGTAGTTTCTTAGGCCCATTACCCACGAAGAGTGGTTGGCTGCCTCATCTCGAAAGCCATTAATGACTCTTATTCCTACCTAAAAGATAAAATTAATAAAATAGAATGAAAAGAGTAAAAGATTAAGAAAAATAGTTTTACATCCAACATTTTTATATTATTATTTATTTTCGTAATTTAACTAACAGATGGAATAAGTATTACAAACATGTACATAACAAAATAAAAGTTACAATACTAATAATAAAAAGAATATAAAATTATGGAGAGTCTGGATAATGTTGAGGCGATAGCAACTCCGGAGGATCGATACTTGTGGCATGCGCTACCATAGTCTCAAGCTGAATGTGGAACTCCATATGATTCTCAAATTGGTCAAGCGGTCGACTCTGTCAATTAAGTCAGTGACCTGCTCTGCTCCTACGAACTCTTAGTAACAACCTACATAAATGCCTCTATACATGCGGGTAGCCTTACATCTCTGTAAACTGGAGCACTACGGTGTAACATCCTGTTTTGTGAAAATATATATAAAAAGATAATAATAATGGATAATACTAATAGAGAAAGGTGCTAGAATTGTAATACCAAACTGGTACACATGTAATGTGCAAATGCTAGTTCATCAAAAGCTATATTATTTTAAATATAATAATTGTATTTTAAATATAATAATTGTGAAGGCGGTTACTAAGTCTAGTGTCCCAAGAATAGAAATATTCACATATTTTCAATCCCTTCAAATGTAGTCAGAAGTTATAGTAGGAGAATATAGAGGGCTGAGAGGATAGCAAAGAATTAGATGATTTTAAGCTAGTAGTGATAATCGAAGGTGTAATAAGTGATCGGTGAATTCAAACTTTGTATAGTATTTCACTAACTTTGAGAGGTAAGTACACTAATCCGTAAGTAATTTACGTTGCATGTTTAATTACGTGTTATATGTTTTAATTATTATAAGTTTGTATGAATTTTGTGGAGATGAAACATGTTCAATCACATGTAATATATGTTTATTTATTATGATGAACATGATTATGGGAGAAATGATTTATATGATTAGGTCCAAGTATGTGTATTGATAGTTTAAAATGGAGTAAAATATATGTAAGGATTTCACATATATATAAAAATGGGAGTTAAATATATATAAAGATTTCAGATGTGAAATCCCAAGGGATTTGGGTGTTGAACTCCACATATATAAAGAGATAATTAATAATTTTCAAGGGTTAAAAATAAATCCACAAAGAATTTGGGTGTTGAATTCCAAGGAAGTAAATAGGATTAAATAAATAAAGATTTTGGATGTTAAATTCAAATGAAAAAAAATATGTTTTTGAAAATAAATAGGTGTACTTACTTAACGAAAGCTAATAAAAATATTTTTAATGTTTTTAGGAAAAGCATCAATAAATGGTTAAAGCTTCACTAGCGTGATTGGACTGACGAAAGAACCGTACTCTCGTTTAATATTTAATATAATAAATATTGTATTAAAAGATTGTAAAACATTTATGTTTCTTGTAATGTTTTTATATTCATTAAGAAATGATATGTCATTGTGAGTGACAAGTTTTGTTGTGAACTGTGACCTAAACTCTGATATAATTAGTGAAAGTATATAATAAAATTGGTGTGTTTTAAGTTGGTATCAGAGCACGGTTTGAGAGATTTAAGTATAAAAAGAAATACTTAGACACGAACCATAATTGCTACTAATATTAAAATGAGAGGTTCAGTCCAGAAGCGGTCCAAGGATGCAGATAAATGGGGAGTTTGTATTGGTTCTTTATGAAAACATATGAGAAAATATGTGTACACTAAAATTTGTATGTTTGATATAACATATGATTGTTGGAAAATTATAATAAGGATAATATATTATTTTCATACCTGGCTAGTATGAGGGTAATATATCATATCATTGTGAATTTTCAAAGATCATATTGTATTGAAAACGTCAAAGAGTAAGTGTGGGGATGGAAAGTATATATGCATAAAATGATATGTGTATGTGTACTATGTAATAAATGTATATATAGTACTTTTTGGCCTTAGATATTTTGTTAGTCTTGACAATAACGTTAAGAGCATTAAGGCCTTAAATAAATACTTGTAGTGGAGAATTCGATAGACTAAAAATAATATGAAATAATTAAATTGTTTAGAGAAATATGGTGGTTGAAAGAGGGGAGAATGCTATACAAGGAGAGGGAAGTCGTAACACTGAAAAGCATGTAGATAATGCTTCAGAAAGATCAGTGTTTTCATCTCGTCTTAATAATAATGCAACATTTGTACCTGAGGAAATTCGTAGACAGATTGTCATTGAAGTAGGAAAGGCATTTGAAGCCAATAGTCCATTTCTTCTAGCTGAAATGCAAAATTCTATTGGAATTATGCTAGAAGAAAAGTTAAAAAAGAGTGAAGCAATCGTAAAAAACCTATAGAGAATATGGGAGCAACGCCAATATTTGAAGTCGAAAAACGTTGTTGTACGTATACAGACTTCATGGCTTGTAAGCCATTGCAATTCAAAGGTGAAATTGACCCTTTGGTTAGCCAAAGATGGTTAACTGCCATGGGGTCTATTTTTGATACGTGTCATTGCAACCCACATGATGAAGTGATGTTTGCAACGAACCACTTTTATGAAAGAGCTAAAGACCAGTGGGATATGGTGAAGAAGGAAAAAGGGAGAGAAAGTATCAAGAATATGTCTTGGGAAGAATTCAAACCAATATTCCAAAAACATTTTAGTCCTCGTGTAGCAATTGATCATATCACTGAAGAACTTCTTCATATGGCTCAAGGCAACGAGACTGTGAATGAAATCTTTGGAATTTTCTATGATAAAGGGAAGTTTTGTCCTTCACTTTTCACTACTGAAGAAATGTGGATGACTCGGTTCTATCTTATTCTTAAAGTAGAAATTAGAGAATTCTTTTCTTCATTGAAATGTGGGAGTCTTGAGGAGCTTCTTAATTGGGATCGTGAATTGGAGATGGAACTAAAGAGATAAAAAGAAAGAGACGGGAAGAGAAAAGCTGATGATATGCTTTCTGCAATGCCTGTGAAGAATGTAAAATTTATAAAGCCTGTAAAGAGTTCATGCTTAACTAAGGAGTCTGTGTGGAAAGAGACATGTTGGAGAATGTCGTTATAAGAACCAATTTGTTACAAATGTGGAAAACGAAGACATACAACACCACAGTGTATCAATCCTGTAAACTTATGTTATAACTGCTATAAGCCGGGTCACATGAAAAATGATTGCCCAGAGTTGAAAACAAGGGTTTCCAAGATGGTAGAAGGATTGATGGCCTTAGAGAACTTGACACAGTTGGAAGCTCCAAAACCATGAGGCAGGGCTTTTCAAATCATTGCTAAAGAAGCAAAGGTTGAACCTGATGTCGTCACAGGTACCTTTCTAGTCAATTCCCTCCCTACATATGTTTTATTTGATTATGGGGTTGGCAGATCCTTTGTATCTATAAAGTTTACATGCCATAGTTCTTTTGTTAGAAGTAAATTGGTACATGTGTTAGAAGTTGATATTGCTAGTGATAAAAGTTTCTCCATATTTGAAATTTGTTGAAGCTATAAAGTAAATATTCAAGGAGATGAGTATGATATTGACTTAATTCCAATAGATTAAAAGGAATTTAATGTAATTATTGGGATGGATTGGCTGTCCCAGCATCACGCGTCAATAATTTGCAATCAAAAGATTGTTTAATTTATGTCGCTAATGTGAGAACAAAATTTGTATCTATGGAGAAAGAAAAAGCAACATAATTGTATGCTCAATGGCGAAAGCCAAGAATTACGTACGACATGGACATCAAGCGCTTCTAGCCTATGTAGCTGATAAAGAAATGAAAGAGAAGAAACTTGATGAAGTCCTTATAGTTAACGAATTCCCTAACGTGTTCCCTGATGAGCTATCGGGTGTTCCACAAGAAAGAGAAGTCGAATTCAAAATCTATTTAGATCCCGGAGCTAAACCTGTCGCTAAATCATCGTATCGATTAGCAACTAATGAGATGAAGAAATTGATGTCTTAAATCCAAGATGTATTGGATAAAGGTTTCATTCTCCCAAGTGTTTCACGTTGGGGCACTCCTATATTGTTCATTAAAAAGAAGGATGGTAGCATGTGTATGTGCATTGATTACCGGAAATTGAATAAGCTGACCATTAAGAATAGGTACCCTTTGCCTATAATTGATGATATTTTTGACCAACTACAAAGCGCTAGCTAATTTTCAAAGATCGATTTAAGGTCATGTTATCATCAAGTTAAGGTATGAGAAGAAGATGTACCTAAGACAGCTTTCTGTACTCGTTATGGGCATTATAAATTTGTTGAGATGTCATTGGTCTAACAAATGCTCCAGCGGTTTTCATGGATCTCATGAATAGAGTATGTAAACCTATGCTTGATCGTTATGTCATCATTTTTATCAATGATATTCTTGTTTATTCACACACCGAAGAAGATCACGCTCAATATCTTCGTGAGGTTCTCAATGTACTAAGAAAAGAAACGTTATACGTAAAATTTTCTAATATGCATTCTGGCTTCGAGAAGTCCAATATTTGGATCATGTGGTGAATGCGAAAGGTATTTTGGTGTATCCCGCCAAAGTAGAGACTATTATCAAATGGCCACCTCCTAAGACCCTAGCTGAAGTCAGAAGCTTCTAATTTAGCCGGTTATTATCGGCATTTTATTCAGGATTTCTTGAAAATAGCTTCCTCATTGACAAAGCTAACTCAAAAGAATTCCAAATTTAAATGGAACCCAGATGTAAGGCCCCATTTTCGGGACGGTCACAACTGGGCAATCATCGCACATAAAACATGTAATTACATTAACTTTACTAAAATCGTGCAGCGGAAACACTTTAAACAAACATTTCATTATAATCACTTTTGCAAAATAATACATTGTTGACCGGTTACATAACATCATTATTTGCATTACATCATAAAAACGTCATATTTCTATCAAATGGATGCCATCCAAAAATGCCAAGTAGCTGCCCTGTGTCATCCTCAGCAATGCTCACCTGCCAATTGGAAAATGCATAAAAAGTCAGCGTTGTTGAGTGAGTTCTAGTTTTATAAAAACATTGCATTACCTTCTATTCGTTAAAACATTTTCATTACTATCGCACGTGATCACACATCGTACATACTTGAAGGTAATAGTTATTATCTTCATCATCGTTCGTTTAGTACATTTCTCACATTTCGTATTTATCGCACTTTTCGTACTTTATATCTTTTCACTTTTATCTAGGTCCTGTCATATGCTTAACCCCCCTCTTAAGCACAAGGCCATATCATCTAGGGTTTAGCGACAAGAACCCCATATCGCACATATTGCACATATCGCACGTATCGTACATATCGCGCGTATGGAGTAGTCATAAGGACTAACTCCCCTTGTGTGTGTGAACTCTTATAGGTCAGCCAAAATCGCACGCTGTATATATATATATATATATACACATAGTAATTAGGAAATCGCACGTATTGGAGCAGTCACCAAGACTGAACTCTTACTGTGTGTATGGAGTCTTATGAGTTAGCCAAAATCACATGCTGTAAATACACACATAGTTGAGCTAACAAATCTTAGTGAGTTGTGAACCTCCCTTCATTTGCTTGCAAGGCTTTCTTTACTTTCTCTTTCATTAATGCATGCATTCTATCATCATGTTCCTCTTTTCTTTATCTTCCACTTTACGTTACATAATACTTTCATTTCATTTCATTCACATTCAATGTATAGCCACTAGAAAATAAACATAAATAATAAGGAACATCAACATACACATACAACATCACTATACATGGCATCATCATACATACATACATACATCACACATACCATCATGCATAAGTATCAATCATACATCATCAATCATCATCTTATATCATTTATGCCCATCACATCATCTTTGACTCAAAAAGTCAACTTACATAGCCCTCAGGAACATCCCAAGTCAAAGCCTATATTTCACTTTTGCCCAAAAAGTAAAAAAATATTCTAAGTCTTCATCCGCATTTTTTTTGTTCATCCGCATTTCTTTTTGTTCATCCGCATTTGTCCATCTGCATTAACTTTTGTTCATCTGCATTTGTTCATCCGCATTAACTTTTGTTCATCCCAATTAACTTTTGTTCATCCGCATTTGTTCATCCGCGTTAACTTTTACTCATCCACATTTCCTTTACTCATCCGCATTTCCTCTTTACTCATCCGTATTGACTTTTACTCATCCGCATTGACTTTTACTCATGCGCATTGACTTTTACTCATCCGCATTGACTTTTACTCATCCGCATTGACTTTTACTCATCCGCATTTCCTCTTTAATCATCCGCAATGAGTTTTACTCATCCGCATTTCCTCTTTACTCATCCGCATTTCCTCTTTACTCATCCGCATTTCCTCTTTACTCATCCGCATTTCCTCTTTACTCATCCGCATTGACTTTTACTCATCCGCATTTGTCAATGCTCATCCGCATTTGTCAATGCTTATCCGTATTCGTCAATGCTCATCCGCATTCGTCAATGCTCATCCGCATTTGTCAATGCTCATCCTCATTTGGAACACTTAAGTAGTTATTTAGGGTGGACGTATGAGCTACTGTTTGGGCGCATGAGTAGCCCAGGTCACACTTAACCCTATAATCCGGTCCCCAAACACCATATATCATGTTCTAAGCTTAAATATTATATTCTTAGCCATAGAAACACAACCATAACATTATCAAACATATACATAGCCCAAAATCAGACCACACCCGTAACATACGCACATTCATACATACGAGTATGAAACCTAGTTTTATAAAAACGTACATTCATGCATTTCCAGCCCCAAAATTAGTTAAAACATGTAAAAGAGGGGTTCTAGAACTCACCTTAGCAGCCTCTTCGGGTAAGACTTCCTTCAAAGCCCGATTGCTACAAGTTCTCACCTAGAAACCCACTAAAAACACACAATCGAACACACACAACATACATAATCACACAACCGAGGATGAAACCAGTTAAAAATATCTTAAACACACGAATTCTTACCACGAATTCGACTTTTGCACAAGTTCTTCAAGATACCCGAGTGTTTCAGATCTCTTTCTTTCTCTCTCTCAACAATCCGAATGGTACAAGGTGTGTAGGAGGTGATGGCGGCCATCACCTTTTACACCCACTTTTTCAAATATTTTGTCCTTTTTGATACTTTTTACCCCTTAACTTGTGTAATATATATTTTCTTTCTTTTTCTTCACTTTATTCTTTTGTTTGAGTCTTCAAAAAAATAACCGGGTGTTACAAGTCCACCCCCTTATATTGGTTTCGTCCTTGAAACCTGTTATTCCTCAAACAATCATGGGTATTGCTGTCTCATCTCTTCCTCTGTCTCCCACGTAGAGTCAGATCCCTACCTGTGCTTCCACTATACGCGCACAAGAGGAACCACTTTATTCCTTAACCTCTTCTCCTTAGGATCAATGATCACCACTGGTTGCTCCACATAATTGAGCTGTTCATCTACCTCGATATCCTCTAGTGGCACAACCATATGCTCATCTGCTAAACATTTCCTCAGATGAGATACATAGAATGTCGGGTGAATTCCACTTAACTTATCTAGTAACTCCAATCTATATGCCACTTCTCCTACTCGAGCAATAATTCAGAGAGGCCCTATGTATGTCGGCTGAATATGGTGCACTTCATCACGTATAGATAGTGCCTCCATATCTTTAAGGCAAAGACCACGGCTGCTAGCTCCAAGTCAGGAATGAGATAATTGACCTCATGAACTTTCAACTGTTGGGATGCATAGGCTATAACCTTTCCTCTCCGCATCAGCACACATCCTATCCCCGAGTAGGAAGGATCAGAATAAACTACTAAATCTTCGCTTCCACCTTTGTTGGGTCCACCATAATCCCACCGGGATTCACCACATGACCCGAAAACTGAATCTCGCGCAACCAGAATGCACACTTGGAGAATCGAGCATATAACCTCTCCCTTCTCAATGCCTCTAACACCTCTCGAATACGACCAGTATGTTCAACCTCACTCTTGGAATAAATCAAGATGTCATCGGTAAAGACAATCACTGATTTATCCAACATCAGCTGACACACTCCATTCATTAGGTCCATAAAAGCAGTTGGAGTGTTGGTCAAACGAAAAGACATAACAAGAAACTCGTAGTGTCCCTAACTCCTGCGAAAAGCTGTTTTAGGAATATCTTGCTCCTTAACCTTCATGTGATGGTAGCCAGATCAAAGATCTATCCTCGAGAACCATCTGGCACCTTGGACCTGATCGAACAGGTAATTGATCCTTGGCAATGGATATTGATTTTTGACCATCAACTTGTTCAACTAACGGTAGTCTATACACATTCTCATACTACCATCTTTCTTCTTCATGAATAAGATCGAAGCACACCTAGGAGAGATACTCGATCTAATGAACCCCTTATCAAGCAGCTCTTGCAATTGCTCCATCAACTCTTTCATCTCAGTCGGAGCTACTCGATACGGTGCCTTAGCTACAGGTTGGGCATAGGGTATCAAGTCAATCTGGAACTCGATCTCACGGTCAGGTGGCACTCCTGGTAATTCTTTAGATAACATATCTGGAATGTCACACACCACCGATACGTCGATCAACTGTGGTGTTGGCATGTCCACATCCTTCACATAGGCCAAGTAGGCGCTACATCCACGCCTCATGCACTTTCTTGCCATCTCCATCGGAATCACCTTCGGAATCGTCGTGACTCGATCACCATAAACCGTCACTGTACTCCTATCAGGCGCTGTTAACCAAGTCATCTTCTTGCGACACACAATGTTCTCCTCATAGTCCCCCAACCAATCCATTCCTTGAACTACGTCAAACTCGCCTAAGGTCATCACGAATGGTCTAAGAGGAAACTTATGACCTTCTAATTTAGTGTCACAGCGTTCTATTATCTCAGAAATCCTGGCAGACTTACCTATGGCAGTTTTTACGTCAAAGGGCGTATCTATACTTTTACTACTAACAGGTGTTAGGGATCGTGTACTCGACGAATACTTAACAGATTTACGCATATACCGAATCAAATAGTACGGAATCCTATTTGATTGGCGATCCAATCAGTGAGAACGCATGTAGAATCAATTAAAGATTGAATCTAAACATTAAGAATGATTAGGAATCGATCTACTGAGATATTTGAAGTTGGAACATGTTTCTAGAGGTCTCTGGACGGCTAGGGTACGTCTGGGTATCAAGATATTCGAAGTGTCTAGTTTTTCCACGAATTAAGTGGTATTTATAGGTTAGGGTTGCTCATTCGGGCGACTGAACCATTAGCATGGTTCAGTCATGCGATTGAGCAATGCGGTTAATCCATTCGCACAACTGAGTGTTCAGTCGTGCGACTGAGCTAATCTCATGTTACAATCATACGACTGATCCAGTCTCCTGCTTCAGTCGTGCGACTGAGTAATTCGCATGAAGTTGTTCAGGCGTATGGACCATTTAGGCGCATGGACACTTAGTCGCATGGCCATTTGGACGCATGACCACTGTTGGGGTGCATGGTCTATTCGGACGCATAAGAACTTCATTTTACTAAGTTTGAATGTATTCAATATTATTACATTATATATACTAGTTCAAACAACCACAAACCTATATAGTCAATTCAATATGTGTTAAACAACTCACTAATGAAATATTAAAGATAATAAACATAACCAAGCATTTTCATTTCATTAAATACCCAACCATACATATGTGTAAGACAGTACAAACATATTACATTAAGATCAGAAACTAAGGACACATGTACCTATAAACTCCCTCTTGGACCTAGTTTCATCATATGTCTTACATCCTTCATAAGTTCCTCGAACTTCTTGTACTTCTCTTCTTGAGTGACTCCTGCATGTATCTCAAAAGCAAAGCAGAGTTGTATCACATTATGAAACTGTAGAGCTTGTATAATATCTTGAGAGTCATAGAACAGTGGTCACTTGTATAGAGTGTAGACATCTTCAGTTGAGAAGTTGGTAAGCCACATCGGGTCAAACACCCTGATAGTATCCATTTTTCCCTCTTGTTCAGAACTATGACTGCCTCACCTGTCCTCCAATCATAGTACCACCATTTGAAGTATGGAGTGAAGTCCTATGGCATCTCTCGTATAGGGATCTTAGACATGGTGCGCGGTGGAATTCACTTCAGCACTATTTTAGGTTTTCTAGTTATGGCATCAACCTCAGACCTTCTAATATACCTTGTTGGTTGTTGAGGTTTGAAGTTGACCCATCTGGTATGGTACTCTCTCTTTAGAGCTACTTCAAACCAGCCAGACATTTAGCGTGGATTAGCGTATAGCAATTTCAGTGTCGCTAACTGGTTAAGCTCAAATCCAGGAAGAGTTTTCAGGTCACGTGGGATCCTGAAATACTGAATCCCTTTCTCACGTTTAACTGCATAAACGTGGAGATCTTCAAAATACGCCCATGCTATTATTCTGCCCAACACTTTTTGATGTTTCTTCACTTTATATAGCTTGGTGTAGATGTTGAAGCACCGCGTTGGGCTCTTATTTCTTCAAAGAAAGCAGCCCACTCAGCCTTTTTGATATTAACTTCAGCTTCAGAGGCTTGGGCTGTGTCTTCTTTCTTGTCTGAATCTGCTTCCATTCTATCCAGAGTCTCAAAGGTTTCACTGACAAGGTTGTCTCCCAGATTAGGAACGACATTTCCTTCAATTTCAGTGTACTCTGGATAGTGTTGGTCTGTGACATCTTCTATCTCGATCTCACTAATGTCGTTAAGCTCATTGTCACTTTCAACTTGGACTGTTGGAGCATCTTTCACGATCTCATCTGGATTGAGTCAAAAGATTTCTGCAAGTTGCTCGTCTGTGAGATCATGAATTATCTCTCCTTCTTCAGGAGTGTAATTATTGATCTCTTGACAATACCCTACAGATCAAGAATCACCGGAGCTGAGTCTTGATTTATTGGAGGGGAGCAACATCATACAAATCTCTCTGGAAATTTAGATTTGCTTGATTTAAAATATGTAACACAACAATCATTAGTGAATAATCAAAACAAAAAACATCAACATTAAAGATAAACATCATTATATTAACTAGATACAAGATTCAAATACATATGATTTAAATAACATAAACATCTAAGTATTACTCTTGTCTTGTATCATATGCTCCTCTGCTGATGGGGCTAAGTGGAGGCACCTTGATCTTGAGCTCGTTTTGTCCTCCTTTCACTTGTAAATATGGCACCCGCAGCAGATGCATCCTCATCATCATCATCAACATCATCAGCATCATCACCAGCATCTGTATCATCTCCATGATCATCACCATCATCATCATCATCATCATCATCACTATCATCATCATCATCATCATCACCATCATCTTCATCTCCCTCTTTGATCTTTAACGACTTGTCCTTTGAATCTTTGAGCCTCAGCATAATTTTCTTGTTGGTAGTCTCCAACTCCTCTATCCTTTTAGCTGATTAGGCATGTTGTGCCTGGAGTTGGGACATCTCTATGCTCTGTGCAATCATCTGCTGTGCTTGCTACTCTATCAATTGTGCCTGCTGAGATATCTGCAGAGATTGGGTAGCAGTAAGGTCTACTAGCTGACGAATCTGAGCAGTCTTCTCGTCATTGGTAGCCAACAACTTCAGCACCATACGGTTAAGTGCCAAGAGTTGTTCCTCTACCCCACTATGAGGTAGAGAGGACCCAGATGGATAGGAGGGGCATGATGATTGTCGGCATGATGGCTAGTGGTGGTGGTGGTGGCAGTGGTGAAGATTGGGGTGGTATAGATGAAGGTGGTGGTGGATGAGTGAAGATAGGGGGTGGTATAGATGAAGGTGGTGGTGGTGTGGCAGTGGTGTGTGAGGTGATAGATATGGTGGTGGATGGGATGGCAGTAGTGGTGGTAGGTGGAGTGGTAGTAGTAGGTGGAGTGTGGAGGTGGTGGTAGTAGTTGTGGTGATGATGAAGTTCATCCTCTTCTTCTTCTTCTTCACCCGTGGGGTTGAGCCATCCTTTTCTTCCTCGATCCCCTCAAGGTGGATGCTCCCCCTGAAACACTGCTTGGCTGATCGGGAGCATAAGTAGGATCACTGTGAGCCTCTCTCGACTCGCCAGGGTGTTCATCAACCGCCTAGAGCCCTCGCTCGGTGGCAACAACCTTGCTGCCCACCGTTCGAGTCAGAGGCTCCTCGACCGACTCCTCTTCCTCATCAGGTTGGAAATCCGATGGAACCCTGCAACATCTGTCTCCCTTTGGGTGGGTGCTGGAGATGCTGTATCAGCAGTGGGGGCCCTCGGTTGAGTGGGCCCTGCATATCCACCATCACCGCTGTCGTCGTCGTCGGAGTCGTCTTCAGGTAGCTCTAGCTGCTCGACATCCGAGTCACTATCTACGTGAGGCCATTTACGCCTCCCCGGTGCCACATAGTCCACCTTGGTCAGATGGCTATGAGTCTCTTTACCGGGGGCTTGACATGCTTTCCCCGGTAAACTTCATATGACCCAATGTCATATCATCCATAATCTCTAATGGCACAACGTCATGGCTCTCTTTAGGCAATGTGGACAGCTTCTCATCAATGATCATCTGTAAGAACCTAGGGTACATGCAGAAGCCCTCTTTGCCCTTCGCCTCCAAGTTCTCTATCAGATAAGAGAAGATCATGCTAGAAAAGCTGAAAGGGTGGTTCAGACCAGTGCCACGTAGGCATTTTGAATCTGGTCTGATAGGTCATCGAACCACCCCTTCGCGACGCCAGACACTTGACGATGACGTGTGCCAAGTACTTGTACTGGGGGCACAGGTTGCTCTTGTTGAGCACCACTGCATTGATATCCCCAGCGTACTTCATCCGCATAAAGCACCCTCTCACCGTCAGTGGGTGAAGTCTGGTGGGGTGGTCTGTATCATATCCCAACCCAAGTACACGCTGAATGTCTTCCGCCATGATCTCTATGTCCATACCAAAGATGGAACTCCTTATGCAGTACGGCTAACGTGATCGGTCAACCAATGCATTCTCCCAGAAGGCCTGTTGTATAGACATGTAAGGGGTGCATGTGTAGATATTGCCTTATGGATCCTTGATCGCTTGAGAAAAGCGATGATCCCTGCAAAGTCGGCACCATTCTGAGTTGTGGATTCCAAGTGAGCACAGATGTTGTGCTTGGGGTTGATGGACCACTTCTCTGCCATCAATCTGTAACACAAAACACATAAACATTAGCTAAACCCACGACACAAACAGTTCTAATAACTTGTTTGAATTCATTCTGGTTCATTCATGCGATTGAACCATGCGACTGTGTGCAGTCAGTTGTCCTGTCATGCAACTAGATTCAGTCGGGTGACTGAGCATGCGACCGAGTTCAATCGGTTGTTTGAACCTGCGATTGGTTCAGTCGGCCGACTGAGGTCATTCGTATGATCCATTCGGCCGATTGAGCCATTCGACCAACTTAATCGTGCGATTGGAGTTCATCCTGGTGTCCAGTCGCATGACCCATTGTTCGATCGACTGAGATTTGATTTTCAACCTGTTAGGATCAGTGATCTACGTTTGATTGATTAGAGAGTATAGCAGCAGAATTCTAACAATGAATTAGCCAATTCATAAGAACAAAGAGATATTCAATGTAAGAACAAAAACAGTTATAGATAGAGAGAATTCTACAGATATATTTCATCAATATTTGCTTTCGTGGTAACGGAATGTCACAATTACAATTAGGTCGACATCTCTTATATAAGAGATGTGATGTCTGCTGATGTCACTTGATAGTGACATCTAACAGAATTTATCACAAACTACTGATAGTTAACACAACTACTGAAGATGTCAAACAGCTGACATCTTCTTACAAAAATACTAAGTGTTAACTATTATTACAACTACTGAAAAGAAACTACTAAAAGAATAACAACTGAAGAACATACTCTTCAGTAGTTTTACAAATACTGAAACAAAGAAACTACTGAAAGGTAAACCATCACAACTACTGAAGAAGACCTCTTCAGCTGTTGTGACAACGTCTGATACTTTGGTCTTCAGCACTTGTGTCTTCAGACTTTGTCTTCAGCACTTGTGGCTTCAGACTTGTCTTCAGCACTTGTGTCATCAGACTTTGTCTTTAGCACTTGTGTCTTCAGACTTTGTCTTCAGCACTTTGTCTTCAGACTGTCTTCCACTTGTGTCTTCAGACTTTGTCTTCAGCACTTGTGTCTTCAGACTTTGTCTTCAGCACTTGTGTCTTCAGACTTTGTCTTCAGACTTTGTGTCTTCAGACTTTGTAATCAGCTGTTGTCTTCAGCTGTTGTGGTCTTCAGTAGTTGTTGTGATGTCTGTGGGACTTAAAGGTTTTTCTGATCCGGCTCATTGGTTCTTTTGGTCCAACAAACTCCCCCTGAACCAATGCAGCCAAAACCTTTAACTTTATTGAGGTCCCACTTATTGTTGGTAGAATGGTTGGTCTTTTTCCTTCTTGATCAGTTGAGAAGATGACCCATATAAGCACTGGCCTGGAAATGAGTCTCTGAAGATTTGGTTGGCAATGTATGGATGGGAGCTCTGTATTGGGGAATTGGACACTGAGCTGTTCCCCCATCCATGAGACTCACTTCCCGTGTATAAGCCTGTAGGATTCTCTGGTGTATGCTCTGAGAAACATGATTTGTTCTTCCATGGTCAGGTTCTTGGCTTCACCATCAAACAATCCTTCTCGCCCATACAGCTCTGAGATGTACTTGGCCTGTTTACCATTTTTGAGCTCAACTGTTGTAATCTGTCGGTATGCAAACTCATCAGGATGAGTCCCTTCAAGTAACAGACTAAGCTCATTTTGTTTGAAGTTCTCAAGCCTCTTGTAGACTAACCCCTTTTTAATAATTCTGTTCTCTAACATCTTTTGGGGTGGTTGTTTAGTCTCATAGGCCTTCTTGAAGTCTTCTACAATCTCCCAGGGTGATACTACAAGGACCACTGTGATCTCTTCATCTACGATCCTTTTGACTTGGCCCTTGTATCTCGAAGGAATATCTTTCTTTACAATCCTGTGAGCCACCCTAGGATCAGGCCATACTCTCACCTTTCCTTCTGATATTGAAATGTGTGGCAAGGGTGTACAACCTCAGAGCTTCTTTCTTCATACTAATAATTGATGACGAAGCAGCATAAGTTTTGTCAATGCTTTTCAGCATTTCATCATCATGAAGCTTTTGCTGCTGTTCTTCTTCAATCTTTACTCTCACAGCTTCCATCTGTGAGGTGGGAGTGATGGGCATGGGTTTGGCTTTCGCAATGTTAGACTGCAGACAGAGGCAGCCTATCTTCTTCCACATCATCCTCTTCTTCTTTCTTCTAGCCTCAACACCCTTCTCTTCTTCTTCTTAGGTGCATCATCGGCTGTTGGTTTAGATGGTAAGGGAGTTGGTTTTGTGGGTTGTGGTTGTGGTTGTTTGGAGAGGGAATGTTGATAGGCTGAGTTAGCATTTTGGAGGTGAGGTTGCTTTTGAGTATTTGGCTAGCTCAGTCCTGCTCCCTGCTCCTGCTTCATTCAAAGCTTCAATAACAAGTCCCTTAGTATATGCTTCAGATGAACAGATCTTGGTGGTGATTGCCAAGATACTGTCCCTGGACCAAGCTTTGATTTCGATCATTGATCTTCCCAGATATTTTGCAATAAATCTAATCATGATCTCAAGCCTTTCTCTTTCTAACACTTCATAACTCACCCATATTCTGGATTTCTTCAATCTCTAATCGTCGAATCTCAGAGTCAAGTTTATCGGTGTCATGGCCTTGCCTAAACAGCTGATCAATGATGTTGTCCCTTGATTTGCTGTGTTCGGCATCAGCCTCTTTTATCAGTAGCTCCAAGGCTTTCTCTTTTTCCTTCTCTTTATCGTCTCCATATTCAACTCTAACTCCTTTTCCACTACTCTCCTTTTGTTTCTTTCTCCTTTTCTTTCTCCTCTGTACTCCTCTTTCTTTTTCCTTTCACTGACTTAATCTCCCCCTTTTTGGTTGCATTGGTTGCAAGGGGTGATTGCCAGAAAGGTGTTTGCCCACAACCTCCTCTATCAATGGTTGTATGACTGAGGGAAGCCTCTCATCAATGGCTTTGATCACGATGTCAGTGATTATGGGTGTGATGAGAGGGAGGAATTTTGAAGGATAGCAACTATTTGCTCAGGAGGGTTCTGTTCCTGAGAAATAGTGCCAGAAGCAGAGGCAGGTGGCTTAGTTGTTGGGAGTGGCTCAGTGTTGGGAGACCTTCAGATGAAGGTGCCATCTGTGAGGTGATAGAGGCAGATGGTCTTTGTTCCTTAGAAGTTTTGGCAAGCAGCTCTTTGAGTCTGCTCACCTCCTCTTCCAGGATGGTGTTTTGGGCGATTACATCATAAAAGAAGCCCAGGTCATCATCAGTAGATACTGAATCACCTGACCTCCTGATAGGATCAGGATGAACATGCACTGAGTGTAGCTCAGTTGTAGCATGTGCCCCTTTGTCTTGGAACTGGGGACTTCCTACCTCAGGACTTTGTCCGTCATCAGCAGTTGCCTCTGGTAAGGTCTTAGTAATGGTACCAACTACAACCTGATCATATGCTGACGCAGGAGAAGTGGCAGCCTCACCAGAAGTTCCAATCTCCATTGCTACATAGGAGAAGGAACATTGTAACCCCTATGCTGTGGGTTCTCAGCTGCACTTTGGTCCTCCCCCTCAATGGTAGAAGTGTTCCCAGTAGTAATTGGTATCTGGGGAGGGGGTGAGGAGTGCAACTGATTCAGCACTTGTGCAAAAGTAATGTAGGACTTTGGGGGGCGGTTGCATGGGATGGGGATGGGGTAAAAGCAGTCTGCACCTGGGAGGATGGTGCTCTTCAATGGCAATCTCCTCAAATGAGGAAGATCCCAGATTGGGGGGTACCCCTTCTGAGGTTGCTGCAGGCTCCTTTTGAGAGGAATCCTGAGCGGCTGTGGCTGGGAGAGTCCTTATATCCACTAGGGGGTTATAACCAGTGGATATAGCCTGCGTTTGTGGTGCAGGGGCATCCTCAGGGGACTCATTTCCCTGAGTAGCCTTTTTGGTTTTCTTTTTAGTGGGTTTGGTGGGGACTTTTGATTTGGAGGTGGTGGCTGTGGGTCCAGCTGCGTGGGTTTGCGCAGCTTGGCAGCCATTTTGAGTGATTGGTCAGAGTTGTGCCGGGAGTATACTTCAGGCAAAACAGCCATAGCAGGACTCCCAGGCCAACAAGTCCCTCAGCTTGAAGCTGGTTTTATAATTATGGCATTATGAACCGGGATATAATATCCAACGGGTAGCAGTTTGTTTTGAGCCATATCCTTGAGCTCTGAAAATAGTATTTCCGAAAAATTTAAAGGTTGTTGCTCAAGAATGGAGTACATTACCTGCTGCCACCTTGTAGACATTTGATCCCAAGAGAAGTCTTAGGAGCCAAACAGACATTTACCATGTGAAATATGAGACGTTCAGCATCATGGAAATGTTTCTTCAGTATGGTGGAGGCACTAAGGTTCCCTGATATCCATGGTGGGCAAGGATAATCAGTTGTGCCCTTTGGATATCCAGCAGGAGAAGTGGCATCATCCAGGTGTAGAGTTTGACGAAGTATATCGGGGAGTGATGACCACTTCGTGGTTGTTGATGACCGACCGGAGAGACGCTGTGTTGTTCTCCCCAGTGGTGAGGGTGACGTTCATCCAAAACTGGTTAAGGGATTCGGCATGAAGGATTGGATTGAGAAGAAAGGCCGTTTTGTAGGGTGACTGGACCATAAGATCAATAGCATTATCAAACTTAGCCCAGAATGGCGATTTGGTGAGGTAAGCTACACGTTGTGTCGCGGTTTGAGCTGCATGGACGCCATTAATGAGAGAGAAGTTTGGAGAGATGAATGTTAGGTTTGAAGAAGATGAGGCTCTTAAGGATTAGGTCAGGGATATTTATAGGGTACAGGTTAGAAAACGACTGAAGAGTTTGGTGTTAGTCATCAGTAGTTTTAAACGACTGTTGACATGGTATTACCCTTTCAGACGTTGAAACAGCTGAAGTCGTGGTTTTAGGCATCAGCAGTTAGAAACTACTGAAGACCATGGTTTTGACTTCAGATGATGAAACAACTGAAGACTTGGTATCAGTCATCAGTAGTTGTGAAACTACTGAAGACATTGGTTTTGTCAGCAGTTGTTGTAAACAGCTGAAGACTTGGTGTTAGTCTTCAGTAGTTGTGAAACTACTGAAGACAGTGTTTTGTCAGCAGTGTTGTAAACAGCTGATGACTTGGTATTAGTCATCAGTAGTTGTGAAACTACTGAAGACATGGTTTTGTCATCAGTTGTTTAGGATGAAACAGCAGTTGTAAAACACTGAAGAGAAAGTTCTCTTCAGTAGTTTTCGTCAATTCATAGCCTTTCAGCTGTTTCATACTGTCCTCAACACTTACTCATCAGACTTTGCATCTGCTTTTCAGGTGTTTCATAGGACGTCAATACTTATCTGTTTGTACTGATTTCAGTAGTTGTAACTACATCAGTAGTTGTAACTACATCAGTGGTTTAGAACAGATAAAGTACTTCAGTACTTGTGAGGCATTTAGCCGTCAGTAGTTATAAAAACTACTGAGGGTGAAAGGACTCATCAGTAACTATATGTGACATGGTTACCAATGATCACCAGTACTTTTTACTGAAATCATCAGTAGTTGTCACTTATTCTAGCTGCAGCATACCAAGCCTTAACACAAGTTTTGGAAAGTAGAACTATCCAAAGGCTTAGTAAAAATATCTGCAAGCTCATCAGCACTAGGCACAAACTTAGGATCAATCAGACCTTTTTCAAAACAATCCCGAATAAAGTGATGTCTGATCTCTATATGTTTGGTCCTAGAGTGCTGGACTGGATTTTTGACAATACACAGAGCTGAAGCACTATCCATTAATAATGGAGTCTTAGTCTCTGTAATGCCATAATCCAAAAGTTGGTTCTGAAGCCAGAGTACCTGAGAAGTGCAACTTGCAGCAGCAATGTACTCGGCTTCAGCAGTTGATGTAGCAACAGATGTTTGTTTCTTACTCTGCCAAGAATCAAACAGTTGCCTAGGAATTGACAACCACCAGAAGTTGACTTTCTAGTTAACTTGCACCCTGCATAGTCACTATCTGAAAAAGCAACTAATTTGCAAGAGTGTCCAGTGGAATACCATAAACCCATAGATTGTGTACCTTGCAAATATCTAAAGATTCTCTTGACTGCAATCAAATGAGACTCTTTAGGAGCAGCCTGAAATCTAGCACAAACACATGTAGCAAACATAATATCTGGTCTAGAAGCTGTTAAATACATCAAGGACCCAATCATACATCTGTAAAGTGTTTCATCAACAGCTTTACCTTTCTGATCTGCATCCAGTTGTGTGGTGTTGCACATGGGAGTAGAACAGGGCTTACAGTTTTGTAAATCAAACTTATTCAAAAGATCTTTTGTATATTTTGACTGATGAATAAAGGTTCCATCAGCCTTTTGTTTAATTTGCAAGCCTAGAAAGAACTGTAATTCTCCCATTGCACTCATTTCAAACCTCTTTTTCATTAATGTTGTAAAATCATCACACAACTGGGGATCAGAGGATGCAAAAATGATATCATCAACATAAATCTGAACAAGTAGCTTATGCTGATCCACCTTCTTAATAAACAAAGTTTTATCAATGGAGCCTCTAGTGAAATTATTCTTAAGAAGAAAGTGGAAAGTGTCTCATACCAGGCTCTAGGAGCTTGTTTCAACCCATAAAGAGCCTTATCAAGTTTATACACCCATTCAGGATGTTTATTATCCTCAAAACCTGGTGGTTGACACACATAAACTTCTTCCTTTATTTTACCATATAAAAAGGCACTTTTGACATCCATTTGAAAAACTTTAAGATTGTGGAATGCAGCATAGGCTAAAAACAATCTGATTGCCTCTAGTCTGGCTACAGGGGCAAAGGTTTCATCATAGTCAATACCTTCTTCTTGTGAAAACCCCTGTACAACCATCTAGCCTTGTTCTTAACAATAAGCCCATTTTCATCAGTTTTATTCCTAAAACCCATTTAGTGCCTATTGCACACTTACCTGGGGGAAGAGGAACCAGTTCCCACACTTGCTGTTTCTTGAACTGAAGTAGCTCAAGCTGCATGGCTTCAACCCATCCATTGTCTCTCAAAGCAACATGGTAGTTCTTTGCTCTAGCTGACTGATGAAGAGAGCATAGAAGCAGAAGTTAGACAATTGACTCTTGTTGAAACACCAGCATTGATATCACCAATAATCTGAGACATGGGTGATTCTTCAGTTCTTGATAAACAATGAGATCTGTGCAAGTGGTTTGTAGGACCTTCAGCAGCAGCAGATGTTGATGCAGACTCTTGAAACCAAGAATTAGATGGTAACTCAAAAGATGTAGAGGAATCAGAGATCTCATCAGCATTTGTGTGGATGGAACTGCTGAAGCTACAGGAACATCAAATTTAGCAGACACAGGCAGTTGGTCACTAAACTTGAATAGGTGAGTATTGATATTATCATCATCATCATCAATACCACCAGGTGGAAGACATGCTGCAGAAGATGATTTATCCACATGATCTGCAACAGCTGGAGGTTGATAAGGAACATATTGCAGTATGTCCAAATCAAACAACTCCACAGGGTTTTGTGGAATCTTGTCCATAGGAGATTCATTAAACTTCACATGCAAAGTCTCTTCAACTATCTTTGTTCTGCATTGAAGACTCTGTATGCCTTGCAAGTAGATGAATAACCAACAAAATACCCTGCATCCACCTTAGGATCAAATTTTTGGAGTTGATCCTTTGTGTTGAGAATAAAACAGGGACACCCAAATGCTTTGAAAAATGAAATTAGAGGAGCCAAGTGATGGAGAACTTCATATGGAGTCTTCATCAACCTCTGATTTACTAAGGCTCTATTCTGCACATAGCAAGCTGTGTTAACAGCTTCAGCCCAAAAGGTCAGTGGCAAACCAGAGTCAGCCAGCATGGACCTTGCGTCAATTAGGGTCCTGTTCTTCCTCTCACTACTCCATTTTGTTCTGGAGTCTGTGGTATGCTAAACTGCCTTTTGATTCCCTTTGAAAGATAGAAGTCATCAAGTGTATGGTTTCTGAATTCAGTTCCATTGTCACTCCTAATACACTTGACTGGAAGGGAATACTGCTTCTCAACATACAACACAAAGTGAATAATCTTCTGAGCAACCTCATCCTTTGAATGTAGAAAGAAAGTCCATACAAATCTGGAGTAATCATCCACAATTACCAGACAGTATTTCTTCTTTGCCATGCTCATCACTCTCACAGGACCAAATAGATCCATATGCAGTAATTGTAAGCAGGCAGTGGACTTAGGCTCTTCAATAGGAGGGAATGAGACTTTTGTGTGTTTCCTTTTAACAAGCAGTGAGGTTTCATCACAGTGGAACTCCTTTATTGGTAAGCCTCTACTAAACTATTGTGGATAGCTGATTCATGTTTTTGAAATTAACATGACCAGCCTTCTGTGCCACAGTTTAGATTCTTGAGAAGAGGCTTTGGAAAATAGGCAAGGATTGCCTCTGAGATCTATTTTCTTGGAAAGATCTAAGGCATACACTCTCCTGTCCTGTTGGCTCTCAGGAGAGTGTGATCATCCAACACCTTATCAATCAAATGCATAACTTTGGATGACAGAATCCTACAGTTCTGACTGGTGAAAAGAGCAACATGGCCTTTATCAACATTTGACTGACACTCAAGAGATTGTACTTGAGATTTTCCACATGATTAACATCATCAACTTTTTTTCTCCATTGGAGACAAAACCGTTTCAATGATGTAACCCCTAGCATCATTGCCAAAAGAAACAAACCCCTCTTTCCTTGAGAGTAGTCATGAAGAAGAGAGCTGTTCCCAGTCATGTGCATAGATCCCCCACTGTCTACATACCAGATGCTACTTTGGCATGTTGAAGAACCTGCAATTATAAACAATCAGTTAGTTTTGGAGACCCAACCTTTTTGGTTTTGGGCCTGTTCTCATCAACAGATGGTAAACTAACAGGTTTGATGGAAACAACAGCCTGAGAGGAAGAAGATGGTGAAGAAGAGGAATCCTTTGGCTTGGACCTCCTTTCTGTGGTTTCAACATAGGAACATCTAATTGGTTAACTCTTCCCAATAGATGTTGAACCATCATAACCAGCTGTGTCTGATTTTGTGATAAAGCTTTCAGCTCATCAGACACATTGCATTGGAGTTTGATAAGTTCCTATGTTGCACCTTCTTCTTTTGAGCAATCTCAGCTGTTACCTGTTTAACCCCTTCCTTTTGGATTTCTCTTGGGACTTAAGGGTTACAGGATTTGATGTTGCTGATACAAATGTGGTCTCAAACTCAGTTTTCATTTTAACCATTTTCTCTTTAATTTCCTCTTTTATGTTTGAGTTTGGACCTCTCTTCTGTACCAGACACAGCTAATATCTGTAAGATGATTGAACAAACCACATACTTCACATGTTTCATCTCAGGTATGTTATCATCAACTAAAGAGGATGAAACTACTGAAGACTTGCTCTTCAGTGCTTTGAAAGTATTGTTTGCTTTCTTGACTTCCTCTTTAGTAGTCTTCAAACCTTTTCTACTGACAGTTTTCTTCTTTTCAGTACTGACAGTAGTTGGAGTTTGAACTTCAGGTGTTAAATCTTGCTCTCAGTCCTTCAGGACTTTCAGAATTAACTCCTGAGTTGATCAACTCTTTGATCATGTGAGTGTCAGTAGTGGAACCATCAACACAGCTGATAGGTTCTGAGAGGGCTAGTGCTGACTTCTACTTCTGATGATGGTGAAGTATAAAAGTAGATCATGATGAAATGGATTGGTATTCTCTCACCATCAGATTCTACCTCTGCTCTGGGAGTAAAATCTGTAGGTGGAGCAGTGTGATTGTAACCAATGCCAAACTTCACATTGGAAGCAGATTGCTTACTAAGAAGCATTTCAAAAACCTTTGCATGATTGTACCCATCGATCACACTCTACTTGGGTGACTGCAAGGGTTTCTTTGAGTCTTCTACTTACTTCTAGAAGTATCTTCTCCCTAGCCTTATCATCTGTGATTTGGCATTTAAGTTTGTAAATCTCATCATTCTTTTCATTAAGCACAGACTCAAATTCAGCTTTTCTTTGGAAATTGTTTGTTCTAGCTCAATGTTCTTGTTAATCAAAGCTACATTGGTTTTCTAATAGATGCAAATGCTGCTATGCATGTTTCAGAACATAATTTGGCTTTTGCCTCAGAGGATACTGTGATACCTTTGATGTGATAGCGTTTGTAGAGATTAGAGAGTAATCAGCAGAATCCAAAGCCATAAGAGCTAGATTTCCAAAGGACTGTCACCACCATGTTGACCAGCACCAGTGAACAGTTGTTCATGACCAGACAAATCATCTGTAAACTGCTCCAGTCAACAACTCCTGGGGTGAAGAAGCTGTGTTGTGAGGTAAGTTTGATGATGAGATTGGGAAGGTTGTGGTTCAGGCAATGCTTGTGGTTGTTGTGCAATTGGAGCTTGAACAGGATTTGGTTGAGGCAATAATATCAGGATAAGGGTATGACATGGACCCTGGGGGACAAAGTATGCAGGAGACCTAGGATATGAATGATGACCAGAACCCAGCAGGATGTTGTCCTCTGTTTTGTGGACTAGTACTAGGAAAAGTCACAAAGGGTGCAGAAGAGTTAGATCCAGTTGATCTACACTCTCTTGCAAAGTGTCCCAGCCTTTGGCATTTGTGACACCTTAACTTACTCTTGTCAAAACCAACTTTGGTTTTGCCAGAGAGTCCAGGAAATTTCCTGCCAGTTCTCTTATAGAACTTCTGAGATCTGATATTAATCAATGCCATTTGGCTCAGAATATCCATCTCTTCTAGATCATCATCAGCTATTCCTTTCAAATCATCCATGATGAGCATAGATTGTCACTATTACTGCCAGAATGACTCTCAATACTAACAAATGCATGATCAGAACTATTTGAAGAGAAATCATATGCTCATCATAATTACTTTCAGATGTAGCATATTCTGACTTGACAAACCAAGGCAGTATTCCCTAGTACAAAGTCATCAGTGATTTTTCCTGATAGGACAGTTTCCTCTTCTGCTCTATCTCTCTTTCGAATGTAAGCAGTTTTCTCATGAAGTTGGGTGAGATATGCTATCCAGATTTGCACTGGAGCGTAGGAAAATAATGTATTGTCCCCATCTCTCAGGCAGTGATCTGAGGAACCTGTTATTCATCTGGCTATTAGTGTATTCTTGTTTCACCATTTTCAACTCAGAGATCAAGCAGGAAAAACGCTCAAACTGTTGCGTCAGTGTCTCACCCTTTCTATGAGAGAATGTCTCATATTGTTGGGCAAGGATTTCTCTGTTGTTTGCTAAGACCTCATCTGGCCACCGAATGTTCCTTTAGGGCATTCCAGAGATCATGAGCAGTTTCATGATGCATAAGCCCTGAATAGATTTCATTAGGCAGTGCCATGGCCAGAATTCCATGGGCTTTAGCATCAATCTCAAACAGTTTCCGATCTTCATCAGAGTATTGTTCCTTCTTCTTCGGAACCATTTGATTGGTTTCCGGATTGTTCACCATAGGCTTATGTGGTCCATGTACCACAGATGTCCAACAACCCGACTGTTAACAACAGTGATGAAGCATTCTTCACTGCCATATTTATACTCGTCCTAACCAGCATCGGAGCTTGGTTGAGGACCAGTATTGTGAGGATCATTAGAAGAGTATCATCTCAAATTCAATTAGCTATAACATATTTAGAACAAACACAACAACCAATTGAACCAAGAGAGATCTCAGAATAAATGAACGAAAGCGTCAGAAATTCAATAATCTATAACCAGTTCTTGCAAATGCTAATTCAATCAACATAGATATCAATTAGCAGTTTCAATGATCAATTGTTAGATCAATCATGATTTACCTGCTCTGATACCACTTTTAGGATCAGTGATCTACGTGTGATTGATTAGAGAGTATAGCAGCGGAATTCTAACAATGAATTAGCCAATTCACAAGAACAAAGAGATATTCAATGTAACAAAAACAGTTATAGATAGAGAGAATCTGCAGATATATTTCATTCAATATTTGCTTTCGTGGTAACGGAATGTCACAATTACAATTAGTCGACACCTCTTATATAACAGATGTGATGTCTGCTGATGTCACTTGATAGTGACATCTAACAGAATTTATCACAAACTACTGATAGTTAACACAACTACTGAAGATGTCAAACAGCTGACATCTTCTTACAAAAATACTAAGTGTTAACTATTATTACAACTACTGAAAAGAAACTACTGAAATAATAACAACTGAAGAACATCCTTTCAGTAGTTTTACAAATACTGAAACAAAGAAACTACTGAAAGGTAAACCATCACAACTACTGAAGAAGACCTCTTCAGCTGTTGTGACAACGTCTGATACTTTGGTCTTCAGCAGTTGTGTCTTCAACTTGTCTTCAGCACTTGTGTCTTCAGACTTTGTCTTCAGCACTTGTGTTTTCAGACTTTGTCTTCAGCACTTGTGTCTTCAGACTTTGTCTTCAGCACTTGTGTCTTCAGACTGTCTTCAGCACTTGTGTCTTCAGACTTTATCTTCAGCACTTGTGTCTTCAGACTCTGTCTTCAGCACTTGTGTCTTTAGACTTTGTCTTCAGACTTTGTGTCTTCAGACTTTGTAATCAGCTGTTGTCTTCACTGTTGTGGTCTTCATTAGTTGTTGTGATGTCTGTGGGACATAAGGTTTTTCTGATCCGGCTCATTGGTTCTTTTGGTCCAACACAACCAATTCTTGAAATTAAACTTCGTGTATGGTTCTTTAGACTCGCACTGACTTAACTAATACCTACTAACTTCAACGTCATATTATAATTAGTTTAGTTAGGTTATTAGTCCTTAAATGGTTCGATTCTTTTTTGGTCCAATTTCTTAAATTAGGGCACCATTTCATCAGATTTCAGTGGGATATCATCACATTGTACCTCTATAACAAACACGATCATCATATATCAATAGGAGTCCGAAATTTTGGTCTAATGATTTTGGCAGGGTAACAGTTGTCTGTGCGATATGAGGGCGATTAGGGGTGATGAGTCGAATGCGATCGACTATGTCCTTATTCATACTGAATCTGATTCATTCGGCCGACTGGACCCATTCGCTTGGTTCATTAGGGCGAATGGACCTTAGTCGTGGGATTGGCTCAGTCGACTACATTCAGTCGGCCGACTGGACTTCAGTCGAGCGACTGACTCATTCGCATACATACATTCGGTCGAATGGTTCATTCTGATAAGCCATTTGGCTGAATGGCCCATACTCATGTGCCATTCGGCTGTTTAGTGCATGAGTATGGTTCATTCGCACGGTTGGTCCATACTCATGGTCCATTCGTGCAATTGGATCATACTCATGATTTTGACTTTATGACCATTTCTCACTTAACCCTTTTTAACTTTTGATTAAACTTTATATGCATTTGATCATCTCAGACATGATCATTTAACTCAAAAAACTTTTGACCACCTCAGACATGATCGTTTTAAACAATTTGTCACCTCAGACGTGACTGATTTTACCGTTGAAAAGCACGTGTGGTCACCTCAGACGCAACCCTTTTAGATGATTAACTCCCTTACAGATTTCCATGATGTAGTCTGATATCAAACAAACTGAATTTACTAAATTGAAACAAAATAAAAGACTTATACTGAAATACAAAACTACACTTGTTTTTGACTTTTTGTGTGAGGTATAAATCCTAAGATAGACATCTAATGATTCGGTTCCGGAATAGGCAGCTTCAATTACTTTTGACCATAACTGGACCAATGCAAATTGGAATCATACAGGCAAGTCAATCATTGGGACATGTTATCAACACATTTTGATGCTCAATTCTTGTTTTTCATCTAGAGTCGTTAGCAAGTTTAGGAAATCATACTAGTACTATTAGATCCCACCTTGATTTGGACTTTCAAGAATTACAACCACGATGATTGTCAGTATACTAGTCCTCTTAAATCCATACACAGACTTTTGACACAGATTGGTGATATTTTAGGTTTGATTATTTCAACAGGCATTTGTGGATCCCACACTTATATGGTAATTAACATTCCTCAGGAGATTTTGAGCGGTCTTAGGGTAATTTTTAAGAAGAAACTATTCTTAGAACTTTCAGAGAGAAGCCAAGCCTTAGGTCAGTGCCCCCGCACAACAAAGAGGCGGCAAAACAATGAAGTCTAAAATATATAGGTTATGCTTATCCTCAGGTCAGTGCCACCGCACAGCAGAAAGGCACATAACCTATCTTCTTGTTTGAGCATTTTTTATCATTTTGCATACTTCTCACCAACAACATAAGTTATTAGTTTGATTGCTTTTGCTTATATTTTGGTCATACGCACACATTTGTGGTGTTTATTCTGCTCGTCACCCTTTATTGGAATTTGTTGATTGTGTTAACCAGGGATAAGATGTTAGCCTACAGCTTGTTGAACAACTTAGTTTGTTCTTAGGATCACCAATAAGGTCTAATCGTCTATTGCGTTGAAACTACCGACATATCATCTGTGGTCTAACAACCTCTAGGTCTACTTTCTATGTGTTACTTTAGTAGAAAGTCCCAAGTGATTTGTACCTGTGTACTATCATTTTCCAAAGTCATTGAATCGGTATCACAAATACGATCTACTTTCTATCAACAGCCTCTCCTTCTCCCTCACTTTTTTTGTTAATGTTACTAACTGACCTATTCTCCCCAAAAATTCTAAAACCGTAACCGATTTACACTTTTTAGGATTTTAATAGGCGACTGAATAACGTTAATGTAATTAAGCTACTTAAACAAGATAAAATAAAATTAAAATTAAAAGACAGATGGACAGTACGCATCGGACTACACGTGGTCATCATCGAGAATTACATCACTTTTCTTTTAAACGCCGTTGACCTCTAACAGATACAGAAAACGTGGTTTGTCAAAAGCCTTTGTATAGAGGTCAGCGCGTTGAAAATCAGTATTTATTTTAATCACATCGATTATGTTCTTTTCAAAGCAGTCACGTATACAGTCATATTTTATACCGATGTGTTTGGTCTTAGGATGTTGGACCAGATTTTTAGTTACTGCAGTTGCAGCAGAGTTATCAACAAAAATAGGAGTAGATGAGAAATGCAACTGTAGTCCCACAATTGCTGTTGAATCCAAATGATTTGTGAACAACAACTTGCAGCAGCAACGTATTCGGCTTCACAGGTTGACAATGCAACCAATGTCTGCTTCTTACACTGCAAGGTCACTAATCGCCTCCCAAATAATTGACATCCCGCTAATGTAGACATGTAGTTCAACTTGCAGCCACTGTAATCCGAGTCACTATTCGCTGTAAGCTCAAAATCATTGTCATGAGGATCCACAACCCTAGAGTTGGTGTACCCTTTAGATAACGGAATATCCTTTTGACCCCTACTAGATGGTTAACCTTTGGCTTTGCCTGATATCTTGAACATAAGCACGTCGCGTACATGATATTAGGTCTTGAGGCAGTGAGTTACATGAGAGATCCAATCATACCTCAGTACATAGTGGCATCGACCAAATCACCATTCTTGTCGGGTGCTACATAATGGTTTGTAGCAAGTGGAGTCCCAGCTGTGGAAGCATTCTCCATGTCAAACCAATTGAGGATATCTCCTACATACTTGGTCTGATGTAAGAAAATCCCTTTTGGTGTCTCATCCACCTATAACCTGAGAAAGAATTTCATTTCTCCCATGGCACTCATCTCAAACTCAGCCTTCATTACGGCTTCAAACTCTTTACATAGATCTTCGTTCTTTGAACCGAAGATTATGTCATCAACATAGATTTGAACAAGTAAATCTCCATCCTTTTCTTTTATTAATAGTGTACAGTCAATGACAGCTCTACGAAAACCGTGTTTCACAAGGTGAGTCGAGAGTGTCTCATACCAGGCTTTGGGAGCTTGATGAAGCCCATATAGAGCCTTGTTGAGTTGTAACTCTGTCCTGATGATATGGATCTTCAAATCCCTTAGGTTGACTGACGTACACTGTCTCTCTGATTTCACCATGAAGGAAAGCACTCTTCATATCAAGTTGATAAACTTTAATCTTCATATAAAATGCATAGGCAAGGAAGATGTGGATTGCTTCCATTCTTGCCACGGCTGCAAACACTTCATCATAGTCAATGCCCTTGACTTGTCGAAATCCTTGGACAACAAGTCGAGCCTTGTTTCTGACGATCACGCCTTGATCATGTTTCTTGCATTTCAAGACCCATTTTGTGCCAATGACCTTAGCACCTTTAGGTCTATCCACCAGAGTCCATACACATAACTTCTTGAATTGAAGATGTTTTTCTTGCATGGCACTCACCCATGCCTCATCATTCACATGCTTATGGACTATCGGTAGGGGGAACCTGTGGCTCCTGATTGTTTTGACCAGTCTCCATAGTTTCTTCATCAGAGGAAGAGTCACTATGTGCAAGTTCTCCCCCTGAGTTGGTAGATGAATCGCCTTGTAGGCCAGATGATGTAGAATCCTGAGTTGGTGTGTTTAGAACATTATACATCATCTTTGTAGCTAACTCATCATCAGAAGCGGAGAATGGTATGCTGAAGGACTTGAAGAATCCATCATAGTCGAAGAAGAAGGCGGGTCCTTTTCCTGCAGGTGGTGTGGTGTATCTCTAAACATCAACATTACACCATACTTCTACCTGACTCGTCGAGTTGTTGTAGACCCTCTTGTTTGGTATGTTGTATCCTAGAAAGATACCTTCATCAGCCTTTTCGCTGAATTTCCCTTCCTGAGTCTTCTTCAGTAGGGTGCACGGAGCGCCAAACGGCTCGAGATACTCTAGATTTGGTTTACGTCGTTTTAGTAGCTCGTAGCACGTCTTCCCATGGCGTTTGACTACCATAACCCGATTTAGCGTAAAACACCCATTTGCAACTGCTTCATTCCAGAATTGGATAGGTAGTTTTGAGTCTCCTAGCATCGTCTGTGCTGTCTCTATCAAGCTGCGATTCTTCCTTTCAGCAATGCCATTCATCTGAGGAATGTAGGCAGAAGCGAACTGATGCACAATTCCTTTTTCCTTGAAGTAATCCTCCATCCATTGATTCTTGAACTTGGTTCCGTTGTCTAAATGCACTTGACATACCTTCAACATATATAGAGACTCTAGAGTAGTTACTAATTCCTTGAATGACTCAAATGTTTTTGATTTGGATTTCGGAAACATCACCCAAGTGAATCTTGAGTACTCATCAGTAACTACATAGCAGTACAAGTCGCCTGCGATGCTTCTTGTACTGACTGGACCAAACAGATCCGAGTGAAGAAGTTCAAGAGGAAGTTTGATAGAGTGAACTTTCTTTTCCTTATGAGACTTCTTTGTCTGTTTGCCCTTCTTGCACGCAACACAAAAATCCGAAAGTTGGAAGTTTTGGACGTTAACTCCTCTCACTAGATCATTCTGGATCAAGTGATTCATCTTCCATGGATTAATGTGTCCCATTCTCCTATGCCGGGAGATGGATTCCTTCTCAGTAGCTTTTGACAAGAAGCATTGAACTTCGTAATCCGTTGTGGAGGCCTTCGATAGATCCAAGACATAAAGGTCCTTATATCTTGAGGCAGATATTAATACTTGATCCTCCGGGATGACGCAGTCCTTCTTTAGGACATAGCACTTCTTCTTGTCAAACACTACCTTAAAGTCTTTATCACAAATTTGAGAAACAAAAAGCAAGTTATTCTGAAGTTGTTGAACATAGTTTACCTTGTGAAACTTCACTTTCTGATTACTAACTTCCCCTTGAGCTGTGATGTACCCACCTTTGTTTCCAGCAAACGAAATGTGACCTCCTTTTATCTGTTTGACGTTTGATCTGTGTGTCGCGTTCCCTATCATGTGCCTAGATGCTCCGCTGTCTATGATCCACGTGTTGGTCTCAACACTATAGTGAACACCCTGCACATTCAATTTTAAAATGATAGTTCAGGATAGAAACCCAAGCCTTCACTGGCTTGGGTTTCCCAGACGCATCACACATCATAAATGTTACCCATTGACCATTCGAGGGTGAGGGAAGCTCAGATGTCTTTTTGTTCTCATTATCAGACAATTACGTTGATTTCTCCTACTTTGTGTAAGGCCTCTTTATGATAAACAGACGACTGAGTAATGTGTTGAACTTTAGGATCACTATCTCTTTTAGGTGGCGTCATTGAGTTCCTCTTAATAGAGCTAGGTTTTTTTTCAGGGAGTTCAACTTTCCTCCTCAGTGTCTGATAGTACGGACAGTGAGACGCAATGTGTCCATACTCTCCACAACTGTAGCAAGCTCTGCTTTCAACTTTATGATTTAACTGTTTTTGTGGAGATGTACGTGACACTAGGGTGACCTTACTTTGTTTGGGTTTCATCTCTGATTGTTTAAATGTTTTGTCTCATGTAACAAAATTAATTGCTTTAATAGTTTTAACATCCTTTTCTCTTCTATTAACTGGACTTTGACATGATGCACGTGATGGGTTACTATTATTTGTCCTTTTAGTTTCAGATTTGACAATTATTGAACCAAATATTATACTAACCTTTTCAAATTCTTTGTCCAGATTAATGCAAGGCATTTTACCTTTTGCCTTTGAAGTGGCCTCCTTTTGTTTAGTGCCAGATTCATTTGATGAACATATGGAATCTGGATCACTTACAAGAGGAGTGGACACCACATGATCCTTGATTGGATTATCATTAATTGGCTTACATTTTGTGTTCATCAAGATATCTTGTGGTGGTGGAACCACTTTATAACCCAATCCCTCCTCATTGTTTCTTTCTCTCACTAAGTTTTGGACTATGTGTGAAGAACTAGTCAAACTATGCAGTTTTTGTTTTAGGGAATTAACTTCTACTTCTAAAACTGCCTTTTGTTTCTTAGTGTCCTCTAGGGAGTTAAGATAGTACCTAATGTCATTAGCTTGGTTAAAGGCTACAACTTCTGTTTCCCTAAGCTGTTTCTTCAAAAGGTCTATCTTTTCTTTATAACTATGCTCATTTTGTTTTAAAACTCTGTTAGCCTCAGTGCATAGCTCTAGGTCCTTTACTAAGTTATCATTATGATCAAATAACCTAGAAAATTTTTGGTCAATGCTTTCCCTAAATTTATACAATCAGAACAAGCTTGATTATTAAAGAGTTGGTCAGTAGTACTTACCTGAGTGGTTTCTGAGGAATCAACCATCAATGCAGAATCTAATGTTTGTGGAGCTGATGATTCTGATGTTGTCGTAGTACCTCCTTCCTCAGGCAGGTAGGTGACCACTGGTGCTGCTTCTTCTGATGTTGACATCGCAAGTTCCATTGCTATATCTCCTTCACTGGGAGAGTCATCATCAATATCCTCCACACTAGCGATATTAGATTCTCCCGGTGAGACAAACCGAAAGCTCTAGTTCTATCCCTCATCCCCATTCGTAGTCAAGGCTTTAGGATCCTTGCTTGATGAAGTAGGACTGCTATTGGGTTTCTCCTAATGATTGAAGGTGGAGAAAGGATTCCCATTGCCAATCTTCTTTGGCTTCACGCACTCCCTTTTGAAGTGCCCTTTCTCACCACAGTTGAAACAGGTCAACTTTGATTTATCGAAGGCAAAGGTTGTGTCCTTAGTTGCAACCAAGTTCTGTCCAGTCTTTTTGACAAACTTCTTAGCTCGTCGGACAGCACTCGCTAAGGCCGACATAATATCCATCCGTTCCAACTCCGTCTTGTCCACATGCTCGTAGTCCTGATCTGCCAGATGTCAGTTCCCAATCTTTCCAGCAATTAGTCCATCATAAGAGTGGACTACAGCAGCTAAAAGATCCATGTGCTCTTTAGCCACCTCAACTGTCACATTTCTGAAGTTTTCGGTCTTCAGATTTGCTGCATTGGCTTCGGGTATCATATGTTGGGTACCAGATAACCCTGACGTTTTTGTCCACGAAGAAGAAGCTTGAGATGGACTAGCTGAGCTTGACACAAAGGCAATCAGCAGTGGTGCTCCAGATGACATGGCCTGAGGAGTCGCATTGTAAAGCGCAAGATTCTGATCATAGTTAGACTTTTGGGCTTTATATTTCATCCTTAGCTCTTCCTCTCCCAGTTTCAGAATGAAGTCATTGATATCTAACTTCATTAGCATACCATTCTCTCTGATATTTGAGACAAACAAAGCCCATTTCTCCGGTAATCCATCAGCAAAGTTGGACACTTTATCTTCCATCGACGTCGTTACCCCATGAGTGTGCATCTCACTCATCAAGTGATAGAATCTATCGACCACGTCATCCAGGCTTTCCTTGCCCATTGAGAGAAGTTGTCAAACTCCTTCTTCAAAGCCTTAGCTTTTATAGCCTTGAGTGATGCATTTCCATCATACCTCTTTTCCAATGCATCCCATATTTTCTTTGCTTGTGTATACTCCGAGAACTAATGGAAGATATCCTTCGGAATAGACTGTGTAAGGAAAGCATAGACTTTCTTTTCGGTATTGTATTTGTCCTTTTGTCCATCAGTCATGCCACCAAGTGTGAGTTTGACAACATCAGCTCCTATAGGCATGTTGTACCCCAACTCTATAGACTCCCACAGATTTGGATCTACTCCGTTTAAGTAGATCTCGGAACGTTGTTTCCATTTTCGATATTCATCTAACGTGATCAGTTTTAGGGGTTTGTTGTGATTCCCCTCCTCATTCTCCGGTAGCAGTAAGTTTTGTATACGTGAGTCTCTCCCTGCTGTAAAGGTTGAATATTGGTCTTACATTGCTATTAACTTTAACTTTAAACCAACCTTGTGTATTGTGCGAATGAAATTATGCGATTGGGCTATTCGGGTGATTGAACTATGCGGATGGTTCAATCGTGCGACTGAACAATGTGGATGACTCAGTCGGCTGAATGAACTAATGCGGATGGACAATGTGAATAGGCTTCTCAGTCGGACGAATGGAAGTGCGGTTGAGTCCAATCGTGCGTATGGGGAATGCGTATGACCTCAGTCATGCGATTGAGTCAATCGTGCGACTGAACCTGCTGGATTTCGAAAATTTATACATTTCAGGTGTTTGAACGCAAAAACAGGAATTTTCACTAACCCTAATTGCCGTATACTGGAAAAAACTTAACTTTACGACCAGGAGACGTCTAAAACCCGATTTGACACAAAAGATTGCATTTTTGAGCATAAAAACACAATTTTTGTATCAAAACAATTGAATCACGTGTAAATCTACAGCCAAAGCTCTGATACCACTTGTTAGGGATCGTGTACTCGACGAATACTAACAGATTTACGCGTATACCGAATCAAATAGTGCGGAATTCTATTTGATTGGCGATCCCATCAGTGAGAACGCATATAGAATCACTTAAAGATTGAATCTAAATGTTAAGAACGATTAGCAATCGATCTACTACGATCTTTGAAGTTGGAACAGGTTTCTAGAGGTCTCTGGACGGCTAGGGTATGTCTGGGTATCAAGATATTCGAAATGTCTAGTTTTTCCACGAATTAAGTGGTATTTGTAGGTTAGGGTTGCTCATTCGGATGACTGAACCATTAGCATGGTTCAGTCGTGCGATTGAGCCATGCGGTTGATCCATTCACACGACTGAGTGTTTAGTCGTGCGACTGAGCCAATCTCATGTTACAATCATATGACTGATCCAGTCTACTGGTTCAGTCATGCGACTGAGTCATTCACATGAAGTTGTTCAGGCGTATGGACCATTTAGGCACATGGACACTTAGTCGCATGGCCATTCTGACGCATGACCACTGTTGGGGTGCATGGTCCATTCAGACACATGAGAACTTCATTTTACTAAGTTTGAATGTATTCAATATTATTACATTATTTATACTAGTTCAAACAACCACAAACCTATATAGTCAATTCAACATGCGTTAAACAACTCATTAATGAAATATTAAACATGATAAACGTAACCAAACATTTGCATTTCATTAAGTACCCAACCATTACATATGTGAAGACACTACAAACATATTACATTAAGATTAGAAACTAGGAACACATGTATCTACAACAGGAAATTTAGCACAGAAAGCAGCAGAAATAAAACTTTTACTAGCACTAGAATCAAATAACACAGAGGTTAAAGTTTGGTTACTAGATACGTACCTGACACAACATCGGGGTCCATCCTAGCCTCCTCCTGCGTCGTCGTAAACGCTTTGGCGCTCGCCCTATGTCCTTCTCCTCCAGCCTTCTTCGCTCCTGATCCTTCAGCCCTTGGCTTCTTACAGTCTCTACTCATGTGACCACTCTCTCCATAGTTGTAACACCTTACAACCCCGCATTCACACACCACATTGCCAGGCTTTCCGCATTTGAAGCACATGTTTGACCCCATTTTCATTCTCCCGAATGCTCCTTCCCGCATTTACCACATCTTTTCGATCCTGCACCAGATGTGACCACACGTCGGTCATCCACCCGTGCACGCTTATTGTTCGTCGGGACACCACCCCGTCCAATCCTCTTCCCATTCCAGTTCTGGCATCCACCATTCTTCCTACTCACCTCAGCCACCACCACAGTCCTGTCATCGTACAACCTCCCCACCAAATCAACTACCAACCTGAACGTGCTTGGTCGGGCAACAATGATATGCCTGCGGATGTCCGTTGGCAAGCCCTGAATATACCTCTTGATCTTTCATGATAGAGGTGTCACCTGATCAGGAACCAACCGTGCCATTTCATTAAACTTGGTGGTGTATTGTTAATGTTTCATTGTTCCCGCCTCCAGTTGCAGGAACTCCCTCATAACTTTGTCCATCTCACGGGGAGGACAGAACTCCTCAGTCACTAGCCTCTTCAACTCTGGCCATCTCATTCTTCTGATAGCCCGGCTACCCTCAGCTTCTTCCTCTTCTTCTTTGTCATCAGAGGGAACCATTTTAGTCTCGGGCTATCTCCTTTCGCCCGTAGGTCTACTCCTTTCCTTCCACTGCCCCTCCCATACAACCTTTATCACTTCTACCACCACAGACAGTAAGATTGACTGCATGACTTGATGCACCTCCTCTACCACTGCCTCCTTCACTAAGGCCCTTAATTTAGCACTCTTGTCTCCGCCCTCTGGATTAGGGGTCTCGGGTTCCTCATGAACCACCTTTTCGGCTCTAGGCCTTCCTCTCGTAGCCCGTGGTTCATCACCTTGACCTCCACCATGTGAAGCTTTAGATGATCTACCACCAGCCATCCTCAACTCACATATTCAAAGATTCAAACACCAATATGGTCATTCAAAGGAAGAGCTCAGTTTATGTCAAGTATAGTAAGTCCCTAATTACAGTGGCCAGTTGTGATTAGCCACTTACTTTACTCTTCATACCCCAAGCATTTCCTATCCTGACTACATTAGTATCTAAATCTACCAGCAACACATAAACCGCATAACACGCGCACGTAATACCGGTTAACATTAAGAAAATACCTAATGGCACGCAGCAACTCGGACTGGCATCCCTTCCCTTTCAGTCCTATTTCTAGTTTATGTTAAGGTTTGTTTTGAAAATTTACCCATTTCACTTAAACTTTGGCTCTGACACCAACTTGTAAGGCCCCGTTCCCAGGATGCTCACAGCTGGTCAATCATCGCACATAAAAAATATAATTACATTAACTTTACAAAATCATGCAGTGAAAACACTTTAAACAAATATTTCATATAATAACTTTTGCAAAATAATACATTGTTGACTAGTTACAGAACATCATTATTTGCATTACGTCACCAAAATGTCATATTTCTATCAAATGGATGCCATCCAAAAATGCCAAATAGCTGCCTCATGCCATCCTCAGCAATGCTCACTTGCCAACTGGAAAATGCATAAAAAGTCAGCGTTGCTGAGTGAGTTCTAGTTTTATAGTTACTATCTTCATCATCGTTCGTTTAGAACATTTCGCACATTTCGTATTTATCGCACTTTTCGTACTTTATTATCTTTTCACTTTTATCTAGGTCTTGTCATATGCTTAACCCCCTTCTTAAGCACAAGGCCATATCATCTAGGGTTTAGCGACAAGGACCCCATATCGTACATATCGTACGTATCGCACATATCGCACGTATCACACATATCACACCTATCGCACTTTTACTCATCCGCATTTCCTCTTTACTCGTCCACATTGACTTTTACTCATCTGCATTGACTTCTAGTCATCCATATTTCCTCTTTACTCATCTGCATTGACTTTTACTCATCCGCATTTGCCAATGCTCATCCGCATTTGTCAATGCTCATCTGCATTTGTTAACGCTCATCCGTATTTTGGAACACTTAAGCAGTTATTTAGGGTTGGGCGTATGAGCTACTATTTTGGCGCATGAGTAACCCAGGTCACACTTAACCCTATAATCTGGTCCCCAAACACCATCTGTCATGTTCTAAGCTTAAATCTTACATTCTAAGCCATAGAAACACAACCATAACATCATCAAACATATACATAGCCAAAATCTGACCACACCCGCAACATACACACATTCATACATACGAGTATGAAACCCAGTTTTATAAAAACATACATTCATGCATTTCCATCCACAAAATCAGTTAAAAACATGTAAAAGAGGGGTTCTAGAACTCACCTTAGCAGCCTCTTCGGGTAAGACTTCCTTCAAAGCCCGAATGCTACAAGTTCTCACCTAATAACCCACTAAAAACACACAACCGAACACACACAACATACATAAGCACACAAACAAGGATGAAAATAGTTAAGAACATCTTAAACACACGAATTCTTACCTTGAATTCGACTTTTCCATAGGTTCTTCAAAATACCCGAGAGTTTCAGGTCTCTTTCTTTCTCTCTCTTAACAATCAGAATGTACAAGGTGTGTAGGAGGTGATGGGTGGCCATCACCTTTTACACCCACTTTTTTAAACATTTTGTCCTTTTTGACACTTTTTACCCCTTAACTTGGGTCATGTATCTTTTCTTTCTTTTTCTTCACATTAATCTTTTGTTTGAGTCTTCGAAAAAATAATCGGGTGTTACACCAGAGCAAGAAAAAGCATTACAACTTTTGAAAGATATGTCAACTAAAGCTCCTATCCTGTCACTACCAGAAGGAACTAAGATTGCATAGTTTATTCTAATGCCTCATGTGTAGGATTAGGTTGTGTTCTTATACAAAGAGGGATGGTAATAGCTTACGCTTCACGGCAGTTGAAGTCACATGAAGCAAATTACCCAACCTATGATCTTGAACGGACAACAGTTGTATTTGCATTGAAGATCCGGAGGCATTACTTGTATGGTACAAGGTGCACTATCTACACTAATCCTAAAAGTTTGAAATATTTCATTGACCAAAAGGAATTGAATATGAGGCAATGACGATATTAGAACTGGTCAAGGACTATGACTGTGAAATACTTTATTATCCAGGTAAAGCTAATGTTGTAGCTGATGCTTTAAGCCAGAAGGAGGGTTACACTCCGATTAAAGTAAAGTCATATAAACTGATTGTGAATTCAGCCTTGTTTGATCAAATTAAAGTTGCATAGTGGAGGCACTGAAAGAGGAAAATTCAAAACGTGAAGGGATTATTGGTCAAGTCCATCTACTTAAGGAGAATGACAAAGGAATTAAAGTTTGTTTTGGATGAATTTGGATTCCCTACACCTGTAATATTAAAACAATGATTCTTGATGAAGTGCACAAGTCGATGTACTCAATTCATCCAGGTGCAACCAAGATGTAAAACGATTTAAAGAAAGAGTATTGGTGTCCTAGAATGAAAAGAGATATTTCTAAATATGTGGAAAAATGCTTGACTTGCTTAAAAGTCAAACCTGAACATCAAAAGCCATATGGTAAAATACAACCAGTAGAAATTCCATTATGGAAATGGGAGCACATTAAGATGGATATGGTGACGAAACTTCCTAAAACTGATAAGGGATATGATGCAATATGGGTAATTATTGATCGTTTGACAAAGAGTGGTCACTTTATACCCATTCGAGAAAAATATTTGTTTGAACGAATGGCAGAAGTGTATGTTAATAAGGTGTTCTCAAGGCATGGTGTCAGGAGATCGGTAAATTACACTCTGAAGAAGGAGAGATAATTCATGATCTCACCAACGAGCAACTGGCTGAAATGTTTCGACTCAATCCTCATGAGATTGTGAAAAATGCTCCAACTGTGCAAAAGGATAGTGACGATGAGCTTCAGGATGTTGATGAGATCGAGATTGAAGATGTCACTGCACAACACTATCCAGAGTATACTGACAATGAAGCAAATGTCATTCCAAATCTGGGAGAAACTCTTGTCAATGACACTTTTGAGCTCTGGATAAAATGGAGAAAGAGTCAGAAAAAGATAAAGAGAAGGCCAAGCCTCAAACGCCGATGTTGATATGAGAAAGGCTGAATGGGCTGCATGTTTTAAGGAGATCCGAGCACAACGCTCTGCTCCTAAACCTAATGTATACACCAAGCTCTACATAGTAAAGAAACATCAAAAGGTGTCAGGCAAGATTATCGCATGGGCTCATTTTGATGATCTTAACGTATACGAGATAAAGAGAGAGATGGGTATGGAATACTTTAGATTCCCGCATGATCTAAAGTCTCTACCTGGTTTCGAGCTCACCCAGCTGGCTAAACTGAAGTTACTATATGTTGAACCGAAGAAGATGTTAGGCTAGTTTGAGACTGCCCTGAAGAAAGAGTACCATACCAGGTGGGTCAACTTCAAACCTCAACAACGTACGAGGTATATCAGATGGTCTGAAGTTGATCCCATAACTGGGAAGCCTAAAATAATGCTGAAGTGGAGTCCCCCAAGAACAATGTCAAGAATCCCTCTCAGGGAAATGCCACAAGACTTCACACCTCACTTTAATGGTGGTACTATGATTGGAGAACAGGAGAGGCGGTCATAGTTGTGAACAAAGAAGGGAAAATGGATACTATCAGGGTTCTTGATACATGTATGTCCCTAGATCATGATATGAATGTAATAGATCTTGTTTGTCTGATTCTGATATAATGTTTGGAATGATTAATGAAATGATATTGATGGTTTGTTATTTATAATGTTTAATATTTCATTAATGAGTCGATGTTGAATTGGTTAATTAGGTTTGTGGTTGTTTGAATTGTTACACATAATGTTATATTAATTAATACATTCAAACTTAACAAAATGAAGTTCTCATGCAAATGGCCCATGCGAATAGACCATACACATGAATAACTTCATACGAATGACTCAGTCGCACGACTGAACCAGAAGACCGGATCAGTCGTATGATTGTAACATAAGATTGACTCAGTCGTACGACTGAACACTCAGTCGTGCGGATGAATCAACCGCATGGTTCAATCGCACGACTGAACCATACTAATGGCTCAGTCACACTAATGAACAAGACTAACCTATAAATACAACCCAATTCGTGAAAAACGAGAACTTTCATTCTATTTCGATTCCAGACGTACCCTAGTCGTCCAGAAGCCTCCAAGTTGATACTCCAAGTTCATAGAACGCTGTAGATCGATTCCTAATCGATTCTTAACGTTTGATTCAATACTTTATTGATTCTACGTGCGTTCTCACTGATTGGATCGCCAATCAAATAGGATTCTGCACTATTTGGTTTGGTTTACATGTTAATCATTCGATATGTCGTTCAAATACCAGGTCCTAACAAGTAGTATCAGAGCCTTGGCTCTTGATTACATGTGATTCAATCAAGATTGATAAAAAATTGTGTTTTTACACTAAAAAATGCAATCTTTTGTGTCAAAAGTTGTGTTGGATGTTCCCTGCTCATCAAGTTTTGGTTTCTACGACCTTAGGCGATTAGGGTTTGCGAAATTTCGACTTATTACGGCTAAAACACATTTAACCTAGAAATTTTCGCATAACAGCAGCTTCAGTCGCACGAGTGAGCCATTCGCATGACTGGACTTCATTCGCATACATCAGACGCATGATTGGACTGAGTCGCATCTCCAGTCGTACGACTGAACCATCCGTTCGCAGTGTTCATACGCATCAGCTTCATTCGCATGACTGAACCAATCGCTTAGTTCCGCCGCACGATTGAACCAATCGCATAGTTCATTCGCACGGATAGCCCATTCGTATCACCCAGTCGCACCAGTTTGACAGTTTGTTTAGTATCACTTAAAAGTTAATCGAGATGGAAGATCAAATGTTGGCGTTTACTGTCGGCATGGACTCAAGGATCCAGAACCTACTCTTGCTTGAGAGTGAGGTGGGGAATCATAATAAACCACCAAAACTCTTAACGTTAGATGAGTTTCCCCACTAGAAACAATGTTTTGAGATCTACCTCAATGGAGTGGATCCAAATTTGTGCGAAGCTATCAAGATTGGGTATAGTATGCCAGTGGGAGCAGATGTGGTAAAGCTTACTCTGGGAGGGATGACTGGTACTCAGAAAGTTAAGTATAATGCAGAGAAGAGAGTTTATGCATTGATTACACGGTCTATTCCTAAAGATATTTTCCACCAGTACTAGGATAATAAGCAGGCCAAGAAATTGTGGGATGAGTTGGAAAAGAGATACGACGGGAATGCTTCGCTGAATGCAATTAAAGCTAAGGAACTGAAGAAAGAATTTGACAACTTCTCATCAATGGGAAACGAGAGTTTGGACGATGTTATTGTTAGATTCTACCATCTGATGAGTGAAATGCATACACATGGTGTTGCTACTACCATGGAAGAAAAGGTGTCAAATTACGCAGACGGATTGCCGGAAAAGTGGGCTTCATTTGTGTCAAATCTGAGACAGAATGAGATGCTGGCAAAGTTGGATATCAATGACTTCATTCTAAACCTACGAGAAGAAGCACTTAGGATGAAGTACAGAGCTCAGAAGTCCACGCACACTCAGAATCCAGCTTTGTACAATGCCACGCCTCAAGCTATGACGTCTGGAGCACCTCTTCAGGCTGCATTTGTGTCTAGCTCATCGGGTCCTTCACAAGCTTCTCCTTCAGGTTCAGAAACGTCAGGGTCTTCTTGTACCCATTACATTGAAACTGAAGCAAATGCTACTAGACTGAAGACCGAGAACCTCGATAATGTGACTGTGGAAGTAGCTCGAGAGCACATGGATCTTTTGGCAGCAGTGGTTCATTCTTATGATGGACTTGTTGCTGGGAAGATTTGAAACTGCCATCTAGCAGATGAGGACTACGAGCAGGTGGATGAAATGGATCTGGAGAGAATGGACATTATGTGGGCCTGAGCTAGTGCTGTCGGAGCGCGAAGAAGTTTGTGAAAAAGACCGGACAGAACTTGGTTACTACTAAGGATACACATTTGGCTTTGACAAGAGTAAAGTGACCTGCTTTAACTGTGGAGAAAAGGGGCACTTATAGAGAGAATGTGTGAAGCCAAAGAAGAATGGGAACAGGAACCCATTCTCGTCCTTCACTCGTCAAGACAAGCAAGCTAGCAGTTCTACTTCATCAAGCAAGGATCCAAAAACCTTGACTACTCATGATGATGAAGGACAGGACTGGAGCTTTCGGTTTGTCTCTCTAGGGGAATCTAATATTGCCACTGTAGAAGATTTAGATGATGATTCCGCGAGTGAGAGAGATATTGCAGTTGAGATAGCGATGTCAAATATTGAAGAGACAACTGCAACTGTGGTCAGCTACAAGCCTGAAGAAAGGATTCAACAGCAAAGACAGAACCAGAACCAGAGACATCTTATGCTGCGTTGATGGCTAACTCCTTTGAACCTCCTCAGGTAAGTACCACTGACCAACTGTTTAAAAATCATGCTTGTTCTGATTGTGATACTTTTAGAGATAGCATAGATGAGAAATTTGCTAGGTTATTAGATCATAATGATAACTTAGTAAAGGATTTGCAACTGTGCACTGAGGCTAATAGAGTTTTAAAACAAAATGAGCATAGTTACAAAGAAAAGATAGACCTTTTGACTAAACAGCTTAGGGAAACTGAAGTAGTTGCATTTAACCAAGCTAATGACATTAGGTACTATCTTAACTCCCTAGAGGACACTAAGAAGTAAAAGGCAGTTTTAGAAGTAGAAGTAAACTCATTAAAGCAAAAACTTCAAAGTTGGACAAGTTCATCACACATTGTCCAACACTTAGTGAGAGAGCGTAACAACGGGGAGGGTTTGGGTTATAAAGTGGTTCCACCACCACCTGAGACCTTGATGAACACTAAGAGTAGACAAATAAATAACAACCCCATCAATGATCATATGGTGTCTACTCCTCTTGTTAGTGATCCAATTCCTCATGTTCATCAATTGAATCTGGAACAAAACAAAAGAAGGCCACTTCAAAGGCAAAGGGTAAAATGCCTTGTGTTAATCTGGAAAAAGAATTTGAAAAGGTTAATATAAAGTCCAAGTCAAACGAAGTCAAATCTGAATCTAAAAGGACTGCTAATGTTAATCTTTCACAAGTTTCATGTCAAAAACCAGTTAACCAAAAGGAAAAAGATGTTAAAAATGTTAAAACAATTGATTTTGTTAACCAGAAGAAAACATCAAAAGAAAGAGAGTCAAAACCCAAACTAACTGATGTTACTAGGGTGTCACACACATCTCCATAAAGAAAGTTTAATCATAAAGTTGATAGTAGGTCGTGCTACAACTGTGGAGAGTGTGGACACATTGCTTTCCTTTGTCCTTACTATCAGACACCTAGGAAGAAGATTGAACTTCAGGATTCAAAACCTAGGTATTCTAAGAGGAGTTCGTTAACACCACCAAGAAGAACTAGTGAACCTAACGTTCAACCCATTAGCTAGTCGACTGTTTATCACAAACAGGCATTGCACAAATCTGGCTTATGGAAAGAGAAGTTATCCTCTGTGTCTGATAATGATGACAAGAGGGAACCTGAGCTACCCTCACCCTCTAAGGGTCAATGGGTTGAATTCATGATATGTGATGCCTCTAGGAAACCCAAGCCAGTAAAGGCTTGGGTTCCTAACCTAAATTAATGTTTTACATTGAATGTGCAGGGTGTTCGCTACAGTGCTGAAACCAACACATGGATTGTAGACAGCAGAGCATCCAGGCACATGACAGGAAACAGGGCTTTTATCAAACGTCAAGCAAATAAAAGGGGGCATGTTTCGTTTGCTCGAAACAAGGGAGGCTATATCACAGCTCAGGGAGAAGTTGGAAATCAGAAAGTTAAGTTTGATAAGGTGAACTACGTTCAACAACTTCAAAACAACTTACTTTCTGTTTCGCAAATCTGTGATAAAGGTTTTAAAGTCATATTCGACAACAAGAAGTGTTACGTCCTAAAGAAAGACTACGTGATTCCGGAGGACCAAGTTCTGATGACAGCTTCAAGATATAAAGACCTTTATGTTTTGGATCTCTCAACATCATCTACAACGGATCATGAAGTTCATTGCTTTCTATCAAAAGCCACTGAGAAGGACTCCATCTCCTGGCATAGGAGAATGGGACACATCAATCAACGGAAGATGAATCACTTGATCCAGAAGGATCTTATGAGAGGAGTTAATGTCAAGAATTTCAAACATCCTGATTTTTGTGTAGCTTGCAAGAAAGGCAAACAGACGAAGAAGTCTCATAAGAAAAGAAAGTTCATTCAATAAAACTTCCTCTTGAACTTCTTCACATGGATCTGTTTGGTCCAGTCAGTACAAAGAGCATTGCAGGCGACTTGTACTGTTTTGTGGTTACTGATGACTACACAAGATTCTCTTGGGTAATGTTCTGAAGTCCAAGTCAGAAACATTTGAGTCATTCAAGGAGTTAGTAACCACTAGAATCTCTCTACAAGCTGAAGGTGAGACAAGTACGCACAGACAACGTGACTGAATTCAAGAATCAGTGGATGGAGGCTTACTGCAAGGAAAAGGGAATTGTGCATCAATTCACTTCTGCCTACATGCCTGAGATGAATGGTGTTGCTGAGAGAGAACTGAATCTTGATAGAGACAACACAGACAATGTTGGCAGACTCGAAACTGCCTATCCAATTCTGGAATGAGGCAGTGGCTAATGCATGTTATACAGTGAATCGAGTTCTGATAGTCAAGCACCACAGAAAGACTTGTTACGAGCTACTACAACGACGTAAACCAAATCTGGAGTATCTCGAACCATTTGGCGCGCCGTGTACACTTCTGAAGACGACTCAAGAAGGTAAATTCAGCGAGAAGGCTAATGAAGGAATCTTCCTAGGATACAACATACCGAAGAAGAGTGTTTACAACAACTCAACGGGTCTAGTAGAAGTGTGGTGTCATGTTGATGTTCAGAGATATACCATACCACCTACTGGCAAAGGACCCGCCTACTTCTTCGACTATGATGGATTCTTTAAGTCCTTCAACATCCCTATCTCTCCTTCTGATGATGAGTTAGCTACTCGAATGATGTATGATATCTTGAATACACCATCTCTTGATTCAACATCATCGAGTTCACAGGGAGAATCATCAACTCAATCAGGGGAAGTAGTCGACGACAGTGACTCCTCCTCTGAAGATGAAGCTAAAGAAGATGACCAGAACAGTTAGGAGGAACATGTTCTAGTTCCTGAAAGTCCACAAGCATCTAACGATGATGCACCTTCGACTTCGGAACCTCAAACTCCTTCTACCTCAGATGCAGTTGCAAATGTTCATAATCTTGGCTCTGAGGTAGCTGTTCCTACTACTCCAGGATCACGTCTAAACGTCTATCATCCCTTAGACAATTTCATTGGGGATGTCAGATCAGGAGTACAAACCCGAAATCAGCTGTACTCAGCTGATTATGCCTTTGTTATGGAAAAGGGATACATTTATGATGGAGCTTATCGGTGTTTTGTCTCGCAGTTTGAGCCAAAATACGTCAGTGATGCACTAAACGATGAGGCACGGGTGAGTGCCATGCAAGAAGAACTTCTTAAGTTCAAGAAGTTAGGAGTATGGACTCTGGTAGATAGACCTAAAGGTGCTAAGGTCATTGGCACCAAATGGGTCTTGAAATGCAAGAAGGATGACCGAGTGGTCATTATCAGGAACAAGGCTCAGCTGGTTGTTCAGGGATTTCACCAAGTCGAGGGGATTGACTACAATGAAGTATTTGCACCCGTGGCAAGGATGGAAGCCATCCGTATCTTCCTTGCCTATGCATCGTATATGAAGATTAAAGTCTATCAATTAGATGTGAAGAGTGCATTCCTTCATGCAGAAATTCAAGAGACAGTGTATGTCAGTCAACCCGAGGGATTTGAAGATCCTTATCATCGGGACAAAGTTTGCAATCTCGACAAGGCCTTAAACGGGCTTCATCAAGATCCAAGGGCATGGTATGAGAAACTCTCAACTCATCTTGTGAAACACGGCTTTCGCAGGGGAGTCATTGACTGCACACTGTTCATCAAAGAAAAAGATGGAGACCTACTGCTAGTACAAATCTATGTGATGACATAATCTTCGGTTCAAAGAACGCAGAATTATGCAAAGAGTTTGAAGCAGTTATGAAGAAAGAGTTTGAGATGAGTGCTATGGGGGAGATGAAATTCTTTCTCGAGTTACAGGTGGATCAGACACCAAATGGGATCTTTCTACATCAGACCAAGTATGTGGGAGACATTCTCAGTCGGTTTGACATGGAGAATATTTCTGTTGCTGGGACTCCACTTTGTACAAATCATGATATAGCATCTGACGAAAATGGAGATCTGGTAGATGCCATAATGTACCGAGGAATGATTGGATCCCTCATGTATCTCACTGCCTCAAGACCTGATATCATGTATGCTACATGTTTATGTTCTAGATATCAGACTAAGCCTAAGGTTAACCATCTGATCGGGGTCAAAAGGATACTTTTACCTGAAGGGTACACTCACACTTGGGTTGTGGTATCCTCATTATGATGACTTTGAGCTCACGGCGTATAGTGACTCGGATTACGGGGGCTGCAAGATGAACTACAAGTCTACATCTGCAGGGTGTTAATTCTCTGGGAGGACATGAGTTACCTGGCAGTGTAAGAAGCAGACCTCGGTTGCATTGTCAACATGTGAAGCCGAATACGTTGCTACTGCAAGTTGCTGTTCACAAATCATCTGGATTCAACAGCAAATGCGGGATTACGGTGTAAAGTTTTCTTCTACTCCTATCTTTGTTGATAACTCTGCTGCAATTGCAGTAACTAAAAATCCGGTACAACATCCAAAGACCAAACACATCGGTATTAAATACCATTTCATAAGAGACTGTTTTGAAAAGAACTTAATCGATGTGGTAAAAATTAATACTTACTTTCAACGCGCTAACCTCTATACAAAAGCCTTTGATAAGCCACGTTTTCTATATCTGTTAGAGGTCAACGACGTTAAAAAGAAAAGTGATGTTATTCCTGATGATGATCATGTGTAGTCCGATGCATTGTAGTTATATTTTTTATCTTTTATTTTTCCTTATTTATTTTATTTTGTTTAAATTAAATTCATGTTATTTAGCTGTCTGTTAAAATCCTAAAATAATTAAATCCAGTATGATTTTAGAATTTTAGGGGGAGAGTAGGTCAGCTAGTAATATTAAAGAAAACGAGGGAGAAAGAGTGGATAGCTGATATAAGGTAGATCCTATCTGTGATACCGATTCAAACCTTTTGGAAAATGATAGTACACAGGAACATATCAAAAGGGACTTTAAAATTTAATTTAGAAAAGATGCAAAATTCAAAGTATAAGTCTGTGTAGTCTAAGTAATATAAAAGAGAAGATGATAGAAAAACTGGTAACTACTAAGGTAACACAAAGAAAGTAGACCTAGAGATTGCTAGACCACAAATGATATGTCGGTAGATTCAACACAATAGATGATTAGACCTGACCGGTGATCTCAAGATCAAACTAAGTTGTTCAACTGACTGTGGGTTGCTATCTTATCACTGGTTAACACAATCAACAATATTCCAATAAGGGGTAATGAGCATGTAAACGCCACAAATGTGTGCGGATGACCATAAATAGAGCAAAGCACAAAAAAATGAAAGACAAATGCTATCAAGCTAATGACATAGGTTGTTGGTGCATTCTGTGCAAAAGAAAATTTAGCTGCTCTAACAAGAAGATAGGTTGTGTGCATCTCTGCTGTGCGATGGCACTGACCTGAGAATAAGCATAACTTAGATATTCTAGATTCATTGTTATTTGCCGCCTCTCTGTTGTGCGATGGCACTGACCTGAGGATTGGCTTCTCTTTAAAAGCTCTAAGAATAGTCTCTTCTAGTAAAAATGCCCGTAGACCGCTCAAAAGCTCCTGAGGAATGTTGATTACCTTATAAGTGTGGGATCCAAAATGTTAGTTGAAATAATTAAACCTAAAACTATCACCAGTTTGTGTCTAAAGTCTGTGTGTGGATTTAAGAGGACAAATATACGGATAATCATTGTGGCTGCAATTCTTGAAAGTTCAAATCAATGTGGGAATCTAATAGTACCAGTGTGATTTCCTAAATTTACTAACGACTCTAGACGAAAACTAAAATTGAGCATCAAAAGGTTTTGATAACAAGTCCCAAATGATTTGACTTGCCTGTATGATTCCAAATTTGAATTGGTCCAGGTATGGTCAAACTAAATTGAAGCTGCCTATTCTGGAACAAAATCCTGTAGATGTCTATCTTAGGATTTATCTCTCACAAAAAGTCAAAAACAAGTTCTATTTTTGTATTTGTTAAGTTTCTAGTTAGTTAGTCATTTTAGGTTGTTTGTTCGTCGGACTATATCATGAAAATCAGTATGGGATTAACTCACCTAAAAGGGTCATGTCTGAGATGGCCACATGTGTTTTCAAAGTTTAAAAGGGTCACGTCTGAGGTGACTAAATTGTTTAAAAGGATCACGCCTGAGCTGATCAAAATGTTTTCAAGTTAAAATGATCATGTCTGAGATGATCAAATGCTCATAATGTTAATTTCAACAGGTAAAAAGGGTTAAGTGCTAAATGTTCATAAGTGTAACGCATTCGCACGACTGGATCATAAGTATGGACCAACCATGCGAATGGATCCCATTCGCACGACTGGACATGAGATTGCCATTCACCCGAATGGCTTATCAGAATGATCCATTCGACGAATGAAAGGGTGCGAATGAGCAGTCGACCGACTGAGACTCAGTTGGTTAACTGAGGGTGCGAATGAAAGCGCACGAATGAGTCAGTCGACCGACTGAGACTCAGTCAGCCAACTAAATGCGACTGACTGGGCCAATCGCACCACTGTGCCTCAGTCGTCGAATGAACTGAGCGAATGATGCCAGTCGGCCGATTGAACTCAGTTTTAGTATTTAAAGGGCTATAGTCGATCGCATTCCACTCATCACCCTCAATCGCTCCTAAATCGCACCAAGTACCGTTACTCTGCCGAAATTCCTATAGACCTTGTTTTTACATCTTTATTGATCTTCTGACGTGGGTTGTCGAATATACTGGTATATTGCAGTGAAATCTTACCGAAATGAGAAGACATTGAATCCAAATTTGTGATATTCGAGTGAAACAAGAACCGGACTGAAAATGACCTAATAACCAACATAAACTAAGCAAAATGTTAAAATTAAGTTTAATAGGTTATTAGTGACAAGATGGTGAGTCTAATGGACCATTAAACCATGTTAAATTACTTGATTTGGTCAAGATTCGAACCACAGGTGACTGAACAGTGGGACAAGCGACTGGTCGTCCGGATGAACTCCAATCGCACGATTGAATCTTGCGATTGGGTCAATTGGCCGAATGCACCATGGGAATGAACTTAGTTGGCCGACTGAACCAATCGTAGACTCAGCCAACAGATTGAACTCAGTCGCATGTCTCATTCATCCTAATGAGCTCAGTCGCATGAAAGGACAACCGACTGACTTCAGTCGCATGATTCATTCGCACGAATGATTCAGATTGAATTTAAACTATACACCTTGAACTGAATTTTGAATGTATGACTTTCTAATGGTTCTGTGTCTTGTGTTTCAGGTCAATGGATGATAGATGGTCAATCAATCCATAGCACAATATATGTGCTCATTTGGACCATACGACTCGGAATGGGGCCGAGTTTACAGAGATCATTGTGTTCCTTCGACGTTCTCGGATACATAAAGCCATATCCACACCGTGTACTCATTACAGGTCGTTACATCAGGCTTTCTAGGAAAATGCCTCCGTAGATCGTTCACGTGAGCCTTACAGCATACGGAGCTCCATTCATGGTCATGATATTGAGATTACAGCAGCTGACATCCAGAGAGTACTTGATTTTGGGGACGATACTGATCACCCCACCAGACTACATCCATTTACAGTCAGAGGTTGCTTCCTCAGGATTAAGTATGCTGGGGACATCAACTCAGGTGTGCTCAACAAGAGCAATCTGTGTCCCCAGTATAAGTACTTGGCGCATGTGATCCTGAAGTGTATTGCTTCTCGAAGGGGTGGATTTGATGACCTGTCAGACCAGACTCAGAATGCCCATGTGGCACTGGTGCTGAACCACCCCTTCACCTTCTCGAGCATGATCTTCAGGTATCTGGTGGAGAATCTGGAGGCCAAAGGGAATGAGGGTTTTTGTATGTACCCCAGATTTCTGCAGCTGATCTTCAATGAGAAGCTGCCATCACTTCCCAGGAGAGCCATGATGTTGTGGCCTTAGAGATTATGGATGACATGACCTTGGGTCACATGAGAGTGTATCGGGGCAAGCAGGTAAACCCCCAAGTAAAGAGGTTGATCGGCCATCTGGCCAATGAAAGATATGTGGCGCCAGGTAGACGCAAGTGGCATCATGATGACAGCGATTCAGACGATGAGAGGCTATTTCTCCCAGAGCATGATTCAGACGATGATGACAGTGGAGATGCTGGGGATGATATGCCTATTCCACTGAGGGGCACAGCTTCAGATGTTATACCCCAGTATCTGCCCCAACAGGCGACATAGCTGAGTCAGCAGGTTTCCACCAGGACTTCATACCTGGTGAGGAGGAAGAAGAGTCAGATGAGGAGCCCTTGACGAGGACTGTGGGAAGCAAGGTTGTTCCCATAGAGTATGGACTCCGGGCGGTTGGTGAACACCCCAGGGATACGGGAGAGACTACTGCAGATCCTAGCTATGCCCCTGAGTTAGCTAGCCGTGTTCTAGGGGGAGCATCCACCTCGACTGGATCGAGGAAGAAAAGGATGGCTCAGCCTCACGACAGAAGAAGAAGAAGAGAAGACTCACCTTCGTCAACACCACAGCCACTACATCCACCACCACCACTACCACTTCTACAGCCACACCATCCACCACCACAGCCACCACAGCTACCACTACCACCACCACACCTCCCACCACTGTACATATGCCAGCCACCATCATATCTTTCACTTCTACATCACCTCCACTATCTCACAGACCCAACCTAATCTTCACCACAGCCACCACCACCACCACTAGCCACCAAGCAGGACCCTCATCCCATCCCGCACATATATATGGATCTCCTCTACCTCCAATTGGGGTAGAGGAACAGCTTTCTGCGCTAAACCGGATGGTGATGCGTTTATTAGCTGCTGATGAGGAGAAGACGACGCAGATCCGTCATCCGACAAATCTTACTGTAGCGCAGTCTCAGCAGATCTCGGAGCAGGCTCGTTTGCTAGATGAGCAGGCCCAACAAATGGCTGCTCAGAGCCACGAGATCGCCTAACTCCAAGATCACAGTGTCACATCTACTAAGAAGATTGAGAAGTTGGAGGAGGCTAAGAAGACCATCATGTTAAAGCTTAAGGGATCTAAAGAAGAGCCACTAAAGTTTAAAGAGGGAGACAAAGATGATGAGGATGATGATGATGAGACTGAGGATGATGAGGGAACTGAGGACGAGAGGACAGAGGAGAGGAATGAGGATGATGAAGAAGAAGGGGAGGGGATGCAGCTACATCTGCCTATACTCAAGGTCAGGATAGGAGATCCAAGAAGAAACAAGACCAACAAGCTTCCTCCTCTGCTCCACCAAGCGATGATCGAGTGATCCAAGAGAAAAGTAATGATTGGATGTCTATATATTTGACTATTTTTGTATTTGAATCATGTATTTAAACTTATGTATTCGATGTTTATATTAAAAATTAATGCATGTCTGTTTTGATTATTAACTACTGGTTGATGTGTTACATGTTTAAATCAAACAGATCCAAACTATCAGAGGGATGAGTTCGATGTTGCTCCCCTTCAGCAGATCAAAACTCAGCTAACTATGATTATTGATCTGCAAGGGATCGTCAGAAGGTCGGTGAGTTATACCCCTGAACAAGGGAAAATAATTAATGATCTATCAAATGAGCAACTAGCTGAGATATTCAAGTTAAATCCTGATAAGATTGTGAAGGATGCTCCAACGTGCGACTCGAAAAGTGACGACGAGCTCAAACGTTGATGAAATAGAGATAGAAGATGTCACTGCAGAGCACTACCTCAGTATGCTGACAATAAGGGAAATGTGGTCCCCAATCTGGGTGAATCCCTTGTCGGTGATACGTTTGAGGTGTTAGACAAAATGGAGCAGGAGTTAGAGAAGACAAAGGGAACGGCCAAGCCTCAAATGATGATGTTGATATCCGAAAGGCTGAGTGGGCTGCCTGTTTTGAAGAAGTTAGAGCCCAACGCCCTGCACCTAAACAGGACGCCTACACCAAACTCTATAGAGTCAAGAAACATCATAAGGTGTCAGGTAGGATTATAGCATGGGCATATTTTGAGGACCTTAACGTCTATGCAGTTAAGAGGGAGAAGGGCATAGAGTACTTTAGATTTCCACATGATCTATAGACTCTACCAGGTTTTGAGCTCAACCAGCTGGCCAAACTGAAGCTGTTGTATGCTGACCCGAGAAAGATGTCAGGCTGGTTTGAGGCTGCCCTAAGGAAGGAGTACCATACCAGGTGGGTTAACTTCAGACCCAATAGCCTATAAGGTACATCAGAAGGTCTGATATTGATGCCATTACTGGAAAGCCAAAGATAGTGTTGAAGTGGAGTCCTCCGCGCATGATGTCAAGAATCCCACTCAGGGAAATGCCACAGGACTTCACTCCACACTTTAAGTGGCGGTACTATGATTGGAGGACAGGAGAAGCGGTCATAGTCCTAAACAAAGAGGGCCAAATGGATACTATCATGGTATATGACCCAATGTGGCTTACCAACTTGTCCGCTAATGATGTCTACACTCTATACAAGTGGCCACTGTTCTATTATACGCAGGATATAGTGTACAAGCCCTCCAGTTCCAGAATGTCATAAGACTCTGTTTTGCATTTGAGATTCATGAAGAAGTCACAAAAGAGGATAAGTACAAGAAGTATGAGGAGGTAATAAAGAAAACAAGACATTAGAGAGATCTAGGTCCAAGGGGGAGTTTGTTGATACATGTATGTCTGATTCTGATATAATGTTTGGAATAATTAATGAAATGATATTGATGGTTTGTTATTTATAATGTTTAATATTTCATTAATGAGTCGATGTCGAATTGGCTAATTAGGTTTGTGGTTGTTTGAATTGTTACACATAATGTTATATTAATTAATGCATTCAAACTTAACAAAATGAAGTTCTCATGCGAATGGCCCATGCAAATGGACCATACACATGAATAACTTCATACGAATGACTCAGTCGCACGACTGAACTAGGAGACTGGATCAGTCGTATGATTGTAACATAAGATTGGCTCAGTCGCACGACTGAACACTCAATCGTGTGGATGAATCAACTGCATGGTTCAATCGCACGACTGAACCATACTAATGGTTCAGTCGCACGAATGAACAAGACTAACCTATAAATACAACCCAATTCGTGAAAAACGAGAGCTTTCATTCTATTTCAATTCCAGACGTACCCTAGCCGTCCCGAAGCCTCCAAGTTGATACTCCAAGTTCATAGAATGCTGTAGATCAATTCCTAATTGATTCTTAACGTTTGATTCAATACTTTATTTATTCTACATGCGTTCTCACTAATTGGATCGCCAGTAAAATAGGATTCCGCACTATTTGGTTTGGTTTACACATTAATCATTCGGTATTTCGTTCAAATACCAGGTCCTAACAAGGGTATTTGACCCAATGTGGCTTACAAACTTGTCTGCTGATGATGTATACACATTATACAAGTGGCCACTGTTCTATGACACGCAAGATATTGTACAAGCCCTCCAATTCCAAAATGTGATACGACTCTGCTTTGCATTTGAGATACACGCATGAGTCACAAGAGAGGAGAAGTACTGGAAGTACGATGAGGTTATGAAGAAGGTAAGACAATAGATGAATCTAGGTCCAAGGGGGAGTTTGTTGATACATGTGTCCCTAGTTTCTGATCTTAATGTAATATCTTTGTATTGTCTTACACTTATGTAAATGTAATAGTTAGGTACTTAATGAAATACAAGTGTTTGGTTGTGTTTATAATGTTTAATATTTTATTAATGAGTTATTTAATGCATATTGACTTGATTATATAGGTTTGCGATTGTTTGAATTGTTATGCATAATGTTATAATATTAAATACATTCAAACTTGGTGAAGTAAAGTTGTTCAGGTGTATCAACTATTTAGGCGCATGGACACCCAGTCACATGGCCATTCGGACGCATGAGAACTTCACTTCACCAAGTTTGAATGTATTCAATATTATAACATTATGCATAACAATTCAAACAATCACAAACCTATATAATCAAGTCAATATGCGTTAAACAACTCATTAATAAAATATTAAACATTATAAATACAAACAAACACTTGTATTTCATTAAGTACCCAACTATTACATTTACATAAGTGTAAGACAATATAAAGATATTACATTAAGATCAGAAACTAGGGACACATGTATCAACACATGGTATCCCATTATCTATTGTATTAGATAGAGACACACGTTTTACTTCTAGATTTTGGAGGAAATTAAAGAAGGAATGTGCACCAAATTATTAATCAGCACAACATATCACCCACACACATATGGGCAAAGTGAAAGAATGATTCAAACACTCAAAGATATGTTACATGCATGTATTATTGATTTTGGTGGAAGTTGGGATAAATATTTTCTTTTAGCAGAGTTCTCTTATAATAATAGTTATCATTATAGCATTAGAATGCCCCTATTCGAAATGCTTTATGGTAGAAAATGCTATAATCCTGTATGTTGGGGAGAGGTCGGTCATAAAGAACTTGCTAATAAAGAAGTTGTGGAGGCAACAAATGAAAAGATTGATCAAATCAGAACACATTTAAAAGCAGCTCAAGATCGAAAAAAGCCGTATGCTGATAAACGTAGACGACCAATTGAATTTCAAGTGGGAGACAATGTCATGTTGAAAGTCTCCCCACGGAAAGGTGTGATTCGTTTTTGTAAACGTGGCAAGTTAAGCCCACGATTTATTGGTTTGTTTAAAATTATTGCTCATGTGGGGCACGTGGCGTATCGTCTGGAATTACCTGATAAATTAAACGGAATCCATAACACCTTTCATGTGTCATATTTACGAAAATGTTTGGCTGATGAAACGACATACGTGTCGTTCAATGAGATTGAGGTGGATGGAAAGCTTAACTATATAGAAAAGCTAGTGGCGATTCTTGATCATAAAGTTAAGCAATTACAAATAAAGATATAGGTCAATTAAAAGTACAATGAAAATATCGACGTGGTTCTGACACCACGTGGGAAGCCGAGGATGAAATGAGGAAATATTACCCCGAATTATTTGAGGTATAAATAGGTATCGGGGACGAAACCTAAATAAGTGGGGGAGAGTTGTAACATCCTGATTCATGAAAATATTTATAAAAAATAATAATAATGGATAATACTAGTAGAGAAAGGTGCTAGAATTGTAACACCAAACATGTACACGTGTAATGTGCAAATGCTAGTTCATCAAAAGCTATATTATTTTATATATAATAATTTTGAAGGCGGTTGTTAAGTCTAGTGGCCCAAGAATAGAAATATTCACATATTTTCCATCATTCAAATGTAGTTAGAAGTTTTAGTAGGAGAATATAAAGGGCCGAGAGGATAGCAAAGAATTAGATGATTTTAAGCTAGTAGTGATAATCGAAGGTGTAATAAGTTTGTATAAGTTTGAGAGGTAAGTACACTAATCCATAAGCAATTTACGTTCCATGCTTAATTACATGTTATATGTTTTAATTGTTATAAGTTTGTATAAATTTTGTGGAATCACATGTATTATATGTTTATTTATTATAATGAACATGATTATGGGAGAAATGATTTATATGATTACAGGTCCAAATATGTGTACTGATAGTTTAAAATGGAGTAAAATATATGTAAGGATTTTGGGTGTCGAAATCCCAAGGAGTCCAAGTGTTGGACCCCACATATATATAACTAGGGGAGTTAAATATATGTAAGGATTTCGGTGGTTGAAATACCAAGGGGTTCGGGTGTTGAACTCTACATATATAAAGAGATGAGTTAATAATCCTCAATGGTTAAAAATAAACCCATAAGAAATTCGACTGTTGAATTCCAAGGAAGTAAAGAGGATTAAATAAATAAAGATTTTGGATGTTAAATTCCAATGAAAGAAAATATGTTTTCAAAAATAAATAGGTGTACTTACTTAGCAAAAGCTAATAAAAATATTTTTAAATATTTTCAAGAAAAGCACAAATAAATGGTTGAATCTTCACTATCATGACTGGACTGATGAATGAATCGTACACTTGTTTAATATTTAATATAATAAATATTGTATTAAAAGTTTGTACAACGTTTATCTTTCTTGTAATATTTTTATATTTATTAAGAACTGACATGTCACTGTGAGTGACAAGTTTTGTTATGAACATGGACCTAAACTCTGATATAATTGATGAAACTATATAAAAAAACGGGTGTGTGTCATATGGCTAATGTGGCACCTAATGCGGTGGTGATGGCTAGTCATGCAACTAGTCATGCGGCTTCTGTTGAGCTAGTCATGCAACTGTTAATCTGGTTGCTCCTGCTATAGTAATGGATCATCAATGCCGACCTACATAATGGGTACTAGTTGCTACATCACCCTGCTTGAAAAGACAATCATATACCACCCAAAAACTAGCTTATAATATTCATGCCAAACAACATATGGCAATCTAATTTCACTTGCTTGATCGGTGGAGATATGTCAGCAATATATCAAAGAAGATAAACAAATGCTCGAGCAATCACGTAATATATGTGTCGTGGTACATCGCCCTTGCTCCTGCCAATGATAATACGAGGCAAAATGGTCCACTAGAAATCTTTCCACGTTGTACATGATCTTGATGAGCAAACAATACAAGTAGAATAAGTTGGGAATGGTGCTACGTCTTGTGATGGCTGTGCTAATCACCCTATGTAAATAAAAATTAGAGGATATCTAATACTAATGAACCTAACCTTGGTCCTCTAACACAACTCCTAGCAATTTAACACTACTAGTCTCTCAATCAACTCTACTAGATCTAAGTAATTCCCTCAATGAATAGAGGGATAACAATCTCTGGCTCGTAGTAAAGTCTGAGATAACACCAAGCTGCTCTTCTGAAATCTGATTGGGATTTCCACATAACCTAAATAAAATCTTAGGTTGCTTTTCATCCTCTTCCATCTCTTGAGGAAAAATGTAATTAAATGTGGACAAAAAGTTCACCATTAGTTCCCTTTAAGATGACAAAAATGCGATCTCAAGCATACGACTCCATGGCTCTATTTGCATGTTGGCTCTTGACTCTATTTGTTGTATGTTGGCCAAAATTGCGGTCTGAGTTAGTCCAGGATGATACAAACATTTTTTAAAATCTAGCCATTTTTAAATGCTTTTGTGTGCATGTATGTAAGAAAGCTTACTATCTTACATTACTTCAACTAGTCATTCAAAAACTATGTTATAGTTGTACTCATAATTCTGTGGCATGGGAAACTCACATAAACATGCACATGCGTATTTAAACTTTCCCAAGATGTATTTTGTAAAACTTTCCTTCTATTGTTTCGCTATTTACTTGTCATTATGCCACTAGCATAAGTACTTCAAAGCCCCCAGGAATACTTTAACACATGCCTTTGCTAAAACAAGGTCTTTATCTATTATTATGACACATGGCTCCATACACTTGTGTACTGTATCTTTCAATCTGTTTAGGACGCATTCAAAACTATCCTCTCATTCTTTGCTAATAAACCCATGAGCAACACAAAAGGTCTTGTGTTTCGAGGTCATGGCAACAATCTAAATAGACGAAAGTTTCTACATGTTTATTTTGTATGTTGCGTCGATCATTAGCACATGCGGGAATGTAAGCCATGTGTCATGTGATTTTGGATGAAAGAAAAAAATCTACTCCGTTGCATTTCTAGTTGGATCTTCTCTGGCGTAATAAACATTCACTTTAGAAGACAAAAGGTTTTCCAGAACGTGCATTGTTGTTTCTTCAACTTTTTTAATTCATATCTTCTATTGAGCATTGTATATGTTTTTGGTGACAAATGCATTGTTAGGGTTATGATTCTTAGAGCTAATAATATGCTACGAGGCTCCATATTCTATTCAATTAGCTGCTCCATATTATGTTTAGCTAGCTGCTCTAGCAGATTATATTCGTTCTACGAAAACCTTTTTTACAAACGGGTGCCCTTCTATATGTTAAGCGGATCATGGTTAAGTTAATCATTTCACACCTTTAATTTTCACGAACAATGTTTATTATCATATATCCCTACTAGTTTAAAGTGGCATTCAATTTATTTACCAGATGATCAAAGTATAGTTGTACTCTTGTGTTCGTCATCCTTGCTGCTTTAAACGACATCTGATTTTTATTGGATAGTAACTAAATAATAACATAACCACTACCATGCCCCTACCAACAAGCCAACTGACTAACTTATCAAATGATAAAGTTTAGTTCCAAACACTGCTTTCATGTTCTGATTTTCATCACCCGACACAAATTTTAGAGTACTTTGTTGTAGGTCGTAACTTGATGCACCACAAAAACCAAACTCTTAACAACTTTTTTTTAAGTAAGAATATGGTTCTTCATCGGGAACATAAACTTTGTTCAAATCGTGCAGTAGTGTCTCATGAGAAGATGAACGTAAGAATCCTCTTGATTGTTATCAGCCACATATGAAACAATTGAATATTCGGAAGAATATTCACCTAAAAAATAGTTACTATCCCAAGAGAACATAGCGAACAAATTAATACGTATGCTATTTTGAGAGAAGTTTGAGACTTCTTGAAATTTGAAAGACCTAATGCGTTTGTATATTTATAAAAGAATCTTGTGTCATGTCAAATTTGAGAAAACCAAACTCTCCGGTTTAACCTATATGTCATGTATAGGCCCATACATCACGTATAGCACTATCACGTATAATTGCCAATAGTAGTACATTTGACACTTATGCGTAGCTTATAGACCTATATACCTTTATACGTCGCGTATAGCGTATAGACCATTACACCATTTATAGGTGTCGTACATCACCATACGGGGCGTATAGCACTGCCACATACTACTACCAGTTATACGTGATAGTGCTATACAAGGCGTATGATGCTATACGACACATATAGTTATTTTGAAAAAAATAATGTTATGTGGTTCAACTATTTCTCAAAAATAATTTACCTAGAAAACTATTTAATTATTTAATTCTTAGTTCATTTATATACATATTTACATCGCATAAATGCTATGGGTACCTAATAAACCTTTCAACTCATTTGGGTTCCATGATACTAGTCACTAATAATTAAAAAATCTTCAGAATTATGCAAGTTGACCACAACCAAATAGCATTGATAGAACCAGAGTCATTGAAACCATTCTTCAGTATCCAATGCATATATATTGTATATGTATATAATCAGGTGAAGTAAGAATCAAATAAATTTGTTTACTGACTAAATTATGTGTTAAATAGAAAATATGAAACCACATAACACAAATTTCGTGTATAACCATGTACTATCCACCACAAACAGCTAAATTTGTTTACTGACTAAATTATGTCTGTAACTTTCTACTTTATGTAGTTTTATCCTTTTTGTAATATATTAGGATGTGATTTATGGCATGTCATGGTCACTAGTCAAAAGACAAATCTATTTTTTGACTTTACATTGATCTTGTTATCTAGATTAGTGTTTTTAGTAGGCCTTCAAAGTATGGTTGGTTGTGGCTATAATATATAGTTTTTGAAGTCCTTATATCTTTATGTATGCTTTGTAACACTTGTAAAAGAACTTGAGAAGCAATATACAATATTTTTGAAAATCATTACTTTGTTGTTGTGTTCTTAAGTTTCTATCTCTTGATTTCCTTGTGTTCATAGTATCATAACATTAGTCTTGGTTCCCTATTTCATCTGTTAAGTGTTGTAACACTCTCCACATTATGAGACTGATTTATTGACCATCCCTTAAATGGTCCTACAATTGGTATCTGCGCATTCTAGGCTTTTGATTGTAAGATCTCACCATCTTATATCCCTTAGTATCACAAAATACTTAACATCTTAAATGGCAACTCTTACAAAAGCTGATATGGAAACCGGAACCATGTCAAAGTCCCCACTGATCACTGTTGAAGACATTGATACTTGGTTCCAAATGATGGAAGGCTTCATCAATTCTCAATACTCCAGATGTGGGAGTGTGTTGTCTCTGGACCTTACATACCAAGCACCTCTTCAGCTGCTACTCGGGGTGGTATGATACCAAAGGAGGTAGCTGACTATTCTAAACAAGACAAGAAGAGAATTGACATTGATCAGAAAGCCATGACTTCCCTGTAAACTACTCTTCCTAACTACATATACAAAGGCTTCAAGAAGTGCAAAAGTGCTAAGCAACTATGGGGCGCACTGATGCTCATGTATGAGGGGTTCACTAAAGAAAAAGAGAACAAGAAGGACCTTTTGAAGTAGCAGTTTAAGAACTTCACCTACAAGACAATTGAAAGCATGACTCAATAATACTTTAGGTATATTGAGATTACGGATATTCTAGGCTTTTGATTGTAAGGAAGTTCATGCCCACTCTTCCTAGAAAATAGACACATTATTGTGTTATTATCAAGAGAACTGAGAACCTTAAGACTCTCACTCTTATAGAGTTGTATGATATTCTTAGTGACCAGATAGAGATGAATATGCAAAATCCATCTGGTAACTCTAGCAATCAACTTAGTTTAGCCCTTCATGTGGTGAAAGGGATTGCAGAGAACCGTAACATCATTTGCTCTGCTACCTTGATAACTCACAAAAGGTTCTGTTCATCAACTTCCCGGAGACACAAGGGAGAGTTACACTCAACGAAGTTTATTCCAAAAGACAAGCTCTTCACAAGCCTTTATATCTACTGATAAAAGCAAATGCAACTTTCTCTTCACTTTTGAAGATCTTGACTGTATCCATACAGATGATCTGAAATACATGGAGATAGTTTAACAAATAGCTCTTCTCACTCATTGAGCCAAGAAGTTTTACAAGAGGACATGGAGGGAGTTTTCAAGCAATGCAGCCGGTCGATGCATGAGATGGAAAAGGGCAAAGTAAAGTGTTACAACTGTAACCAAATGGGACACTTTGCTAGGGAGTGCTAGGAACCAAGGACACATGGTGGCAAAGCAAAAACCAGACCAAACTACACTGACAAAGCCAACCAAAATGAAAAGTTAAAGCAGCATGTTGCAGTTGCTGTTGAAGAAGGAGGCTTTGATTAGAGCTTTCAGGTGGAAGATGCATCTCTAAGGTATTGGAACATCTCCATACACCTAAGGTATTGGAACAGATACAGGGCCTATAACTTAGAAATGAGATATGATTTTGAGTCTTTAAATATCTTAAAATCTGATTTCAAAAAAAACTAAAAATAATTACAAACTTAGAATAAAAGATTTAGAGAAAATAATTTCAACTCTTAAACATGAACACACCAACTGCAGTACTTAAATCAAAGATCTCATTTTAAGTTACCTAGCCCAAGTTATGCCCATTTTAAGTTACCATGGTCTTGAACCTTTTGTTTTTTGCATTTCTTCACTTCTCGGGCTCCGATTTCCTTCCTGCTTCTTCAATACTTTTCATGCTTCACCAAACTTCGTTCCGGTTTCCCGTTTTACATCTTTTCACCAAAATAAGCTTCCTTTAGCTCTAATCACGTATAATCCAAAACACAAACAACTTGAACTTGTTCCACCGTAATCATAATGTAAAATCAAGCATTTAGATCAATTAAACACCATATTATTAGCACATGATCATATCCTCGTGCTTAACCTTTTATTTGTCCTCAAACAAACTTACTTGCACACTTCTCTCTAATTAAGCACACATGCCACATTATCACTACCTTAAAAAATTAAGATCCGAAGACATGCTTAGTTTTCAACTTCATTATGTAATATTCACAAACTAATCATTCAATACTATTTGCATTTGAAATATGTGGTTGGCATATACTCACCTTTTGCTTCAAACATTCATGCATTCACATTCCTCACAATAAACACTCCTCTTGGTTTAGTTTGTGGACTAGTGATGATATTCTAGTGTTTATGGAGCTCTGAAACCATGAATGCACATACTAATCATAAGCTCATATATTAATTTAATCGCCATATATGAAGGGGTATTTCTTGGGTGAAAATGTTAGGCTAGGGTATAAGAGTGGCTAATGGAGAATGAAATCCAATTCAAACTGCAACACCAAGTTATTTATTTATTTTGAAGCCGGCGAAGGTAGAAAAAGAAATAAAGTCCAAAGTCGAGGGACCAAACTCGACTACGAGAGAAAGTTGAGTGAATTGAAGTATTTGAAGGAAGAGGGCAGCCCTTAACCTCTCCCCACACTCAAAATCTCAGCAAAGAAAAGAGAGGAGAAGAAGAAAGGGACAAAATAGAGAAAAAGGTTGGTTTGGGTGGATTCAAGAGTGCAAAATCATCGTGTAGCGGTCCAAATGAAGCTCTACTTCTCGGTGTGGTTTGTGTGAGTTCTAGGACCCCTCTTTTAACTTTTTTAGTCGATTTTAGGGCTGGATCACATCTGAAACCTATTTTGTTTGTGTGTGTGTTTGACCCATTTGTATGTGTTTGCGTGTGATGCGTTTGGAGTTTGTTTCCGGGCTTTTGGGTGCTTGAATGGTGTTGTGTTATGCATTCCTAAGGTTTAGGATGGTTGATTTGGGCTTAGAGTTGGCTTAGATGAGCTTGGAGGTCGAAAATGGCAGATTGGGTTTGGGATGAATTGCATTTTGCATCAGCTAGGGCTAGACGACCGAATGGAGGCCATACGGCCGATTGAGGTGCGATTGAGGTTCATTCACACGATTGAGGGTTTATTCGCATGATTGAGGGTTCATTTGCACGATTGAGGATTCATTCGTACGTTTGGGGCTAGTCGCATGGGGAGCCATGCGACTGAGGGCCTATTAGTATAAGTTCTCATCCGCATTAGTTCCATTCGCATGGGACTCATCTACATTGAGTCCATCTGCATTAGGTGAATTCGCATGGATGTTCATTCGCATAGGTGTTCATCCGTATTGGTCCATTCGCATGATGTTCAGTCGCCTGGAACGCCATGCGACTGAAGGGTGCCCATACGCCCAAGTAGGGCTTGTGCACTCGAGCAAAACGTAGTTTATGTATTGACTTTTGAGGAGAGTGCATATGTAGGTTTTAACGTGGGAGATTCCCGTAAGTTCATATAAGATGACTTTTGATATCTTAGAGGTTATGTTAGGCATGATGATATTGCATGTTTATGCATGATGTATGTTATGTATGTATGATGTTGCCCTGTATGATGATGTTATTGACTGTGTATGTTATGTTCCTTGTTATGATGTATGTTTATCTTTCCCGTGACTTTACGTTGAATGTTAATGAATGAAATGAAAGTATTATGTAATGTAAAGTGAAAGATAATGAAAGAGGAACATGATAAATGCATGCATTAATGAATGATGAAAGTAAAGAAAGTCTTGTAAACCTTGTATGTCGGGACACACCATTAAAACGTGTTAGCCCAAAGGTGTGTGGGTTCGCTACCCCGGGAGGATACACATCGGGTCTTTCTTTGTGATTAACCATTTGCATAGAACCATTGCTGCATATCCTAGGTACTGTGACCAGAGGTGCGGTGCACCGTTATAGAAGGTCTATGATAGGCCTAGGTCCAGTTCCAGGAACAGAAGGGCATTGCACATGGCAATGGTACACCTAAATTCTATCCTAGGTGTTATGACCAAAGGTGCGGAGCACCGTTATAGAAGGTCTATGATTGGCCTAGGTCCAGTACCAGGAAACAGAAGGGTAAAGTTTATGGTTTGAAGGAAAGAAAGATATAATGATGAAAGAATGTGAAAGTTAATGACGTATGATGAATGAACAGAAGTTAACAAATGAATGATGAAGATAATAATGATATTAACTATGTGTAGGTATGATGTACGATCGCATGAAAGAAAAGAACGATTTTAAGGAAAGAAAAGTATATTAATTTTAAAACAAGAACTTACTCAGCAACGCTGACTTTGATGTGTTTCCAGTTGGCAGGTAATGATTGCTGAGGATGGCATGGGTCGGCTACTCAACTCTTTTGGATGACATCCATTTTTATAATGCTTTTGTGATGTAATGCAACATGTATTTTGTAACTTGTTAACGATGTATTATTTTGCAAAAGCTTTTATAATGAGATGAGATGTATATTTTGGTAATTTCCACTGTGACGTTTTATGAAAGACAAATGTATTTATATGTTTTAAGTGCGATGATCGACCAGCTATGAGCGTCCCCAGAACGGGGCCTTACAAGTTCGTATCAGAGCCAAAGTTTAAGTGAAATGGGTAAATTTTCAAAATAATCCTTTACTTAAATTGAGAATGGGATGGAAAGGGAAGGGATGCCAATCTGAGTAGTTGTGTGCCATTAGGTATTTTCGTAATGTTAACCGGTATTATGTGCGCATGTTAAGTGGTTCTGTGTTACTTATGGATTTAAATACTGATGTAGTCAGGACAGGTAATGCTTGGGGTATGAAGAGTAAAGTAAGTGGCTAATCACAACTGGCCACTATAATTAGGGACTTACTATACTTGACATAAACTGAGTTGTTCCCTTGAATAACCGTGTTGGTGTTTGAATCTTTCGGTGTGCGTGTGAATGGCTGGTGTTAGATCTTTGAAAGCCTCTCGTGGTGGTGGTCGTTATAGGCTTGGAACTGAGCCACGACCCAAGATAGGAAGACCCAGAATGGAAAAGGTGGTTCATGAAGAACCCAAGACCCCTCCTCTAGAGGGTGGTGATGAGAGTGCAAACATGAGGGCCTCGGTAAAGGAGACTGTTGTTAAAGAAGTCCATCAGGTCATGCAGACGATCTTACCGTCTGTAGTGACCGAAGTTATCAAGGCAGTACGGGAAGGGGAGATACAAGAGAGGAATAGGTCCTCGGGAGGACGAGAGCAACCAAAGCCTGAAATTGTTCTATCTGATGATGAAGAGGAAGAAAAAGAGCCTGTGTAGGAGGTGGCACGAGGCTATAATTATGGGGCGTTTCAAAGGTGCAAGCCCCCTACTTTTGAAGGAAACGACACTACTGCTGCTACTCACAGGTGTGTGAGAGACATAGAAGCTGTTTTAAATATCAACGAGTGCTGGGAGGATTAGAAAGTAAAGTTTGCTGCCCATTCTTTTGTGGACTCGGCTCTGTGCTGGTGGGAAAATATAGTCCAAGCCGAGGGTAGCAGGGCTATTGGGAGAATGAGATGGTCAGAGTTGAAAAATTTGGTGATTGAGGAGTTCTGTCCCCATAAAGAAATGGATAAAGTTGAAAGAGAGTTCCTGCAGCTGGAGGCGGGAACCATGACATATCAGCAGTACACCACGAAGTTCAACGAGATGGCACGTCTGGTGCTGGATCAGGTGACGCCTCTATCACGGAAGATTAAGGTACATCCAGGGTTTGCTAGCGGATATTCGCAGGCACATGATCGCTGTCCGACCGAGCACGTTTAGGTCGGCAGTGGATTTGGCGGGGAGACTGTTTGATGAGAGAACGGTCGTGGTGACTGAAGGTAGTAAGAAGGGTGGTGGTGATCGTAAGTGGCATGGGAAGAGGTTTCATTAGGGTGATGCCACAACGGGTAACAAAAAGGCACGGGTGGATGATCGCCGTGTGGCCACATCGTGTGCGGGGTTAAAGAGGTGTGGCAAGTGTGGAAGGGAGCATGCGGGAGAATGTAGGTTGGGATTGAACGTGTGCTTCAAATGTGGGAAGACGGGGCATATAGCCAGGGACTGTTATACGGTCTGGTGGTTTAATTGTGACGTGGACGGGCACATAACTAAGGATTGTAAGAAGCCGAGAGTTGAGGTTGTCGGGGCGAAGAAGACGGGGATTGAAGGACCAAGGGTGAGTGCCAGGGCATTCACTATGACACAGAAGGAATCTAGGACGGACCCTGATGTCGTGTCTGGTACGTTTCTGGTGAACCAAATTTTAGCTTCTGTGTTATTTGATTCGGGTGCCAGTAAAATTTTTATTTCTGCTGCTTTCTGTGCTAAGCTGCCTATTAGTAGTAGACGTGTTGATGCGCCCTTTGATGTAGAAACTGCCATAGGTAAGTCTACCAGGATTTCTGTGATGATAGAGAGTTGTGATGTGGAACTTGAGGGTCATAAGTTTCCTGTTAGACCATTCGTGATCACCTTAGGTGGTTTCGATTTTGTTTTTGGGATGGATTGGTTAGCAGACTTCCAGGCGAACATTGTGTCTCGCAAGAAGATGATTCATTTGACAGCGCCTGATGGGAGTTCGGTAACTGTTTATGGGGATCGGGTTATGATGATCCCGAAAGTAATCTCAATAGTGGTGGTGGGAAAGTGTATGAGGCGTGGACGTAGCGCCTACTTGGCTTATGTAAAGGATATGGATACGCCAACACCACAACTATCCGATGTACCGGTTGTGTGTGACTTTCCGGACGTGTTCCCAGAGGACTTCCTAAGAGTGCCACCACACAAAGAGATTGAGTTTCAGATCGGATTGATACTGGGAGCCCAACCTCTTGCCAAGGCACCGTATTGGTTGGCTCCGACGGAAGTGAAACAGTTGATGGAGCAGTTGCAAGAGCTGCTTGATAAGGGGTTCATTAGACCGAGTATCTCTCCTTGGGGTGCTCGGTCCTGTTTGTGAAGAAGAAAGACGGTAGTATGAGGATGTGTATTGAGTACCGTGAGCTGAACGAGTTGACGGTCAAGAACCGATACCCCTTACCGAGAATCCATAATTTGTTTGATCAGCTTCAAGGTGCCAGTTGGTTCTCAAGGATAGATCTTCGATCTGGCTATGATCAACTGAAGGTGAAAGAGCAAGACATTCCTAAAACAACTTTTCGCACACGTTATGGTCACTACGAGTTTCTTGTCATGTATTTTGGTTTGACTAACGCGCCAGCTGCTTTTATGGATCTAATGAATTGAGTGTGCCGGCCAATGTTGGATAAATTAGTGATTGTGTTTATTGATGACATCCTGATTTATTCGAAGAGCGAGATTGAGCATGCCGTTCACATTCGGGAGGTTTTGGAGACATTGAGAAAGGAGAAGTTGTACGCTAAATTCTCCAAATGCGTGTTCTGGTTGCGCGAGGTTCAGTTCTTGGGTCATGTGGTGAATCCTGATGGGATTATGGTGGACCCAGCAAAGGTGGAGGGGGTGATGTAATGGAAGTCTCCAAAGACGCCATCCCAGATTCGTAATTTCTTTGGTTTCGCGGGCTACTACAGAAGATTTATTCAAGACTTCTCTAAGATCGCTTTTCCACTAACTAAGTTGACCTAGAAAGATGTGAAGTTTGTATGGGGTCAAGCTCAAGAGATGGCGTTCGAAGAATTGAAGGCGAGATTGACTCAAGCTCCTGTTCTGTCATTACCCGATGGAAGTGAAGGTCTGGTGGTTTATTCTGATGCTTCTCACTCGTAGTTGGGGTGTGTGTTAATGCAGAGAGGGAAGGTCATAGCCTGTGCATCCCGATAGTTGAAGGTTCATGAGGTCAACTACCCTACTCATGACTTGGAGCTAGCAGCCATGGTCTTCGCACTAAAGATTGGAGGCATTATCTTTACGAGACGAAGTGCACCATTTTCACTAACCACAAGAGCTTGAAGTACTTCTTTGAGTAGAAAGATCTGAACATGAGGTAGAGATGATGGTTGGAGCTTATAAAGGACTACGCTTATGAGATCCATTACCATTAGGGCAAAGCCAACGTGGTGGCAGACGCCCTTAGTCGAAAAGAGAGGTCGAGCCGATTCTGGTGAAAGCCTATCGGTGGGTCATGACCTCAGATGTGATGAAGCAAGTCAAAAAGTTTCAAGATGAGGCCATGAAGGAAGATCATCTTAACTCTGAAAGAATGAGAGGTCTGATTGTGGAGTTGGGTGAAAACACACTTGGTGTTAAAACGTGATTTTGACAGGTTTGGATTCCTTGTTTGGGGGATCTACGGGTGAAGATTTTGGAAGAAGCTTATAAGACTCGATACTCCATTCATCTAGGTGCCACAAAGATGTATCAAGACATGAAGAAGGATTATTGGTGACCGGGTATGAAACGTGACATAGTGGAGTACGTGAGTAAATGCCTTACTTGTCTACAGGTGAAGGCCGAGCATCAGAAGCCGTATGGGAAGATCCAACCTTTGGATATACCGGAATGGAAATAGGATTAAATCACCATGGATTTTATTATGAAGCTGCCGCGTACTACGAAACGGTATGATGCTATATGGGTGATTGTTGACCACTTGACGAAGAGTGCTCACTTCCTACCGATCCGCGAGACATATTCATTTGAGAGGTTGGCTGATTTGTTTATCAAGGAAATTGTTACTAGTCATGTGTGTCGGTGTCTATTGTGTCTAATCGTGACACCCCTTTTACATCCAAATTCTGGAAGAAATTCCACGACGCGATAGGGACGAGGTTACACATTATCACGGCTTATCATCCCCAGACTGATGGTCAGTCAGAAAGGACCATTTAGACATTGGAGGACAAGCTTCGGGCATGTGTTATTGATTTTGGGGGAAGTTGGGATGACCACCTACCATTATCTGAATTCTCATACAACAACATTTATCATGTCAGTATTGGTATGCCACTTTATGAAATGCTATATAGTAAGAGATGCAAAACACCCGTCTGTTGGGGTGATTTGGTCAGAAAGAACTAGGGAGCGTCGAGGTAATCGAGGCTACGATTGAGAAGCTTGAAAAGATCAAGGCCTTCATGAAGGTAGCCAAAGATAGACAGAAGTCGTATGCTGATAAATGACATGGACCGATTGAGTTCCAATTGGGTGATCCCTAGGTACATAGGCCCTTTCCGAATCATTGCTCGAGTAGGAGAGGTAGCCTATAGACTGGAGTTACCAGATGAGCTAATGGAATTCACCCGACATTCCATGTATCTCATCTGAGAAAGTGCTTGGCAGATGAAGATATGATTTTTCCACTAGAGGATATCGAAGTAGACGAACGACTTAATCATGTGGAGCAACCAGTGGCAATCATCGGTCGAAAGGAGAAGAGGCTGAGAAATAAAGTGTTCCCTCTTGTGCCTGTACAGTGGAAGCGCATGAAAGGATCCTAGGCAACGTGGAAACTAAGGAAGAAATGAGGAAGCATTACACATGTTTGTTCGAGGAATAACAGGTTTTGGGGACGAAACCTATTTAAGGGGGGTGGACTTGTAACACCCGGTTATTTATACATGTTGAAGCCGACGAAGGAAGAAAAAGAAATAATGTCCAAAGTCGAGGGACCAAACTCGACAACAAGAGAAAGTTGGGTGAATTGAAGTATTTGAAGGGAGAGGGCAACCCTTACCCTCTCCCTACACTCAAAATCTTAGCAAGAAAAGAGAGGATAAGAAGAAAGGGAGGAAAGAGTGAAAAAGGTTGGTTCAGGTGGATTCAAGAATGCAAAATCATCATGTAGCGGTCCAAACGAAACTCTACTTCTCGGTGTGGTTTGTGTTGGACCAAAAGAACCAATGAGCCGGATCAGGAAAACCTTTAAGTCCCACAGACGTCACAATAACTACTGAAGACCACAAAGTCTGAACACAAGTGCTGAAGACAAAGTCTGAAGACAAGTGCTGAAGACAAAGTCTGAAGACACAAGTGCTGAAGACAAAGTCTGAAGACACAAGTGCTGAAGACAAAGTCTGAAGACACAAGTGATGAAGACAAAGTCTGAAGACACAAGTGCTGAAGACCAAAGTATCAGATGTTGTCACAACAGCTGAAGAGGTCTTCTTCAGTAGTTGTGACGGTTTACCTTTCAGTAGTTTTATGTTTTATCTTTTTAGTAGTTTGACACAACAGCTGAAGAATACTTCTTCAGTTGTTGTGCTCATCAGTAGTTTTATATTTATCAGTAGTTTTGTAAAACGACTGAAGAGCTTGTTCTTCAGTCGTTGTAGTTTCAGTAGTTTCTTATCAGTAGTTTCTTATTTTGTACTTAACACTCTGATATGTTCTCAGTAGCTGTGAACATTTCAGTAGTTTGTTAAGAGTTAGTTATTTTTGTAATAGATCTGCCAGTTGTCACTTACCCGTGATAACAGCAGCGATTGCACTCTATATAAGGAGTGTCAACCTAATGTAAAAAATGAATGATTTGATCAGAAATATTCGATATTATTGAAACATTCCTTGTCACAGAAATATATTCTCTCGTTATAACCGTATTTGTTCTTAATGCATACAAGTATCAAACTCTTGCTACAATTTGTCTAATTCTTGTTCATATTCCGCTGTGCTACGCTCCATTACATCAAACTTGTGATCACTGATCCTGACAAATGGTATCAGAGCAGGTTAATCATTGATCGATCTAATAATTGATCATTGAAACTGCTATTCAAGATCCAAGTTTGACTGAATTAGCATTTTCGTGTTTTGCAAGAAACGGTTATAGAGATTGAATTTTCTGTGTTTTCTGGTCATTCATCCTGAGATTTTCTCTTGGTTTTCATTGAGTCTGTTGAGGTCTTTATAAAAACGTTTAAAAGCTTGAATTAAATTGTATTTGGACTCAAAATGACTACTCCTTCCAATGATCCTCACAATACTGGTTCCTCAACCAAGCCTCCAATGCTGGTTAGGAATGAGTATAACATATGGCAACGAAGAATGCTCCATCACCTGTCTGTTAACAGCGCAGGTTGTTGGACATTAGTGGTACATGGTCCACATAAGCCTATGGTGAATAACCCGGAAACCAATCAAATGGTTCCGAAGAGGAGGGAGCAATACTCAGATGAGGATAAGAAGTTGTTTGAGATTGATGCAAAAGCCCATGGAGTTCTGGCCATGGCACTGCCTAATGAAATCTATTCTGGGCTAATGCATCATGAAACTGCCCATGACCTCTGGAATGCCTTGAAAGAACAATTTGGAGGAACAGATGAGGTCTTGGCAAATAATAGAGAAATCTTTGCCCAACAATATGAGACATTCTCTCATAGGAAGGGTGAGACACTGACTCAACAGTTCGAGCGGTTCTCTTGTTTGATCTCTGAATTAAAAATGGTCAAACATGAGTACACCAATAGCCAGATGAATAAAAGATTTCTCAGATCACTGCCTGAGAGATGGGACACATACACCATTGTCCTACGCTCCAGTGCAAATTTGGACAAACTATCTCTCACCCAACTCCATGGGAAATTGCTCACATTTGAGAGAGAGATAGAACAGAAACGAAAACTGTCATTATCTAGAAAGCTCACTGATGACTTTGTACTAGGAAACACTGCCTTGGTTAGTCATGAGTTAGAATATGCTTCATCTGAATGCAAGTATGATGAGCATATTGACTTCTCTTCAAACACTTCTGATTCTGCATTTGTGAGTGTTGATAGTCAATTTACTGGATGTAATAATGACAATCTATGCTTCATCATGGATGATCTCAAGGGGATTGCTGATGATGACTTAGAAGAGATGGATATTTTGAGCCAAATGGCCTTGATAAATATCAGATCTCAGAAGTTCTACAAAAGAACTGGAAGAAAGTTCCCAGGACTCTCTGGCAAAACCAAAGTTGGTTTTGACAAGAGTAAGTTGAAGTGTCACAAATGCCACCGGCTTGGACACTTTGCTAGGGAATGCAGATCATCTGGATCTAATTCCTCTGCACCTTTTGTGACTTTCCCTGGCAATAGTCGACAACACAGAGGGCAACATCCTGTCAATTCTAGTCATCATTCTCAACCACAATCTCCTGCATATTTTGTTCCTCAGGGTCAAATGCCATATCCTTACCCTTGTTATTACATGCCACAGTCAAATCAAGTTCAAGTTCCTATAGTACCATAACCTCATGCACTACCAGAACCTCAACCATCTCAATCTCATCAACCTCCTCAACCTCAACAACACAGCTTCTTCACCCCTAGAGGTGTTGACTGGAGAAGTTTACCGGATGACATGTCTGGTCATGAACAACTGTTCACAGGTGCTGGTCAACATGGTGGTGATAGTCCTTTTGGGAATCTGGCTCTCATGGCCTGGAGTCTACTGAGGGTTCCTGCTCAAATGCATCATCTTCACAGGTAACTCAGGTCTTCAGAGGCTAAGGCCAAGTTATGTTCTGAATCATGCATTGCTACCTTTGTCTCAATTAGAGAGGCAAATGTAGCATTAATAAATCAAAAACTTGAGCTTGAGAAAACCATTCCCAAAAGAAAAGCTGAGTTTGAGTCTGCTCTTAATTGTAAAAATGATGACATTTATAAGATTAAATGACAACTAAATGATGAAAAGGCTAAGCTAGAGGTTATTCTGGATGACCAGAGAAATCTAAAAGAAACCCTTGCAGTCACCCAGGTAGAGTGTGATCGATGGGTACAATCATGCAAAGGTTTCGAAATGCTTCTTGGTAAGCAATCTGCTTCCAATGTGAAGTTTGTATTGGTTACAATCACACTGCTCCTCCTACAGATTTTGCTTCAAGAGCAGAAGTGAAATCTGATGGAGAAAGCAATAACCAATCCACCTCATCATGTGATTCACCTTTTGATAGAGCATCATCAAAAGTTGAAGTCAGCACTAAGCCTTCTCAGAACCCATCAGCTGATATTGATGGTTCTACTGCTGACACTCACATGATAAAATAGATGATCAACTCAGGAGTTATTTTTGAAAGTCCTGAAAGGACTGGAGAGCAAGATTTAACACCTGAAGTTCAAACTCCAACTAATGACAGCACTGAAGAGAAGAAAACTGTCAGTAGAAAGAGTTTGAAGACTACTAAAGAGGAAGTCAAGAAAGCAAATAATGCTTCTAAAGTACTGAAGAGCAAGTCTTCAGTAGTTTCATCCTCTTTAGTTGATGATCATCATAAGATGAAGAAGAAACCATGTGAAGTATGTGGTTTGTTCAATCATCTTACAGATGATTGTTGGTACAAAAGGGGATCCAAACTCAAACATAAAGAAGAAATTCAAGAGAAAATGGCTAAAATGAAAACTGAGTTTGGAGCCACATTTGTACCAGCAACATCAAATCCTGTAACCCTCAAGTCCAAACAGAAATCCAAAAAGGAAGGGGTTAAACAGGTAACAGCTGAGATTGCTCAAAAGAAGAAGGTGCAACATAGGAACTTATCAAACTCCAATGCCAATGTGTCAGAAGAGCTGAAAGCCTTATCCCAAAATCAGACACAGCTGGTTATGATGGTTCAACATCTATTGAGAAGAATTAACCAATTAGATGTTCCTATGTGGAAACCACAGAAAAGGAGGTCCAAGCCTAAGGATTCCTTTTCTTCACCGGCTTCTTCCTCTCAGGCTGTTGTTTCCAACAAACATGTTAGTTTACCATCTGTTGATGAGAACAGGCCCAAGACCAAAAAGGTTTGGGTCTCAAAATCTAACTAATTTGTTGTATCTTGCAGGGTTCTTCAACATACCTCAGAGGCATCTGGTATGTAGACAGTGGAGGATCCATGCATATGACAGGAACAGATCACTTCTTAATGACTACTCTCAAGGAAGGAAGGGGTTTGTGTCATTTGGCAATGATGCAAAAGGTTACATCATTGGCAAAGGCTTTGTTTCCAATAGGGAAATAAAGTTTGATGATGTTAACCATGTGGAAAATCTCAAGTACAACCTCTGGAGTATCAGTCAAATGTGTGACAAAGGCCATGTTGCTCTTTTCACCAGTGAGAACTATCGGATTCTGTCATCCAAAGTTCTAAATTTGATTGATAAGGTGTTGGATGAACACACTCTCCTAAAGGCCAACAGGACAGGAAGAGTGTATGCCTTAGATCTTTCCAAGAAAATAGATCTCAAAGGCCATCCTTGCCTATTTTCCAAGGCTTCCCCCCAAGAATCTATTCTATGGCATAGAAGGCTGGGTCATGTTAATCTCAAAAACATGAATCAGCTGATAAACCATGGTTTAGTAAGGGGACTGCCAATGAAGGAGTTCAAGTGTGAAGATAACTGCACTGCCTGTTTAAAAGGAAAACAACACAAAGCTTCATTTCCCTCCATAGAAGAACCTAAGTCCACTGCCTGCTTACAGCTTCTTCACATGGATCTCTTTGGTCCTGTGAAAGTGATGAGTATGGCTAAGAAGAAATACTGTCTGATAATTGTGGATGATTACTCCAGATTTGTATGGACTTTCTTCTTGCATTCAAAGGATGAGGCTGCACAGTCCATTATGAACTTTGTGTTACACGTTAAGAAGCAGTATTCCCTACCAATTAAGTGTGTGAGGAGTGATAATGGTACTGAATTTAGAAACCACACACTTGATGAGTTTTACTTATCAAAGGGAATCAAGAGGCAGTATAGCATCCCAAGAACTCCTGAGCAAAATGGAGTAGTGGAGAGAAAGAACATGACCCTTATTGAAGCTGCAAGGTCCATGTTGGCTGATTCTGGACTGCCAATGACTTTTTGGGCTGAAGCTGTCAATACAGCTTGCTATGTACAGAATAGAGTTCTAGTAAATCAGAGGTTGATGAAGACTCCATATGAAGTTCTTCATCATTGGCCCCTCTAATTTCATTTTTCAGAGCATTTGGGTGTCCTTGTTTCATTCTCAACACACGGGATCAACTGCAAAAATTTGATCCTAAGGTGGATGCAGGGTACTTTGTTGGTTATTCATCAACTTGCAAAGCATACAGAGTCTTCAACTGCAGAAAAAAGATGGTTGAAGAGACTCTACATGTTAAGTTTAATGAATCTCCTAAGGACAAGATTCCATAAAGCCCTGTGGAGCTATTTGATTTGGACAAACTGCAATATTTTCCTTATGATGAAACCTTTGCCCCTGTATCCAGACTGGAAGCAATTCGATTGTTTTTAGCTTATGCTGCTTATCAAAAACTTAAAGTTTTTCAAATGGATGTCAAAAGTGCATTTTTGTATGGGAAAATTAAAGAAGAGGTTTAACCACCAGGCTTTGAGGACAATAAACATCCTATTGGGTGTATAAGCTTGATAAGGCTCTTTATGGTGTGAAACAAGCTCCTAGAGCTGGTATGAGACATTATCAAACTTTCTTCTGGAAAATGATTTCACGATTTCACTAGAGGCTCCATTGATAAGACTTTATTCATTAAGAAAGCTGGGCAGCATAATCTACTTGTTCAAATTTATGTTGATGATATTATTTTTGCATCCTCTGATCCTCAGTTGTGTGATGCCTTTACAAAGTTGATGCAATAGAAGTTTGAAATGAGTGCCATGGGAGAATTACAGTTCTTTCTGGTTTGCAAATCAAACAAAAGGCTGATGGAATTTTCATTCATCAGTCCAAATACACAAAAGATCTTTTGGAAAAGTTTGATTTACAAAACTGTAAGCCCTGTTCTACCCCCATGTGTAGCACCACATAACTGGATATAGATCAGAAAGGTAAAGTGGTTGATGAAACACTTTACAGATGTATGATTGGGTCCTTGATGTATTTAACAGCTTCTAGACTAGATATTATGTTTGCTATATGTGTTTGTGCTAGATTTCAGGCTGCACCTAAAGAGTCTCATCTGATTGCAGTCAAGAGGATCTTTAGATACTTGCAAGGTACACAATCTCTAGGTTTATGGTATTCCACTGGGCACTCTTGTAATTAGTTGCTTTCTCTGATAGTGACTATGCAGGGTGTAAGTTGACCTGGAAATCAAGTTTTGGTGGATGTCATTCCTAGGCAACTGTTTGATTTCTTGGCAGAGTAAGAAACAAACATCTGTTGCTACATCCACTGCTGAAGCCGAGTAGATTGCTGCTGCAAGTTGTACATCCCAAGTACTCTGGCTTCAGAATCAACTTTTGGACTATGGCATTACAGAGACTAAGACTCCGTTATTAATGATAGTGCTTCAGCTCTTTGCATTGTCAAAAATCCAGTCCAGCACTCTAGGACCAAACATATGGAAATTAGACATCATTTTATAAGAGATTGTTTTGAAAAGGGTCTAATTAATCCCATGTTTGTGCCTAGTGCTGATGAGCTTGCAGACATTTTTACTAAGCCTTTAGATAGTTCAACTTTCCACAACCTGGTGTTAAGGCTTGGTATGCTGCAGCTAGAATAAGTGACAACTACTGATGATCTCAGTAATAATTACTGGTGATCATTGGTAACCATGTCACATATAAGTACTGATGAGTTCTTTCACCCTCAACAGTTTTTATAACTACTGAAGGCTAAATGCCTCACAAGTACTGAAGTACTTTATCTATTCTAAACTACTGATGTAGTTACAACTACTGATGTAGTTACAACTACTGAAATCAGTACAAACAGATAAGTACTGACGTCCTATGAAACACCTGAAAAGCAGATGCAAAGTCTGATGATTAAGTGTTGGGGACAGTATGAAATAGCTGAAAAGCTAAGAATTGACAAAAACAGCTGATGAGTAATTTCTCTTTAGTTGTTTCTACAACTGTTGTTTCAAAACAACTGAAGCCAAAACCATGTCCTCAGTAGTTTAAAACTACTGAAGACTAACACCAAGGCTTCAGCTGTTTACAACTGCTGACAAAACCAATGTCTTCAGTAGTTTCACAACTACTAATGACTGATACCAAGTCTTCAGTTGTTTCATCACCTGAAGTCAAAACTGTCTTCATTTTTATAACTACTGATGACTAAATTCGAGACTTCAGCTGTTTCAACGTCTGACGGTTAATACCACGTCATCAGTAGTTTCAACAACTGATGACTCACACCAAAACCCTCAGTCGATTTCTATGCCGACCCTTTAAATACCTTATCCCACCTTCAGAGTTTTTATCTTCTTCTCTCAAACCTAACGTGCAAAAACTCTCTACCCTCTCTTCATCAATGGCGACCATGCAATTAAAACCACGACACAACTGTGTCGCACATCTCACCAAATCGCCATACTGGACCAAGTTTCACAACGCCATTGATTTAATGGTTCAATCACCCTACAAAACGGTGTTTCTGGTAAATCCCACCATATATGCCGCATCCCTTAACCACTTCGAGGGACCAAACTCGACATTTTGAAGCCGACGAAGAAGAAAAAGAAATAATGTCCAAAGTCGAGGGACCAAACTCGACAACAAGAGAAAGTTGGGTGAATTGAAGTATTTGAAGGGAGAGGGCAACCCTTACCCTCTCCCTACACTCAAATCTCAGCAAAGAAAAGAGAGGATAAGAAGAAAGGAGAAAAGAGTGAAAAAGGTTGGTTTAGGTGGATTCAAGAATGCAAAATCATCATGTAGCGGGTCCAAACGAAACTCTACTTCTCGGTGTGGTTTGTGTTGGACCAAAAGAACCAATGAGCCGGATCAGGAAAACCTTTAAGTCCCACAGACGACACAACAACTACTGAAGACCACAACAGCTGAAGACAACAGCTGATTACAAAGTCTGAACACAAGTGCTGAAGACAAAGTCTGAAGACAAGTGCTGAAGACAAAGTCTGAAGACACAAGTGCTGAAGACAAAGTCTGAAGACACAAGTGCTGAAGACAAGTCTGAAGACACAAGTGATGAAGACAAAGTCCGAAGACACAAGTGCTGAAGACCAAAGTATCAGACGTTGTCACAACAGCTGAAGAGGTCTTCTTCAGTAGTTGCGACGGTTTACCTTTCAGTAGTTTTATGTTTTATCTTTTCAGTAGTTTGACACAACAGCTGAAGAATACTTCTTCAGTTGTTGTGCTCATCAGTTTTTTATATTTATCAGTAGTTTTGTAAAATGACTGAAGAGCTTGTTCTTCAGTCGTTGTAGTTTCAGTAGTTTCTTATTAGTAGTTTCTTATTTTGTACTTAACACTCTGATATGTTCTCAGTAGCTGTGAACATTTCAGTAGTTTGTTAAGAGTTAGTTATTTTTGTAATAGATCTGCCAGTTGTCACTTACCCGTGATAACAGCAGCGATTGCACTCTATATAAGGAGTGTCAACCTAATGTAAAAAATGAATGATTTGATCAGAAATATTCGATATTATTGAAACATTCCTTGTTACAGAAATATATTCTCTCGTTATAACCGTATTTGTTCTTAATGCATACAAGTATCAAACTCTTGCTACAATTTGTCTAATTCTTGTTCATATTCCGCTATGCTACGCTCCATTACATCAAACTTGTGATCACTGATCCAGACAGTTTGTGTGAGTTATAGGACCCCTCTTTTAACCGTTTTTGGTCAATTTTGGGGCTGGAACACATCTGAAAACCTGTTTTTGTTTGTTTGTGTGTTTGACCCATTTGTATGTGTTTGTGTGTGATCTGTTTGTAGTTTGTCTCCGGGCTTGTGCGTGCTTGAATGGAGTTGTCGTATGCATTCCTAAGGTTTAGGATGGTTGATTTGGGCTTAGAATGGGTTGGATGAGCTTGGAGGTCGAAAATGGCAGATTGGGTTCGGGATTAACTGAATTCTACATCAGCTAGGGCTAGGCGACCGAATGGAGGCCATACGGCTGATTGAGTTGCGATTAAGGTTCATTCTCACAATTAAGGGTTCATTAGCAAGATTAAGGATTCATTCGTACGATTGGGGGCCAGTGGCATGGGGAGTCATGCGACTGAGGGCCCATTCGCATAAGTTCTCATCCGCCTTAGTTCCATTCGCATGGGAATCATCCACATTGAGTTCATCCGCGTTAGGTCCATTCACATAGGTGTTCATTAGCATAGGTGTTTATCCGCATTGGTCCATTCACATGATATTCAGTCGCCTGGAATGCCATGCGACTGAAGGGTGCCCATATGCCCAAGTAGCGCTTGTGCACTCGGGGAAAACGTAGTTTATGTACTGACTTTTGAGGAGAGTGCAGATGTAGGTTTTGACGTTGGAGATTCCCCTAAGTTCATGTAACATGACTTTTGAGATCTTAGAGGTTATGTTGGGCATGATGATATTGCATGTTTATGCATGATGTATGCTATGTAGGTATGAGGTTGCCCTGTATGATGATGTTATTGACTATGTATGTTACGTTCCTTGTTATGATGTATGTTTATCTTTCCCGTGACTTTACGTTGAATGTTAATGAATGAAATGAAAGTATTATGTAACGTAAAGCAAAAGATAATGAAAGAGGAACATGATAAATGCATACATTAAGGAACGATGAAAGTAAAGGAAGTCTTGCAAGTGTTGTATGTCGGGACACGCCATTAAAAGGTGTTAGCCCAACGGTGTGTGGGTTTGCTACCCCGGGAGGATGCACAACGGGGTCTTTCTTTGTGATTGATGATTTGTATAGAGCCATTGCTGCATACCCTAGGTACTGTGACCAAAGGTGCGGTGGATCATTATAGAACGTCTATGATAGGCCTAGGTCTAGTACCAGGAACAGAAGGGCATTGCACATGGCAATTGTACACCTAAGCTCTACCCTAGGTGATGTGAGTGCGGAGCACCATTATAGAAGGTCTATGATTGGCCTAGGTCCAGTACCAGGAAACATAAGGGTAAAGTTTATGGGTTGAGGGAAAGAAAGGATGTAATGATGAAAGAATGTGAAAGCTAATGACATATGATGAATGAACAGAAGTTAATGAATGAATGAGGAAGATAATAATGATGTTATCTATGTGTACATATGATGTTTGATTGCATGAAAGAAAAGAACGGTTTTAATGAAAGAAAAGTATGTTTTATTTTAAAACTAGAACTCACTCAGCAACGTTGACTTTGATGTGTTTCCAGTTGGGAGGTAATGATTGTTGAGGATGGCACGGGTCGGCTACTCAGCTCTTTTGGATGGCATCCATTTTTATAATGCTTTTGTGATGTAACGCAACATGTATTTTGCAACTTTTTATGATGTATTATTTTTCAAAAGGTTTTATAATGAGATGAGATGTATATTTAAGTAATTTCCGCTGTGATGTTTTATGAAAGACAAATGTATTTATATGTTTTAAGTGCGATGATTGACCAGCTGTGAGTGTCTCGGGAACGGGGCCTTACAAGTTGGTATCAGAGCCAAAGTTTAAGTGAAATGGGTAAATTTTCAAAATAAACCTTAACTTAAACTGAGAATGGGACGGAAAGGGAAGGGATGCCAATCTGAGTAGCTGCGTGCCATCAGGTATTTTCGTAATGTTAACCAGTATTACGTGCGCATGTTATATGGTTATGTGTTGCTCGGGGATTTAAATACTGATGTAGTCAGGACAGGTAATGCTTGGTTTATTGTTTTGTCTTTGAAAAGACAAGTTGGGGCTCAACATGGTATCTAAAGGAAGATTTTGTTGGTATGGAATTGAAAAGAAGGGTTTAAACAAATGGTTCAATCCTAATGCCTCTATCATATTTATGCGCACATTGTCCTATGATCTTGATATGTATCAAATACTTGTGTTCTAACTCGGATGCACACCATGGATTCCCTTTTATGCATAAAAAGGTAAAGTAAATCATAGTATACTATGAGTTTCTCAATTAGGCTCAACTCTCATAGAAATGGTGAAAAGAGGTAATAAGATATGTAGCATGTATGTTATCAACAATTGGTTTGTTACACCACCTAGGACTTTCACCTACTTTTATGAAGATTCATGATTAGGATTTATAACTCAATAATCAAAACAAACATTCCAAGGGATACATCAGTGCACAAACCAGTAACAAGTAACCATGTATGCAAAATTTTGAGTTCCATGTACACTTAAGTTTACTTAGAAGATTTTTCAAAGTTGTTCAGTTTTTCAAATTTTCAAAAAGGTCAAATTTTCAATTCAATTCCCTCGTATCCCCACACTTGAGATACGTTGTCCCATATGTGTGGTTTTAAACATTAATAACCATGGTGATAATGAATAAGCAAGATAAGGAAGGAGTAAATAGACCTGATCATTAGTGAGAGTCTTCGGTAAGGTACTTGCACCTCCTCACACTTGAGTGCTTACGTATGTTGCATGATTGAATTACAAAACAAAATAAAGAACACACAAACTAATAAACAAAGTAAAACTCACATTCGTAGGAATCACGGTTGCATTTATGCAACAAGCCTTTAAACCCCTCGGTAGACCCGAGTGCATGAGTTGTAGTCTCGTGAGTGTTTATAGTGAACACACCCACAAAGTTCTCGGGTTGCCTCCCGCAAGTGCTAAGTTTTAGGTCTTTAGCCAGACCTTACCTGTGACCACTTATGGTGGTTGTATTGAGTGCTTTTCTCTAAATTTTCTTTGGAGAACTGTTTCTACTGCTTGATGGATTCTCCTGTTTGCTCCTAAAAGGGTCAAACATATCTTCTTTGCCCCATGCATTCTCCTCATCCTGTGACTTACCCATCTTAAACTTTTATTTTGGTTTCTCGTTCATTTGTGACTCTGTAGATACATGTGTCCCTAGTTTTTGAACTTAATGTAAAATGTCTTTATTTTCTTACACATATGTAATTTAATGGGTACTTAATGAAATACAATGTGTGGTTGTGCTTATAATGTTGAATATTTCATTGCTTGGTATGTAATAACGCTTATTGAACTAATTATATAGGTTTTGGTTGTTTGAATAAATCTAAGTCAAATAATGATTGTGAAACATGTTCAAACTAAATCATATGAAGTTCTCATGTAATTGGCCCATGCTAATGGACCATATGCGTGAACAACTTCATGCAAGTGAACCAGTCGCAGGACTGAACCAGGAGATTGGATCACTCGCATGATTGTAACATGAGTTTGACTCAGTCACACCACTGAACACTCAGTCGTGCGAATGGATCAACCGCATGACTCAATCGCACGACTGAACGATACAAATGGTTCAGTCGCCCGAATGAGAAACCCTAACCTATAAATACCACTTAAATCGTGGAAAAACGTAACACATCAAATACCTATGTTGGGTTTGTTGGACCATATCAAAGTAGTTTAACCTTTTAAACATGAAAATGCAGTGGAATAATACCTTAATATTATCATTTGTAATCTGAAAATAAAGGCTCATATCATGACAACAACAAACCCAAGAACATAAGGATCATTTATATGTGTATGGACTAGCTAACAAGAAAAATAAACAACCAAAACAAATCATACAAACTACCTTTTGTAGAGCTGATAAAAGAATGAATTTGGGTGAAGAAGGTGAGGTTCTTGAATGACCAAAACACCAAGGAGAGGTGTCCTCAAGAATCCATACCCACAAGCATCAAGCAAACACCATTCTTGCTAGGATTTGAGCACCAAAACCGGATCAAGAAGGCTGCTGGAATCTCATTCTAGCTGTGAACTCTTTCTTTTAAAAGAAGAGTTTGTGTTCTTGTGACCCTTTTGCATGAGAGAGAGAGAGACCAAGATGAGTGTGTGTGTAGTTAAGGGTTTTTGTTTATTCCAAGACTTCAAAAGAAACCAAGCAAACACCATTCTTGTATCCCACAAATATCTATGAACGTTGGCAACAACCAATTGCTCTATATTCATTCCTTATGAATATCCACCAATCCATGTTCATAATAGTCTTACGTTCATATTTGTTCCCACAAACATTTAGAATAATAAACATATTCATGGATGTATACATGCCAAAATGAATATAACTCAAAATATCACAAGTATATAAAGAGTTAAATATTATATCGTTCCAAACTTTTAAATACTAAACAGATCAATTATCACTAGAACATCGAAGTCCTAAGGCACAAGTATGACTTTCATGCTTTGCCCTTTCAATGAGCTTCGTGAGTGGATCTGCAATGTATTAATCGGTGTGAACTTTACGAATACATATATTTCTCTTTTCAACTTCATCCTTTATGTAGTTCAATTTCCGCTAAATGTGCCTAGCCTTTTGAAGTGCACAGGGTACCTTGATTTATGCAATCGTACCCTCGTTATCACAAAAGGGATTTCTAGGGGTCTTGAATGGTAGAGACCACCATAGGTAGGCGATAAATTTCTTTATCCATGCAGCTTCCTGAGCTGCTAATGATGCGGCTATGTATTCGGATTTTGTAGTGGACAATGCTACCCCATTCATAATGAAGACATACCCCGATTGTGATCGAGAATCATCTCGATCGGTTTGGAAACTCGCATCCGTGTAACCCTTTACAACGAGTTCCTCTTCCTAAGATCCATATATTAGAAACATTTCCTTAGTCCTCCTAAGGTATTTCAATATACTTTTAATAGCCATCCAATGGCTATTACTTGGATTTTGCTGATATCTGCTTGTCGTGCTTAACGCGCATGACACGTCTGATCTAGTACATATCATCGCATACATGATGCATCATATAGCAGACGCATGTGGGATGCCCTTTATTCAATCTTGCTCATCCTTTGAGCTTGGACATTGAGATGTACTCAATATTGTCTCTCTTTAAATAGGTACCATACCTTTCTCAGAGTTTTTCAATCTTGAACCTTTTCAAGACTTTATTAATATATGCACTTTGATTTAAACCTATAAACTGCCTCGATCTATCCCTATAGATCTTTATTTCCAAAATATAGGCGGCTTCACCTAGATCTTTTATGCCAAAACAACTACCAAGCCAGGTTTTAACACCTTCCATGGTTGGAATATCATTTCTAAAAAGTAGTATGTCATCAACATACAATACTAGGAATGTAATTATGCTCCACTAGCCTTCTTATATACACAATCCTCATCAGCGTTCTTGATGAAACCAAATTTCTTGATCTATTTCATCAAAACGTTGATTCCAACTCCTCGATGCTTGTTTCAATCCATAGATTGACCTCTTTACCTTGCATACTTTATTAGGATGTTGTGGACCAACAAAATCATCAAGCTGAACCATATGGACAGTCTCTTCGAGATGTCCATTAAGAAAAATGGTTTTGACATCCATTTTCCAAATCTCATAGTCATAATATGCAGCTATGGCAAATAATATCCTAATTGACTTTAGCATTGCCACATGCGAGAAAGTTTCATCATAATCAACCATTTGAGTTTGAGTGAAACCTTTTGCTACAAGTCTTGCTTTGTAAGCATCCAAGTTTCCATGTATATCCATTTTCTTCTTGAAACCCACTTGCATCCAACCGGTTTGGAGTTAAGTAGAGGGTCAACCAATTCCCAACCTTGATTGTCATACATGGATTGCATCTGAACTTTCATGGCTTCCAGCCATTTGTCACAATCCGAGTTGGACATTGATTCATGGTATGTAGTTGGCTCATCGGAGTCAACCACATAGCATCCATTCATGAAAAATCCATATCTTTCAGGTGGAATGCTAACTCTACCAGATCTGCGAACGTTTTGTGTGTATTGATCAACCTCTTAATCGTCATCAACAACCTCTTGTTGATTGCTAATGTCAACCAAACATGTATCGGCTTGTGGATCTTGATCCTCATCAAATTCCACTGTTTTATACGTTATTCCTTCCATAAAGAACTTTGATTCCAAGAACTTTGCCTTTCGAGTAATAAATACCTTTTGCTCTGTTGGATCAAAGAAGTAGTATCCTATACAGTCTTTGGGATATCCAACAAATATACACTTAGTGGATCGACTTGTTTTGGGTTTTTAGCTTAACGTAAGCTTCACAACCCCATACTTTTAAATATGATAGTGATGGAACTCTTCCATGCCATATTTCAAAAGGTGTCGAATTCACTTTCTTGGTCCGGGCCATATTCAAAATACGAGCCGCGGAGAGCAATACGAGACCCCAAAATGATAGAGGTAGTGAGCTTATAGCCATCATAGATCGAACCATATCCAATAGGGTTCGATTTCTCCTTTGAGACACACCATTATGTTGTGGTGTTCCAGGTGGAGTAAGTTGTGAGACAATTCCACAACTTCTTAGATGGTACTGAAAAGCATCATTGAGGTATTCACCTCCTCTATCTAAATGAAGAACTTTGATAGTTTTATTGAGTTGATTTTCTACTTCATTCTTGAAGATTTTGAACATTTCAAAATCTTCATGTTTGTGTGTCATCAAGTACACATAACCACAGCGACTATAATCATCGGTAAAGGTAATGAAGTATCTTTCACCATTTCTAGTCATTGTCTTAAAAGGACCACATACATCCAAATGTATGATTCCCAATAAGTCTTTTGCCCTCTCGTTAGTAACACTAAAGGGCGACTTGGTCATCTAACCTTGTAAACAAGATTCACATTTATTAAATGAAACATTTTGATTTTTTTCAAAAGACCATTCTTTTGAGGTGTTTGAATCCGATTCTTGTTTATGTGACCAAGATGACAATGCCAAAGATAAGAATCACTTAAACTTGTTTTAAGATTCTTGGTGCTCGTTTGGTATAGTGAGTTATCAAAGGATTAATTATCATGAACCAATTCATTGATCCTATTAAAAGGCATAACCTTGAAATAAAATACATCATCCATACAAACATAAATACCATTGTTAACACACTTTAATTCATAACCACATTGTTTTAAACGGGAAACACAAAAATATGTTCTTAGTCAAACAAGGAGCATACAAAATGTTCTTAAGAACAACTTCCAAACCATTTGAAAGTTTCAAAATTGTCACCTTTCTTAAAGTGCTCATTTCTTTGGAACTCCTGCAACAAATTGCAAATGTGAGTTCCACATCCGATATTCAATACCCATGTGTTTGAAGAAATAAAATTTAAACAAATGTGAATTATGAAAGTGGCACTTGAGGTTTGCCTAGCATCCCTCTTGTTACTAACTCATTGAGATAGGTTGGACAATTCCTTTTCCAATGACCTATCTCACCACACTCAAAGCACAAATTATTCTCCGTTACCTTAGGCTTCTTAAGCTTAGGCTTTGGAGGTTCCGCTTTAGCCTTTCCTTTTCCCTTTCCTTTAATTTACCCCTTTCCTTTGACAACATTTGCCTTGGAATCAGGGAATGGCCTTCTCTTATTGCCTCCCTCATTGATCGAGAGAACAGGTAGAACCATTCTACCCATTCCTGCCTTGGCGGTTCTGAGCATTGCGTGAAGCTCACTAATGCTTTTGTCCCACCCGTTCATATTGTAATTCATTATGAACGTCTCAAACCTTTTAGTTAGGCCATTAAGGATCAAATCCATGGCCAACTCCTTTGAGACGGGGCAATTAAGCCTCTCGAGGCGATCAACATGGCTTTTCATCTTAAGAACATAAGATGATACCGATTGGGTTTCTTCCATGCGACACGTATGAAGCGCTCGAACCATTTCGAAGCGCTCTACCCTAGCTTATTGAAGGAACATTTCCTTCAACTGGGTAATTATGTCATATGCCCCAAGATGCTCCAAATCCTTTTGGAGTTTGAGAATCATAGCTCCTAACATGAGGCAGGAAACCTGCATGGAATCCTCAATGTATTGAAGCCAATCATTATAGGCCTCAACATCCTCTGGGTCGGGTTGATCAGGAATGTGGTCGTCAAGGACATAGACCTTTTTCTCTTGCTTGACAACAATTCTCAAGTTTCGAAACCAGTCCATGAAGTTATTATAGTTAAGACGATCCCTTTCTAAGATGGTTCTCAGCGATAGGGTGGGACGGTCGGGGTGGTAACATTATTGTTTGCGGCTATTTCTACAAAATTACAAACTTCTTTTAGTATTTCTGAAAAATTGCATTTTAATTATTAATATCCTTTACACGTCTCATAGACAATTAATAATTAAAATCTAGAATCCAACGTTACATTTAAATGATGGTTAGGTGACCTTTATCCTATTATTTTAATTAACAAGGTAGTCAACATTTGACAATTGCAACCTATTGCAACTTCTAGCTTTATGGGATCGGCTAAACATCTTATGTTTAATTGGCATGTAAAATCCCATCAATACCATTGTACAGCATGCTTCGGTGACCCTATACACATGGTTTCCAATTCAAGTCGTCCTACTTACACACACGTGTGAGTTTACACATACAAGTGGTTAGGTGACCTTTATCCCACAAATATGTTAAGCCCACCTCAAACACACAAGTTCCCTAAAAGTGGTTAGGTGACCTTTATCCCACAAGTAGTTCTGAAGAGGAGATCTCCAAAGATCCCCACTTGAAATTGCATCCAAATGCTTTAACTCCTTCTCTTTGTGTCTTCCTTTTGTGTTTCAATCTTATGCATCTTCTTTTACAAAATTTATCTCCTAATACAAATTTTCTAATAAAAGAAAACACACTTAATCTATCTATTACATTGCCATTGAATGAATAAATAAATTACAACCAAATACAAACACAAAGGAATAATATTACAACCCATTATGAATGAAATCAACCAAAACAAACATCCATTCAAAACCAACACAAGGTCAAGGCTAGGTTATGCACCAATATGAAACATCATACACAACATTCAAGAACCAAATAAATCCCCATTTGACCCTAAATTTTCAGCCAACATAAACCAAGAATTTAGGGTTTTTGTCCAAACAAACACAATCAACCATTTTATATTTTTCTTTCAAGGTTTAATCACAAGCATGTTAGATATAACCTTGAAAGGTTGGGGATTTATAACATCACCACAAAACTGCCCCTATAAGGTTGTTAAAGTCCTATAAAACCAATTTTACAAGGACAATGAAAGCTATTCATCCACATATCCGGCTCTACATGCCAATGTTGGGTTTGTTGGACCATATCAAAGTAGTTTAACCTTTTAAACATGAAAACACAGCAGAATAATACCTTAAAATTATCATTTGTAATCTGAAAATAAAGGCTCATATCATGACAACAACAAACCCAAGAACATAAGGATCATTTATATGTGTATGGAGTAGCTAACAAGAAAAATAAACAACCCAAACAAATCATAGAAACTACCTTTTGTAGAGCTGCTAAAAGAACGAATTTGGGTGAAGAAGGTGAGGTTCTTGAATGACCAAAACACCAAGGAGAGGTGTCCTCAAGCATCCACACCCACAAGCATCAAGAAAACACCATTCTTGCTAGGATTTGAGCACCAAAACCGGATCAAGAAGGCTGCTGGAATCTCATTCCAGCCGTGAACTCTTTCTTTTAAAAGAAGAGTTTGTGTTCTTGTGACCCTTTTTGCATGATAGAGAAAGAGAGCAAGATGGAGTGTGTGTAGTTAAGGGTTTTTGTTTATTCCAAGACTTCAAAAGAAACCAAAAGGAACCAACCCCTCTTAGGGGTGGCCGAAACCCAAAAAGATTTGGGGTTTTTCCCCCAAAAATTCCCTTTTATTTTGTTTAACTAATAACAATTATAAATTGTCTAATTAACCTTTTAATTATATAACTTATACACACACTATTATTATTATTTGATGTTATTTAACAAACTTAAATAACATGACAAATAATGTCCATGAACAAAATATCCTTATAAGTTGTTTCATCTCATATGCAATTTATTTAGAAAACCAATTTTCTAAATTGGTGTATATATTTAATTGCATGATCATATCATCAATTAAATATTTATATTGGTGTTTGCTAAGCTTGTTATTGGGTATGACCCAACTTGGATCATTACGTACTAACTGCATCAATATTCTATGTGTCTTGGGCATAAAGAATCCAACAATCTACGTACTAAATCGTACCCTAGCCATCCAGAGACCTCTAAGAACTTGTTCGATGTTCATAGATCGCACTAGATCGATTCCCAATCGTTCATAACGTTTAGATTCAATCCATAAATGTTTCTACGTGCGTTCTCCCCGATTGGATCGCCAATCAAATAGGATTCCGTGCTATTTTATTTGGGATACACGTATATCAGTTAGTATTTCATTCAATACATGATCCTAACAAGTAGTATCAGAGCTTGGGCTCTTGATATACGTGTGATTCAATCGTTTTTTTTTACAAAAATTGTGTTTTTTCACTAAAACGCAATCTTTTTGGGTAAAATGGTGTCTTAGACGTCTCGTGATCGTAAAGTTTAGTTTTTCCGGCATACGACAATTAGGGTTAGTAAAAATTCGAGTTTTTCCACCAATATACCATAAATCTACGAATTTTCAAGTTTCAGCAGCTTCAGTCGCACGATTGACTCAATCGCACGACTGAATACATATGCATCCCTCATACGCATGATTGGACTCATTCGTACCTCCATTCGTACGACTGAGCAGTCTATTCGCATTGTCCAACCGCATTTGTTCATTCACTCGATTGAGCCATCCGCATTAGTTCAGTCGCACGATTGAACCATCCGCATTGTTCAATCGCACGAATAGCCAAATCACACTCCTTCATTCGCACAAGTGAAACAGTTTGTTTTAAAGATTAAAGTTGACGGTAATGGACAACCAATACTTAGCATTCACAGCAGGGAGAGACTCAAGGATTCAAAAGCTACTGCTTCTGGAGAATGAAGTGGGGAATCACAACAAACCCCCTAAGCTAATCACGTTGGACGAATACCCACAATGGAAGCAACGTTTCGAGATCTACTTAAATGGAGTAGATCCCAATCTGTGGGAATATATAGAGATGGGGTACAACATGCCAGTAGGTGCTCATGGTGTCAAACTTACACTAGGTGGCATGACTAATGGACGAAAGGTCAAATACAATGTTGAGAAGAAAGTCTACGCTCTACTTACTCAGTCGATCCCTAAGGATATTTTTCACCAAGTTTCTGAGTATACGCAAGCAAAGAAGTTATGGGATGCAGTGGAGAAAAGGTATGATGAAAATGGAACATTAAAGGCGATAAAGGCTAAAGCCTTGAAGAATGCGTTTGACAACTTCTCTTCGATGGGTAAACAAAGCCTAGATGACGTCCTTGACAGATTCTATGACTTGATGAGTGAGATGCACACTCATGGAGTAACGACATCTATGGAAGACAAAGTGTCGAACTTTGTAGATGGGTTGCCGGAGAAATGGGTTTACTTTGTCTCCAATCTCAGACAGAATGGTATGCTAACGAAATTAGATATAAATTATTTCATACTGAAGCTAAGAGAAGAAGAATTAAGGATGAAATATAGAGCCCAAAGGTCTTCCTGTGATCATAATCCAGCACTGTACAACGCGACTCCACAAGCCAAAAAGTCTGGAGCACCACTTCAGACGGCTTTTGTGTCAACTTCAGCTGGTCCTTCTCAAACCTCTACTTCAGGGTCAGAAATTTCAGGGTCGTCTGGTACCCAATACATAGTACCTAAAGCTAATGCTACAAAACTAAAGACCAAGAATTTTGGTAATGTGACAGTTGGGGTAGCTAAAGAGCACATGGATCTCTTAGCAGCCGTAGTCCACTCCTATGATGGACTAATTGCGATAAATATTGGGAACTGTCATCTGGCAGATGAGGACTACGAGCAGGTGGACGAGACAGAGCTGGAAAGGATGGATATAATGTGAGCCTTAGCAAGTGCTGTTCGGAGAGCTAAGAAGTTTGTCAAGAAAACCGGATAGAACTTGGTTGCAACTAAGGACACTACCTTTGGTTTCGACAAGACCAAGGTGACCTGTTTCAACTGTGGCAAAAAGGGGCACTTCAAACGCTAGTGTGTGAAGCCCAAGAAAACTGGAAATGGGAATCCATTCATATCAAATCATCAGGATAAGCCAACTAGCAGTCCTACTTCGTCAAGCAAGGATCCTAAAGCCTTGACTGCTCATGATTATGAAGGACAGGACTGGAGCTTTTAGTTTGTTTCATCGGGAGAATCCAATATCGCTAGTGTTAAAGATTTAGAGGGATTCAGCTAGTGAATGAGATATTGCAATGGAACTCACGATGTCAAGCACTGAAGAGACTGCAACAGTTGTCAACTACATGCCTACAGAAGGGAAATCTACAACAATGTCAGAATCACCAGAACCAGAAACACCAGACTCTGCTTTGATGGCTGATTCATCAAAACCCTCTCAAGTAAGTACTACTAACCAACTTTTCAATAATCATGCTTGTTCTTTTTGTAATAAATTTAGGGAAAACATAGATTTAAAATTTGCTAGGTTATTAAATCATAATGATAGCTTAGTAAAGGTTTTGCAACTATGCACTAAAGCTAACAGAATTCTTAGACAAAATGAGCACAATTATAAAGAAAAGATAGAACTGTGGAACAGACAACTTAGGGAAACCGAACTTGTATCTTTTAACCAATCAAATGACATTAAGTTCTATCTTAACTCCCTAGAAGACACTAAGAACCAAAAGGTAGTTGTAGAAGTAGAAGTTAATTCATTAAAGCAAAAACTACATAGTTGGACAAGTTCATCTCATATTGTTCAAAACTTAGTGAGAGAGCGAAACAACGGGGAGGGATTGGGTTATAAGTGGTTCCACCACCACATGAGATCTTGCTGAACGCAAAATGTAAATCAACCAATAAAAATCCAATCAAGGATCATGTGGTGTCCACTCCTCTTGTAAGTGATCTAGATTCCACATGTAAATCAAATGAATCTGGTACTAAACAATAGGAGGCCACTTCAAAGGCAAAAGGTTAAATGCCTTGTGTTAATCTGTAAAAAGAGTTTGAAAAGGTTAATATTAAGTCTAGGTCAACCACAGTCAAATCTGAACCTAAAAAGACCAGTAATTTTAACCAATCACGGGTTTCATGTCAAAGTCCAGGTAAACAAAATGAAAATGATGTTAAAAAATCCAAACATTAGGTGCTGGATGTAAATTTATTGGACGAGTTTGGTGTTACACCCCTTGATTGGGATCAGCCCCTGGGGTTGAGGTTGCACTAGTTATAGTTGAGGTGGAGGATCATCAGGTGGAGGAAACATAGGGAATCTGATGTCTCCCAAGGGTGGTTGGGTTATGGCCCTTCTTGTTTTTTGGATTATTCATGCTTCTTGCTTGGTTACTTCCGGGAGTTCTTAAAAGCCTAATGAAAATCTGTTGAGTTGTTGCTGAAGATGGACCTTCTTCAGATCTAGTTTGACCATGAAGTTAAGAAATCCTTAAAGTTGATGATTTCTAAAACACACTATTTGCTCTTCATATCTAGTTTGATCATAATTTCAGGATCAAAGTGCAATGATGAGTTCATTCTTGAAGATCTTGTATCCATTAACGTAATGATCATATGCAAACAAGAAAACACAAATGCCTCGTTTAATACTAAACAAAGAAACTAATTAAAATGAAAAGCAGAAAAGTAAAATCTTTTTTCATTTTTTATACTTTTTTAAGAAAAGCGAGTAAAAATGATTAAAATCTAAGTGCACTAATTCCCCAACAACGATGCCATTTTGATTTGGTTGTACAGACTCGATCAAAAACAATTTAATTTATCGATCATAGCTACCTTTATTGTGGAATGGTAAGTTAGGTTGTCTTCTCTAACATGACACGATTAACGAAAAGACTCAAACTTTATAGTTAAAAATTAAAACTTTGAATGGATTACTAAGCAAAAGTGCATAAAGCAAGAAACTTTAAAATGAATTTGATTAAATATTAAGAAACAATCACCTTGGGGTTTCCATTTCTGCAAATCAACAATTGGTAGTTTTAAATTAGGGTTTGTAAATTCTTCAAGATCTTAGCTTTTCATTAAAGTGACAAAAAAGGAACAAACTTTGAATACTCGTTCATTCAGAATGTTTCAAATAAACTTATATCACGTTGGCTACTTTTCCTAATGAGTTCACGATGCAAGGAAACCGAAAAAATAATAATCAAGCAAAAAACTTTATTTATAAGTAACTTGTTTAAATGAATTAAAACATAATGTTGCATTCAATAAATCAATGTTTAATACAAAAACCTAAATACCAATCGTCTCACTTTACAAGAATCGTACTCCCGAAAACAATCAAGAGAACCTAGCCATGCATCATCTTCGTTCAATCTTCAATCTTGACTTGGAGAATGTTTGTGGATGATTTGGGAGCCTTAGAACACCAAAATCACCTCAAGTTCGTCACTTTTTGTCTCCAAGAAGTTCTAGATAAGGGTTGTTTTTGCTTACATAAACTTGAAATTCCATAAAATTTGTGTTAGTTCAGCCACTAGCCTATGATACGCCGAGGACGACGTATCATACGCCCGCCTCAGCTTTCCTACCCATAACTTTCTGAAATTGTGGTCAAATTTGCCATAAATACACCACCAGTACGCTAACCGGGTCCCTTAAAAATTTGGTTAAATATGCCCAAGGTGGCATATCATATACCGGGGCCCTATAACTTTTCACAAGCTTGCCGTTGATAGGTCGTGGGCCTCGTAACTCTTTACCTCGCCAAGTTATGCCCATTTTAAGTTACCATTGTCTTGAACCTTCGATTTTTGCATTTCTTCACTTCTCGGGCTCCAACATCCTTCCCGCTTCTTCCATACTCTTCATGTTTCACCTAACATAGTTCCTTTTTCATGTTTTACATCTTTTCATCCAAAATAAGCTTCCTTTTGCTTCAATCAATTATAATCCAAAACAAAAACAAGTTGAACTTGTTCCACCACAATCATGATGTAAAATCAAGCAAGACCAATTAAACACCAAATTATTGACACGTGATCACTTGCTGTGATCCCTCAACTTAGGATCCACAAGTCTCATCCCACCAAAAAAATCATTGGAAATGTTGATTTCAAGTTAAGGACATGAGGTCAAACCCATGATGTAAATGTTTGTCTTCACTCTTGTTTTCTATCCCAGATAGAGCTAAAAAAGTTGACGAGGCTTTAAAGGATGGAAGTTGGGTTGAAACTATGCTAGAGGAGCTGCTTCAATTCAAAAGACAAAATGATTTGGAACCTATGTCCTCTTCCTCAAGGGAAGACTACCATAAGAACCAAAGGTCAGACTAATGTCTATGGATACACACAAGAAGAAGGAATTTATTACATAAATGTCTTTGCTCTTGTGGCAAGACTTAAAGTTGTCTAGATATTCCTAGCTTTTAATGCATCCAAGGAATTCAAGGTCTACCAACTTGATGTCAAGTAAGCTGTAAGGATTCATATAAGGCCGATGCAACCCAAAACATCCAAACATTCTGTCCTGCATGCATGCACAAAGTGCTAAAGTAGATTGCTTTGGATGTTTGATATTCTACATTAAAAACATTCTAAGTGTTAAATCTTCCGAAGCCAAGACCAATAACTTCCGAAGCCATAAATGAAGTCTTTCGAAGCTTCAGAGACAAAGTCTTCCGAAGCCAGTTTATGACGACAGATTTCTTTCGAAGACTTTGGAGTACATGCTTTATTGGATGTACCTTTTACCATAAAGCTCGACCACCTTTCCGCTACAACTCTGTTTGACTGACCAACTTTCACAAGTTGATAAAGGGTCCATGATTTTGGTAAACTGTACATTCAGGTCTTGAGTCTGTTTCGTTCCACTTTATGTACTTTTATCCTTTTTGTAATATATTATGATTTGAGCTATGGTATGTCATAGTCACTAGTCAAAAGGCAATTTGCCTTTTAACTCTACATTGATTTTGTTGTTGTCTAGATCATGTATCAAGCAATCCTTCAAAGTATGGTCAGCTATAAGATGTTGTATAAAGTATCTCAGGTCCCTTGTAATCTTAATCCTTGTATGCTTTGTAAACACTTGTAAGGAACTTGAGATCAATATACATCAGTCTTGAAAACCAAAACACTTGTGTTATTTTGTTATTGTTCTTGTTATATCTTTCTATTATTTGTTTTACTTAGTATCATAGTAACTTGTTAGGAGTTCACCATTTTATCGGTTAAGTGCTCTAAATCAACTCTCATCACTGTGTGTTATGTTGTAAGTGACCAACCCTTTAAACGATCTTACAATTGGTATCAGATAATTCCAGGATCTTGATTGTAAGATATTACCATCTTAAGATCCCTCACACACACACAATACATAACATCTCAAATGGAAACTCGAACCATAAAAAAGTCCCCACTGATCACTCTTGAAGACTTTGACACTTGGTAAGAAAGAATGGAAGTTTTCATCAAGTCTCAAGACTCCAGGATATGGGAATCTGTTGTCTCAGGACCTTACATACCAAGCACCTCTTCATCTGCTGCTACAGGTGGTATGATTCCAAAAGCATTAACTGTGTACTCTAATGAAGATAGAAAGAGAGTAGAAATTAATTAGAAAGTAATGACAACCCTTCGGACTGCTCTTCCAAACTCTATATACAGAGATTTTAAGAAATGAAAAATAGCTAAGCAGCTGTGGGATGCATTGAAGCTAATGTATGAGGGTTCAATTGAAGCGAAGGAGAACAAGAAGGATCTCCTAAAGCAGTAGTTTGAAAACTTCACCTTTAAAATAGGTGAAACCATGACTCAAAAATACTTTAGTTATGTTGAGATTGTGGACACCTTAGTGGATGTTAGAGTGAATCTTGAAAACAAGGACATTGTAAGGAAGTTTATGTCCTCTCTTCCTAGGAAATGCACACATTCTTGTGTTGTTATCAAGAGAACTAAGAACCTTAAGACTCTCACTTTGACTGAGTTGTATGGTATTCTCAGTCGATACCAGATGGAGATGAACATGCAAGGTTCAACTGGTAACTCCAGCAATAAAATGAGTTCAGCCCTGCATGCGACTGAAAGAGATAGCATAGAACCTCAACATTATCTTATATGCTACCCTGACAACTCACAAAAGGGTCCTTTCATCACCTTCCCGAAGATGCCAAGCGAAAGTGTTAGACCAAAAGAACCAATGAGCCAAGATCAGAAAACCTCAAAGTCCCACATGATATCACAACAACTGCTGAAAGCTTCGTCAGCAGTTTGACAAGTGCTGAAGGCTTCAACAGCTGTAGATCAAGTGCTGAAGACTTCAACAGCTGAAGACTAAAGTGCTGAAGCTGAACAGCTGAAGAACACAAGTGCTGAAGCTGAACAGCTGAAGAACACAAGTACTGAAGCTGAACAGCTGAAGAACACAAGTGCTGAAGCTGAAGTTCAAAGTACTGAAGTACAACAGCTGAAGAGTCTACAAGTGCTGAAGATCAACAACTGATGTATAAAGTCTGAAGACAAAGACTGAAGACATCAGCTGATGATATCTACTGAAGTCATCAGCTGATGAAACATCTGAAGTTCAACTGAAGATCAAGTACTGAAGTTTCAGTAGTTTGTCACAACAGCTGAAGAGTACTTCTTCAGTAGTTGTGATATTAGTAGTTTTATATTTTTACTTTTAGTAGTTTTGTAAAACGACTGAAGAGCTTGTTCTTCAGTCGTTGTAGTTTCAGTAGTTTTATGTTTTCAGTAGTTATAACAACTGATAACACTTAGCATTTTTGTAAGGAGATGTCAGCTGTTTTGACATCTTCAGTAGTTGTGTTTCAGTTGTAATAATTCTGTTAGATGTCACTATCAAGTGACATCAGCAGACGTCACATCTTTTATATAAGAGGTGTCGACCTAATTGTAAGTGTGACATTTCGTTACCACGAAAGCGAATATTGAATGAAATATATTTGCAGAATTCTCTCTCTATAACCATCTTTGTTCTTCATTGAATATCGTTTCGTTCTTGTGAATCGGCTAATTCATTGTTAGAATTCCGCTGCTATACTCTCTAATCAATCAAACATAGATCACTGATCCTAACAAGTGGTATCAGAGCTAGTTAATCATTGATCGATCTAACAATTGATCATTGAAACTGCTAATTGATATCTGTGTTTGATTGAATTAGCGTATTCGCAAGAACTGGTTATAGATTATTGAATTTCTGTCGCTTTCGTTCATTTATTTTGAGATCTCTTTTGGTTCAATTGGTTGTTGCGTTTTGTTCTAAATCTGTTTTAGCTTAATCGAATTTGATTGAATCTGAGATGACTACTCCTTCTAATGATCCTCACAATACCGGTTCCTCAACCAAGCCTCCAATGCTAGTTAGGACCGAGTGTAACATATGGCAACGAAGAATGCATCATCACCTGTCTGTTAACAGTTCAGGTTGTTGGACATCTGTGGTACATGGACCACATAAGCCTATGGTTAACAATCCGGAAACCAATCAAATGGTTCTAAAGAAGAAGGAACAATACTCTGATGAAGATCGGAAACTATTTGAGATTGATGCTAAAGCCCATGGAATTCTGGCCATGGCACTGCCTAATGAAATCTATTCAGGGCTTATGCATCATGAAACTGCTCATGATCTCTGGAATGCCCTGAAGGAACAATTCGGTGGCACAGATGAGGTCTTAGCAAACAATAGAGAAATCCTTGCCCAACAATATGAGACATTCTCTCATAGGAAGGGTGAGACACTGACTCAACAGTTTGAGCGCTTTTACTGCTTGATCTCTGAGCTGAAAATGGTGAAACATGAATACACCAATAGCCAGATGAACAACAGGTTCCTCAGAACACTGCCTGAGAGATGGGACACATACACTATTGTCCTACGCTCCAGTGCAAATCTGGATGGCCTATCTCTCACCCAACTTCATGGGAAACTGCTTACATTCGAAAGAGAGATAGAGCATAAGAGGAAACTGTCCTCATCAGGAAAGCTCACTGATGACTTTGTACCAGGGAATACTGCCTTGGTTGGTCACGAGTCAGAATATGCTGCATCTGAAAGCAATTATGATGAGCATATTGATTTCTCTTCAAATAGTTCTGATCATGCATTTGTTGGTATTGAGAGTCATTCTGGCAATAATAGTGATAATCTATGCTTCATTATGGATGATTTGAAAGGAATAGCTGATGATGATCTAGAAGAGATGGATATTCTAAGCCAAATGGCATTGATTAATATCAGATCTCAGAAGTTCTATAAGAGAACTGGCAGGAAATTTCCTGGACTCTCTGGCAAAACCAAAGTTGGTTTTGACAAGAGTAAGTTGAGGTGTCACAAATGCCAAAGGCTGGGACACTTTGCAAGAGAGTGTAGATCAACTAGATCTAATTCTTCTGCACCCTTTGTGACTTTTCCTAGTAATAGTCCACAAAACAGAGGGCAACATCCTGCTGGTTCTGGTCATCATTCACATCCTAGATCTCCTGCATACTTTGTTCCCCAGGGTCAAATGTCATATCCTTATCCCTGCTATTATATGCCTCAACCAAATCCTGTTCAAGCTCCAATTGCACAACAACCACAAGCATTGCCTGAACCACAAGCTTCCCAATCTCATCAACAAACTCAACCTCAACAACACAGCTTCTTCACCCCAGGAGTTGTTGACTGGAGCAGTTTACCAGATGACTTGTCTAGTCATGAACAACTGTTCTCAGGTGCTGGTCAACATGGTGGTGAAAGTCACTTTGGAAATCTAGCTCTTATGGCTTTGGATTTTGCTGATACTTCATCCACTAATGCCTCTACACCAAAGGTATCACAGGTATCCTCTTAGGCAAAAGCCAAATTATGTTCTGAAACATGCATAGCAGCATTTGCATCTATTAGAGAAGCAAATGTAGCTTTAATCAACAAGAACATTGAGCTAGAACAAATAATTTCCAAAAACAAAGCTGAATTTGAGTCTGTGCTTAATGATAAGAATGATGAGATTTATAAACTTAAATGCCAAATAACTGATGATAAGGCTAGGGAAGAGATACTTCTAGAGAAGTATAAAGATCTCAAAGAAACCCTTGCAGTTGCCCAGGTAGAGTGTGATAGATGGGTACAATCATGCAAAGGTTTTGAAATGCTTCTTAGTAAGCAATCTGCTTCCAATGTGAAGTTTGGCATTGGTTACAATCACACTGCTCCACCTACAGATTTTACTCCAAGAGCAGAGGTAGAATCTGATGGTGAGAGTAATAACCAATCCATCTGATCATGTGATCTACTTTCTGATACAGCACAATCAGAAGTAGAAGTCAGCACCAAGCCCTCTCAGAACCTATCAGCTGATGTTGATGGTTCCACTGCTGACACTCACATGATCAATGAGTTGATCAACTCAGGAGTTAATTCTGAAAGTCCTGAAAGGACTAGAGAGCATGATATAACACCTGAAGGTCAAACTCCAACTACTGCCAGTACTGAAAAGAACAAACTGTCAGTAGAAAGAGTTTGAAGACGACTAAAGAGGAAGTCAAGAAGGCAAACAATGCTTCCAAAGCACTGAAGAGCAAGTCTTCAGTTGCTTCACCTCTTTAGTTTGATCAACCTACGATGAAGAAGAAACCATGTGAAGTATGTGGTTTGTTCAATCATCTTACAGATGATTGCTGGTACAAAAGAGGTTCCAAACTCAAACATAAAGAAGAAATTAAAGAGAAAATGGTTAAAAATGAAAACTGAGTTTGAGACCACATTTGTATCAGCAACATCAAATCCTGTAACCCTTAAGTCCTCAAAGAAATCCAAAAAGGAAGGGGTTAAACAGGTGACAGCTGAGAGTGCTCAGAAGAAGAAGGTGCAACATAGGAACTTATCAAACTCCACTGGCAATGTGTCTGATGAGCTGAAAGCTTTATCACAAAATCAGACACAGCTGGTTATGATGGTTCAACATCTATTGGGTAGAGTTAACCAATTAGATGCTCCTATGTTGAAACCACAGAAAAGGAGGTCCAAGCCAGAGGATTCCTCTTCTTCACCATCTTCTTCCTCTCAGGCTGTTGTTTCCAATAAACCTGTTAGTTTACCATCTGTGATGAGACCAGGCCCAAAACCAAAAGGTTTGGGTCTCCCAAACTAATTGATTGTTTTTATTGCAGGGTTCTCCAACATGCCAAAGTAGCATCTGGTATGTAGACAGTGGGGGATCTATGCACATGACTGGGAACAACTCTCTTCTTCATGACTACTCTCAAGGAAAGAAGGGGTTTTTCTTTTGGCAATGATGCTAGGGGTTACATCATTGGAAATGGCTTTGTCTCCAATGGAGAAATCAAGTTTGATGATGTTAATCATGTGGAAAATCTCAAGTACAATCTCTTGAGTGTCAGTCAAATGTGTGATAAAGGCCATATGCTCTTTTCACCAGTCAGAACTGTAGGATTCTGTCATCCAAAGTTCTGCATTTGATTGATAAGGTGTTGGATGATCACACTCTCCTGAGAGCCAACAGGACAGGAAGAGTGTATGCCTTAGATCTTTCCAAGAAAATAGATCTCAGAGGCAATCCTTGCCTATTTTCCAAAGCCTCTTCTCAAGAATCTAAACTGTGGCATAGAAGGCTGGGTCATGTTATTTCAAAAACATGAATCAGCTTATCCACAATAGTTTAGTCAGAGGCTTACCAATAAAGGAGTTCCACTGTGATGAAACCTGTACTGCTTGTTTAAAAGGAAAACAGCACAAAGTCTCATTCCCTCCTATTGAAGAGCCTAAGTCCACTACCTGCTTGCAATTACTGCATATGGATCTATTTGGTCCTGTAGAGTAATGAGCATGGCAAAGAAGAAATACTGTCTGGTAATTGTGGATGATTACTCCAGATTTGTATGGACTTTCTTTCTACATTCAAAGGATGAGGTTGCTCAGAAGATTATTCACTTTGTGTTGTATATTGAGAAGCAGTATTCCCTTCCATTCTAGTGTATTAGGAGTGACAATGAAACTGAATTCAGAAACCATACACTTGATGACTTCTATCTTTCAAAGGGAATCAAGAGGCAATTTAGCATCCAAGGACTCCAGAACAAAATGGAGTAGTGGAGAGAAAGAACAGGACCCTAATTGAAGCTGCAAGGTCCATGCTGGCTGACTCTGGTTTGCCACTGACCTTTTGGGCTGAAGCTGTTAACACAGCTTGCTATGTGCAGAATAGAGTCTTAGTAAATCAGAGGTTGATGAAGACTCCATATGAAGTTCTCCATCACTTGGCTCCTCTAATTTCATTTTTCAAATCATTTGGGTGTCCCTGTTTTATTCTCAACACAAAGGATCAACTCCATAAATTTGATCCTAAGGTGGATGCAGGGCATTTTGTTGGTATTCATCTACTTGCAAGGCATACAGAGTCTTCAACTGCAGAACAAAGATAGTTGAAGAGACTTTGCATGTGAAGTTTAATGAATCTCCTTTGGACAAGATTCCACAAAACCCTGTGGAGTTGTTTGATTTGGACATACTGCAATATGTTCCTTATCAACCTCCAGCTGTTGCAGATCCTGTGGATAAATCATCTTCTGCAGCAGCTGACTTCACCTGGTGGTATTGATGATGATGATGATAATATCAATACTCACCTATTCAAGTTTAATGACCAACTTCCTGTGTCTGCTAAATTTGATGTTCCTGTAGCTTCAGCCGTTCCATCCACAACAAATGCTGATGAGATCTCTGTTTCCTCTACATCTTTTGAGTTACCATCTAATTCTTGGTTTCAAGAGTCTACATCAACATCTGCTGCTGCTGAAGGTTCTACAAACACTTGCACAGATCTCATTGTTTATCAAGAACTGAAGGATCACCCAATGTCTCAGATTATTGGTGCTATCAATGCTGGTGTTTCAACAAGAAGTCAATTGTCTAACTTCTGCTTCTATGCTCTCTTCATCAGTCAGCTAGAGCCAAAGAACTACCATGTTGCTTTGAGAGACAATGGATGGGTTGAAGCTATGCAGCTTGAGCTACTTCAGTTCAAGAAAGAGCAAGTGTGGGAACTGGTTCCTCTTCCCCCAGGTAAGTGTGCAATAGGCACTAAATGGGTGTTTAGGAATAAAACTGATGAAAATGGGCTTATTGTTAAGAACAAGGCTAGACTGGTTGTACAGGGGTTTTCACAAGAAGAAGGTATTGACTGTGATGAAACCTTTGCCCCTGTAGCCAGACTAGAGGCATTCAGATTGTTTTTAGCCTATGCTGCATTCCACAATCTTAAAGTTTTTCAAATGGATGCCAAAAGTGCATTTTTATATGGTAAAATAAAGGAAGAAGTTTATGTGTGTCAACCACCAGGCTTTAAGGATAATAAACATCCTGAATGGGTGTATAAACTTGATAAGGCTCTTTATGGGTTGAAACAAGCTCCTAGAGCCTGGTATGAGACACTCTCTACTTTTCTTCTTAAGAATAATTTCACTAGAGGCTCCATTGATAAAACTTTGTGTTATTAAGAAGGTGAATCAGCATAAGCTACTTGTTCAGATTTATGTTGATGATATCATTTTTGCATCTCTGATCCCCAGTTGTGTGATGATTTTACAACATTAATGAAAAAGAGGTTTGAAATGAGTGCAATGGGAGAATTACAGTTCTTTCTAGGTTTGCAAATTAAACAAAAGGCTGATGGAACCTTTATTCATCAGTCAAAATATACAAAAGATCTTTTGAATAAGTTTGATTTACAAAACTGTAAGCCCTGTTCTACTCTCATGTGCAACACCACACAACTGGATGCTGATCAGAAGGTAAAGCTATTGATGAAACACTTTACAGATGTATGATTGGGTCCTTGATGTATCTAACAGCTTCTAGACCAGATATTATGTTTGCTACATGTGTTTGTGCTAGATTTCAGGCTGCTCCTAAAGAGTCTCATTTGATTGCAGTCAAGAGAATCTTTAGATATTTGCAAGGTACACAATCTCTGGGTTTATGGTATTCCACTGGACACTCTTGCAAATTAGTTGCTTTTTCAGATAGTGACTATGCAGGGTGCAAGTTAACTAGAAAGTCAACTTCTGGTGGTTGTCAATTCCTAGGCAACTGTTTGATTTCTTGGCAGAGTAAGAAACAAACATCTGTTGCTACATCAACTGCTGAGGCCGAGTACATTGCTGCTGCAAGTTGCACCTCTCAGGTACTCTGGCTTCAGAACCAACTTCTGGATTATGGGATTACAGAGACTAAGACTCCATTATTAATGGATAGTGCTTCAGCTCTGTGTATTGTCAAAAATCCAGTCCAGCACTCTAGGACCAAACATATAGAGATCAGACATCATTTTATTCGGGATTGCTTTGAAAAAGGTCTGATTGATCCTAAGTTTGTGCCTAGTGCTGATGAGCTTGCAGATATTTTTACTAAGCCTTTGGATAGTTCTACTTTCCAAAACCTTGTGTTAGGCTTGGTATGCTGCAGCTAGAATAAGTGACAACTACTGATGATTTCAGTAATAATTACCGGTGATCATTGGTACCCATGTCACATATAAGTACTGATGAGTCCTTTCCCCTTCAGTAGTTTTTATAACTACTGACGGCTAAATGCCTCACAAGTACTGAAGTACTTTATCTGTTCCAAACTACTGATGTAGTTACAACTACTGAAATCAGTACAAACAGATAAGTACAGACGTCCTATGAAACACCTGAAAAGCAGATGCAAAGTCTGATGAGTAAGTGTTGAGGACAGTATGAAACAACTGAAAGGCTATGAATTGACGAAAACTACTGAAGAGAACTTTCTCTTCAGTTGTTTCTACAACTGCTGTTTCATTTTAAACAACTGAAGCAAAACCATGTCTTCAGTAGTTTTTATAACTACTGATGACTAATACCAAGTCTTCAGCTGTTTACAACAACTGATGACAAAACCACTGTCTTTAGTAGTTTCACAACTACTGATGACAAACACCAAGTCCTCAGTTGTTTCATCATCTGAAGTCAAAACCATGGCTTTCAGTAGTTTTCTAACTACTCATGCCTAAAACCACGACATCAGCTGTTTCAACGTCTGAAAGGGTAATACCATGTCAACAGTCGTTTAAAACTACTGATGACTAACACCAAATCCTTCAGTCGTTTTCTAACCCGTACCCTATAAATATCCCTGACCTAATCCTTCAGAGCTTCATCTTCTTCAAACCTAACGTTCATCTCTCCAAAACTTCTCTCTTCTATATGGCGTCCATGCAAATCAAACCGCGACACAACTGTGTAGCTTACCTCACCAAATCGCCATTCTGGGCTAAGTTCGATACTGCTATCGATCTTATGGTCCAGTCACCCTACAAAACGACATTTCTTCTCATCCAATCCTTCATGCCGAATCCCTCAACAGTTTTGGATGAACGTCACCCTCACCACTGGGGAGAACAACACAGCGTCTTTCCGGTCGGTCGTCAACAACCACGAAGTGGTCATCAATCCCGAAATACTTCGTCAAACTCTACACCTGGATGATGCCACTTCTCCTGCTGGATATTCAAAGGGCACAACTGATTTATCCTTTGCCCACCATGGATATCAGGGCAACTTTAGTGCCTCCACTATACTGAAGAAACATTTCCATGACGCTGAACGTCTAATCTTTCACATGGTAAATGTCTGTTTGGCTCCGAAGACTTCGTCTTGGGATCAAATGTCTACAAAGTGGCAGCAGGTAATGTATTCTATTCTTGAGCAACAGCCTTTAAATTTTTCAGAAATAATATTTTCAGAGCTCAAGGATATGGCTCAAAAACTAACTGCTAACCGTTGGATATTATATCCGCGGTCATAATGGCCATAATTACAAACCAGCTTCAAGCTGAGGGACTCGTTGGCCTGGGAGTCCCTGCTATGGCTGTTTTCCTGAAGTATACTCCCGGCACAACTCTGACCATTCACTCAAAATGGCTGCCAAGCTGCGCAAACCCACGCAGCTGGAACCCACAGCCACCACCTCCAAATCAAGTCCCCACCAAACCCACTAAAAAGAAACCTCAAACGGCTACTCAGGGAAATGAGTCCCTTGAGGATGCCCCTGCAACACAAACCCAGACTATATCCACTAGTAATAACCTCCTAGTGGATATAAGGACTCTTCCAGCCATAGCCGCTCAGGATTCCTCTCAACAGGAGCCTGAAGCCACCACACAAGGGGTACCCACACATCTGGGATCTTCCTCACTTGAGGAGATTGCCATTGAAGAGCACCATCCTCCCCAGGTGCACATTGCTTCTATCCCTTCACCCCATGCAACGGCCCCCCAAAGTCCTACATTGCTTGTTGCACAAGTGCTGACTCAATTGCACTCCTCACCCCTCCCCAGATACCAATTACTACTGGGAACACCTCTACCATTGAGGGGGAGGACCAAAGTGCAGCTGAGAACCCACAGCATAGGGGTTACAATGTTCCTTCTCCTAGTGTAGCAATGGAGATTGGAACTTCTGGTGAGGCTGCCACTTCTCCTGCATCAGCATATGATCAGGTTGTAGTTGGTACCATTACTAAGACCTTACCAGAGGCAACTGCTGATGACGGACACAGTCTTGAGGCAGGAAGTCCCCAGTACCAAGACAAAGGGGCACATGCTACAACTGAGCTACACTCAGTGCATGTTCATCCTGATCCTATCAGGAGGTCAGGTGATTCAGTATCTACTGATGATGACCTGGGCTTATTTTACGATGTAATCGCCCAAAACACCATCCTGGAGGAGGAGGTGAGCAGACTCAAAGAGCTGCTTGCCAAAACTTCTAAGGACCAAAGACCATCTGCCTCCACCAACCCACAGATGGCACCTTCAGTTGAAGGTTCCCCAAACACTTTACCCTCTCACTCCAATGAGCCTCCAGCTTCTGCTTTTGGCACTATCTCTCCGGGACAGAACCCCCCAGAGCAGATGGTTGCTGTATTCCAATAATCCATACCTCTCATCACTCCCATTATCAATGAAATTGTTACTAAAGCCATTGATGAGAGGATTTCCTCAACTCTACAACCACTGATTGATACTGCTGTGCAAAAGACACATTCTGCGGTACAAACCCCTACCACCAATGCATCCAAAAAGGGGGAGAGTACTGCAGTGAAAGAAAAGAAGAGGAAAAGCACTGAGGATGAGAAGACAAAAGAACAAATCCAGGAGTTGGAACAAGAAAAGCAACAACAACTGATCACCTACAAAAGAAAGAAAAGTGCTGATGATCAACCTACTGCTGAAGAAAAATCCTTGGAAGAGCTGGTAAAAGATGCAGATGACACACACAGCCGATCCATGGATAAAATCATTGAGCAACTCTTCAAGCAAGGTTTTGATACAGCCACATTAGATAGTGAGATCAGGAAGTTGGAAGTGGAGGAGATTCAAACCCGATGGGTTGGGTATGATGTACTGGAGAAGGAGAGATTGGAGATCATGATCCGTTTCATTGCCAAATACTTAGGAAGATCTTTGATGGAGATTCGTGCGTGGACCAGAGACTGTATTCTGGCTATAGCCACCAGAATCTGTCTGTCTGAGCAATTCCATAAAGGGATTATCATTGAAGCCCTTGATGAGGCTGGGGCTAGAAAAAGGTTTGAAATGGCAAGACTTACAAAAGCTAAACTCATAACCAAAATGCTGGAACAACCTTCCCTTTCACCTACTCAAAAACAGCCTACCCCTCAAATCTCCAAACCAATCTCAAAGCCCAAATCCAAACAACCACAATCACAACCCACAAAACCAACTCCCTTACCATCTAAACCAACAGCCGATGATGCACCTAAGAAGAAGAAGAGAAGGGTGTTGAGGCTAGAAGAAGGAGAAGAAGAGGATGATGTGGAAGAAGATAGGCTGCCTCTGTCTGCAGTTCTAACATTGGCGAAAGCCAAACCTATGCCCATCACTCCCACCTCACAGATGGATGCTGTGAAAGTTAAGATTGAAGAAGAGCAGCAGCAAAAGCTTCATGATGATGAAATGCTGAAAAGCATTGACAAAACTTATGCTGCTTCGTCATCAATTATCAGTATGAAGAAAGAAGCTCTGAGGTTGTACACTCTCGCCAACACATTTCAATATCAGAAGGAAAGGGTGAGAGTATGGCCTGATCCGAGGGTGGCTCACAGTATTGTAAAGAAAGACATTCCTTCGAGATACAAGGGTCAAGTCAAGAGGATCGTAGATGAAGAGATCACAGTGGCCCTTGTAGTATCACCCTGGGAGATTGTCGAAGATTTCAAGAAGGCCTACGAGACTAAACAACCACCCCAGAAGATGCTAGAGAACAGAATTATTAAAAAGGGGTTAGTCTACAAGAGGCTTGAGAACTTCAAACAAAATGAGCTCAGTCTGTTACTCGAAGGGAATCATCCTGATGAGTTTGCATACAAACAGATTAAAACAGTTGAGCTCAAAAATGGCAAACAGGCCAAGTACATCTCAGAGCTGTATGGGCGAGAAGGATTGTTTGATGGTGAAGCCGAGAACCTGACCATGGAAGAACAAATCTTGATTCTCAGAGCCTACACCAGAGAATCCTACAGGCTCATACACGGGAAGTAGATCTCATGAATGGGATAACAACTCTGTGTCCAGTTCCCCAAAACAGAGTTCCCATTCACATCTTGCCAAACAAATATCTGAGATTTCTTCTCAGGCCGGAGCTTATATGGGTCATCTTCTCTACTGATCAAGAAGGAAAAAGACCAACCTTTTTGCCAACAATAAGTGGGAAAATAAATAAATTAGAGGTTTTGGCTGCATTGGTTCAGGGGGAGTTTGTTGGACCAAAAGAACCAATGAGCCAAGATCAGAAAACCTCTAAGTCCCACATGATATCACAACAACTGCTAAAAGCTTCATCAGCAGTTTCACAAGTGCTGAAGGCTTCAACAGCTAAAGATCAAGTGCTGAAGACTTCAACAGCTGAAGACTAAAGTGCTGAAGCTGAACAGCTGAAGAACACAAGTGCTGAAGCTGAACAGCTGAAGAACACACACAGCTGAAGACTAAAGTGCTGAAGCTGAACAGCTGAAGAACACAAGTGCTGAAGCTGAACAGCTGAAGAACACAAGTACTGAAGCTGAACAGCTGAAGAACATAAGTGCTGAAGCTGAAGTTCAAAGTACTGAAGTACAACAGCTGAAGAGTCTACAAGTGCTGAAGATCAACAACTGATGTACAAAGTCTGAAGACAAAGACTGAAGACATCAGCTGATGATATCTACTGAAGTCATCAGCTGATGAAACATCTGAAGTTCAAGTCCGAAGATCAACTACTGATGTTTCAGTAGTTTGTCACAACAGCTGAAGAGTACTTCTTCAGTAGTTGTGATATCAGTAGTTTTATATTTTTACTTTCAGTAGTTTTGTAAAATGACTGAAGAGCTTGTTCTTCAGTCGTTGTAGTTTCAGTAGTTTTATGTTTTTCAGTAGTTATAACAACTGATAACACTTAGCATTTTTGTAAGGAGATGTCAGCTGTTTTGACATCTTCAGTAGTTGTGTTTCAGTTGTAATAATTCTGTTAGATGTCACTATCAAGTGACATCAGCAGACGTCACATCTTTTATATAAGAGGTGTCGACCTAATTGTAAGTGTGACATTTCGTTACCACGAAAGCGAATATTGAATGAAATATATTTGCAGAATTCTCTCTCTATAACCGTCTTTGTTCTTCATTGAATATCGTTTCGTTCTTGTGAATCGGCTAATTCATTGTTAGAATTCCACTGCTATACTCTCTAATCAATCAAACATAGATCACTGATCCTAACAGAAAGCTACACTCAAGGAAGCCCATTCCAAGAGACAAGTTCTTCACATGCATTTGTGTCTTCTAATGAAAGCTCATGCAACTTTCTATTCACCCTTGAAGACCTGGATTGTATCCATCCAGATGATTTGGAGTATATGTAAATTTTCCAACAAATTGCTCTTCTCACTCACAAAGCCAAGAAGTTCTACAAGAGGACAGGAAGGAAGTTTCCAAGTAATACAGCCAGTGGAAAGTTTGGGTTGGATAAAAGCATTGTTAAGTGTTACAACTGTAACCAAAGAGGCCACTTTGCTAGGGAATGCAAGGCACCAATGACAAATGGTAGCCAAGCACAAACAGACCAAACTACATTGACAAAGTCACCAAGAATAAGAAGCCAAAGTAGTAAGCTGCAGTTGCTGTTGAAGATGGAGGCTTTGATTGGAGTTTTCAGGTGGAAGATATATCTCCAAACCAAACATTAATGGCTGAAGATAATGAAGAAACGGTATTGGAACATCTCTGTACACCTGAATGTATTGCTAAAGTTAATAGATACAGGTCCTACAACTTAGAGATGAGATCTGATCTTGATTCCTTAAAATCTTAAATTTGATTTCAAAAGACCTGAAAATGATTAAAAACTGAAAATAGAGGACTTACAGAAAACCATTTTAGTTCTTAAACTTGAACACACAAACTACAGGTGTCATCCTTGCATGCAAAAAAATGTTATCAAAATAAGTAGGCACTGGGATCTAGTGAGATAGCTCCTCCACACACCATTTTGCCTATAAGAACTCCTAGGTGTGGAACTTGTGAAGATGAGCTTCCTCTCATAGACCCCTTGACTGAAGAGGATGAAAAAGTGATAGTGAAAAATGCCTCTGAGAAGAGTGAAGAAGAGGATTCTAAGAAGGGTCACTATCCTTCTGAGGAAAGTAAGAAGACTATGATGACCAAGTCAATGAGAAAGTACTTGATCAAAAAGAGCAAGAGAAAAGCAAAGAAGCCTCAAGAGATCAAGTCCACTTTTGACTCTAAGTAGAAATAAGTCTTTATCACTACAGGGTTTGAAGTGGTTAAGACTGAAGACATCAACCTGAACTCTAGTACCAAGAGTTATGGTTCATGTTCAAATCATCTTAGTAATAAGAAGAAGGCTGATAAGTTGTGTACCACTGCTACACAGTCTGAACCATCCAACTCCACAGGAAGTCCTCACCCTAGAAGGACTTCCACTACATCTGCAAAGATAAAGATGGAGAAGGCAAGTGATCAAGTTTAGCCTTGTTCACATAGAAGGCTCTTAGGAAGAAGTTGAAATGTGTTATTTGTGAGAGTTTCTCTCACCTTGTTAAGGATTGTCCTTACAATCCTAAAGGCACTCTCATCTAAGAGTTTTAAAAAGAAACAAGCTTTGGAAGGAAAATCTGTTTCCTTCGGAAGCTACAAAATGAAGATAAGGGCGAGTGGAAAATTGCCTCCGGAAGAAAAAATTTGGTCTCGAAGAAGAGAATACTTCCGAAGCACTGAAGCCTGCTATAGTGATAGCAAGATCATTCGAAGGACCAGTCATCAAAACTTCCGAAGTTAGTAAAACTCCAAAGTATTTAAGGTCAAGTCTAGGCATCCAAAGGTGGTGTGGAAGTTCAAGAAAGACCAAGTGACTGAAAGTTCTCCATCAACAATAGGAAAGAATCCTCAAAATATGACTATAGGATTTATTACTATTTCATTACCTTTAACTTCTTTTGAAAAACCCAAGACAAGCAAAACATGGGTTTCTAAATGTAACTAATTATCTCTTTTTGTAGGAACAACTCAAGACAAAAAAAATATCTGGATCATTGACAATGGTTGTTCCGAGCACATGACAAGCAATAGGTCACTCCTCCAAAACTTTGAGAAAATTGATGCAGGGCCAGTTGCTTTTGGAGGTGATAAGGGTGGTCACATATCTAGAAGGGACAAAGTCATAAATGATAAGCTCAACATTGAGAAGGTAAAATTGTCAAGAAGCTTGGATACAATCTTTTGAGTGTATCTCAATTTTGTGATCATGGTCATAACATGCTCTTTACTGAGCATGAGTGCATTGTTCTCAAGCCTATGGTGGTCATTCCTCATGAGCATATCCTACTCAGAGCCCCCAGGAAAGGGAACATGTACAATATGGATTTGCAAGAAACATCTCCCTTGGGAGAAGTTTCACACTTTCTGTCCAAAGAAAATATTGATGAGTCTTTCCTCTGGCATAAAAGAATGTGCATGTAAACTTTAAGAAAATGAATAAGTTAATTAAGGATGATTTGGTAACTGGAATGCCAAAGAAAGAGTTTACAAGTGATGACCATTGTGTTGCATGACTGAAAGGGAAGCAACACAAAGTATCTCACAAGCCAAAGGAAAGAAACTCCATCACTACTCCCGTACACTTGTTACATATGGATCTCTTTGGCCCCACCAGTGTAATGAGTCAAAAGATTTGTTCACTAAATCTTTTGATGAGAAGAGATTTGAATATCTCATATCAACTATTGGGATGATTAACCTCGAGTAATTTTTTCTTAAAACTAATTCGTATTATTTCTTCAATTTGTGTGTACTAAGTTGTTTATTTCATCATATTCATAAGATCTTCTCTTCCTTGGAAGAAAATGTTTTAGAAGACTTTCCTTAGATTTTTGAAAATCTTGCATTTTTCTGTCCTTTGGAAGATATGGTTTTATCTTCGGAAGAAACTTATGCCTTAAAAAACAACTTCTTGAGTGAAATTGCGTTCGGAATAAATTTCTAATATATCTTCTGAAGCTTAACATTTCTCTTATGTACTTGAATGTTTTCAATGACAACCTTCTTCCGAAGGAAATTAACTCTCGGACGCTTTATTCGTAGTTGAATAATGTATCCAAGTCCTAATTCACTTCCGAAATTTTTTTTTCAAAACTCTCAGGAATATCTTCTGAAGTCATTTTTGCTTCAGAAGCTTTTTAACAAAAACTTCTGAAGACAGATTACCTTCAGAAGATTTTCAACTTCCATGAAAACTACCTTTTAAGCAAAAAGCAAACTACCTTTTCAGAGGTGGGACCGACATCCGAATTTCAAAGTTTATCCTCTTTCATTAACTTTGTCTGAAATCCTTTTCATATATAAACCCAACGATTCCCCCTCTTTGTTTATCATCTTCATCTTCTCCCAGACCTAAACTCCCAGACCTAAATTCCCAAACCTCTCTCTCAAACTGCCTTTTTCCTTAGTTCCTCCATCTCTAAGCTTTCTCAAATGGCCAACCACAACCATAGAAATGACCCAAACTTCTCCATGCAGTTACACAAGAAACACATTCAGGTTGCTCTGTTACACTCTAAGAAAGATCCTCATTTGTCAAAGGTTTGTTGATTTTTGGCTTTGTCAAACTATTTCACCTCCCTTACCATTGATCATGTTCTTTGTGAGGATCTTTTGCTTGATTTTTTGGAAGACCTTTCAAGAGGTCATCCTAGATGGGGAGAAGGCACTTTCTGCCATACTACCGCGGAGGACAATCTTCACCACTCTAGCCATCATAAACACCCATCTTTAGCTAGATGATGAGGAAGGTGAGTTGTCCTTTCCTAAGGAAGTAGTCAACCACTCCTTTGAGCAGATAGGCTATGAAGGAGATTTTTCCTTCAAGACCTTCAAAAAGGGAAGGTCTCCTCGCAGTGGAAGTACCTACTTCATGTGGTCATCAACAACTTGTCCAACAAGCATGGGGGATGGGATCAGATTCCTGAAGATCTTTCCTTCATAGTGCATGGAATGTTTCAGGGGGTCAAGTTCAGGTACACTTAGTTTGTTTATACAAATTTGCTTGCTAAATTGGACTCCCTAGAATATTATATGTTTCCTAAACATGTTCAACATATTCTCAACCATGAACTGGGCCCACATTTGAGGGAAACAAGTAATATTCTTAAATTGGGACAGATAAGGCCCGACATCATTAAATTTGTTAAGAAGCCAACTACTGGCTTCTCTAGGGTACAAACAACCCTTGTCCCTAAAATGATAGAGCTTATTGCTGAAGGTGACAACCTAGCAACACAAGCTAGTTTAGAACCCACACTGCCACAAATCACTCTCACCTACAAAAGAAAATCCAAATGAAACCATACACAAGTTACTCAGTTTGTGCAAGCCCCCATACTACTACCCACACAGGAGGAAGTGGACACACTGGAGCTCCCACTTCTCCTAAGGAGCAAACCACTCTTATTACTTCAACTATCAGTCTTGAGGTTCCTCAAGCTTAGATTTATGAGCTCATTAGCCCAACAACCTTAAGTCTTCACTTAGAGTCTCAACACTCTAGTGAACAACCTTTAGGAGAAAGTTACCATCCCCAGCCTTTAGATCTCCACTATCAAGTTCTTAACCTTGATTTCTATGATGATGAAGACTTGGGATTCAGTGAGTATCATGAGTCTCTCTACTCTTCTCCTACTCAAAGAGAGATGAGTGCTCCTAAGTCACCCATGTCTAGCTCATATCATCCACCTACCACTAAGGTGGATCTTCCTGACTCTGCTCAGGAAGCCCATATGGAAGAGGCTCTCACTTCTGCAAGTGATTACATTTTTAAGACCTCAACCATGGCACCTTAGCCCACTGATACTCCACCTGAAGTAGTTAGTGAGCAGAGGAAAACCAGTAGCCAAGAACATCATGCTGGTGGTTAGACTGAGGACTTTGGTCCAATTATCTCATCCCCCAATGAATATTCTGATAAAGAAGTGGGGAATTTGTGATTAAATGTGCAAAAACTATCAAAAACATGCACCTATCTACTCTCTAAGGTTAGTCACTTGGAATCTCAGGTGACTACCTTACACAATAGGGTCAATGATCAGCAATTTTAGATTTCTTATCTCAAGAAGAGCTAGGAGACCTTTAAGAAGAGCTCAAGAACATGTGAATGTGATTGACCTAACTCCTGGCTCACCTATGCAAGAGGTTGATGCTACCAAAAAGAGGGAGAAAGTCATTACAATCATAGAACCTGGGAGTTCTTCATAGAGCATGGACATTGAGCACACACCATCTTCACTTTCAACTGTCCATAATCAGAAACTTCCTCAAGTTCACATTGATATGGACTCAATAGACTCCTTCATTCAGAGTCTTTTTGAGAAAGACATTCCAAGGGCTGTGTCATCTCCAACTCAAGGAACTTCCAACTATATCGTAGGGTGGATGTATGATGCTTAACAAAAGAGCCCTTATTCTTCAAAGAGTTCAAGGGCAACAATAATTCTTCAATTTTCAAAACTTGAACTACTATGAAGGTCTTGACCTTATCAACAGGACACTTGTAAATCCAAGCGAATCTAGACAAGCTAACAAGTTGGTTCAAAGGATTCAAGATATGATTACTGAAGAATTCAACCTCAAAAGGAGACAGAGACAATCAGGAAATGTCATTGGTCAACTGGATGTTGAGGTAGACCTTGAGATTAGTTTCAAAGGGAAAGCCTTGACTGAAGGACTAGTGATGGAACCTGAGAGCCCTGTCACACCTACAAATGCTTCAAAAGTACATTCCCATGATGAGACACCTGCTGATGAAGGTGCATCTCAACCTCTCTCTGGGTGGATCTTGGATGCTACACCAAGCAATAAAGGCCAAAGCTCTCTAAACCCTGAGTCATGAAGGTTTATGAGTGACAAAGGGAAAAGGAAACTCACTTCTAAGGAGATTGAGGAGGAGAGAGAGAAGAAAAGGAAGCTAAGGGGAGAAAGTTTGTCTAGTAGGTCTGTTGGATTCATGGAAGCTACAATTAGGGCTGCTCCCAGACCAAACACTCAAAATTATGAGTTGAGGGCAGCCAGGATTGCTTATTTACAGACCAAGAACTATGATATTGATACTATTATCTCCCTCCCTTTAGAGGAATTAAATGAACTTTCTAACATGGAAATTTCAAGAGAAAGGAAGGAAGTAGAGGATGCAAGATTGCTACTTTAAGTTAAGGAAGAAAAGAGACTGCAAAGGCTCTACAAACATGTTCCTGCCCTTTCACCAGTTCAAGAAAGCCCTATACGAGAGGTATGGCTCCACAAGAACCTCAGGTAGACAAAGAAACTGATGGATTAACATGATCAACTACCTAAGTGCCACAGGCCTATATCAGGCAAATGTACTTCTTCCCTTGTCCTTTGAGTACATAAAGTTTGAGTATCTTAAGTAGCTTGAACTTGAAGTACTCAAAGAAAGAAAGACAAAAAAAGAGAAAGATGAGAGAAGAGGTTGCAGAGTCAAGAGCCATCATCCAAAAGATATGAAGAAGTCTACTGATAAGCAGAGGATGATGAGCTTCTTCAAGCTATATGGATTCTTCGGAAGGAGACTTGGCCCTATGTCTCTATCTACTATGGATGAGCACATTAGGGTGATCAAGAAGAAGATCAAAAGAGGAGAACTTGTTGACTTACACTCCCTGAACTTTTTGAGACAACACAACCTGTACCTCCTATTGAGTCACAACAAGCTTCATCTTCTAATCCACAACAAGGTTTTGTCCCCTCTCAATCTGAATGTATGAGGGAGGAAAACCCAAATGAGCAAGACAAGATGATCAACAAGGTGCTTTGGGCTAGTCTTCTCAGTTAAAAAATTCAAAGAGGAGAAAAAGGATGGTTGCTTAACCAAAATCTAAGAAGAAGAAGAAAGAGGCATCCATCTCCGAATATCAAGATACGTAAAAACATCTTGAGAATGTGCAACAAGAGTAAGCTCCACCAACTCATATCCAAGCAGCTCCTTTAGCATCCGGAAGACCCATCTTGTCCTGGACTTACTCTAGAAATCCAGAAAGATGGCATATCATTAGAGATCAAGGTGTCAAAGATTCCTACACATCGCAAAGACATGTTCAATCTACCTCTGCATTTGAGATGAGAAGACATTTTGAGAGTCTGAATGATATTACTATCTTATGAAGAAAGGCATGGTCATTATTATAATGAGGACTTTTAACATCTGAAGTCTTCAAATGTCTTGGTAGCATCAGCCTTAGGGGAGTTTGTAAGGATTCATATAAGGCTGATGCAACCTAAAATATCCAAACAGTTTGTACTGCATGCATGCACAAAGTGCTGAAGTAGAATGCTTCACAAGTTTCACATTCTTCATTAGAAAACATTCTAAGTGTGAAATCTTCCAAAGCCTAGACTAGTATCTTTCAAAGGCAAGACCAATATCTTCCGAAACCAAAAAAGAAGTCTTCAAAAGCTTCAGAGACAAAGTCTTCCGAAGTTAGTTATGAAGATAGATTTCTTTCGAAGACTTTTGAGTACATGCTTTATTTATGTACCTTTAACCATAAAGCTGGACCACCTTTCTACTGCAACTCTGTTTGACTCACCAACTTTCACAAGTTGGTGAAAGGTCCATGCTTTTGGTAAACTATACATTGAGGTCTTGAGTCTGTTTCTTTCTACTTTATGTACTTTTATCATTTTTGTAATATATTAGTATGTGAGCTATCGCATGTCATAGTCACTAGTCAAAAGGCAAGCTGCCTTTTGACTCTACATTAATTTTGATGTTGTCTAGATCATCTATCTAGCTAGCCTTCAAAGTATGGTCGGTTGTGGGATGTAATATAAAGTATCTCAGTCCATTGTAATCTTTAACCCTTGTGTACTTTGTAAGGAACTTGAGATCAATATACATCACTCTTGAAAACCAAACACTTTGTTATTTTGTTATTGTTCTTGTTCTATCTTTCTATAACTTGTTTTACTTAGTATCAAGGTGACTGTTGGCAGTTCCCCCTCTGATATGTTAAGTGTTCTAAATCAACTATCCTCATTATGTTATGTGTTGTAAGTGATCAACCCCTTAAATGGTCCTGCATAAGCTTTTCTATATGGTGTGATTGATGAAGAGGTGTATGTCAAGAAACCACCATGCTTTGTAGATTCTGATCATCTTGATTATGTCTACAAGCTTCATAAAGCTCTTTATGGGCTGCACTAAGCTCCAAGGAAGTGGTATGAGACTTTATCTCAATATCTCTATTTACAAGGCTAAAAAACGGGTACTATAGACGGAACTCTCTTCATCAAAGGAATAGGGAATAACTTAATGCTAGTTCAAGTTTATGTAGATGACATTATCTTTAGTTCAACTAATCCAAAGCTCTACAAAGATTTTGAGAGGTTGATGAAAAAAATATATAAAATTAGTGCTATGGGGGAACTCAATTTCTTTCTAGGAATTCACGTGAAGCAAGTTGATAGTGGCATCTTCATATGTCACTCAAATTATGTACAAGACATACTTACAAGATTCAACATGACTAATTGTATGGTTGCAAAGTAACCCATAGCAAGAAACCACTCCCTTGGACCAGATCTCGAGGGGGAGTGTGTGGATGAACACCTTTACAGGGCTATGATTGGGTCTCTTATGTATCTTATAGCAAGCAGGCTTGATATCATGTTTGCCACATGCATTTGTGCAAAATAATAAGCTAACCCCAAGATGTCACACCTGGTCAATATTAAAAGAATTCTAATATATAAAAGGTGCTCCTACACTAGGCCTTTAGTAACTTAAGAATTCAGACTTCAGTCTATACGCATATACACACAGTGAATATGGTGGCTGCAATATGACTGCAAAGTCTACATCTGGGAGATGTTAATTCCTTAGTGGAACGATTCTCTCAAGAAAATGCAAGAAACAATCGTGTGTTTCTGCATCAACTACTAAAGTTGACTACATCGCTTCAACTAGCTTTTGTGCTCAAGTGCTTTGGATTTAGAATCAGATGTTGGACTATGGATTCAACTTCAAATAGACTCTCATCCATATAGACAACAATAGTGCTATCACTATTATAGAGAATCGTGTGCATCACTCAAGGATAAAACACATCAACATCAAGTATCTTTTGATCAGAGATAGCTTTGAAAAGAGATTAATCATACTAGTCAAAATTAAAACAAATCAATAATATGTTGATATGTATACCAAATCTTTTTGATGAACAGTGATTTAAAATCTTATATAAGCTATTGTGATGATTAAATTTGAGTAGACTTTTTGTAAACATAATTCACATTATTTCTAAAACTTGTGTGTCTAAAGTGTCTATTTCATCCCCTTCATAAGACCTTGTTTACTTTGGAAGAAAAATATTTTAATATTTTATTACTTAGATTTTTGAAAATTTTGATCATTTTCTACTATAGAATATATCTTTTTACCTTTGGAATAAAGTTATGTCATCAAAATAAATAACTACGTACGCTAATTTACATACTGAAGAAATTTTCAAAATATCTTCCGAAGCTTAATGAATTGATAAGTATTTATGTGTTTTTGAAGAACAAATTTCTTCCGAAAACAATTAAGTCGCAGAAGTTTTATTCTCCTTAGAATAAAACCAGCAAGTATTAATCTTTTCCGAAGAAAAATTTTCAAAACTCTTTGAAATATCTTTTGAAGCTTTTTTTAACTTCCAAAGCAAAACTACCTTCAGAAGTTTTTTGACTTCGAAGAAAAAAAACTTTTTGGGCACTTTTTCAGAGGTGGGATCGAAATCCAGATTTTAAAAATTATACTCTTTCATTAACTTTGTCTTAAATCCATTTCATATATACCCAACAATTCCCCCCTCTTTCACTCTCTTCATCATCCGAAACACTACTAAACCTAAATTCACCTATAACCAAACTTGTTCTTATCTTTCTTTACCTTTAAGCTTTCACAAGTAGCAAACCTTTTTCGTAGAAACAACCCATATATTTCCATGCAACTCCACAGGCAACACAATCAGGTTGTCCCGTTGTACTCTTAGAAAGATCTGTTTGTCATTTCCTTTTGTCCAACTACTTTATGAGGATCAACTTTTAAAATTTTGGAGGACTTGCTAAGAGGTCCTTATGGATGGGGAGAAGGCATTGTTTACCATAGTTTAAGGAGGACAATCTTCATCACTCCAGCCATCTTCAACTAGATGATGCAGAAGGTGAATTATCCTTTCCTAAAGTTATTATGAACCAATCCTTTGAGTAGATGGGTTAGAGGGAGATTTCTCTATAAAGACCTTCAGGAAAGAGAATGTCTCCTCTCAATGGAAGTACCTATTTCATGTTGTCCTCCGTAGCTTATCAAACAACATGGAGTTGGGACTGATTCCTGAAGATCTCTCCTTCATAGTTCATGGAATGGTTCAAAGGGTCAAGTTCAAGTACTCATAACTTGTGTATACCAATTTACTTTCTAACTTAGACCTTTTAGAATATTACATATTCCCTAGATATGTTCAACATATTCTCAACTGTGAACCGGGGTCACAGTTGAGGGGAACATGTAATGTTCCTAAATTGGGACTAATGAAGCATGGCATCTTTAAGACAATAAAGAACCCAACTATTGGCTTCTCTGGGGGTAGAAACATCCCTTGTCCCAAAAGTGTTAGAGATCATTGCTCAAGGTGACAACCTAGCAACACAAGCTAATATTGAACCCACACCTTCTACCTCACAACCACCAAAACAGCCATAAATCATCCACACCTACCCGAGAAAATCCAAACAAACCCCTACACAAGCTACTGTGCAAGTCCCCATATCACCAATTATACATGAAGAAGTGAAAACTGAAGCTCTCACTTCTCCTTAGGAGCAAACCACTCCCATCTCACCAATGATCAGTGTTGAGGTTCCTCATGCTCAGTCTGATAAGCTCACAAGCTTAACAACTTTAAGCCTTCACTCAAAGTTTCAAAACTCTAGTGATCAACCTTAAAGGAAGAGTTACCATCCCCATTCCTTTCATCTTAACCAACCAATACCCAAACTTGATTTGTATAATGATGAAGAGTAAAGATTTAGTGAGTATCATGAGTCTCTCTTCTCTTCCCCCACTCAAAGAGAGATAAGTACTCCTGCTTCTGCCTTGTCTAGCCTACATCATTCACTTATTACTGAGATGGATTTCCCTAAACTTGTTTAGGAGGTCCATATGAAAGAGGCTCTCACTTTAGCAAGTGATTACATTTTTAAGACGTCAACCATGGTAACTCAGTCAATTAACACGTCATCTGAAGTTGCCATTAAGTAGAGGAAATCCAACAGGCAAGAACACCATGCTGGTGATGAGGAGGAAGACTTTGGTCCTATTCTCTCATCGCACATGATTCTTTAGATGAAGATGAGGGGAACTAAAGGTTAAAAGTGCAAAAACAATAAAAACATGCCTTACTTAGTCTTTAAGGTTAGTCACTTGGAATCTTAGGTCATTACCCTGCAAAATAAGGTCAATGATCAGTAACTTGAGATTTCTTATCTCAAGGAGTAACTAGCTGAGAGACCTTTAAAAAGAGCTCAACTAGAAACCCAAGAACTTGTGGATGTGATAGACCTAACTCCTAGCTCAACTATGCAAGAAGTGATGCTACCAAAAAGAGGGAGAAAGTCTTAGTAATCATAGAACCTAGGAGTTCTTTACAGGGTATGGACATAGAGGATTCACCACCTTCACTTGAAATTATCTATAATCAACAACCTTCTCAAGTCCACATTGATGTGAATCTTTCATTCAAAGTTTGTTTGTGGAGGGTATTGCAAGGGCAATGGCATTCCCACACCAAGGAGCTTGAAATTACATACTAGTGTGGAGTTATGATACTGATAGAAGGGCCCTAATAGTTCATAGACTTCAAGGATAGCAAGAGGTATTTAATATTTAGACTTTGAACTTCTATGAAGGTCTTGATCTAGTCAACATGCCACTTTCCAACCCAACTTAACATAGGTAAGCTGAAAGAATGATTGAGAGGATTCATCACAGGATTGCTAAAGTATTCAAAGCAAGAAGACAAATGTGAGCAGGAAATGTCATTGGGCAACTGATGTTGAAGTGGACCCTATGATTGGCTTTAAAAGGGAAACCTTGACTGAAGGCCTAGTTTTAGAACATGTGAGAACTATCACAAAACCAACCACTTCAGCATCCCATACCCTTAGTGAAGCACTAGCTGTTGAAGGTGTCTCACAACATTTCTTTGGCTAGAGTCTGACTTCTACATCAGACAATGAAGGCCAAAGCTCTTTCCACCTTGAGTCACGAAAGATTGTAGGTGGCAAAGGGAAAATGATATTAACTACTAAGGAGATTGAGGAAGAGGAAAGCAAGAGGAAGAGGAAGATAAGGGGAGAAAGTACTATTAGGTCCTTACGCTTCATGGAAGCTACTATCAGGGTTACTTCTAGACCAAACACCAAAAATGATGAGTTAAGGGCAGCCTGGATTAACTACTTGGGGACTAGAAACTTTGACATTGATGAGATTATTTATCTCCCCTTAAAGCGATTGAATGAGCTGGTAGACATGGAAATGTCTAAAGAGAGGAATGAGGTAGAGGATGCAGAGTTGCTCCTCAAGATTAAGGAATGTTGGATCTAGAAAGGCTAGTGCCACCAAACCCAAATACTTAGATTATTTGGTACAACTTTTAAAGGACTTCTGAAGCTAAGCATGGAACTTTCGAAGGAAATGGAGTTCTTTCGAACATAAAGTGCAAGATCAACTTCCGATGGAAAACTCAAACTTCCGAAGACAAAGTCTTCTCTTCCAAAGTTCAAGACTTAGAAGAACTCAAAGACAATCACTTCCGAAGTAGAAGTCTTCAAGATATAGAAGAAGCAGGCTCTTCGAAGTATAAAAGGCTTCAGAAGAACTTGTTCTTTCGAAGCCAATTAACCTTCGGAAGATGTTGCTATGGACCAGTGGACATAAGTATTGTTCATCTGACACTCCGCTGCAGACCTCTGATTTACTACATGACATTTTCTCAAAAGTCCATGTAGTTGACCATAATTTATTCCACTATCCACCTTTACTTGTTAGTATAGTTACCAACTTTAGTTGGTGACAAAAGGTAAGTCATGGACATGTCATGACCACCATATCTTAGATAAGACATTACCTAAGATACCATATCTATAGCTTTGTAGTATCTACTTTAGTTATAGGATTCCAGCAGGTATCAAAGTGTAACCAGCTGTAGGTGATAGTATATATATTTCTCATTGTAATCTTGTATCATGCGTGTAAGAGTCTTGTACACTTTGAGTTGAGAAGTAATATATTCAAGTACCTTGAAAATTATTTCTTTGTGTTGTTAAGTTACTTAGTATATCATAATAAATTCTTTGAGAGATTCTGCTTCATCATAACCATGTAAGTATAAGTGAGTTGAGAGAAAACCAAGTGTTTAGTGACATATATCGATCCTACAATTGGTATCAGAGCTTCTTAGGCTCTTGATTATGCGATCTTACCATCCAAATCAACTTGTTTTCATTCCTCCCTTCACCACACTCTTAAATGGACCTTATTTGTAATTCTAAAGTTGAGATGGGGACGATGACTAAAGCACCTATCATCACCCCTAAAAACTTTAGACAATGGAGTAGATGCATAGAAGGTTTCATCACGTACCTTGATGGGAAAATGTGGTTATCAATTGTCAATGGTCCTTACAAGCGAAAGGTTGCTACACTAGAAGGAAATGGTGCCATGATCGAAAAGGCTGTTGAGGACTACTCTGATGTAGGCGGAAGAAGACGGACATAGACAACAAGGCTATGACTGCTCTGATGACTAGTATACCCAACTCCATCATGGTGGGGTTTGAGCATTCTAAGTCAGCTAAAGAGTTGTTTGATTCATGGTCTCAGATGTATTCCAACTCTAATGATTTGAAGAAAGATTCACTTAAACAGCAGTTTGAGAACTTTACCTACATTACTGGACAAACCCTCAGCCAATAATACTTCAGGTACATAGATCTTATCGTTTCTCTTCAGTATGTGGTAGTTGCCATTAACTTCAGAGATCTCTCAAGGAAGTTCATGAGTGCACTCCCAAATGAGAGGACATTCTACTATGTATCCATCAAGAGGACAAAGAATTTGAACTCCCTGACCATGACTAAACTATACAATATCCTTGATGGATACCATGTAGAGATGGAGAACAAGAAGGGCCATCCGATGAGCAGACCCTCAAGCCTTCCTAATAGCAATGCTTTAATGGTTGTTCAAGGCTCAAGACTCAATAAACCTTAGCGGTAACTGACTTACGCTCAGAACCATCCTGCTTTTCAGTACATACATCTTATATCCTAAGACTCCAAGGTCTCAACAGGCTCAACAAGGTTCTTTCCACAACAAATGTGCCCTTGTCTCAAGAAATGGGTACTCTAGTGATCATCTATTATGCTTTGACGATCTAGAGTGCTACTGTCCAGATGATGTGGAGCACGTGGACATAGTCCAACAACTGGTTCTCCTTACCTACAGAGCAAAGAAGTTCTTCAAAAGAATTGGAAGGTAGTTCTTGTAAATACATGTGTCGCTAGTTTCTGAACTTAATGTAATATGTTTGTATTGTCTTACACATATGTATTTGTACGGGTACCTAATGAAATACAATATGTGGTTGTGCTTATATAATGTTGAATATTGCATTAGTTGGTATGTAATAACACTTATTGACTTAAATATATAGGTTGTGGTTGTTTAAATAATATATAAATCAATTAATGACTATGAAACATATTCAAACTTAATCATGTGAAGTTCTCATGCGATTGGCCCATGCTAATGGACCATACGCACGAACAACTTCATGCTAATGAACCAGGAGACTGGATTAGTCGCATGATTGAAACATGAGATTGACTCAGTCATATGACTGAACACTCAGTCGTGCGAATGGATCAACCGCACGACTCAATCGCACGACTGAACCATGCAAATGGTCCAGTTGCATGATTGAGAAACCCTAACCTATAAATACCACTTAAATCATGGAAAAACGAGAGACTTTGAATATTTCGATACCCAGAGGTACCCTAGCCATCCAAAGACCTCTAATAACATGTTCCAACTTCAAAGATCGTAGTAGATCGATTGCTATCGTTCTTGACATTTAGATTCATCTTTAATTGATTCTACGTGTGTTTTCACTGATTGGATCGCCAATCAAATAGGATTCCACACTATTTGATTCGGTACACTCGTAAATTTGTTAGTATTCTTCCAGTACACGATCCTAGCAAGTGGTATCAGAGCCTTGGCTCTATATTTATGTGTGATTCAATCCTTTTGATATAAAAATTGTGCTTTTACTCTCAAAAACGCAACCTTTTGTGTCAAATCGGGTTTTAGACGTCTCCTGATCGTAAAGTTTAGTTTTTTCTAGCATATGGCAATTAGGTTAGCCAAAATTCATGTTTTTGCGTTCAAACACCTTAAACCTACGAACTTTTGAAATCCAGCAGGCCCAGTCGCACGATTGACTCAATCGCCCGACTGAGTTCATACGCATCCCCATACGCATGATTGGACTCAGTCGCACTTCCATTCGTCCAACTGAGAAGACTATTCGCATTGTTCAACCGCATTAGTTCATTGGCCGACTGAGTCACCCGCAGTAGTTCAATCGCAAGATTGAGCCATCCGCATAGGTCAATCGCCCAAATAGCCCAATGGCACCTTCATTCACACTTATAGAAAAGTTTGGTTTAAAGTTAAAGTTAATCGCAATGGAATACCAATCCTCAGCATTCACAACAGGGAGAGACTCACGTATACAAAACTTACTGCTACTGGAGAATGAAGTGGGGATTCATAACAAGCCCCCAAAGCTAATCACGTTAGACGAATACCCACAATGGAAGCAACGTTTTGAGATCTACTTAAATGGAGTATATCCCAATCTATGGGAGTCTATAGATGGTGTCAAACTCACACTTGGTGGCATGACTGATAGACAAAAGGTGAAATACAACGTAGAAAAGAAGGTTTATGCTTTTCTTACACGGTCAATTCCAAAGGATATTTTCCATCAATTCTCGGAATATACACAAGAAAAGAAGCTATGGGATGCATTGGAGAAAAGGTATGATGAAAACACATCATTGAAGGCCATAAAGGCTAAGGCTTTAAAGAAGTAGTTTGACAACTTCTCCTCGATGGGAAAAGAAAACCTAGATGATGTTATCGATAGGTTCTATCACTTGATGAGTGAGATGCACACTCATGGAGTATCGACGTCAATGGAGGATAAAGTATCCAACTTTGCAGACGGGCTTCCAGAAAAATAGGTCTCATTTGTCTCCAATCTCAGACAGAATGGAATGCTAACAAATTTAGATATCAATGACTTCATTCTGAAGCTGAGAGAGGAAGAACTAAGAATGAAGTATAGAGCTCAAAAGGCTTCTTATGATCAGAATCCTGCACTGTACAACGCGACTCCTCAAGCCAAACATCTGGAGCACCTCTTCAGACAGCTTTTGTATCAAGCTCATCTGGTCCTTCACCAGCCTTTACTTCAGGGTTAGAAACATCAGGGTTGTCCGGTACCCAATACATTACACCTGAAGCAAATGCAGCAAAGCTAAAGACCAGAACTTCAGCAATGTGATAGTTGAGGTAGCTAAAGAGCACATGCATCTCTTAGCTACGGTATTCCACTCCTATGATGGACTAATTGCTGGTAAAATTGGGAACTGCCATCTGGCAGATGAGGATTATGAGCAGGTGGATGAGATAGAGCTGGAGCGGATGGACATAATGTGGGCCTTAGCAAGTGTTGTCCGAAGAGCTAAGAAGTTTGTCAAAAAGACCGGACAAAATTTGATTGCAACTAAGGACACTACCTTCGGCTTTGATAAAACCAAGGTAACTTGCTTCAACTGCGGTGAGAAAGGGCACTTCAAAAGGTAGTGTGTGAAGCCAAAGAAGACTGGCAATGGGAATCCTTTCTCCTCCTTCAATCATCAGGATAAATCCACTAGCAGTCCTACTTCATCAAGCAAGGATCCCAAAGCCTTGACTGCTCATGATGATGAAGGACAGGACTGGGGCTTTTGGTTTGTCTCACCGGGAGAATCTAATATAGCTAGTGGGGAGGATATAGATGATGACTCAGCTAGTGAAGGAGATATTCTAGTTGAACTCGCAATGTGAAACTCAGAGGAAACTACACTAGTGGTCAACTACCTGCCTGAAGAAGGGAGAACTGCGACAAAGTCAGAATCACCAGCTCCAGAAACACCAGATTCTGCATTGATGGCTGATTCTTCAGAACCCGCTCAGGTAAGTACTAGTGACCAACTTTTTAATAATCATGCTTGTTCTGATTGTAATAAATTAGGGAAAGCATTGATTTAAAATTTACTAGGTTATTAGATCATAATGATAACATAGTAAAGGACTTGGAACTGTGCACTGAAGCTAATAGAATGTTAAAACAAAATGAGCATAGTTACAAAGAAAAGATAGACCTTTTGAACAAACAGCTTAGGGAAACAGAAGGTAGTAGCCTTCAACCAAGCTAATGACATTAGGTACTATCTAAACTCCCTAGAGGACACTAAGAAACAAAGGAAGTTTTAGAAGTCAAAGTTAATTCGCTAAAACAAAAACTGCATAGTTAGACTAGTTCTTCACACATAGTCCAAAACTTAGTGAGAGAGCGTAATAATGGGGAGGGTTTGGGTTATAAAGTGGTTCCACCACCACATGAGACCTTGATGAACACTAAAAGTAAACCATTAATAGCAATCCAATCAAGGATCACGTGGTGTCCACTCCTCTTGTAAGTGATCCAGATTCCGCATGTTCATCAAATGAATCTGGTACTAACAAAAGGAGGCCACTTCAAAGGCAAAAGGTAAAATGCCTTGTTCTAATCTGGACAAAGAGTTTGAAAAGGTTAGTATAAAGTTTGGTTTAACAACTGTCAAATCTAAACCTAAAAGACTAGTAATGTTAACCAATCACATGCATCATGTCAAAGTCCAGAAAATAGAAAAGAAAAAGATGTTAAAAATGTTAAAGCAATTAACTTTGTTAAACCAGACAAAACATCTCAGAGTAACATCACCCGGGTGTCACATACATCTCCACAAAAACAATTAAATCATAAAGTCGAAAGCAGATCATGCTACAGTTGTGGAGAGTATGGACACATTGCGTCTCATTGTCCTTACTATCAGACACCAAGGAGGAAAGTTGAACTTCCTGAACAAAAACCTAGCTCTTTTAGAAGGAACATAGTGACACCAACTAAAAGAGATAGTGAACCTAAAGTTCAACACATTAGCCAGTCGTCTATGTATCACAAACAGGCCTTACACAAAGTGGGCTTATGGAAGGAGAAATCAGCCTCGTTGTCTGATAATGAGAGCAAGAAGACATCTGAGCTTCCCTCACCTTCAAACGGTCAATGGGTTACATTTATGATGTGTGATGCCTCCGGAAACCAAAGCCAATGAAGACTTGGGTCCCTAACCTAAACTAGTGTTTTCAAACTGAATGTGCAGGGTGTTCTATATGTTAAAGGTACCTCAAGTGCGTTCAGACAACGGAACCAAGTTCAAGAATCAATGGATGGAGGATTACTTCAAGGAAAAGGGAATTGTGCATCAGTTCGCTTCTGCCTACATTCCTCAGATGAACGGCGTTGCTGAAAGGAAGAAGCCCAGCTTGATAGAGACAGCACAAACGATGCTAGGAGACTCAAAACTGCCTATCCAATTCTGGAATGAAGCAGTTGCAAATGCGTGTTTTACGCTAAATCGGGTCCTGGTAGTTAAACGCCATGGGAAGACGTGTTACGAGTTACGACAACAACGTAAACCCAATCTAGAGTTTCTCGAGCCGTTTGGCGCTCCGTGCACCATACTGAAGAAGACTCGGGAGGGAAAATTCAGCGAGAAGGCTGATGAAGGTATCTATCTAGGATACAACATACCGAACAAGAGGGTGTACAACAACTCTACGGGTCAGTTCAAAGTGTGGTGTAATGTTGATGTTCAGAGATACACCACACCATCTGCTGGAAAAGGACTTGCCTTCATTTTGACAATTATGGATTCTTCAAGTCCTTCAACATACCACTCTCCACTTCTGATGATGAGTTAGCAACAAAGATGATATATGATGTTCTAAACACACCATCTTAGGAATCTACATCATCTGGACTACAAGGCGATTCATCTACCAACTCAGGGGGAGTACCTGAAGATAGTGATTCTTCCTCTGATGAAGAAGCTGTGGAGACTGATCAGAACAACCAGGAGGACCAGGTTCCTACTACTGCAAGTCCACAAGCATCTGACATTGATGCCTCTGAGTCTTCGGAACCTCAGACTCCTACTGCCTCAGATACTGAACCGCATGTTCATAATCTTGATTCTGAGGTTGTTGTTCCAACCACTCCAGGATCACGCCTACATGTCTATTATCCTTTGGATAATGTCATTGGAGATGTGAGATCATGAGTTCAGACCAGAAATCAGTTGTATTCAGCTCATTATGCCTCGGTGATGGAAAAAGGTTATCTTCATGATGGTGCATATCGTTGCATTGTGTTTCAGTTTGAGCCAAAGTATGTTAGTGAAGCACTGAATGATGAGGCATGGGTGAGTGCCATGCAAGAAGAACTTCTTCATTTCAAGAAGTTAGGTGTATGGACGCTGGTAGATAGACCTAAAGGTGCTAAGGTCATTGGCACAAAATGGGTCTTGAAATGCAAGAAAGATGATCAAGGCGTACTCATCAGAAACAAGGCTCGACTCGTTGTCCAAAGATTTCGATAAGTCGAGGGCATTGACTACAATGAACTGTTTGCAACTGTGGCAAGAATGGAAGCAATCCGTATATTCCTTGCTTACGCATCGTATATGAAGATTAAAGTTTATCAACTTGATGTGAAAAGTGCATTCCTTCATGGTGAAATCAGAGAGACAGTGTACGTCAGTCAACCCGAGGGATTTGAGGATCCATATCATCGGGACAAAGTTTACAAACTCGACAAGGCTCTATATATTGGCTTCATCGATCTCCTAGAGCCTGATATGAGAATCTCTCGACTCACCTTGTCAAACACGGTTTTCGCAGAGGTGTCATTGATTTTACACTGTTCATAAAAGAAAAGGATGGATATTTACTACTTGTCCAAATCAATGTTGATGATATAATCTTCGGTTCAAAGAACGAAGATCCATGTAAAGAGTTTGAAGTAGTAATGAAGGCTGTGTTTCAGATGAGTGCCATGGGAGAGATGAAATTCTTTCTCGGGTTATAGGTTGATCAGACATCAAAAGGGATTTTCCCACATCAGACCAAGTAAGTAGGAGATATCCTCATTCGCTTTGACATGGAGAATGCTTCCGCAGCTGGGACTCCACTTGTTACAAACCATGATGTAACACCCAACGAGAATGGTGATCTGGTCGATGCCATAATGTATCGAGGAATGATTGGATCTCTCATGTACCTCACTGCCTCAATACCTAATATCATGTACGCGACATGTTTATGTTCAAGATATCAGGCAAAGCCAAAAGTTAACCATCTGATAGGGGTCAAAAGGATCTTTCATTATCTAAGGGTAATCCAACACTTGGGTTGTGGTATCCTCATGACGATGACTTCGAGCTGACAGCGTATAGTGACTCGGACTACGGTGGCTGCAAAATGAACTACAGGTCTACAACAGCGGGATGACAATTCTTTGGGAGAGATTAGTGACCTGGCAGTGTAAGAAGCAGACCTCGGTTGCTTTGTCAACCTATGAAGCCGAATACATTGCTGCTGCAAGTTGCTGTTCACAAATCATATGGATTCAACAGCAAATACGGGACTACGGTTTGAATTTCTCTTCTACTACTATTTTTGTTGATAACTCTGCTGCAATTGCAGTAACTAAAAATCCGGTCAAACATCCTAAGACCAAACACATCAGAATAAAATATCACTTTATACGTGATTGCTTTGAAAAGAACCTAATCGATGTGATTAAAATAAATACTAATTTTCAACAAGCTGACCTGTATACAAAGGCTTTTGAAAAACCACTTTTTCTATATCTGTTAGAGGTCACGACGTTAAAAAGAAAAGTGAAGTAATTCCTGATGGCGACCATGTGTAGTCCGATGCTTATTGTCCATTTTTCTTTTAATTTTTATTTTTTTATTTGTTTAATTTTAAGTAGCTTAATTAAATTGATGTTATTTTGTCGCCTATTATTATCCTAAAAAGTGTAAATCGGTTACGGTTTTAGAATTTTAGGGGGAGAATAGGTCAGTTAGTAACATTAACACAAAAAACGAGGGAGGAGAGAGGCTAGCTGATAGAAAGTAGATCGTATCCGTCATACCGATTCAATGACTTTGGAAAATGATAGTACACAGGTTCAAACCACTTGGGACTTTAAATGTTTAAATAAAATAAGATGCAAAATTCTAAGTATAAGTCTGTGTAGTCTGAGCAATATAAAAGGAAAAATGATAGTAAAACTAGCTACTACTAAGGTAACACAAAGAAAGTTGACCTAGAGATTGTGAGACCACACATGATATGTCGGTAGATTCAACACAATAGATGATTAGACCTTGTTGGTGATCTCAAGAACAAACTAAGTTGTTCAAAAAGCTATGGGTTAACATCTTATCCCTGGTTAACACAATCAACATATTCCAATAAGGGGTGACGAGCAGAATAAACGCCACAAATGTGTGTGTAAGACCAAAATATGAGCAAAAGTAATCAAACTAATAACTTATGTTGTTGGTGAGAACTGTGCAAAAAGATTAAAATTGCTCAAACAAGAAGATAGGTTATGTGCCTCTCTACTGTGCGGCGGCACTAACCTGAGGATAAGCATAACCGATATATTCTAGACTTCATTGTTTATTGCCGCCTCTCTTCTGTGCGGTGGCACTGACCTAAGGCTTGGCTTCTCTCTGAAAGTTCTAAGAATAGTTTCTTCTTGAAAACTACCCTGAGACCGCTCAAAAATCTCCTGAGGAATGTTGATTACCATATAAGTGTGGGATCCACAAATGCTTGTTGAAATAATCAAACCTTAAACTATCACCAATCTGTGTCAAAAGTCTGTGTATGGATTTAAGAGGACCAGTATACTGACAATCATCGTGGCTGCAGTTCTTGAAAGTCCAAATCAAGGTGGGATCTAATAGTACTAGTATGATTTCCTAAACTTGCTAACGACTTTAGATGTAAAACAAGAATTGAGCACCAAAAGGTGTTGATAACATGTCCTAAATGATTTGACTTGCCTTTATGATTCCAATTGAATTGGTCCATTTATGGTCAAAATAAATTGAAGATGCCTATTCCGGAACCGAATCCATTAGATTTCTATCTTAGGATTTACACCTCACACAAAACGTCAAAAACAAGTCTTAGTTTTGTATTTCAGTTAAGTCTTTTATTTTTTTAAATTTAGTCTAATTCAATTTTGTTTGATATCAGACTATGCCATGGAATTCAATAGGGGATTTCATTATCTAAAAGGGTCACGTCCAAAGTGACTACACGTGTTTTCAAAGGTAAAATCAGTCACGTCTGAGGTGACAAGATGCTTAAAAGGATCACTTCTGAGGTGGTCAAAAGTTTTTCAAGTTAATATGATCATGTCTGAGATTATCAAATGCTCATAAAGTTTAACCAATAGTTAAAAAGGGGTTTAAATGAGAAATGGTCATAAAGTTAAAATCATGAGTATGATCCAATCGCACGATTGGACCATATGTATGGACCAACCGTACGAATGGACCATACTCAAGCACTAAACAGCTGAATGGCACATGAGTATGAACCATTCATCCGAATGGCTTATCAGAATGACCCAGTCGACCAAATGGAACTGTGCGAATGAGTTAGTCGCCCAACTGAAATCCAGTCGGCCGGCTGAATGTGATCGACTGAGCCAATTGCACGACCGAGGTCCAATCGCTCGAATAAACAGAGCGAATGGGTCCAGTCGGCCAATTGAAATCAGATTCAGTATAAATAGGGCCACAGTCGATCGCATTCAACTCATCACCCCCAATCGCCCTAAAATCGCACAGCCTACCATTACTTTGCCAAAATTTCCTCTGACCCAAATTGGTTGCATATTCTCATATTCTGACATTTGTTGGTGTTTATACAGGTAAAATGCGGTGTGAACATGCTAAAAACTCCTTCGATTAGACTTAAAAATCAAGAAATTAGCCCTAACAAGACCCGACAACTTAGATAGACTAATAACCTAACTAAACCAAGTAAAATGCTAATATAAACGTTATTAGGTTATTAGTATAAGGAATACGAGTCTAAAGAACCATTACTCGATGTCTAATTTCAAGAATTGGTTCATTTTCGAATCTCAGTCGACCGAACAATGGGTCATGCGACTGGACAGCAGGATGAACTCCAATCGCACGATTAAGCTGGTCGAATGGCTCAATCAGCCGAGTGGATCATACGAATGAGCTCAGTTGGCCGACTGAACCGATCATAGGATTAGTCAACCGATTGAACTCAATCACCTGCTCAGTGACCCGACTGAATCCAGTCGCATGCCAAGTCAACGGACTAAACATAGTCGCATGGTTCAATTGCATGAATGAACCAGAATGAATTCACCAAGTTAGTTGGAACTGATTTGTGTTGGGTGGTTATCTAATGTCTATATGTCTTGTGTTACATATTGATGGCGAACAAATGGTCCATCACCCCAAGCATAACATATGTGCTCATTTAGATTCTTCGACTCAGAATGGTGCCGAGTTTGTAGGATCATTGCTTTCCTCAGCGATCCAAGATCCACAAGGCGATATCTACACCATGCACTCCCTACAGGTCTATTCAACAGGCCTTCTGGGAGGGAGCATCGGTTGACCGCTCTCATGAGCCGTACAACATCAGGAGTTCTATTTTGGGGATGGATATTGAGGTCACGACCGATGATATCAGGAGAGTACTTGGGTTGGGTGATAATGCAGACCACCCCACCAGACTTCACCCACTGACGGTGAGAGGGTGCTTCATGAGGATGAAGTACGCTGGGGATATTAATGCAGTGTGTTCACAAGAGCAACCTGTGTCCCCAGTACAGTACTTAGCACGTGTCATCCTCAAGTGCTTGGCTTCGCGAAGGGGTGGGTTTGATGATCTTTCAGACCAGATTCAAAATGCCTACGTGGCACTGGTACTGAACCACCCTTTCAGTTTCTCAATCATGATATTCTCCTACTTGAAAGAGAATTTGGAGGCAAAGGGCAAAGAGGGCTTCTGCATGTACCCTAGGTTTTACAGATGATCTTTGATGAGAAGCTACCCACACTGCTCAAGGAGAGCCACAACATTGTGTCATTGGAGATCATGGATGATACGACACCGGGTCACATGAAGTTATACCGAGGAAAGCAGGTCAACCCCTGGTAAAGAGACTCATCGGCCATCTGGCCAAGGTGGACTACGTGGCGTCGGGGAGGCGTAAATGGCGTCATGTAGATAGTGATTGGATGTCGAGCAGCTGGAGCTCCATGAAGATGACTCCGACAACGACGACAGCGGTGATGATGGAGATGTAGGGCCCACTCAACTGAGGGCCCCCACTGCTGGTGTAGCATCTCCAGCATCCACCCAAGGTGGAATAGGCTGCAGGGTTCTATCAGGACTTTTGTCTTGATGCGGAGGAGGAGACAGCCGAGGAGCCCTTGACTCGGACTGTAGGGAGTAGGGTGGTTGCAACTGACCGAGGTATTCGGGAGGTTGGAGGATGCCCTGGCGAGTCTGGGGAGGCTGAAACTAATCCTACTTATGGTCCTGATCAGCCCAGTAGTGTTCCAGGGGGAGCATCCACCTCTATGGGCTCGAGGAAGAAAAGGATGGCTCAGCCCCACGGTTTGAAGAAGAAGAGGAGGAGGATGACCTTCATCACCACCACCATTACCACAAACACTCCACCACCACCTTCATCTATACCACCCCCAATCTTCACCACTGCCACCACCAACACCACTAGCCACCATGCAGGACCGTCATCTTATCCCTCCTTTTTTTCTGGATCCTCTTTACCTCCTAGTGCGGTAGAGGAACAGCTCTCGGCACTTAACCGTATGGTACTAAAGTTGTTGGCAGCCGATGACGAGAATCTGCCCAGATTCGTCAGCTAGTAAACTTACTACTGCACAATCTCTGCAGATATTTCAGCAGGCACAGCTGATAGAGCAGCAGGCATAACAATGGCTGCTCAGAGCTCAGAGATGTCCCAACTCCAGGAGCAACATGTCCAATTAGCAAACGGATAGAGGAGTTGGAGGCGACCAACAAGACCATCATGTTGAGGCTCAAAGGATCAAAGGATGAGCCCTTAAAGATTAAAGAAGGAGATGGAGATGATGGTGATGATGATGATAGTGATGATGATGATGATGATGATGATCAAGGGGAGGATACTGATGCTGGTGTTGATGTTGATGATGATGATGATGAGAGATGATGATACTTCTGCTGGACTGCCACATCTGCAAGTGAAAAGAGGACCAAGGAGCTCAGGACCAAGGTGCCTCCACTTCAGCCCTGTCAGCAGAGGAGCACATGATACAAGACAAGAGTAATGCTTAGTTGTTTATGTTATTTAAATCATGTGTATTTGAATCTTGTATCAAATTAGTGTAATTAATGTTTATATTTATTGTTGATGTTTACTGCTTTGATTGTTGACTAATGGGTGATGTGTTACATGTTTTAAATCAAGCAGATCCAAACTATCAAAGAGATGAATATGATGTTGCTCCCCTCCAACAGATCAAGACTCATCTCATGATGATTCTTGATGTGCAGGAAATAGTCAGGAGATCAGTGAATTACACTCCTGAAGAAGGAGAGATAAATCATGATCTCACAGACGAGAAACTTGCTGAAATATTCCAACTCAATCCAGATGAGATCGTGAAAGATGCTCCAACAGTTAATGTGGAAAGTGACGACTAGCTCAACGATGTTGATGAGATCGAGAAGATGTCACGGACCAACACTATCCAGAGTACACTGACATTGAGGGTAATGTCGTTCCCAATCTGGGAGACAACCTTGTTAGTGAAACTTTGAGACTCTGGATAGAATGGAAGAAGAGTCTGACAAGAAAGAAGATACAGCCGAAGCCTCAGAAGCTGGAGTCTAAATCAAAAAGGCTTAGTGGTCTACATTCTTTGAAGAAATACGAGCCCAATGTAGGGCTTCAACGTCAACTGTCTACACCGAGCTGTACCAAGTGAAGAATCATCAAAAGGTGTCGGGCAAAATCATAGCATGGGCGTATTTTGAAGATCACAACGTTTATGCAGTTAAACGTGAGAAGGGGATTGAGTACTTCAGGTTCCCACATGACCTGAAGACTCTTCCTAGATTTGAGCTAAACCAGTTAGCAAAGTTAAAATTACTATACGCTGGCCCACGCAAAATGTCAGGTTGGTTTGAAACAACTCTAAAAAGAGAGTACCACACCAGATGGGTCAACTTCAAACCTCAACAGCCAACGACGTATATCAAACGGTCTGAGGTTGATGCCATTACTGGAAAACCTAAAATAGTGCTGAAGTGGAGTCCTCCACGCACAATGTCTAAGATCCCTATATGGGAAATGCCACATGACTTCACTCCACACTACAAATGGTGGTACTATGATTGGAGGACAGGAGAGGTAGTCATAGTTTTGAATAAGAATGGTGTAATGGAAAATCAGGGTGTTTGACCCAATGTGGCTTACAAACTTTTCTGCATATGATGTTTATACATTATACAAGTGGCCATTATTCTATGACTCTCAAGATATTGTACAAGCTCTACAATTTCATAACGTTATAAGACTCTGTTTTGCTTTTGAGATACATGCCGGAGTCACTAGAGAAGAGAAGTACAAGAAGTTTGAGGAACTCATGAAGGATGTAAGATGTTAGACGAAACTAGGTCCAAGGGGGAGTTTGTAGATTCATGTGTCCCTAGTTTCTAAACTTAGTGTAATATGTGTGTATTGGCTTACACATATGCACTTGTCTGGGTACCTAATGAAATACAATATGTGGTTGTGCTTATATAATGTGAATATTTCATTGGTTGGTATGTAATAACGCTTATTGACTTAACTATATAGGTTGTGGTTGTTTGAATAATATCTAAATCAATTAATGACTATGAAACATATTCAAACTTAATCATGTGAAGTACTAATGCGATTGGCCCATGCTAATGGACCATATGCATGAACAATTTCATGCTAATGAACCAGTCGTACGAATGAACCAAGAGACTAGATCAGTCGCATGATTGAAACATGATATTGACTCAGTCGCACGACTGAACACTCAGTCATGCGAATGGATCAACCCCATGACTCAATCTCACGACTGAACCATGCAAATGGTCCAGACGCATGATTGAGAAACCCTAACCCATAAATACCACTTAAATAGTGGAAAAACGAGAGACTTTGAATATTTCGATACCCAGAGGTACCCTATCCGTCCAAAGACCTCTAATAACATGTTCCAACTTCAAAGATCACAGTAGATCGATTGCTAATCGTTCTTGACATTTCGATTCATCTTCAATTGATTCTACGTGCGTTCTCACTGATTGGATCGCCAATCAAATAGAATTCCGCACTATTTGCTTCGGTACACTCTTAAATCTATTAGTATTCATCCAATACACAATCCTAACAATTTCCTTAAAACCTAGCTAGCAGCAAGTTTGGGTTTGACAAAACCATGGCAATATGTTACAACTGTAACCTCTCATGCCTCTTCACAAGCCTCTACACTTAAAGCCCCTGGAAAGACAATTGAAATAGCAGTTGTAGCTCAAGAATTTAACTAGAGCTTCATGGTACAAGATGTGACTCCTACTCAAGCACTCATGGATGAAACAGATGATAGAAAGGTATATGAACATCTTTGTACTCCAGCTTGTATTGCTAAGGTCAAATTCTAGTAGGACTACAATATGGAGATTAAATCCGATATTGAGTCTTTAAATATTTTAAAATCTAATTTTAAAAGAGTTGAATCTGACTATCAAAGATAAATTGAAGATTTAGAGAAAACTATGTCTCTTTTAAAGTATGAACACCTAAACTACAAGACTTAAATAAAGGATTTAATATCCAAATTGTCTGGGCTCAAGCCTAGGTTGTCACAACTGAGGCTCAAGCCAGGAAGCATGGTATCTCAGAGCAAAACTTCCAAGTAATCCTTTCGTCATCCTCTCACTCAAAACTTTCTTATCAAAACAAAGGTGGGTTGGGGACCAATGAAATTGCTCCACCAAACTCTTATGTGTCTATTAGACAAAAAGGTGTGCTACTGAAGAGCAAGAGGTCCCATCTGTTGAACCCCCTTCTCATGAGTCAAAGAATGATGCAAGTGTGGAGACCATCACATGGAAGATCCAAGTAGACCTACCCCTCTTAGCAGTGATGACCAACCTCTTACCACCAAAGCCAAAAGAAACCAGGTTAAGGCAGCTAGAAAAACTATGAACAAAGTGGTGGAATCAAAGTTGAAGATTGACCCTAAGCAAAAAGGTGTGTTCATCTTGGTTGGATTCTAGGTGGTAGGAACTTCCAAACCTGTAAAAGTGTGTAGTACCAGCACTCCAATCCAACAAAAGGATCAGAAGGGAAAGGGAAAGATTGTTGTTGAAGACAAGAAGACCAAGCAAAACAACAACGTGCATTTTCCCAAAAGATTAACATTGCATGCATAATATGTGCCTATAAAACCACATGGCCAAAGATTGTTATTACAATCCTGCTAGAACGAATTATGTAAATAATGTTAAGAAAGAAGGAGTCAGGAAAGTTTCTCATTTGGACCCTATCAAATGGTCCAAGTGAAGAAGAAAGGAAAGATTGTTTCCGAAGCAAGGTTGCTTTTGGAAGAAAAATCTTCTTTCGAAGGGAAAATAGCTTCAGAAACTAAAGCTATGATGACTCTAAAGACCAAGAGAGTTTCGTTGAAACCATCCCAGAAGAAGACTGCTTTGAAAGAGAAGGTGGTGAAGGATTTTTTTCAAAAAGAAAGAAGCTTTAGAAGAATGTCATGCTGCTCAAGCTTCAACAAGCTTATCCTCTATGAACAACCAGGGATGGAATAGAAGATCAAAGTAGATGTTGCAACCTAAGCCTCGTCTTCAAAAACACTTATTGAAACCCATGCATAAATTTTGGTTCAATAAAAACCTCATTGGAAGAACCCAAGATCAATCAGGCTTGGGTTTCCAATAAAAACTAACTTTTTCACCTTATGTGCAGGGACATCCATATGACAAGAACAATAACGTGTGGGTTATAGATAGTGGATGGTCCAGGCACATGACTAGGAACAGATCTCTCCTTAAACAATTTAAATATTTTGATGGAGGTGTTGTTCAGTTTGGAGGTGAGGCTGGAGGATACATTTCTAGCAGAGGGAGTGTGTCCAATGGCAAGTTAAACATTGACGAAGTACAATTTTTCAAGGAGCTTGAACACAATCTTTTAAGTGTTTCTCAATTCTGTGATCAAAAGCACCAAATGTGTTTCACAGAACATGAGTGCATTATCCTCAAAACTGGGATGACCATTCCTCCGGAATTGGTACTTCTTAGATCTACTAGGAAAGGGGATATGTACAAGCTAGATATGAACTATGCTTCCCCATTAGGAGAAGTATCATGCTTTCTTTCCAAAGCTAACGGTGATGAGTCAACACTATGTCATAAACTAATGTGTCATGTCAATTTTAAAACCATGAATAAATTGGTTAAAAATAACTTGGTACATGGTTTGCCTAAAAAGGATTTTTTTTGTATAGATACTGTGTTGCATGTCTGAAGGGAAGCAACATAGGGCATCTCATAAATCCAAAGTGTTAACTCTATCACCACCTCATTACACTTATTGCACCTGGATTTATTTGGTCCAACCAGTATAATGAGTATTGGAAGGAAATTATATTGCCTTGTGATTGTTGATGATTTTACAAGATTCGCATAAGTATTCTTTTAAGAACTAAGGATGAAACTGCTAAAATGTTAAAATCTTTTATTCTTAAAATAGAAAATCAAATTAATCACAAGGTAAAAATAATCAGAAGAGATCAAGAGACTGAGTTTAAGAATCAAGTTCTTGACTCATTCTGTAACTCAAAAGGTATTCCTAAACAATGCAGTGCTCCTAGAACTCCTAAACAAAATGGTGTTGCTAAGAGGAGGAACAGGACACTTATTAAGGCTACTCGGACTATGTTGGCCATTCAAAGCTACCTCTTACTTTCTAGGCAGAGGCAGTCAACACTGCATGCAATGTGCAGAACGATGTCCTTGTAGTTAAGCAACATGAAAAAACCCTTATGAGCTATGGAATAAGAGCCAACGTTCATTGGTTTTCTGAGGTCCTTTGGCAGTAGGTGTACCATACTTAACACAAAAGATAATTTGGCAAAGTTTGTTGAAAAGTCAGATCACGCCATCTTTGTTGAATATTCCTCCAACTCTATTGCTTATAGAGTTTATAACATCAAAAATCAACATTTTGAGGAATCATCAAACATTGTTGCTAATGAGCACACTCCTTGTGTTAGGGGGAATGCCCCGATTATACTTTTCACTTATATTTGTTTCCTAACTATTTTAATCCATCTTGTGAGAATGTTTCAGCTAGAACAAATACTCAAAATTATTTGAATCAATTGTTTGAGTTACCTAGACCATGTTAAAGTTCTCCTAGTGTGACTAAAGATCCAACTACAACTATCTTAAGATCAAATAGCATAACTATTTCAAGAGGTAGTGAAGCTTCAACTAGTGTTCCATCTAGTGAGCCTTAAAACACATCTAGTGACACTGCACAACACCTATCTAATAGAAGTAGTATTCTAAAGGAACAAGCAACTGTTAATGCTTCTTCTCAGCCATTCATTGATGATGATGTTTCTCTTTCATTCAATCAGTCCTCACTGAATGACATTGAAACAACAGCTAGTCCAAGTGTTCATGCTCCTGAGCAAAATATGTCAAACCTAGATTTATCTTTGCAACTTAAAATGATTCCTAGACTAAGGATTCACAACAATTATCCAACTGAGAACATCATAGGAGAAGTCTTTGAAGGTGAGAGCGTAAGAGGAAAAATTCATCATGGGAATCTCTCTTTGTACTCATGCTTCTTGTCTAAGATGGAACCAAATAAAGTAAAAGAAGCCTTAAAGTATTGTAGCTGGGTGAGTCAATGCAAGAGGAGTTTATTCAATTCAAAATAAAAAAGTTTGGAACCTTTGTCTACTACCATCTGATCAAGTACCTATTGGCAATAATTGGGTTTTTAGAAACAAGAGAGATGATGGAGGCTTGATCATCAAGAATAAAGCTAGACTGGTTGTTCAAAGATACACCTAAGAGGAAGGAATCGATTATACTGATGTCTTTGCACCTGTTGCAAGACTTGAGGCAATTAGAATTTTCCTTGTTTATGTTGCATCCAAGAATTGTACTGTATATCAGCTTTATGTCAAGTGTCCCTTTCTACATGGAAATATAGATAGGGAGGTCTATGTGTGCCAACCTTTAGGATTTGAAGACCCATAGCACCCTAACTATGTGTGCCCAAAGATTTTAGAAAATTCGGATATCATTAAAAATATTTACTTTTTACCATGTGGGGCCCAAAGGTTTTAATTACAAAGCAAAATCTTCTTCCGAAGGTAAAAGTATTTCTGAAGGATTTTCTCTCCCGAAGCCAAAACTTACTTCCAAAGGTAAATAAGTTTACTTCCGAGAGTAAGAAGGTCTTCCAAATGGAGAGTTTTGTATGCTTCAGAAGTAGATCTGATACTCAATCAATCTCTTCTTCTGAGACTAAAAACTCTTCTGAAAAGGAAATTTCCTTTGAAGAAATTTAGCTTCGGAAGATATGAAACAATTCTTCCGAAGGATAATTTCTCTTTGGAAAAACCCATACTTAGAAATTTAATCTATTGTAACAGGGCTTAGATTGTTTTAACACACGATATTACACATTTCTAAAAGGTTTTTCAAGTGAGATAGACTAATCAATGTTTATCATCCCAATAGTTGTAATAATATATTTAAATCTTTGTTAATTAAAAGCCTTAGTGAACAAATCAGCATATTGTTCATTTGAGTCAACTTTGATTAGTTTGATCAGGCTTCTTTAATGAATATCTCTAATGAAATGGTACCTGATATCAATGTGCTTTGTCTTGGAATGCTTCACAAGATTTTCAGGATGGAGATAGCACTGTGTTGTCAATATGGATTGGAGTGCTCATGAAGTTGAATCCATAGTCTAGTATCTGATTTTGAATTCACAGTATCTGAGCATAGAAATTTGCAGTAGCAATGTATTCAGCTTCAGTAGTAGATGTAGAGACACAAGATTGCTTCTTGCATTGCCATGAGATGATCCTTCCACCAAGATTTTGACATCCTCCTGATATGGATTTCATCTTAATGTTGCAGCCACCATAGTCATTATTTGAGTAGCCATAGAGATTGATGTTAGAGTTTCTAAGATACCAGAGACCTAATTTAGGGGCTCCTCTGAGGTATCTAAGTATTCTCTTAGCAACAACTAGGTGAGACACCTTTAGAGTAGGTTGATATCTTGCACAGATTCATGTAGCAAACATGATATCAGGTCTACTTGATGTGAGATACATCATAGAACAAATGATTGCCCTATACTGATGTTGATCATTATTCCCCCCCCCCCCTCAGAGTTAGGACAAAGATCATGGTTTTTGGGTATGGGTGTCTTGGTTGGCTTACATCCTTCATATCAAATCTCTCTAAGATATCAGAGACATACTTAGATTGATTGAAAAACAACCCTTCCTTCATCTTCTTCACTCGAATTCCAAGGAAAAAGTCCATTTTTCCTATGGAACACATCTCAAACTTCTTCTTCTTCATAATGCTCTCAACGTCTTGACACATTTGGTCATTTGAAGAACAAAATATGATATCATGAACACTTAGGCCAGCTATTGTTTCAATGTTATTTAATGAGGACTGATTGAATGAAAAGGAAACATCATCATCAGTGATTGGCTAAGAAGTAGCATTAACTATTACTTGTTCCTTAAGAATACTACTTCTATCAATCAGGTTTTATTCAATGTCACTAGAAGGAACACTGGTTGAAGCTTCACTATCTCTTTAATGAGTCATGCTACTTGATCTTAAGATAGTTGGAGTTGGATCTTCAGTCACTTTTGGAGAACTTGAACAAGGTCTAGGCAACTCAAACATTTGATCATGATCATTTTGAGGACATGCTCTAAATGAAACATTCTCACAGGATGAATTAGAATAGTTGGGAAACAATTTTTAGTCAAAATGTAATGAGGCCCATTCCCCCTAACACAAGGAGTGTGCTTATTGACAACAATGTTGGATGATTCCTCAAATTGTTGATTTTTTATGTTATAAATTCTATAAACAATAGATTTGGAGGAATATCCAACAACGGTAGCATCATTCGACTTCTTAGCAAATTTTTTCCAAGTTATCTTTTATGTTAAGTATGGTACACCTGTTGCCAAAGGACCTTAGAAAGCTAATGAATGGTGGCCTTTTGTTCCATAGCTCATAAGGGGTTTTTCCATGTGGCTTAACTACAAGAACTCTGTTCTCCACACAGCATGCAATATTGACTTCCTCTACCCAGAAAGTAAGAGGCAGCTTTGAATCAGCTAACATAGTCCGAGCAGCCTCAATAAGTGTCATGTTCCTCATCTCAGCAACATTGTTTTGTTGAGAAGTTCTAGAAGCACTATATTGTTTAGCAATCCCTTTTGAGTTATAGAGTGAGTCAAGAACTTGATTCTTAAACTTAGTTCCCTGATCACTTCTAATTATTTTTACCTTGCGATCAATTTGATTTTTTATTTTAAAAATAAAAGATTTTAACATTTCAGTAGTTTCATCCTTAGTTCTTAAAAAGAATACCCATGTAAATCTTGTAAAATCATCAACTATATCAAGGTAATATGATTTTCTTCCAATGCTCATTATACTTGTTGAACCAATAAGATCCATGTGCAGTAAGTGTAATGGGGTGGTGATGGAATTAACAACTTTGGGTTTATAAGATGCCTTGTGTTGCTTTCTTTTCAGACAAGCAACACAGTTATCTTTGTAGAAAAATTCCTTTTTAGGAAAACAATGTACCAAGTTATTTTTAACCAATTTATTCATGGTTTTAACTTTTAAAATTGACATGACACATTCATTTATGCCATAGTGTTGACTCATCACCATCAGCTTTCGAAAGAAAGCATGATACTTCTCCCAGTGGGGAAGCATAGTTCATATCTACCTTGTACATATCCCCTTTCCTAGGAGATCTAAGAAATACCAATTTTGGAGGAATGGCCATCCCGGGTTTGAGGATAATGCACTCAAGTTCTGCGAAAAGCATTTGGTGCTTTTGATCATAGAATTGAGAAACACTTAAAAGATTGTGTTCAAGTTATTTGACAAATTATACTTTGTCAACTTTTAACTTGCCATTGGATACACTTCCTCTGCCAGAAATGTATCCTCTAGTCTCACCTCCAAACTGAACATAAGGTGAAAAAGTTAGTTTTTACTAGAAACCCAAGCCTTCTTGGTGTTTTTATTAGAAACCCAACCCTTGTTGGTCTTGGGCACTTCGAATGAGGATTTTATTGAACCAAAATTTATGCATGGGGGTTCAATAAGTGATTGTGAAGAAGAGGTTTTGGCTGCAGCATCTTCTTTGATCTTCTAGTCCATCCCTTGGTTGATCATAGAAGTTGAGCATGTTGAAGCTTGAGCAGCATGGCATTCTTCTGAAGCTTCAGAAGAAACCATCACCACCTTCTCTTCCGAAGTAGTCTTCTTCTGGGATGGTTTCAAAGGGACTCTCTTAGCTTTCTGAGTATTCACAGCTTTAGCTTCCGAAGCCATTTTTCCTTCGAAAAAAGGATTTTCGTCCGAAGCAACCTTGCTTCGAAAACAAGCTTTCCTTTTTTCACCACTTGGACCATTTTATACGGTCCAAATGAGATACCTTACCTAACTCCTTCTTCTTAACATTATATGCATTCAAAGTTATTTTCTAAGAATATGAAGGCTGTTGTTTTTTTGTTCTTCTTGTCTTTAATAACAATCTTTCCCTTTCTCTTTTGATCCTCTTGTTGCATGGGTGTGCTAGTACTACACACTTTTCCAGGTTAAGAAGTTCTAACCACCTAGAATCTAGCTGAGATGAACACACCCTTTTGCTTTGGGTCAATCTTCAGCTTTGATTCAGCCACTTTCTTGGCAGTTTTTCTGGTTGACTTAGCCTGGTCTCTTATGGTTTTGGTGGTAAGAGGTTGTTCATCACTAGTAAGAGGGGTAGGGTCTACCTGGATCTTCCCTGTGATGGTCTCCACACTTGCATCACTCTTTGACTCATGAGAGGGTAGTTCTTCAGAAGAAACCACTTGCTCTTCAGTAGCACACCTTGGTTGTCTGATAGACTTAGAAGAGTATGGTGGAGCAATTTCATTAATCTCCAACCCACCTTTGTTTTGATAACAAAGTTTTGAGTGAGAGGTTGATACAAGGATGGCTTAGAAGTTTTGCTTTGAGATAGCGTGCTTCTTTTCTTGAGCCTCAGCTATGACAAGCTGGGCTTGAACCTTAGACAATTTGGATATTAAATCCTTTATATGAGTCTTGTAATTTATGTGTTCATGTTTTAAAAGAGACAATTTTCTCTAACTCTTCAATTTTTCTTTGATAGTCAGATTCAGCTCTTTTAAAGTTATATTTTAACATATTTAAAAACTCAATATCAGATTAATTTCCATATTGTAGCCCTGATATATTTTTACCTTAGCAATACAAGCTAGAGTGCAGAGATGTTCATATACCTTGTTGTCATCTGTTCCACCCATGAGTACTTGAGCAGGAGTCATATCGTGGACCATGAAGCTCCAGTCAACGTCTTGAGTTACAACTGTTGTTTAAGTTGACTTCCCAGGGGTTTTTGGTGTGGAGGCATGTGAGGAGGCATGAGAGGTTCCCGGATTTGACTTGGGAGCCTTGCATTCCCTAGCAAAATGACCAAGTTGGTTACAATTGTAACACGTTGCCTTGGTTTTGTCAAAACCAAACTTGTTGCTACTTGGGTTTTGAGGGAATTGCCTTCCAGTCTCTTAAAGAACATCTTTGCTCTGTAGGTAAGCAAAGCCAGTTGTTGGACTATGTCCATGTATTCCACATCATCAGGGCTAAAGCACTCTACATCATCAAAGCAAAACTGATGATCACCAGGATACCCACTTCTTGAAACAAAGGCATAGCTGTCCTGGAAAGAACCTTGAAGAGCCTGTTGAGACCTTGGAGTCTCAGGAAATATGATGTAGGGTCCTGATGAACAGGAAGGCTGTTGTGAATAAGTCAGGTACTGCTGAGGTTGGGTGGGTCCTAAGCCTTCAGTAACCATTAACGCATTGATAGCAAGAAGGCTTGAAGGTCTGCTCATCAAATGGCCTCTTTTATTTTCCATCTCTACATGGTATCTATCCTTTTGATGGAGACATAGTAGAACGTCCACTCATTTAGAAGTGCACTCATGAATTTTCTAGAGAGATCTCTCAAGTCAATGGCAACTCCTACAAACTGAAGGGAAGCAATATGATCCATGTACCTGAAGTATTGCTAGCTGAGGGTCTCTCCAGCAAAATAGGTGAAGTTCCCAAACTGTTGTTTGAGTGAATCTTTCTTGGAACCATTGTATTTAGATTACATTTGTGACGGTTCATCAAACAGCTCTTTGGATGACTTGCAAT